>CM056993.1:27327730-28527730 GCA_029891345.1 Dryococelus australis | reverse complement strand
CCAGGGTCACAGATAAGCCATGCTGATACATTAAGCAGACTGCCTGTCCCATGTCCAGAGTTCCAGGTACCCAATCCTCAGGAAGTGCTGATGTTGGAGGAGTCGTCTCAATTGCTGATGTTGCAGGAACCTTCCGGTCTGCTGTTGGATCCCCTAAAGATAGCGAGAGAAACTGGTGTGGATCCTGTATTATCTAGAGTGGCATGTTTTGTGAAGGAAGGGTGGCCTGGACAGTGTGCACATGAATTGCAGCCCTATTACGTAAGGCGTCATGAACTCTCCATGAAGGAGGACTGAGTGCTGTGGGGAAATAGAGTGGTTATACCTCTAAAGTTACAAGTAGAACTGATGACTATCTTACATGCCAACCATGATGGAGTGGTCCTCATGAAGGCAAAAGCCAGAAGCTATTTTTGGTGGCCTAAACGTGATGCTCAAATTGAGTGAGCAGTAGGTGATTGTGACAAATGCCAAAGATGCCACAATAATCCACCAAGGATAGAGGCTGTGTGGCCAACAGCAGACAAGCCAGGGGGACGACTGCACATGGATTTTGCAGAACCCTTTCAGGGAAACAATTTTTTGATTGTAGTAGATGCATTTTCCAAATGGTAGGTGCGGCGAGGTCCAAACATGACTGCTAGTATGGTAGTAGAGGAAGTGCATGACATGTTTAGCTGCCACGGGTTGCCAGATGTGGTGGTAGCTGATAATGGAACGGCATTCCGCTCACAGGAGCTGAAAGGATTTTTGCAGAGAAATGGGATTAAAATGTTTTCTCCCTCTTATCATCCATCAAGTAATGGCGTGGCAGAACGGACAGTGCAGACAGTGAAGCAAAAACTTAGGAAAATCACTCGGGATGACTGTAAAACACATGCTAGCACGTATATTATTGTCACTTCGGACAATACCCAGCCCGGAAACATTATGAACTCCTTCTAAATTGTTAATGAACTGACCACTGCAGACTGCCCTTACTAAACTTCATCCAGCGGCATGGCTAAGTAAGCTGGAGAGGCAAGCAAGCGCTGGCACTGCCTCAAAAAGTCAACGGTTTCAGCCGGGTGATGCAGTGTGGCTCTGAAACTATGCAGTTGGACACAGATGGCTAGCAGGAGTAGTCACAGCAGTTGAGGGGCAGCTCATATTCTGAGTGAGGGATAAGCAAAGTCGGGAACATCGACGACATGTGGACTGATTGCACCATCGAAGGGGATCAATAACACAACAGAGGGTGACAAGATTCTGGAGGGTTCCAGGGGCATTAGGAGCATACAGAGCAGCTCAGTCCAGCTAGGTCCAGAGACTCCTCACTTTTCAGGGAGTTCCCAGACGAGCCATTGGCGACACCCACTGTCTGTGGGGGCTCAGCTCGGCAAAGGAGGCAGCCGAGGAAGTTACAAGACTATGTAACATTTTAGGACAGAGGGAACTGCTGTGTATCTTTCCAGTGTTATCACTCTTACAAATGTTTTGTGTCTTTCCAGAACACTTACAGTAAGACAGTTTTGATGGTTAGGTTGGTAATGCTAATGACTTCGCAGGTAGCGCCAGTAGTCTTCTGTTGTGTGTGACATGTTGGATTCACCATGTAACAGTTAGCTTGCATTTAACAGCTAGAAACTGGAAAATTTTGATGTTTTGAAACAGCAAGAAGCAGTATTTTGAAACTCAAAAAGTGGTGATTTCATTTTGGTGTTTTCATGTAATGGTTTTATTTCAAAATTTCCCAAGAAAGGTTGCTGGCATTCATAGGAATGAATGATACAGTATGCTCGATAGAAAAAATTAATTACGAAAGTAATGGCTACTAAACTTACAATAATAAGAAAGCCAAAACAAAACTATTTATATTATAACAACATTAAAAAACCTCTAAAATATGTACATTTATGACATTGCAGGCTTGGTAGTGAAAATTGAATATAAAAATATGTTTACTCTCCTACACTCAAAAAATGGCATAAAGTTCACCATTGTAAGTTATAAGATGATTAAAACACTTGAAATTTTCACATTTGCTTGCAAACTTTTGAATTAAATAGACTCTATAGTGAAACATTTAGCCTTCAAAATACATTTCGCTAAGAATATGCTCTTTTAGCCTTCAAAATACATTTCACTAAGAATATTCTCTGTTTCATTTAACTTTAGTAAAATTTGACAGATGTCGTGACCAACCTACACAGCATGAAACAATAAATGCTCCCATTTCCAAAGTACCGTGTCAGCTGATGGTTGTTGCGGGATGTGTGTTAATATGTTGGCGATCTTTGCTGTGATTGTAGAAGAAAATACTAGTACTCAACATAAAAAATTATAGTGTAGAAATTTAATTATAATTACAACATTTAAGGTTAAAATTGTGCTCATAGCCTAATGTGCAATTTTTTTTTAGTTATAGAACAAGGACTTAAAAACATTTAGAAATATTATGGTAGCGCATGCCAACATTAATAATAATTAAAACAGACATAGGTTAATTTTTTTGTGAGTGTGAGTAATGTTTTATCAGTATTTCAAGTTGTGTCCATGTTCAAACATTTATCTGTACTGAGTTTGTTTTTTCTGAAGTCATAGTTTAGGTTGCATTTTGAGATAACAGCTTTTTTCTGCTGTCATATACAGTTTTTCCTTCGAGAATGTTCATACACGTTCGATAAGTTGTACTGTGATAGGGTTGTGCGAATATTCGGTATAACAAAACGAAAAATTACAACTTTCATTTTAGTTTCGGTAAGAAATTTGGTTATCAAAAGTCTTAACAAAACAAAAATTCTTGATTTTGATGAATTTTCGGGTGTTTATAGAAAACCAGCCAAGAGAATTTTTGCCTTGTAACAGAAATAACTACACAAAATGAAAATTTAAATGTAGGAATAAAAAAAAGACATTCGCACAACCCTATACTGCGATGCAGTTCAACATGACATGGGGAAAGGATTTTGGGCCACAATATGCCCAGATTTGGTCATGTTTTTGGGACAGGTGCGAGAGTGGGTGGAGGCGCGTGGCGATGTAAGCTTCGAGTGCCTGCTGCACATCAGCAAATTACTACGAACCAGTGTAGAAGACCCACGACCTCAACTTCTATAATTTTTTAACTTTAATGACTTTTGCATACAAACTCTGTTCTACTAAATTATTTCTGCCGGTGTGGGGGGTCATTACGGTGCCAGGAGGGAATTAACTACCCTCCTGCCTTTGTAAGTTTTTCTCGTGATGCAAGTTTCGGAGTGACAGCAGTACTAAATAAACTACAGTCTACTCTCTGTCTATCGTTATTCAGGGAACTGCCAAAAAGTATCCATATATGCTGACACATGACACTTTTTGAGAAAGTAATTTTTAATTACTTCAGCTCCACCCCTAAGGTCCCTTGCATTGAGTTTGAAGGTTAGATTTATTACGTTAGGAAGTAAGATTGTACTGTCTGCCTCGCAGATTTTATTATTCACTGGTCCACCATAATCATGCTAGGAGGACAAGCAAGTTCATTTAAACCCTGCTAGATTGCTCTAGTAGTATTATCGCTTCTCTTTTGTTTTTTGCATCCCCTTGCAGCCGGCCAGTGATGTCACAGAGGTTAGTCATGCATTTGCAACCCCCACTCAGCAACCGCCCCTCACCCTAGTGGCATCAGCCAGTGAGAGTTGGGTACCGGCCCAAGAGTACTATAAAAGCTGAGACGGGCCACATCTAGACCCAGTCTTCAGTTGTCTAGCATGCGTTGCTCAGGCACTGACTAAATTACGCCAGTCATCAGTCCCAGCACTTGCCGCTTGGGACATGATCAGATTGTCATTCTTAGTTTGTAGAGCCAGTCGCTCAAATCCGACCAGAGTGTTCACTCAGTGTCCAGCACGCATTGCTCGGGCACTTCCCTGTTAACTGAGTTTTTGTATTGTTACCATCGTTCTAGCACGCGCTGCTTGGAACCTTCCCTGCCTATGGTACGCATCAGCAAAGCTTGTGGTAGGGTAGACTACGTCAGTCAGTAAATATAGCTACGTGTCCCGCAGCCCTACACCTCCCTGCAGCTACCCCGTTGCTACAGTGGATCCTATCTCAGTCTTTCTTAATACTAGCATCCTCTCACGTACCTGCTTAGTTTCCCAAGCTCGCGTCAGTGATACTATGACGTAGTTTCTGCAACATGCACTCCAACAATGCAAGAGATTATCCGACAATAATTCTCGCCACACATTCCCTTGTTTGAATCGGTCGCCTCTACCGGCCAACCCTGTAATAGCTTTCGAGGTTTGAAGCTTGCGTTGCTGACCCAAAGCTAGAGTACTTTCGCCATGTCTTTATTTTTCATGGAAAATATAACATGAGTGACTTTAACTTAAGTACTCTTCTTTGTAATCAGTACCTTGTAGTTACCCTTGTAACGTACTTGCAGGTATTCACATGGATTACTCAGTAAACTACATACTTACTTGCTGCACAGATCAGACACTAATACCGGCCGTCCTTTCCACCAATCCTGGATTGTGGGAATAGAGGAGCCCTTCGCAGGTACACTGTCTGTGAAACTGCATCCTTACGTTTGATCTGACTTACTGTTACCTTGATGCATGATGCATTTCTGTGCTAGCAAGGGCACTCTACTAAATGACTTTGCCCCATCTTGGAACGCATTCAGTCCTTATGGGGCAAGTTGTGCCAATTAAACAGTACTTGAGGCGAGACATGTGCCTGCAGGATACCTTGGTGCTTCCCAACTGATACTACAGACACGTGCTCCTGGATTTTACTGTTCACTGAAACTCTCCCAGAAGCCGTCACGTCAACACCCCTCTCAGAAAACTGTACTATCTACTGAGCCAGACACCCTTCGGGAAGGTCGCACCAGTTCCACAGTGTGCCGCTGGATGAATGAAGAGATTTGAGCGGCTCTTAACATTGTGGTCTTGAGAGGCCGTGCCACTGGAGGGCAGTACACATTCCACTGGAACACCACTGCTACCAAGCATCCAGCAGAGGCGATAAAATATGTCAATATCTCAGGCACAGGCGATAAGAAAATGGCACCCCTTCGGAAACTTGGAATTTCTCAACCCCTGCGAAGCAAGGATAGCTTCCCCTCACCCTTCTGAGGTCCTACAAGCTCTGAATTCTAGTATAAATAGGACTCACAGAGCAGGCCTCAGGGCAGTCTACCACACCTTCACCACTTTAATGGCCGGAGGTGTCGGCCATGGGCAAGTGCTGTGCTAACCCTTCTCCACCACTGCGAAGCCAGGAGACTATCTGCAAGGGTGTGCCTGCCACTAGACCCCACCCCGCACCGGTGACTGCGGACAACCAAAGGTTGTTGGCATCTTCATTAGCTCCGGAGGACCACCGTCTTCCAGAGGGTCTTCCACCTCTTCCGGGTGCCTCCAGCAGCTCCTGAGGGCCGCCGATGCCAACCAAGCCATCATCTTGATGACCCCATTCCTGCTCAACATTAGGTTCCTTCAAAACAATCCCTGATATACAATTAGGATTTAATTAATTGGCTAATTTAATTAATATGTTTTCGCCAGAATATCTCGCGCTGCATCAGTTATTCTATCCAGGCTGCCTTCACCTGGCTTTTTCACATAGAATTAACTTCCTTTAAATCATTTTAATACTGTATTTGAATTATTTTAATAATTATAGGATAGTGTGTAACCACATGTTTCAAATATGTAAACAATAAACGTATTTTCTTATTATCTAACGTAAGGGGGAGTGTTAGATATGTGCCAATGTCTAGTTATGTGAATTTATGTCTATAATAATACAGGTATGGTCAAAGTATTTCATGCAAAAATAATTTTAAAAATTATAAACAATCAAATTTTTGAATATTGAAGAAAATTGTATGTATTATAGTTTTTTTATAAAAATCTATATAAACAACACCGCTGCTTATTCTTCAGTGAAAAAAATCTAATAGTTTCATAATGTATAAACTCTGCCAAGACATAAATGGTTTTACTTGTAAGAAGTTGTAACAGTCACATAAATAATTTTACTAGTCACTGTATGTGGCAGCTTTCAATCTGCCAAAGACTACATTATTCAAATGAGTTTTTTCTTATGTTAATTTTTGTAAAGTTAGAAATTGGTTTCGTTGTGGCATTCTACCATGTTTCTAGAAAACATAACAGCTGACAAATTATTTATTTGTGTGACCGTTAATGAACACTGATCTGTGCAATTAAACACTACACCATCAATGATATAGTCGTGGCTTTCATATCGTTTACTGTAAGGATAGCTCTGTTTACTGCTGCACTCTGCACGACACAACGGAACTACATGGACTGTGCTCCTGATGTCTTTGAACAGTGTTGCCAGCTCACTTTCGAGTGTCCTCTGCCACGGGCCTCAGGCCATAGAGAAAATAAAGTACTAATACTAGCCTCTGATCTCGGGTGATAGGTTTCTGGCATTAGCAGATATATTTAAATTTTCTTTCAATGCGATACATGTCTGTTTTGTACTCTGCCAGTTATACTGATGTATTCTGACAGGCGAAATATTTAATTTTAATTTACAATATGCATCTCAGCTGACTCACCTAACGTAATTTACGTATTCATATGTGGCTATGAAAATAAAAAAACGAGCAGCACTTGGTCACTAAACAAAGCACAGCTCAAAACCAACTTAGTTGAAAAACTGTAAGCTAATATTGGTTTCAGATTACTTTCATGTGCTACAAAATGAAACCTTGTATGTGGTTTCCGTAACTTGTTTACAAAAGAAAATGACTAGGTATTGGCAGAACGTACAGCAGAAGCTCTGATACGTAGAGTAAATAATTTTTATTTGCTACTTAATATTATCTGTCTTTGTTACCTAGTATTAAAATTCTCCATTATTTAAATAAACTAATACCATGATCTTATAACCATTATGGTGGTGTATTGTTAAGCGATATTACCGCACTTTTGAAACATTAAATCGGGTTTTCTAAAGTTGATTTGAAGTGAAAATGTTCTGGCAGAGAATGCACACAGAATGCTTCCTTTTTGTATTTTATGTCTAATTGAATTGAGTATTTGTATGATATACCACAAATCCTGCAAATCAGAATTGCTTTCAAATTATGACAAACCGAAAATATACTATCATACATGCCTATTTGACACTGCGTGCACTGCATACACCAATACCAGCGGCGTAGTCAGAGGAGGCTATGAATGTTGTAACCTCCCCCCTCCCATTTTTCATACGGCTATCAACTATTAGAATTAAAATTATTAATAAGCCTTTCATTTCGATAAAATCATAATTGCTGTAAACTATGATGTATGTTGTTAGGCTATATTAAGTAACTTTTGTTCTAATAATTCAGGGAAATGTCAGAAAATTTTCCCTAGATCAGGGAAAATGTAAATAATTACTACTCTGCAAAATTTGTTAGTAGTGTGAATACAGTATGATGTAATTATGAGCATATGCATTTTAAAATTTCCAATTTTATGTTAGTGAGCTAGCAGTAATACATCTTTGCCAAGTGTCACAGAGCCTATACGTACAAAATAAAGTATTTGTGTTTGTGTAATGGATACTCCAGTATAGTCAATATCGTGAGAAATGTCTATGAGCTAAATAAAATATTGGCGTGTTGCAGTATAATTTAATTCAACTTCACTAATAGCATTTTTTTTCTCTGTCAGTGTCAGAAAAATATAGTATTTGAAGGTTTCGGTTCTGAAAACAGGTAAGGGATACTGGTAAGATTCTGTCTGGAAAACAGGGAAAATTAGGGAATTCTAAAATATAATTTCAGTGGACACCCTGGTCCTAACACATACGTCAGCACCACTAATGCCTGTATAACCTCCCTCCCTTCCTTCAGTCAGTGTAAACCCACTCTTGAGAAATTTGTGGCTACGCCACTGAATCAATACTCGATACTGCCTTCACATTAAATGAATTTCGAAATGTGTTTTACGAATATTATAATTCTAGTACACATTAGTATTTTCAAGACTACTTTAAAAACTTGAAATAATATCAAGGCGGATTTTAAATCACTAATGTGAGTCTTGATTGGGACCTATATCTAGATTCATACCATATTGTTGATACTCAGATTTGCAAATAACTCTTTGGATGGATATATTATTTATGTAATGTGGTGGAATATTATAAATTAAATATTTACAGACACCTAACTGTAACAAAACGTGAAAGAAAAATTAACATCACATATTTAATTGTATGTATGTATAGTGCTTCAGAAATGTTTTTATCAGCCCAATGTCTGCATACACTAATTAGCAGAGATGCCAGCATTTCGCAGAAAAAAATTTTGTGCTTTGCTGTATTTCCAAAATACTTCATTTGAGATTCTCTTTCATAACTGGATGATTTTAACTGGTGCTGGTTTTAAGGGTCTGCCAGCGAATTATGGTTGTTTACTCCTAGAGTAACCTGAATGTGGTTGGCTTGGTCTACTAACAAATACTTTCTATTCAAGACAAATGTCTAATAAACAAAGGAACACTGAAGTTGCGCACATATAATATTGAACTGTAGGTGGCGTGTAATACTTTTCACAAAAATCAGGTGACCCTACTCATTAAACATTGAAAGCATGCGTAAGACATCCTAAAAAAGATTCACGTTTTCAGAACGTTGCTATATTGTTTGACACACTGCATATTTGTAGGCCAGATATTTTTACAAACTCTTGACATAAACAAGTAATCGTTAAGTATATTAATGTTTAAAGTAAATTTAGATGCCATATTCGAACTAGACATCTCAAGTTGCGATATCACTTTGCGAGAATCATTCTATTACTTTGTTGTAGTTTAAGAAGTGCATGTAAATTATCCCTGGATTCATAGTCAACACAAATAAGAAGTTTCTGATATAAATCATGAGCATACTTTCCTGAACATGGGTACAATTAATTTTTATATAATTTCTTAAAATCTTGATGGTAGGTAGGACTTGTCACCTCGTTGAAAGCAATATCATTAGAGGTGAAACCAGAAACATATGTAACAGTAGCGAGACAATTACAAATACACACGTGTCTTATCCAGGACTCGAACCCAGAAAACCTTGTACTATAAGTTAGTGTGCAATCAAACTCCATTACGAAGATCGACTCAAGCATCAACTTCGAATTTAATCAGTCTAATGTTTAGAATGACAGGGTTTAGTAACCTAAAATATTTACAGGGCCATCGTTTTGAAAACAAGTGACTGAGCCACTTAAAACACTTAAGTGTACATGGCCTACCATTGCACTACTTGTGTACAGAATTTGGTAAATGTCGGTTTATTAGTCCCTATGAAATAAATCTGCCATGTTTTTAAGGTGACGATCTTCACAAATGGAGGACAAAAATGTTATGTATTAGCACATTCGATGATTGTATACCACCAGTATACAAAGTAATGCTAAAATCGATTGCGTAAATTCGTAGATATATCACACTAAAGTAAAATTAATTTATAGCCACCATCCAGAATATGTCTGTCACACTGAAAAAATTCTTGTGGTTATATGTCCTACCACAATACCAGTTTTTTGCCAAATTTTGGTACGAATGGGTTCATTGTTTCCCGAGATATATGCCAATACTTAATTTGTATTGTAGGGCTAACTGACAAAATGGCAGAGAAATGAAGCTCTATGTAGACATATTTGATGGTTGTAACTGGTACTGCCAGCATACAAAGTCAAGTTGTAAATTGGTTCGTTCATAAAAGATACTAGACTGAAATATTTATAGAGTCACCATTTTGAAATAGATGCCTGACATACTTAAAACATAGCAGTTTGCACCACCTGCTGCAGTGCAAACTGTTTGACCAATTTGGTTGGAATCAATCAATTGTTTCCCAAGATATTACATTAAAAAATAATTTATTAATGTGGCCCTATCTTAAAAAAAAAATGACGGACAAAATATTCTCCGTGTAGACACAGTTGATAGTTGTAATATCTACTGCCTGCATACAAATAAGTTGGAATTGATTACATAATTTTGACGATATAACATTCTAAGCTAGGCCAACTATATAGCCACCATATAGAAAATAAACTCCTGCGAAACCTGTAACATATAATTGAACATCATATGAAGCAGTACTACTTGTTTGTCAATTTTTGTATGAATCTGCTTTTTTTTTAATCGAGATATGGCATAAAAACATTATTTTTTCTTCATGTGGCACTAACTTACAAACTGGCTCACAAATATGGCTATGTGTTGGGACATTGATGCTTGTAGTAGACACTTTCAGCATACAAAATTTGGTCGGAATTGGTTGAATGGTATAGTTGATATATATACTAATAATATTTTAAAGAGCTAAAGTGAATTAGTTTGTTAATAAGTAACGGCTGATCTCGGAAACTGCATGGCTGATTCTTATAATTCTTTCACTGTTAAAAGATAAATTCTTCCAGTTGGGCATAGGCTATGTTTAATTCCAAAATATCCCTGCGAAATTTCAAAATTTGTAAAACAAGACGGAGAAAATTGAGCTACTTGGCTGTTTTCTAATCGTGCTCTACCAAAGCCATTAAAGATAAATTGAAATAATGTTACAAGAAAATTACGTAAATTGTCGCAGGTAGTTGCAAGTTGTCGCAAGTGGTCACATGTAGTCGCAAGTAGTCACGGGTAGTCGCAGGTTAAGTAGTCACGGGTAGTCGGAGGTTGTCGCAGGTAGTCGTATGTAGTCATGGGTAGTCGGAGGTTGTCGCAGGTAGTCGTATGTAGTCATGGGTAGTCTCAGGTTGTTGTGAGTAGTCACAAGTAGTCACAGTAAGTCAGAAGTTGTCGCAGGTAGTCAGATGTAGTCATGGGTAGTCTCAAATTGTTGTAAGTAGTTGCGGATAATCGCGGTTAGTCGCAGGTTGTCGCGGATAGTAGCAGGTTTTCGCAAGTTGTCGGAGGTAGTCGCAAGTTATCGCAGGTAGTCACGGGTAGTCGCAAGTTAACGCAGGTAGTCGCAAGTTAACGCAGGTAGTCGCAAGTTAACGCAGGTAGTCGCAAGTATTTGCCGGTAGGCTTGGGTGGTCCCAGGTAGTTGCAGATAGTCATGGTGAGCCAACTTCCTAGCGCCTGATATCAGAACCCCCCAAAACAACAGCTGAATCAAAATCACAGTAATTGGCCCAGCTGAAAGGCTCCAGTTCAAACACCAAGAAGTCCCAGAGGCCAACGTGAAACGAAAAAATAATCTGCTGCAAGTGCAACAACCACAAGTCAATCAAAGAAAGTCCAAGCCCCAACAAAATAATACCCTCTTACCTTATTTTCTTCTCAAAAAACTTGATTGCATAAAAGAGGTCATATTGTCTCCTTAGTTGGTTAGTAAAAATAAAGGCATGACTTTAGTTTATAGGTTAATTACCCACAAACAAAAAAATATCTATGTTTTTTAAATGCAAACTCGTGCAAAACCCGTAGGCAACCACATATATAAAATCTGTAATTCATAACAATGAATATTATGCATTTCAAAAATTAAATTAATATACAATTTTCTTATTTTTTTCGGTTACATTTCAAATTTAATGTACGTCACCTGGAGATATCCACAGGTGAGATATAGTCGTGGTTATACAGAGAGCGCCACGTGTCAGTTAATCTAAACATATGAAAAAAAAAACCTGTTAACTTCCGATATTTTGAGGTTCATAACAGCATGTTTTTGTCAAATATTAACATCCCCCCAATCTTCACCCCAACCCCGTGCTTTTACCATTTTCCTAATTTTCCCAGCTTTTCACAAGTCAAAAATATTGCATGACTGAAAGACTAAAGATAGTGTATTTAAGTGTGCTCTGTCTGGTAGTATTTTAAAGTGTTACCTTTCTGATTGCAGGAATAATGAAACCAGTCATGCTCCAGCAGAGTTGATATTAAAAGGAATGTAACTGAGGTGATGATTTTATTTCTATTGTTTTATTTTTTGATTGGTATAAATGTGAAGGATGATAAACATCATAATTAAAATGTTTAGTAACGAAAAGCATTTGATATTCAAAGTCAAAGCAATACAGATACATGTTAGAATGGCCTTGAGGAAAGTATAATAATAGCTACAATTACACAACTTGTGAAGGGGTCTCTATAGTACTTAGAATGTTATTTTGAGTGTGAGTTTTATGTCAGGATGGATTGGCTGCTCTCATTTTTGCTTTTGGTTTGTTCTCAGTTTGGATCTTAGTGTACAGGAGTGTTTGATAACAGGGACATTTAATTTGTCGTGCTGTGGAACTGAGAACCACAACTGACTCATCCTCTAGTTTTATGTGTTTTATCTCACTAAAAACTGATATCCCTTTTTTACACGTTTCAAGGGACCAAGAAAAAAATGTTCCGAAATGCAGGAAACTGTAAAGAGGGAAATTTATACTGCAAATCAGTAAACAGGACCGAGTAAAGTAGTAACATGCAGGAATGTGTAAAATTACGATGTGTGAAAATGAGATTTTGCTGTAAAACGTTATTTATTATAATTTTTTTGCAAGTACAAAACTGATAGTTTTGTATGTGTAATTTTGTAACAGTAATCCCAAACATAGGTTTTTTTAATACCTAAATATTATAATATCTATTAATTTGTTTAGTACTTAAGCAGTGTTTGTCATGTTGCACATCTGTAATGGTGTTGACAAAGAATATTATGTTGGTGGGATAGTTATTACATACACAAAAAAAGGCTCTCTGTCATGTATACATATACAGAGTGGGGGGAGGGGAGTGTGTGTTTTTGCACATGCACAGGTTTATGTACGTGCATGAGATATTTTTAATAGGATAGTATGTTCCAGTAGTAAACCATCAAGCCATGTGAAAAGTACGCAGTCATGTGTTTTTGTTTCTTTACCAAGAAAAATATAAGGCAATAATTGTGTTGCTACACTTCATTCACGTCTTTCTTGGAATAAAAGAGAATAGAAAAACAGAGCACATGTACAAAAGTCAGCATGTGGTGAGATGTGATGTGTTTGGAAGCACGTGTGTCCGAGCAGTCACACTGTCATGGTTTGTTTGACAGGTCAATATTGTTGCACCTTCGTGCTTCTCACACTCGCCTATTTAGAGGGTACGCAACGTACGCCACACACTGGATGCAAATTGCAGTACTCGTACCTCCTCAGTTCTGAATGGGTAAAGGGCTAATCAAGGCAGATGAGAGTGCTGATTTCCTCTCGGATGTGACTTTGTTGCCCTTCTGCAGTGTAATAATGTCTGGATGGTGTTTTGCCTGGCTGGTCGAGGATCTGCCCACGTTGGGAGATCTAGCGGGGCACCGGCTGGATGAAGGACTGTGTGAGTATGGAGGGGAATCAAACCCCAGGGTGAGTTTGAGCGAAAAGGTCTCCCTCCCATGGAGCTTGATCTTACTCACCGTAAAGGCTGTTAAGAAATGTGACACCAGCTGTCACTAATAAAATAAAAGTAAAATAAAACTAATGGTGTTGGTTACATAACGAGATGGGGTGAAACAATTATTGCCCTGGGTAGCACCTAGTCAGCTTCCCTTACGCTACCGAGGCATCTGTATGGGGCTGGCCTGGTAGGTATAAGCACTGGGACAATATCAGTTGATGTGGTAACTACTCTACGTGTAAGCACAGGCTTTGGGAGAATGATTATATTAAATACATTTCCTGCCACAGTGCATACTTGGCACGTGGTAGGGGGAGTGTTATTGATGGGGCATGGTTGTATCATGGGCTGGGGCTTTGCTTCTGGCTTAGGTATTTATTACATCTATTTGAAAACACGGGGATGCTTGGCTCTGTATAATAAATTCTAAAGAATGTAAAATATTTAAGCTATATTATTGCAGGTGAAGGCAAACCTGCGTAATAAAATAAAACCAAATTAACTCCAAAATTTGTAATCACAATTAACAGTGATTATAGAAGGGGGGAGGGAAGTTGTCCAGAAGGGATGACGAATACGACCTGCTACCGTGGAGTGCAGAGGATTGACTCGGGTAGTGAGGATGCAGGGCTAGGAATGTCGTGATAAATTGAAGCTTCACTGTGGGTTTTCTCCACAGGCTGCAGGGTTGAAGTTGGAGCTTCTGGTTGTTGTAAGAGAACCTTCTTCAGGCCATTGGAGAGCCTTCAGACTACTGGAGAGGAAGTCTTTTTCAGACTGGAGAGCCTTTGCAGTCTGTTAAGTCTTCCGCATAATCTAGAAAGCCCTCCGACCTTATTCAGGTCGGTGGGCCGACGTGACTGGCAAGAGCGGTGTCACATCTCCTTATATAGTCCAAACTGTAGTTTGGTGGCTGCCCCAGGAGTGCAGGGGTTGCTAGCCTCATATCGTGTTGTTTAAAACAGGGCAGTGGGCTGTGTCAAGCATTTCTTATCTACCAGTCTGGAGGCTTTTGACATATTTACCACCTCTCCACGAGGCTCAGGCAGTAAGGGTGACATTGGCCGCAGTAGTGGAGACATCGGCTGCAGGAGTGCTGCTCACTTACAGCATCCCTGTTAACAATCTTCTTCCTCACTGCCATGTTGGTGGCTCGGTGGGTCAAACAAGCTTTGACTTCAGGGATGGCGGCATGGATTAATCCTGTAGCTACGAGATTGTCTGCCGGCGTGTGACTTGCCCCAAATTGCTTTCATCGCTTGATGATGGGGCAAAGTTGTACAGGGTGGCTAGCATCAGGGAAAACCTGAAAAAGCCAGTGCATTCTACATTTCTGGAAAAGTCTGAGAAATTTGTATGAAGCCATGAAATTTAGATAAAATAGTTTAGAATGTATTTAATAAGAAAATAAATATTAGATTGTTGCACTTCTGCCACATGTCATCTTATGAATTTTACTGTTACTTAGTTTAATCTTCCTTTCATAGGAATATTTATGAACATGCGGACAATTTTATCGTCTCTTAAATTGTAACTTTTATTAGTGTACGTATAATTTTTTGGCAGATTTTTTTATTTTACCAAAATAGTAATTCAGTCACTTTTGGTAGTTCCCGTATAGTTGATACTCTATATTGCCCCTTGTCTTTGTATTGTGACTCTTTTGGACTCTGAGGATACTTGTATTTAACCTGTGTTACCATTTGCCTATATTATTGTTGATTGTCGCCGACAAAAAATTTTGTAAGTTATTTTAGGAAAACCTTTAAAATATTTGTAATATTTGCCGCGTAAGTTGATCAGGGAAATTTAATAGGATACCTGGAAAAGTCAGAGAATTAGCTATATGGATACTGCTAGCCACCCTGTTGTAAAGTAGAGTGCACATGCTCGCTGTGCAGTATGGTAGCATGCATCAATATAAAAACTTTAAAAATTACTGTCAAATTTTGATCATGAGTAGGGCTTCAGAAGAAAGTGGACTGTTTTGCATGTGTTTAAAATACTGCCCATGGTTTTATTGTGACTATAAACGTGTCTATTAGTGTGAGCATGTAGCTATTCCACAGGACCATAATCTAGGTGTTCATTAATGTGTATTGTGTATTAAGAAAGAATCTTAGAGGTAAAGTCTTTGTTACACTGTGAACATTCTGTATCTCTGAGTAAAGGTGGTTGGAAAGTCACTTCACAAAGCAAAATCTAGGCATATCCCTGGATGCTCTGAAATTAGGCTTTTCTCCATCTTATAAGTGTATAGCAATAAGTTTTTTGCATTTTATGAAAAACAGTGAAAACTGTCATTGTTTCTCACACTTGTCATTTATTTGGCTAGCTTGTGTGTTGAGAATTGTATGTTCATTTTAAAGAATTTGCACCTGTAAAGAGTGACAATATATTTTTTTAATTTGCAGAAGCAAATTTAAATAGATTGTAAGTTATAAGCTGGGCTCAGTTCTACTGTAGATGTTTGGTATGTTACATTTTGTGGTTATGTGTTGTAATGAAGAAATTAAGTATTTTGGCCTGTGTCAGTCAGTTACTGCCAAGAGAAAGTTTTGAGTAGTATTAGTGTCTGAAGATGAACAAGCAAAATCTGTCCATAGCACAGTTTTTGTTGTAAATGCTCATGACTTTTGCACAGGAACTGAAACCCAGCTGTATTTATTCGCAGAAGCTTTTATACCTATGATGATGGCCTAAAAGTCTTAGTGGCATATATATGCCTGTGGTTGTCTCGTCTGTGCCTGTCAATGGTCAGATCTGTGATTTGACCCTGCAAGGTCTAACACACACTTGTGCGTGTGCAAGTGTTTGTTTCTGAAACCCTTGAGAATGTGATTTACCTTGTGTGGCCTTTTGTTGTCTCGTACAACTATTAATTACATAAGGAGTTGTAATCATATGTAGGTGAATGGTTTGCACAGTATATTCTGTAATACTTAAATGAAGGTGATCAACTTCATTATAGTTAAAATGCTGTATCTGCACAAACTTTTTTTTCACGTACTTAGTATGATACATACCAGATACTTACAAATTTGAACATCACGAGGAAGTAGAGGTGTCTTTGAAGATTCCTGAAATACATTAAGCTATGTTTATGCAGTGAGAGTTTATAGAAGAGAGTTAGAGATTGTACAGTCAACTCTCTAAACTACAACCTTTCACACTTCCATGGAAAGGTTCTTTACTTTGAAGGGGTTGTTATTTTAATTTGGACGGTTTGGAGGGCTTTAGCGGCAAAGCTACATGTTACATAAATACAGTCAAATGGTTTGTGTGAATTGTCTCTTAAGATATACACACTTGTAAGATAATATTTTTAATTTTCCGTGGTTCTCCAAAAAACAATTTTCCATGGTTCCCCAAAAAACATTATTTGGAGAGGGTCGTTATTCCTGGGGTGGTTGTATCAAGAGTTGACAATCCCTGCGTGTTAATATCTGAATAAAGTCGAGAGAAGCAACTCTTGCAGAGTAAACATTCAGCGAGAGAACACACACAAACTCTCAGTTATGAAAAGTTATGCACATTTTAACTTCTCTTGCACTGTCCTGTTTTGTACTTGCAAAAAAAAAATTGATATTGCATAGGCATAACCTCTGTGAAAGTGTTTAACTGAAACTGAATATGTAGTTTATGAATGTGTTTGTGGATTTATTTGCGAAATAAAATTGATACATTATTGTGTATGGCTATGTTCATAGCAATATAATTTTGTTTCCTGATTTCCTGCGTAGGATATGAGTGAATTTGTCATATTAGAAACTAATATTATGTGGCAGTATGCGCTATGGAAATGGACTATGTGGTTTTGAGATTGTTTAGTTTTCCACTTTGATTTTTTTAATGTTGTTGTGGTTTTATATTTTTGACTTTTTAGTGTACTTTGCTTATGTGTGAAAAAATTTTATTGCTTGTTGTGGTGTATTTCAAAATAAATTATGAAGTGTAAAAGCATTAACTACTTTTTCCACAGATTTTGTTTAGTAAGTAGTATGCACTGCAGGGTTTCCTACTATTGGTTTAAGGATTATGTTTGTGCTTATTATTTAAATAAATTTGTCATACATAAACTGTACTGCAATATGTTTGGTTTAATAAAAGGAAAATTTATGTGAACTGGTTTATTGAAGGGAAAATTTATGTGAAATAATTGTACATATGCACCACAATAATGTATGATTCAGAAGCATCATTAAAAACTATATTATTACATGATGCCTTAGGGGTGTATCTATGTTCATGAGGGATGGAGGTCTTAATAAAAGAAAAGAACTAAATTTGATTTCAAATTTATTCACACTGCTATTATATACAGCATTAAATTATCTGTCTCGGCTATTCTTTTTATTTCACAGTGAGCATAATATTTAATGTCTATTTCAACTCTAATTAACATCCTTCTTTATGGCTCTGGTTTTTGTAAATTAATTCATACTCGTTAACATATGTTCAGTCTATCTGTTGCCATCATTTGTAATGTCTTTCACTCAAGCATCCAGTTCAGTAGTCCAGCTTACCATCCACACTCTTCACTGCTGAATACTCATGGTCGCAAATTTCCATTCCACTAGTCACGCCGCTCATCTATCTCCCCCTCCTCAAATCTCTGTGTCCTAAAAAGACTCTGCAATGTCACGACTTCCGTAGTATGGCAGTCTTGATGTGGGCAACCTTCAGCTCTGCCCGAGAGCCTGTCAACAAATCTAGAAGACCACATTGATCTTCGTCATAATCCTGTAGGGGCCTTCCCAACATTTATGTGGATTCGAGTATCCTTTTTCTCTCTATGGGTTGTACAGCCACACCAGTTGTCCTTGAAATACCTCGCCCGACATTCTCCTCATACCAGGTCTTCATCCTTGTCACTATATGGTCGTTTGTACCTAACAGGACTAATCCTTTCATTACCAGCTTGAAAAGATTAAATAACTACAGAAATTCCCCTTGCAGCTTCTTTTAGACCAAGTCTACTGATGTAAAAAGTGCTGGCACGTGGTGGATGCTGCAGGTTGTGGCTGGATCCTCCAACATACCCTGAAGAACTGGTAGCTCCTGCAGACTGCCTCACTCCCTTCCTCGAGTTCATGCAACTGGTACTTTGCCCCTTGAACCACTTCATTTTTGGAACTACTATTCTCAGAGCCACTACTGAGGGGGACCATCACATGTGTCGTACCACCGCAGGCCGAAAGCCAGTAGCGACAGGATGTGGTAGTTAAAGGCAGTTCTGCGATATCTCCAAAAGATGTTAGGGGGGAATAGAAATACTGCCACCACCCACTTTCTAAATTGTTTAAACAATTAACGGTAATGGGTACCAAGTGCAAAGTTGACACTGCGCTGTTTTATCCAAGGTCGCTTTATAGGCAACCGATGGCTTAAGGCCTACTTGGGAGGAGTGGAAATTCGTGGAGGTTTTATTAACCCGGGGCTGGAAGAAGCTTATCATTCAACATTCATCGAATATCTTGAATTTCTCTAAGTTGTCAAAGATACAAAATTTATATATAAAGCCGGGAGCACCAATACAACTCTAGCTCCTGGGATAACGGTTTCCCTTCTGACAAACCAGTATACTTATATTAAATGTAACTATAGACAATACACTATGGGAAATAAATCACCCAATATTGTTTGGATACAGTGGGAATCGGGAAATTGTGGTTATGAAACATTTTGTCACATCGGACGCAGTAACCCCTAACATATACAGTAGGTCCATCATCAGCCATGATACATGTGATG
This sequence comes from Dryococelus australis, assembly GCA_029891345.1. Taxonomy (NCBI): domain Eukaryota; kingdom Metazoa; phylum Arthropoda; class Insecta; order Phasmatodea; family Phasmatidae; genus Dryococelus; species Dryococelus australis. The sequence continues at coordinate 28,508,612 of CM056993.1, read as the reverse complement.
TATGATGTGTGATAGTCTCCCACAGGAATGACAGGAAATCTTAAGTCATCGCCCCTAAGTACTTTGCACAGTTACACTTACCACACCTCCATCCTGAATCCCTCTAAAATCACTCATATATTAAATACCATGAGAAGAAATCAGACGAAAGCACCAGTTCTGTACTCAACTTACATATAGAACAAAACATTTAAGAGGTAATTACTAAAATGCATCTTCTATATTTATACTGCAGCAATTGTTTCTCAATTTCCTTGCTCTTTCAGTTCAGCCTTAGTGGGGGGGGGTAGACTCGTAGAATTGGCTATAGTAAATTATATGTGACAGTCTCCTAAGTATAATTATCCTGTGACTTTCGGGATGTGACTATAAAGATTTTAATTTGTGCCACAGCCAGGACTAGGCTTCTCCGGCAATATTTATTTTATGGGAATGAAGTCAAAGAAATTACTGAACTCTCATGTCTTTGTAATAAACAAGTTGTTTATTTGTTCTCACAAGACCTTAACATCTCAAACGTCTATAGCTCATATAAGGGAACAAGTAACACTTCTAACCTCTAACTAAGGCTCTTACATCTCTTAAAACAACCTTAGACTATACCATTAAGTCTCACTCTCCCTTCATGCTGTTGGCAGGGCTACTTGTGTGCTTCACCCTAACTTAAGGTGGAGGAGAATACAAAAGTAACACGACACACAATTCTCCGTCTTAACTCTCATGGACCAAGCAGGTGAGGCCTGTTAACACTATCACAAATGTATGATGACGCACCGGTGGGCACTACCTAAAGCACACGACATGTCCTTCATCGAGTCCGAGCAGTCCTCCATTCATCCGCCAGCGTGGCCAATATCTCCCCAGGCCCCGCTTAACGTGTCCCTCCGCCATCTGCAGCACAGCACATCACAACCAATCAGCAGAACACCTGTCGGATACCACACCAAAGTGATACCAGGCTATCCATTTTTCAGGACACCCATCCTGTTAAGGAGACACAAAATATAAAATGTTTTTACGTCGTGGTGTGGAACGGCTTTCCGGTGAACCCAACAACTACGTGCTGCGGTCACTCCTGCACCTCCCACACCCCTCAAAGATCCTTCTTAGCTCAGTAAAACAAAGATAAAATTGCCACGATTGATCCTATTCTCACAAGACTCGGGTCGATGGGTTCTTGGCACAAGCAAACGCAAGGCGACCAGTGCAGCGTGCACGGTGGCGATTATCATTTAAATCTACATGAACTTTGCTTTTGGCGCCATAACACCTTCACTCCCGTGCCGTTGTTGCACTCAAAACCCAACGGCTTGAAAAATGTTCTGGTACCATGACACACATCATCTGGTCGAGCTATTTATAGACTGCGTGGCCACCTCGCCTCCTAATGGCTCGCTCGCCAACAATAAAACTTGCGTGCTGGCTACTTGCCAACAAAGTTAAGTGTGTGTCACCCATACTATACCGGCGGTATAAGGCCCTAACTGAATTCACATTTGACACGTGCCAGGGTAGGCTACTAGGCATGGTGGTAGAGGATTTTGTCTGCTAGACCAAAAGCGGGTGGTCTAGGTTAATAGACGGCAAGAGACGAGGGGTGTTGGCTAGCACGTGCTTAATATTGCTTCTTGGGTGCCGTGGTCATAGTGGGTTTTACCCAGATGTAGCGAGTTTGACCTACGCCAAACTGGCGATTCCACAAGTAAGGTTTGTTTGTCCAGAAGTGGATGTTATCTCAGCCGAATCCTGTAGCAGTGCCGGTTAACAGTCCTTTCACCATGAGATGGCATGAGGGATGAATTTGGATACACAGAGATACAAATAAGATGGTTACGGGAGCAGCCGATACTGACTCGTGCCTGAGTTGGGCGGCGCTGTCCTGTTCCGCCTGTCGCTCCGGAGTGGGTTGAGAAAGTGTACTCAACTGTCTGGCCTCAAGGAACGCTGTGTTTCATTCCCTACGTTTACGACCGTGTCTATGGTCGTAAGGCATCGAGTCTCTGCTTACAGTATGCTAGTACACCTTGACGTGAACAAACTATACACAGTTTATAGTGTCAGTCCGGTTTTGGCTTGCTGACCAGGCTCTGTTAAAGTCTCCACTGATCCCCTACGCATGCGGGCTGATCAGAGACGGGAGCTGTTTGGGTCACCAATGCCGCCACTGAATGTGCGTTCACACAACAGAGATGGACGGCAGGTCTCAAGCTACAAATATCCCAGCACTAACAAAGCTGTGGGATAAAGTAATAACTCGAGAATGTCGCTTCTTCCTGGGTAAAGGTGTTGCTAGTAGTTGTGGCTCGTCTGTTCCTCTCCGCCAGCACTGCTACAGTGCTGTGGCAGTTGGAGAGCAACAGGTGGCCATCTTATGGGTATGTAGAAAATATGACGGACCCCGTAGGGATGGCCGCTGTTGAAGTTAAGTAGGTTATATCAATTACCCGGTTCTAGTCAATGGTGTACGTAACAACCTGTGTATAGCAGGCAAACAGATTGATACTGTCAGAAATAAAAGTGGTAAGGTAGGAAACCAAAGGATGTTTATTGATGGTTCAATAAACATGTGATACGGGGTACCTCCTACCAGGCAATTGAGTTCTGAAGGTTACTACGTTGGCCAGGTGTAGGCGACCTGGTTCTTATGGAAAAGCGGGAAAGCAATATCTAAACGAGAAAAGATACAATACTTCTAAACTGGTCTAAGAAAGGTGTCTTCAGGAGACACAGTGAATTTAACAAGTTCGTGAGCATGTTCGCTGGTTGACGTTCGTCGACGGTGAAGTAGCCGTAGGGGGCGTACTTAATGCTTAGAAGTTCTCTACAGGTCCAAGCACTGAGCAGTGCTGTGGAAAGTCGCGAGAGAAGAACAAGAATGACTCTCGAGCTCGCCAGTGCCCTGACTTATGTAGTGGAAGCTTGTAGGCTGCCGGCGCGGGGTGCGGAGGCGGCGACATCCTCTCCTGCCCTGGTTGGCGTGGGAATACTCTTGTCAGCGTTTCTGCTTCATGCCTCGTCCCTTTCAAAATTTATGATAATATTTAAGTGTGTGCCTACACATCAAATCTGATTTAATGCTGAAAAGCATTTTAAAAAACTAACCTAGCTATCCCTGGTTTACATCCATCTTATATCGTAGGTCTAACAGCTAATATGTACACTGTGTATCTTCGTTAGAATTTTCAAGGTAAGTTCCTTGGGAATGTTTACTTTTGTCTGTGCTGAAATCACACTCTTATACGAAGGCATTCTTCGTGTAAGCTTTTAAAATTTGTGCACTTACTGGAGACCTATGGTTTCACTTTCCACAATCCCCCCCTTGGACGAAGGGGGCAGTGTGCAGAAGAGGGTATGGGCACATATACCTGGTTGTGGGTCTCCATGGTGATTCCCGGTACCGGCCAGGCGTGTGGGCGGCTTTGGGGGTACATGGGGCATCAGGCATCATGGAGCAGCCTGGGGCATTGTGGCTTGCTTCTGCCGCAACAACGTGGGAGGCACTCTTTCAAGGGACCTTAAGGCAGTGAGGGGGAGTTCAGGCCTTCCACCCCGACTGCGCGGGTTCCTATCCATAGGGCAGTATGTTTCTCTGATGGGGCAGTGTGTGGGGGAGAAATGTCTCCACCCCGACTGCGGGCAGCACAGCTCGTTGTGGTACCAGGTCATGGGCAGCATCAATGGTCTCGGTGACTAGGTCCTGTTGCGAGGCAGTGGAAGGAAGATTAACCGCGACCTCCACTGCAGGTGATGAGTCTGTTGAGAGGTAGTGGGTGGCATCGACGTTCTCGATGAAATAGGCCTCTTGCATAGCAAGATGGCGGGGCGGAGCTCTTCCAATGTGGCTGCTCGACGTCCAGGTCTGCGGGTATTCCTGCATCGCAGGATCTGAGGACGGAGCACGTCTGTTGCAGCTCAACGCCCCAGGTAGCAGAGTTTCCTGTGTAACAGGAGGCTGGGACGGAGCCCTCTTGTCCGAGCTCGACAACCTAGCCTGCGGGAGTTCCTGCGTGGCAGGATCTTGAGGCGGAGCACTTCCGGCGTGGCAGATCGACTTCACAATGAGCGGGTCTTCCTGTGTGGTAAGTGGTTGGGGCGAAGCACTCTCGTCTGAGCTTGACGTACCGTGCGGGCGGTTCTTCCTGCGTGGCAGGGGGTTGGGGAAGAGCACACTCGTCGGAGCTCAACATCCCGGGTTCCAGTGGTCTAGTGGCATCTTGTACTTCTTCGTCGGAGGACGACTTTGCTGAAGTTGGGATGTCCTCAACTTCTGGTTCCATAGTTGTACGAGGTGTAGAGGTAGGTGCTGGGTGATTCCTACCTCTCTCACCGAATGTGCTTCCTATTGCTCACTGATGCAGCTCGATCGGCGGTCATTCCATGTAATTTGAGCCTTTCCAATACTCATTGCAGATGGCCTAGATGTTCCTCCTAACTATTAGAATATATTATCGCATCGTCGAGATAGGCGAAACAGAACTCACCAATGTAACCTGTTAGTACTTCTGCAGACATCAATCATCGGAATGTTGCGGGGGCGTTTTTCAAGCCGAAAGGCATGACTCGAAGTTGTATGGTCTTGCCCTCTGGTGTCGTGATGGCTGTATATTTTCGGCTGTCCGGATGGACAGTAATCTGCCAGTATCCAGACTCCATGTCAAGAGTACTGAATATTTTGGCTTTGCCAATATCTCGGAAGTGTATGAGAAGTCTATAGCTAGGGTAGCAATCGGATGAGTGACTTCATTTAGCAATTTGAAATTTACGCAAAATCGCAATTATCCATCCTTAGGTACAAGGACCACGTGTGAGTTATATGGGGAGTTCGACGACTCTTACAATCCCCTGGTCCTTCATGTCGTTGATCTGTTCCATGATGAGGTTACGGCGGTGGGCTGACTTGGTAAGCACGGTTGTAGGCTGGTATGTCAATTGTAGGCCATATTTCATGTTGTATGGAACGTGTTTGTCGTAGTAGTCTTCCTTGTCCGAAAGCACGGGTATGCTCGTCTGGTCGTGTTGGAATATTTGATGGTGTTTTGTCAACTCTGCTTGGTCTAAGAAAGGTGTCTTTGGGAGACAAAGTGAATTTAACGTGTCCATGAGTGTGTTCGCTGGTTGATGTTCGTCGACTGTGAAGTAGCCGCAAGGGGCGTACTTATTACTTAAAAGTTCTCTAGAGGTCCAAGTACTGAGCAGTGCTGTGTGAAGTCGTGAGAGAACAGAATGATTCTCGAGCTCGGCAACATCCTGCCTTATATAGTGGAAGCTTGTTGGCTCCCGGTGCGGGGGAGGCGTGATGTCCTCCTGCCCTGGTTGGCGTGGGAATACATAATAATGAAAGTTTAATAATATCAGGATTGCCAATAAATAAAAGAAGAGGTTAAATGTTTACTGGAGATTTATTGCCGTCTCGGCAAAACAATTAACACTCGCAGCTGACAAACAAAAAAAGACAGAATTGCAGCCTTTACAAAACAAAACTTCTCACTTCGAGAGTTACAAAGACGAGAGAGAATCGTTACTTTTCTCTCCTTGCGCTCTATTGACTCCTCGCGTAGACGGAAAATAAATTTAATAGTTATTTGAAATGTCCGAAATAATAAAGAAGGTTAAAGTCATGGGCGCTGGTCGGTGCGGGTCACGTGATCACACAGTGCAGGCTGTCCGACTGACAGCTGACAAATGATCGTGCTGTGGCGAACTGTTTCATATTTTGTGTTTAGCGGATGTTAAAAAAATACCAGAGGTGGGTCCACGCCCCATTTTGCCGATAGTACTGATACCGATACCGATACTTTTTGGCCGATCCCGCAGATAGTGACGATCGAAATAATTTCATTTGTAATTTTTTATATTGTGTCTGAATAACTTTAAAATTAACGCAAAATTTCCTGGATGCATACAACATGGCGATATTTAAGTACATGTCTTTTCCTGTCCACTCAATGTTTACATTGCAGTTAAGCATTTTGTTCAGTTTATAGAAAAACTTCATTTTATCAAACTCCGGGGCATGATCTAAAACAGTTACTATTTTTCGCATTCTTAACTGGTTTTGCAACATAATCAGCCGGCTACAATCACCAACCTCGCCCAATAGTTGCAAATGCCATAATTGTAAAGAACCTAACCACAAAAAACCGAAGATGAGTAAAGAATGAATCGTTTTTAAATACTGTGCACATGTTCAGTGTGTAAATTGCATTAATCTGCTTTATATGTGCATACTATTTACTTTCTTCATATTGCCAACATTTATGGTCAGAGATGTTTGTTTGTAAATAAAATGAGTGTTATGATTCTGCCAATGAATGAGCACCATCACCATAGAGATTCGGCACATTCGAATCAGATTTGTACATAAAACAATAAATATTGCTACTAATTGATTTATGAATTGTGTCATGCTGCGAACGAAATATCAATATACAATGTGGTAGCAATAGATCAATATACAGTAGACGTTTATGTGTTATAAAATGTACGACCATGACTATTATAGCGTTAAAACTTTTTTATTTTTACAAATTAATTTTAACCACTTCAAAAGCAGATGCCAGTATTATAATTTTAATTATGTTTTATTTTACGAATTTCACAAGGTATGGTTTATATAGAAATAAATATGTAGGAACACCAAATTTAGCCATATCAGTTTCTGTTTCATTTCAAATCACCTGTTACTAAAAGATAAAAGTAAAATTACGAATATAGTTTTTCGGTTGCAAAAATTAAATCGTATGTTTTTGAAAACATATCCTGCAAGATAACCAAGTATGGTAATTTCCATAATGATTAAATCATTTGGGTTGATAAAATGATTTGAACCATGGCCAATTGTAACCGATATTGATTTTGGGTTTATCGGCCGATGTATTAGTATCAGTATTCGTATCGGTCATGGTCACTGTCTACTAAAATGTTTATATAAAAGCCATTTTGAAAATATATGTCTGACCCCTCGAAGTTTACAAGTTTACATGGCCTACCATAGCTCTGGTGGATCGCCAAATTTTGTAGAAATTGGTTGTTTTTTAGAGATATCACAATTTTAATTTGTCATGTAATGCTATTTTACAAACTGGTGGGCAAAAGAGAATTTGTGTGGACATGTTTGATGGTTGTAATATATACAGCCAGTATACAAAGTTTGATTGAAATTAGTTACACTGTGTTCATTGTATAACATACAAAACTAGAATTGCTATATGGCCACCATTTTGATAGTAAGTGTCTGATGTACCTAAAACATATAAATTAACATTACCTGCTGAAGGATTATTTGTTTGCCGTATTTGGTATAAATTGGACAATTATTTTCAGAGATATGAAAAAAACTTAATTTATTCGTATGGCACTATATTACTAAATGGAGGTCGAAAGAGGCTCCATGAAGACATATTTGATGTTTTATGTACGTACTGTTAGAACACAATGTCAAGTTGTAATTGATTAAATGGTTTCGCAGGTGTAGTATACTATGCTAATATAGCTAGATGGCCACCATGTTCAAAATAAGTGTCCGACATACGTGAAACATATGTGTACATATAAATTGAAATATTACTTGTTTGCCAAATTTTTGTAGGAATCTGTAAATTGTTATTACACAAAAACTTGATCAATTTACATAGCACTATCTTACAGAATGATGGACGAAAGTGGTTGTTTTTTGTAAATGTTGCTTGTAATAGCTGCTAACAGTGTACAGAATTTGGTTAAAACTGGTCAAATGGTGTGGTAGTTATGCCAAATAAACTTAAAATATTTACAAGGGCCGCCATTTTGAAAATACGTGCCTAATAAAGTTCAGTTACTTACATTTACCTGGCCTATCATAGTACTACTTACATGTCAAATTTGACAAAAATTGGTTTTGTAGTTTTGGAGATATAATGAAAAACTTTATTTCATGTGGTACTATTTTCCAAAATAACGGACCTATAACAATATTCACCACTGAATTCAATGCTTACACTTTGTGCTGTCAGCATACAAAATTTGATATAAATTTGGTTTTAGAGTTATGACGTACCACAGTAAATTTTAATGTCGCCATTTTGAAAATAAGTGCCTGGTGTGGTTGAAAACTATTAAGGTCAAGTGTCCTTACTTAGTTCTATGTGTGTACCGAGTTGGGTGAAATTCAGTTCACACATTCAAAAATTTGATAGTTAAATCATTACGGTTAATGAAACAATTTGGTTGGACCATGGCTGATTGAAACAAATGCCGATTTTGGTTAAATCGGCCGATATATCGGTATCGGTATCAGTCCAGTCCTAAAAAATACAAAATAACAAAATCAGCGCTATGTTTGTTTTTAGTTTAAAAACATGCGAATGCATAAATTAAATGGTTTTTAAATCAAATAACTGAACATAAAATACACTAGGCATGTTTTAAAAAGCAAGTAAGTGTTGGCTTTGTTTATATAATCCGCAATTCATTTTTTAATAGTCGTTATTGCATAATTTATTATTTTCTTATGTATTAACATATTTGCAGCATTACAGTATTCATTGCAGATATTACATCCGTTTTAAGCATTAAATTTAAATAAAAATATCTTTCACTGTTAATGTAGTAATGCATTGCCACAAGGACTAAACAAGTGACTGTCGACACAGTCACAATTGATACCTACCAAATCACGAATTTACAAAATAACGAGCAAATTTTCATTTTCAACGCTTCCACAAAAAAAAAAACAATGTGTAATTAAAAATAATAGTCTCGTAAGAAGAGGTGCAAAACAACACAGTCTCATGAAATACCTTAAACTAAAGTTTCTCCCCAACCTTATCCAATCTGCTGTCAATATAATTAATGGAGCCCCAGCAGTATGACTTTGCCATAACAAAAACAAGGTAGATTGGAATTGTAACCTACATTGATCACAGCTTTTGTTTGGTATTCCGAACGCAAGTACATATTTCGATCTTTACGTGCCATTTGCGTTCACAGCCGATATTTCATTTATATGTTTTGTATGTGTGCAATCTGTGAAAACGACCAACACAAAACAACAAACAGAATAATCAGTGTATCTTACTTCAGGTAGCGGTAGAATTGCTATCGTCGTATTTCTTCCGGCGATAAACAATTCCCACATTTCCTCTATTTGACTAAATCCAGAAAAAAGAAATGAATGCGTGTTTAATGCGTGTTTTTCTAAATAAAAATTTGTATGCCTTCTTAGTTTGAAAGTTGGCATGTGAGTATATGCACATTTTTGATACACAAGTTTTAAATGTCATTTTAAATTTTAATCATTGCAGAATAGGGAGTTTGTCTACTACAAAGCGAATTTTTTATAATTTTATGGTAAGAGTATTAATATTGTAAATGTGAAAAATTATAAAGTATGGAAGTTATCTTAAATTAATGTATATTTCAGCCAAGGCAAGGAATAAGTATATTTTTGCTTTGCATGTCATACTAAGAAAACACATTTCGATGATGTGTAAGACTTCTCTAGGGGAAATCATAGTTTCTAGCCTGAAGCACTGAACAAATATTGGATTATATTAAATTTTCATTGTGGAATTTTGGAAATTTTTTACTTGAAATTACGTGTGAATGTTATGAAAATTAGTGTATGAGAAATTGCCACGGGCAGTTTACTTGCGTTTTAATAGTAGTAGTAGTAGTAGTGTGTGTGTGTTTTTTTTTTTTTTTTTTTAAGTTGGCAACTCTGAATTTACCAACAGCTTAGTCGAACCACTGTCCTCAAGTAACATACAAGATCTTAGTACATGGGGTGAGTGAAACACTAAATAATTAACAAATATAACTTAACAGTAACACACAATTGGTTACACTGAATGACAAGGTAGAATGTACGAACGAGAAATTCCCCTTTGTACACTTTCCTAGTGAGCAGTTCTGGATCAATTGTAAAAATTCTTTAGTGATGCGTGCCACTTCTACATCTATAGTCCATTCCCGTTTGGAAGCGACTTATGAAAATCAACCTTTGAAAACACACTCTTAGTCATAACATTTCACCTGTTTCTTCAGTAACCTCTATTCCACAAATATATAACATAGGTTAACTTTAGAGTACTGTATTATTGAATAAATGAACCGTTACCTTAATATCTTATATAACTTGTAATACTTGTTTCTTTTTTAAATATGAATTAACAACAGCAGTGCAGTGGTGTGTTGACAACGACCAGTAAGAAATAGTTCACAGTTATAATATTATTTAAACCTTGTTTTTTAGTATACTATTTGTAAATTAAATGGTGCCTATCGAAATATTTAAGTAGTCCCAATGGCAACATACCTCATTTTTACAGTTTAAAATAACAGCGGAAAATATTGAGAGTAGACCGTAATGGTATTTGAAAAACTGTCTCTTGCAAGGCTTGTTGCACACTTTCTCTTTCTTCGTCTCTTTCACACTGAAAAATTTCACTTCGCTAGAAACAAAGAAATTATACATGGTTTCAATTGTAGCATATTTCATACTTATTACAGCAAAATAGTGATTTTTGAATATGTAATTTACAACTGAAAAGATATTTTAGTATTTGAATACATATTTTAATAATTTAGATATGATGGCAGGGCAGTTACCTAGTGAAGTTGGCAGATGTGGCGAGCCATGTCATGGCATGTTGCTTTCTGCCAAACGAAAGGTAAATTGTTCTTACTCCGAAAAATACTTCAAATTAATACATCACATTTGTAGACGTGTTTTTTAAACCTACCTAGGCAAGTTACGATGTTGTGATAAATCTGAGTTTCCACGGCAGTAATAAATATACTGTGGCGTGTGTTTCATTAATCATTGCGTCTATGAAATTGCGTGCCTTTGTGCATCGTGGTCGATATGCTGATCCTGTGTGTGCGTGATTTAAAATAATTGATTAGCGCTATTTATACATTGTAAATGTGAACTGTTTTTATGGCGAAGTTATTTATTTACATCCACATCTGTTTATCGCAATGTTGTACCTTTGCCCTAAGGGGTTTGAAACACAGTCGTGTAACGTAATTTGCCACAATCCCAGAAGAAAAATGCTAAGCCCAGGCCGATAAAATTCAATAAACCTAATAAACAGTAAGTAGCAATACATAGAAATACGAGCGGAATAAATGTTATCGTAGGCTTATTTGTGTGCATGTTCACCGCTATCTTTTAAAGTTTGTATGACAAAAATGAGCAACACAAGTTTCGTGCTTCAATTTAATGTGCCTTTTTCAGTGGTTGTTCCTTCCTTCATTTTAATATTTATCCCAACTGAGACTGTCCTTTTAGATGAAATGACCCAACACATATCAATAACAAAATGATAATTATAATTAGTACCACCCTTTATCTCGCAGTTGTAACAGTGTTAAACACAGTCACTGCAAAAAAACACTAACGTGAATTGCATGTATTGAGCTACGTCGTGGAAAACAAATATGTTAATGTCAAATAACCGTAAGAACTGTCTTCAATTCAGGCATTTTTAAAACGTCATAAAGCTGACCTAAATAATGTTGGAGGCCTAATCTGTGAATATTCATATGGAATGGCTTTTGGAAGATGGCGGAATTCTTTGAAAAGATGTAAACAGTAAACAACACATTTGACAGGTATAAAAGGAGAAGTCACATTTCAATGTTTATTTTTAGGTGTAGCGAAAGTATTCGAACATATGTACACACACGACGGAATGTAAACATTGATTTTGACAGATGCTACATAGAAGTCACATGGCAATGTTTGTTTACATTTGGCGGAAGGATACGAAATGGGCCTGCAAGTACATGTTTAGTAGGGCTCCGAGAAAGTTGCTTCCAATGGGGAATGGACTATATTCAAATACGATTACGACTCGTCGCCTAGAGCACATCTTCCATCTCTACAGGCATAAATAACACGTTGCTTATCCTATAGGCAACGGGAAATTCTGTTTTTTTCCTTCTCACCTGGAGGATACGCAACCCGGCAGCACGCCAACCCTCCTGCCAATCGCTCGACGCCAACAAGCTGGCTAGACCTCGGGCAAGGCCGAGCACGCCCGACGAGGCACGAAGCCAGAACTGCTGACGAGAGGATTCTCACGCCACCCAAAGCTGGAGTCATTCTTTCGCATCTCTAGCAACCTCCCACAGCACTGCCAGTGCTCGAGATCTTCGGAGATGTTACCAACCTTCGAGTACGCCCTCGCGGCTACTTACTATGTACGTCGACGACCAGTCAACCCGACGACATACGAACACGAATATTTTCTTTTAACTTCACTTTGTCTCCTCTAGACACCTCTATTTAGCAGTTTAACTTTAACTCTTTATTTTTAGTCTAGAACCAGCATTTCCCTTTTACTTAGAACCAGGTCACCTACACCTGGAACCATGCAGTTACCTTCATCTATCCTCGAATTGTTAGGATGTAGCACAGGCCACATGTTTATTGAGCTCTCAATAAATACACATTGCTCTCTACTTTTCTGTTTATTTCCAGGGTATTTATTTGTATCCACAGTTGAAGGTAGATTATGCTATGCACTAAATAGAAACCAGGAATTTTATTAAACCGAAGACCTACATAATATATGGCTACCTGTTTCTTCCCAGCTACATATCAGCACTGCCAGTGCTCGTCGGGGAGAAACAGTGACGCCACAACAACTAGCAACACTTTCACACCAGGAGGCAGACTCAAGATGCTTCTTACCATCCCCACTGAATAGTGCGCGGTGACTGTGGCCTGCAGTGTTGCCGGGCATCCTAGTGCGAACATGCAACCAGTAGAGGCTTGGCGAACCACACTGCTCCATGTCCGTGATCAGCCTGCCTATGGTGGGGGATCAGTGGGGACTCTTATCGAGCTCGAGCCGGCAAGTCACTATTGGGTTATACTGTTAGTATTTCTGTCTGGGTGCACTGTGTGAACTATAGAGCTAATACCCTATGCCTCACGAGAGGAGGAGAAGCAGAAAAAACAGGGAGCATTACCTGGCTCACCCTACTTTCAGGCCGAGGATAGCATCACCCAATCCTACGCAGGATATACAGGTGGAATGGGACCATGCTGCTGAACTCAGACGATGAGCAGTCGCGCCTGCCGGTTGTGTTCATTAACTTTCCACTGTGATTCCATATCCACACCAAGTATCACCCGATTGTCACCGGGCTTCTGACAGCCTAGGCTGGGACAACCACATATTCTGGTCTAAAGAAGCTCGTCTGGGGAACATTCGTTCCGGCATTGACATAATTCGTCCCACCTAAGGGCATATCTACCTAAAATACACAACCAGAATTAAGAGTGTACAAGAACTTGTCAACACCCATCGTCCCATCCCAGCTACCTAAGCTGCTTTTGGTCTAGCGGATAAAATCCTCTACTAATGTGTCCAGTCAGTCTAATCCGACACGCATCAAGAGATTTTCTGGCGCCCAACGTGGTGCTTCAGATGAATAGCTGTGTGCAGTGAAAGGCACGAATTAGACCAACCATACCCCGAGAGCTAAGGGTAAACATGATCAGACAATCGGACTTCAAAGAGTCCTTGAAACACCCCATGGCGCCCTTAACAACAACCATGTCAGACGCCGAGGTTCATGCAGTCGCCGGCAAGAACTCTGACACCAGACACGACATATCTAATATACAGTGTAGACATGCCGAATGCCCAGGTCGTGGCATACTAAGGGTAGAGTACACTTACTGCACGAAACTTTTTCATTAGGCCTGTGTAGGCTGGCCCAAAGTTACCAGAGTTACAAACAGGTTAGAATACAGTTGTACAGCGTGCAGTCAACAGCCAATGAATTTTTGTAATGAAGATGTGTGTCCTGGGCAGGGCATAAAACGCATCAGGTGCACGATGTGCAGTGAGCCCTATCACCACCGATGCATAGGGTGGTCCGATGAACGTGTCTCTATGCCCGGGATGGTATACCAGTGCGAGAGATGTCGAAGGAAACACATCTCACACTCCTCCAGGTCCAGGCCTTCCTGGATATATATCCAACCTGGAACAGCACCTGGCCACCCAGCTACGGGCATAAATGATGACGTACAAATAACTGACATTGCATGTCGCCCATACTAAGGCCCCGTCGCATTCACACAGGAATGTGAGGAGGAATTTAAAGAAACTAACCTACCTCCGACCGAAACAATGGGTTGACCAGACTCAACTACATTTAAAGGCCCTCACCCTCACATGGTGGGAAAGGAACGGGGAATTTTCAATGGACTGGAAATAGTTCAGTGACCGTATAGTGGCAGAGTTCACGGGAAAGGAGGTGTTGGCTAGGCTAACCACACAGGTCTATAGCCAGACCAATGTATTCGGCGAAGAAGCAGAAATCTTAATACGAAGAAAAGAACAAATGATTCGACGGGTGTTCCCAGGAGTCAATGAAGCTAACGCCATTCGCACGATCGGCTGAATGTTATTACCAAATCTCCAGAACATACTACTGACAGCAAGATCCACGCACTTAGATGGATTAGTCGAGCGAGCTCGAGAAGCCGATCAAAACTTTGTCGCTCAGGCGAGCCCCTGAAAACCAGTCTCCAACAAGACACCCGAGGTACGAACACCACCTGTTGTGCCTCCTAAAGGCGTACCAACCACAACCCCTCGCATTGCCTTTGTACCCAAATGCTGGTTCTGCCCAGAGAATCTTTGGAACAAGAACTGTCCGTGGAAGCCAGAAGGAGCTTTGGTTCCACCAAACTGCATCGGCACCATGCCGACAAACAACCCACATCGACCAGCAGGAATACCCACTCCCGAAACCTAGCCAGGAAACGCCGATGCCAGGGTATTAAACGGACCACCACCCCTGGTGTACAAGGGCCCATCCTCCAGGGATTAAGTGAGGATATACCGGTTCCCATAGCCCCACACAGAGAGGTGGAGGTGAACAACGCCAGGGTACTAGCCTTACTTGATCTGCAGCTACCGGAAATTTCATTAGACGAAACTTGCTAACAAACCAGCTCGCCGAACCCCAACCACAAAAAAAATGGTAATAATGGTGCAACTTGATGCCACTCTGGAAGTAGCCGGCAGAATTACATTGAGTATAAATATTCAAAACATTGAAACCTCAACCGAATTTATTGTTTCACCAACCATCTTTGAATCCATAACAATGCAATGTCCTTGGCTTATCCGCCATCAATTCTCGATCACAGACAACGTAGGGCCTACTTGGGAAAAACCAACCATATTACCGTAAACTGGGTTATAAACCCAGACGACATCCAACCAATGCCCATCGACCCAATGAGCATTAATCATGAGCTCGAAAAACCAGAGTTCTGCCAATCAAAAGCCATACTAGATGAGCTTGCCCGCACCTTCGGACAAGGAGGGCTAGTAAGGCAAACATGGTCCATACGACACGAAATATGGCCTACCACTGATGTACCAGTCTACAACAGGCCATACAGAGTGTTAGCCCACCGCCGTGACCTCATCGTGCAACAGGGGGCCTAAGCTCGAACTGCACTTGTATACGAAAATGGTAAGATCAAACCATACGAGAGCCATCGTATACGCCTCGGCTGTGAGAGTGGCCACCCTCTCAATCATCGCCGTGCGAGATGTGGAGTCGTAGATGAGTAGCGCATCAAAATAAATAAAATATTAGACATAAGTTGACTGTTGAAACTGTGTGAATTTAATTTACACATCATTTATGCTGTGCCGAATTTATAATCGTATGAAAATTAAGAACTTGTTGACTCGACAAGAATTAAAATGTGTGTTGAGAGTGCAAATGAGTTTATGAGTAAAAGGGTAATTTCATAGGCCTACTATTGCCATTAATTATTGTTCAGTGACTCGTAGTTGATTGGTTAGACGTCATAAGTTATTATTTAGACAGTCTTGCACATGAACTCTGTAAATTATGCGAGTTGTAGCCGAAGCACCGTCCCATGTGTGAACACAAAGACATCTAGTGAAATGCATTTCGGTATAAATGTCTCAATGTTTAATTTTTATTTAAGTTATTTTATTCAGGGTACATGTTATTCGTCCATTAAATTCAGTGAGTGCTTAGTTGCGTCATCGCCCGTGCGATCCAGTGCAAGTGCCAGTGTTTATGTTTCAGTGCCATGATTATTTTGAGGGTCATGTTTATTATAATTAAAATCAGCGATTGTGTTGCTTCATATCGCCTACGCAATCTAATGCACGTGCCATTATTTTGATTATAGTGTTATGTTTTGATTTAGGGTATGACGTGGAGCTTTGGTGCCTCAGTGGGTAGAGGAAGGATTTAAGGAGCGATGAAATTTTAAAAGTTATTTTACCCAGGACACCAGACATCGCACGATGTTGTGTGCGTCGTTAGAGAAGAGGTTTCCTCCAGGGTCGTTCGGCCGACGACCAATGCAAACCTGGACTGCAGCTCCATATGAATGTATTGTAAAAATATACCAAGTGCATAGGGCGCGGTAGCCTGTTCGGGTCAACTCACACACTCATGTTACATAGTACTGATGAATACAAAAGCTTGCCGAATAAAGGCTCTTAGACCTCCACTTTAAAAACAAAATTACACTTCATGGCTTCAAAATGGCTACGAAAATGGTGCGAAGCTGATGAAAATAACGCGAAAGTTTTTAAACTTCACCAGGCGATCCAAACACAACGCAAAGAACAGCGGTTCTGGTTAATTAAAGACTATGGAGATTAAATGATTGAAAAACAAAAGTTAAATGCTGCCCGATTGCGCCAAACCCGAGTCACGGTAACACGCAACCACGCCCTGGAGAAGCTTGTTGCTGACTTTTTTTCGTGGCGTGCTGGCCGAGTTTGGCGGGCCACGTGGTCCTACTTTCGCAACATTGCAAAATACATATTTACACTCTGCATTCCTTACCTCGTGCTGGAACTTATGTAAATAACACTTAAAAATAACATCAAATAAATGAAGAACACTGTTTATGTTTGGGTAAATGAGGTGATGATGGCACACATTTTGAATGGTACATAATGAAACAATGAAAAACCAGCTTTACTCACTCTGAAATGCACTGAAATAAAGATTTATTTTATATTCTTGTTCTACAGAGGGTGCTCTGACATCATGTGCAAATATCTGTGTTGTGTCGCATCCACACAATTGCATTGCATTGCACTTTACTGATCCGCTTGTCAAGTGCATATCTCAAATGTGCAGCGCCGTGACGAAGCGGATGTCAAACGGGCTGCGGATGGGAAACGTAGCACAAGTCAAATCCCCCCCCCCCCCTTCCCAACACTTTTCCTTTCCAGAACCATTTTGTGGCTGCGCGACTTCACACACAGCAGGGGAACTGCTTCCCTTCCCCTCTTCAGGGCCATAGCTGGTATGTACTCCTCACTGCCTCCACACGGTCTCGAAGTACTCACTGAGGTACCCTTCTTCTCCGACGCTGCTTGTTGCAGGACGTGTTCCCGAACCACACAAGCTGTACACGCTGCTAGCAGTCTCCTCCGTCGATGTGATTCGCGGAGCCAGTACTAGTCGGCTGACCCGCACTTGCAAAATCGGGTCCCCATTTTGTATCTGTCTACCACATACAGTGGTTTTTGACGCAGACACTTCAGACACAGTACTGCCACGCACTGTATTGCAACTGGCCAGCCATGGTGGTTTGACAACACTACCACATGAGCGTAGAAGCATGAGCGTGGTATGCGGAAGCACTGTAGCATGGTGCAAATGAATCGTGGGAGCATGACAGTACTGCACAGCGTGGGCAGGAGTCGGCGGATGGCAGCCTCTCAGCTGTTCTGCTCGGTGCATGGCAGAGAGCGTGGGAGAGGAGTGGCCAGATGTGTCTCCCACTTCTCGTTTCTCCTTCTCCCTCCTTGTGGTGTGGCGCGATGCTGGTAGAAAGATGGGTAGGCGCGCTCGACTCACTCTGTCTTTTGTCCCATTACTGTGACGTCATTTCGCTGTCCAAAGATAACAGTTCCTAGCCACTTTTTCCCCAGTATGCCATTGTGCTGAAGTAATGGCAGCGCTAAGCTGTTTTGGTGCACTTTCCTCGCGGGCCAAGTGCATCCTCCTTGGTATCATTGGGGGCATCTAGAAGGCATCACGATGCTGCCACATGTGCGGGTCACCAGGTTGATCACATTTTTCCCTCATTGTGAGTCAATCCTGGGAAAATGCAAGAAACTTGTGGTTAAATTTTGTAAATATTGTTTTGGTGTGGCAAATTGTAGGAAAAATTGCCGAGGTTTTAAGATAAGAGTTTGCACCAAAGTCGGGCTACACTTGACGTTTGTATAATGCATAGGACGGTGGCAACTCGTGCCAAGGTGTTGATTGACGTGCAGTGAGCTGGACAATGGAGGGAATGGGGTATGGTGGATAATAAATGCTTCTTGCCAGGGATAATGGTGCCAGCCAGCAATGCAAGCACGAAGTTATACTTGCCAGAGTCTCCTCACACCCAAAGGGTAATTTTGTCTACCCATTGCCATTATGAAAAACACATCAATGTAAAGTTACGAGGAAAGGTTAAGTAACTGATAAGCAGTTGATCATAATAAAATGATGGTATCTCACCAGTACGTATTTATTACACTAAGGCACTAAACTTTATATACCACAATTTTAGCCAGCCGGGAGCTTATACAGACGAAATGCCTGTAGGATCTATGAGCTTAAGTTGCATAATATACCTCGGCTGTATAAAAGACAAGCCAAGGGGGAGAGACCTAGTAGCACTCCAGGCGAGCAATAAACAAAAGGTTCATCTAAAGTGCCTGGAGCACCACGGCACGGAAGTTCTCTCATGAGATCTAAGATGCTACTACTCTCTGTTTGGCACGGAGACCAATCACTGGCCGATGCTCCCGTCCAAACATCACGTGAATGAATGAAACAAAATTGACTCTACAATGCCTAACAAAAAATATATCAATAAACTCTTTACATCAAAATGTAAATGCACATTTTAAAAAAATAAAACAAATAAACATGTTCAACCAGAACGCAGTGCCATGGCAACCTAACCTCAACATTGTCACGTACAATAACATATTTATAGGGTCTGTCCCTTGCCAAGTTTATTGCATCCATAGCATTTCTGTTCATGGCAAAACATGCGAGTTCATGTTAATTTGCAATAAAACACTTCAAAAATACTTGTAAGGTTTTACTTTTGGTATTTGTCACTGTCGACTTTGATGCATATTTTATAAATTGTGATACGAAAGTCCCGTAGTTCAATACTGTCGGGACTAGTCGAACACACTTTACTATATAAAATATTAAAAATTATTTCCAATGCATTCAAAGTTACATTAATAATTATCATAAATATTGTGGAGACATCTACGTGTCACAATATCCTCGTGTGTGGCGGTTCAATTACACTGCACAAATTGGTGCCTCTAGTGCACATGCTGTCAACAACTAATAATTAAGTAAGCACAGGATTGCACTTAAATACACTACAACAATAATAAATAAATAAAAATAGATCATTTGTCTCCTACTTACGTGAAATGGGTAACATATGGCACTACATAAACATTGACCCTGAAAATGTAAATACTAAAAGTAAACAAAAGCACATGGCACTCAGACTGATGTATTGATACTGACATTTGTACAAGTACGTACCTGTTTACATGGTAACCTTACTACACATATTTGTGCACAGTGATGCACGGTACGGAACGCTGACACTTGCATAGCATGAGAACAGTTAACACTTATACACTAACACTTGTGGCATTGTAGGATCATGATGTACACACACAAAAATAAACACAGACTGTACACACCACAACCTCTGACATAACCCTAATTACATCTTCTACGCCCTATTGCACTTGACATATAACACGCACATGGCACAGATTCTTCGATTGAGGTGCTCCACTGTGATGATGTGTTGCATTCATGACGTCTCTGCTGTCACGACGTGGTAACTGGCATGAGGCCTAGGCGCCGTAGACATCATGGTCAATAAGGTTATTGGTTGGGTGAGGAGCGGTATTTATAGTTTTGAAATCTCGGTAGAGATTATTACCCAGGGTGCCAGACATTGTCGGGATGACAATATCGTGAAGTCGGAGAGCAGCTGTTAACTCGTTCGTCAGAGTCGTTCCGCTGACGACCACTGCAAATTCTCCAAGTGCAGTTGTTTTCTCCTCATAGAATAAAATTAATAATGATTGAATAACTCCCTGCCTTTTACATTATGGGATATCGATGCTCCCCACACGCCCATACAAAGCACCATTCCTTATTATGCCGACTCGTGACCATTTCAAACATACTTGCACAGAAAATTACACTTTGAGAAAATTTCCGGGAGAGGGCCCGTAATTAAATGCCTTACGGCGAACTGGAAATAAACAACCCGTGGTAACCCGTCACTGGTGCTGCTTATGAACCCGTCAGCTCGGGTAATACTGTGAACACACATGTGGTCAGATGAAATAAATTAAGTGCAATTTACGCCTACCCAGGCGGTGCAAGCACTGCAGAGATGCGAGGGGCGGTAAAGTCTCCGTCAACTAGAATTCAAAAAAGGTTCTGGTATGCTAAATAATTATTGTTGTGAAATGATTAGTCCAACATGGTAATAGCTGCCCGGGTGTAACACGAGCCCCGATGTGACACGGCTCACCCCTCGCAAAGACAAGCGTCTACTGAAATTTCTCTGCAGGCCGTGGTTGCCGGCTTGGCGCGCTGGTACCCGCGCTGCACTACTTCCTTGCACACAACATTTGCAAATCGGGCACGTATCCTCCGTGCCAGTTGTTACATATTGCTTCTAAAAATTAACCCTGTAAATAATATTCATTATACCAAAACATTGCACTGCGTGGATGGTGTGGAGATGAAATACACGTAAATGAACATTACAGGAAATTACAAAAAAAAACACTTTGAAAACACTGAGGGCTTTAGGGCTGCGAAGGCAGGGGTTCTTATTAGATGCGTCCCTTTGTGTAAACTTACCATTCCCTTTAATTGCACAAATTAATTAAACATAAATTTTACAAGGTATACTTTCATATTCCTGCTGCACGCACATGAAATCGTGCTCACTTTGCTCTGCATCAATCTGTACCACATAGGAGTGCTGTAGCCGAAGCAATCATCCCGCATATGTGCATAATTGCAGGTTAACGTGACGTAGTGCAGTATAATGTTTGTTTTTGTTTTTCTTCAGCGTAAAAATTGTGTTCGTTCATCTTAGGGTCAGTGAGTTCAGTGTATGTTGTCTGCCATGTTACCCAGCGAACGTGCCTTTCTTTACCGTTTCACTGTGTATGTTTTGCAGTGCTATGTGTGTATTTCCAAAGGGTAATTCAATGTGTATTTAAAGATATTAAAGTGAGAAAAGTGTCATGATGTCGCCCATGTGTTACCATGTACGTGCGTTAGTATTGATTATTTGTGTATGTTTTCATCCAGTACATATGTCAAGTGTATTTTCATTATTAGTGTTCTTATTAATTTTCCCCAATGTCTTCCATGTGATACGCACGTAAATACAAAACACAAATAGTCTCTAATTATTTATTTAATTACTTAAATAGGGTTTTTATTTCAGTGTATTTGTATGTGTTTGATTTAAGAGTGACACAGGTCACATGCTTAACCACTAGTGCGCCAAGAGTGCCAACTATAAAAGATGTTTGGTAAAGGCAGCCGTAAAATATAAACAAACCTTATATTGTGAATAAGTATATTATTTGTCAATTTCCAAAATCTTAATTATTTGACTAGATGTCATGGAAGCGGACATAACAAACTAAAGCTAAAAGACAGTACCAAAGTACTGGTGGTTACTGGCAATACTTTAACATGTGGCAAGCAAAGCCAATCGGTGCACTTGGGGCGACAACCATGAGGCCAACAAATTACAAAGTGTAATTCAACTTATGTATATTTTCTAGGGTTGTGTCTTACGTAAAATTGTCTTATTATTAATTTGAATTGTTTTGAAAGTACTAGTCGAAAGAGGGGAGAGCTACGGCACACAGGAACAGTGTTTGAAAAGGCATCTGAAAGTGAGGTTAGAGTGCATCGTATGCAGATTAGTCGGAATGTAGATTTAATTTCTAAAAATTATTTTAAAGCAAGTTGTTATGTATTATGTAAAGGATTTCTAGTTTCTTTCATCCACCACGATAACCCCGTTCAGCGAGTGCACAACAAACGACCTAGCGAGGTAAGACCTAATGGTAGAGAGGGAAGGGACTACCTTCACCAAACTCCGTGTCGTTATTGTCGCCCAGCGTGAGTGTACCACTGGCAGAGTAGGTGCCCTAATAACCCACATCTGGACAGTTATCGCGGCCCGGCGAGAAGCAGTTTAGGAAATGGTCCGCGGGGGTTAGGCGGCCAGACTGCATTGACACACCAGTCAGTAAGAAGCACCCGGACACAACCCCACAGCAAACTGTCGTACGACTGTCAAGAGACAACCAAAGTCACGTGGTCGTGAACTATTGGGAATGGGACGACGTCCTACCTCCAACCAACAAGGAACTCCTACACAAGGTACATGTAAATGCAATGAGAGTAATGGCAGGCGATGTACTCGAGAGTTAGGTGTGGAGGGAGGTAGTGACAGTGCAGCATGTGTGTTTGTTTACAAACGAAGTGCAGGCAAAATGTGTGGCACACCAAGTGGAGTATTGACGTGTGATGGACGGCCGATTGTAAACATGTTTCGCACAAGAACTGATGAAAAGAAGTAGCAGAAGAGGATGCAGTGCATCCTAAATCACCCTAAACACAGGTGCTGGCAGGACTGAGCCCGATGACTCGCGTTAGGAGGTCCGACATGACTGAGGCGACAAACTCAACTGTTGTGTTGGAAGCACTGGAAACTGCCCTGCTACTAGCTCAGGAGGATGTGGAAGGGAAATATCAGTTTCCCACCTGTTGGAATGTAAGACGATGAGAAATTGAGGTCAGGGAAAAGAACCAGATTACCAGGATGCAGTTACTGGGTCGCAACCGGTATCGAGATGCGTGTAGTAGTGAAGAAAGTGGTGTTGTGAGCAGTGAGGACAGTGAGAGTGGTGGGATGGCCAGCCTGATACCTCTCCTACATCCTAGGAGGCGAAGACAATCAGAGCGGGAATGTACCACCTGCGATACATCCACAGCGAGCTGTAGTGTGCAGGTCCGCCAGCAGCAGTCGAAGAACAACGTGAAGGTACCGCCATATTGGGAAGCTTACATGCTACGACCTCACCGCAGGGAGCAGGGGACATTCTCCTTCTGCGAGTGAGTCGACGACTTCAAACTGTCTCGAAGGGGAGGGTGGCAATTGATGCCAGCTGCTTCCACGAATTCCGTTTGTCCGCCATCGCCATTACCCGCTGCAACAATCAGCACTCTACCGGGTGCTTGTGCGCACCGGTGGTCAGTGCATTAGAGCGGATATACCAGAGAATACCAGTTAGAAGTGCGACCGCGGGGTCAAGTGGAGTACTCATATTGTGAGGAAAATGCAAGGAGAGAGTAGTGCAAATAAGACAATGTGGCCTCTGTGCACGTATATTAAAACGAGACCCTATAATTTGGGGCGTAATTAAAAGGGTAATATTTACCAAATGCTCATGAACGCCCATCCACGCAACTGTAATGTATGGAACCTCACACCACTTAAATGCCCCTGAGACTCCAGTGTTATTGTTTGCAATTGTTTGTAATGTGCCATTTTCACGTATTTCACCCCCGTCTCATCTCATGCAGTGTAATATGTGTCTTAAAGGGTTTCATTGTGCAAGGTATTTATTTATATGAGAATTGTAAGTGTCATAGTCACGTGGATTTGCTTTTGCATTGTTTTGGTGCATAAGAAAATAGTCCATGCGGACTGCCGGCCCACCAACACAGGTCGGAAAACCGCAAGGGACCGGTTATGAATACATGTGTGTCTCGGGGAGGCGGACTTGCGGTTCGATGGGGTCATGCTTTGTTCGTTTGGGTGGCACTTCATCTTTGTGAACTGATCATGTTAATGTCCAATATACTTTAATATACTGGAACATTTATTTTCTTCAGCCATCCAATCTTCTTCGCCTCCTCCCTCCCTGCAGATAGCATCGCCTAGAGAGGCTTAATAATTCCGTAAGTACTTTTGTGGCCGAGTGCAGTTTTCGCAATGTAATCCTGCTAGCTGGTCAAGCCCAGCAAATCAATATAAATTGTTTCTTGAGGGAATGTTAATAAAACCCCTGTGAATTAACATGTGAATGTGCTTTCTCATTTGGGTTGCCTATGAGCTTTAGAGGCGCCCCTCACCATCACGCCATCCTGAACCACGCCTTACCAGCCAAATATTCAGTATTATGCATAGCGTCTTCAAGTCTTTTACAGCGTTTTTACATCTTTGTTTACCTAAATATAGGATTATAAGTTGCCCTGAGACCTCGCTGTGTAAGTTGGTAAAGTATTCTATTTCTTCAACTACTAGAGCAACCAAGGAAGGACGTCGACGTGGCCGTCGGCACACGACCCAGGGTAAATAGTCTGCTCTACCGATAATTGACACTGCTCACTGACAGTGTCTGGTGCCCAGGCAATACTACAGAGATTTGGGTGAGATAAATCCGATAAAATCCTGATCACTTCCCAACGTCTAAGTTAATCCCTTTTTTCCAACCACCTGCATGTCCATTGCACCTTTAATATTTCCGAGCAGCCAAATTAATTGATACATCAATCGCTTACATGCTTCCATGCATACGCTTATACACTGCAATCTCAAACTCCACTAGCAGAGGTTACAAGTGTCAGAAAATTGTTTGCCTCGCCATCTAGCCCACAGATGGCTGTCATGCCTGACGAAGTTTCATTCACAAGGTAAACAGCAGCTCATGTCGCCACGATGTCACCGAGGGACACGAAACACAGCGTAATAACAACAGACAGTGAGGGCACACAAGAGGTGAACACGCCCCTGAGATGTCAGCGCCCATTTTGCAGGCAAACAGGGCATCGGAGATGGGAAGTGAGCCTATGTGAGGATCACACGGCGACGATACCCCCCCTCCAAACAGATGCCACCCGCAAGATGAAGTGGACAGCAGCAGCGATGATTTGGGAGCAGGGAAACTCTCCTTCCCTACCCTCTGCCCGAAATGTCCGAGAAAGTAACAGTATGCCACGTGCATATCCTGTGGCCACACCCCTGGGGCAAACACAGTCCACACCGCACTGCAGACAGGGCTAGAACTACATGGGCAGGCAGAACACCAGCAACCGGCCAATGTTGACATTCTTCGCCCACATGCACTTATAACAGCAGCAGCAACTTACCTCACAACAACAGGAAGGAAGGATTGACATTTCATGACCATGTGGACTGGCAGAACAACACTCCAATGCTTATAAACTGCGGCCACATGCGTTCGTCGGGGCTCGTGTTTTGCGCGCTTGGGCAGCCATTGCCATGTAGGACTAATAATTTCACAGCAAGAGTTATTTAGCATACCGGAACCATTTTCGTATTTCAGCTGTCCGAGACTTTACCACCCCTCGCACCCACCCAGTGCTTACATCGTCTGGGTAGGCTTAAATTGTACTTTATTTATTTTATATGACCATGTGTCTCTTCACAGTGTTACTCGAGATGACAGGCTTGTAAGCAGCACCAAGTGTAAGTTTTCCCCTATGTGAATGTAATCATGTAACTGAATAAATCACAGCAGTGACGAGTTACCTCATGTGGTTTATTTCCAGTTCGCCACAAAGCATTTAAGGTACTGACTTTCTCCCGCCAATGGTTTCAAAGTGAAAATTACTGTGCATGTATGTTTGAAATGGTCACAAGACGGTATAATAAGTAACAGTGCTTCGTATGGGCGTGTGGGGAGCCCAGTTATCCCACAATGCAACAAGTAAGGGAGTTTCTCAGTCAGTTGAAAAGATTGCGATTACTTTTCTTACAGTAGTATCCTAACATGAAGTGTCAGTAGGACATAAATTATGTATGAGTGGATAAAGCAGGTGTATAGGCGTGTTGTAGGAATGACTATTAACAGCACAGAGATTGTATGCACCACGGCACCACAAAACAAAGAATAAAATGTTCACAATTTAACTTGACCGCACTGCAAATAAACATTGGTAAAAAACTAACTACAGTACATTAAAAGGGCAAGGACTCTCTTCATTATACCATGCTTTGATTTATTACTACTCTTTTCATTAATTATCAACATGTATGGAAAAACACTTGGATAAATAAGAGAAAATAATTTTTATTCTACAAGCACTTGAGTGTGAGATATTTTAATCTTAGGACTAGCCCAATTCAAATTTGTGAATGCCGATTATGTGAGTAGCGAAATAATTCTGACACTGAAATAATGCAGAAGTTAGTGTTCCTTAACACAAATGATTTGCTCCTTGCTAATTCAGTAGGTGAATTCACAAACTCTTTTAATCTCGTAGCTACTGGGTATGATGATTCACTTCAACAAATTACGTTTATTCTTTATATATATTTTAGGAATCCTTCTTCAATTTAGAGAGAGTTATTAACATTTGCAGGGCTAGTAAACCATTCTCCAAACAGTACACCACAAAATCAGATTTGGATGGCAGAAAATTTAAGGACCCAGAAGTAGACTAGTTCAGAAGCTAATGCTGAAGAGTTCATCTTAATTGCCCTCAAAACGTTAACCAACTAACAAACTCTCCTCAGATAGCATACTGACTAAACTTAGGTTGACATACACATTAATATTCTTGTCTGCTTGTGCCCTATAATTACGGTGGTCCGTATCTCATGGTCTCTGTAAGGAGAGTCATTACTAAGATCAGGTATTACGCCCACGCATCATGTGGGCGGAAAATGTGTCCTATTGTTAATTCAGATTTATTATATGCAACTAGCAATGCATGCTATCTTCCTTATCACCAAGGAGAAATGGTGTCGCGACAAATAAAAATCTTAGTTACCCAGTCCCTATTAACCTAGGTCAGTGTTGACAGCTAGAAGAATATCTTTAAACTGCATGTAAACAAACGGTGTTCGGGGCTACATATAAAAGAATCAAGAAATTAGTTATATTAAAGTTATCATTTGTCAATATTTACCATATCAGTATAATCATTTTAAGCTGTAGATAAACTATTTAAGAATCAAAACAAACAATATAATCAGTATTAACTCTTCCCGCAAAATAAACATTAATAAACGTAAATAAGCAACAACCTTGTATATAACTATAGGGACCATTTCCTCACACAGTAATAATTTTATTCTACGAGGAGACAACAACTGCACTTGAAGGATTTGCCTTGGTCGTCGGCCGAACGACCCTGAGGAACGAGTTAACAACTCTCCGACTTCACGATATTGTCAACCCGACAATATCTGGCGCCCCGGATAATTATTTCCACCGAGATTACAAAACTGTATTCACTGCTACTCACCGAACCAATATCCTAATTGACCAAAACCTTGGCACTAGTTGCCAGCTTCCTGTGTATTAGACAAACACCAACTCCTTTGCATTTCGTTCGTTTTCAGTATTTCATGGCGACCTTCCTTGCACGATAACAGGTGGGAGCATGGTCTGTGTCGCTGGAAGCCTGCATCAGATAATGTGAAAACCATTTAAAAGGCGCTGATGTGTTCCTTGCACTAATGCGACTAGCACCATAGCGACCAGTTGTTCCATTACCCTGTGTGTTTAATGCCTGGCTGGGTAAAGAATAACCTTCCATGCTCTATTTTTGGAACGTAATTTGAATATTTTGTTTTTGTTTATAATCATGTAAGATTTGAGCAGAAAACGAGTTTACAATTGAATATGTAAATAAGGCATAATAATATTAATCTAATATAAAATATGGAACAGCAGTGGAACACTTGCACTACACAACAGCCAGCATGAGTACACATTAAGCATAACATCGTACACACAGCAGAATAACATGCCACAAATAATAATATACCAACCATTTCTTAAGTTTTCTGCAGTTCATTCCGTCCACTTTAACTGCACACATTCTATCCTAGCTACTGTCGCTAACCAAAGACAATACAAAATAAAGACTGGTATTTCAATGTTATTCTCGCGTCCCCGCTTTGAAGCTCCGATTGTGCTGCTATCTCTTGATTTCGCAAAAACGTTTTTGAAACCGTTGTAAACTAGCACATTCTAGCGCCATTTTTAAAAACAGCCTCATCATACCAATAAATGGTGTGTATTTCTAATGTGTCTGGATATTTCTTATACTAAGTCCTAAAAATTATTTCGCCATTTTTCTCGACGTTTTAAATTGTGTTACGCAATAATGACTTAATAAAGCACCTCATAAATGTGGTACCCATTTTAATCTGAAATGTTGATAAAATACAAAATACAATAAAATACCAAAAACCATATTTGTTAGTATTTAGTGACTTGAATATTCATGCTCCTAACTCCTGACATGCGAACACCGCGCGTGCCAGCTGAAAGTGCCTGTAATATGGGGGATCAGGGCGGGGTGGGTTAGCTATCCCTAACCCTGATCCATTCAAATGACTACCGCTTGGGAAGACAAGGGCCTCGGTCTGTACTTCCCCCGCGCTGAGAGGCCTAGCCTCAATGATGATAAATCGGCGGGTATAAAAACTGAGGTCACTACATACAAACATTTGGATTTTTGTCTTCTATTTCAGAAACTACAATTATTTCAGAAAAAAAATTAACACACTTGCATGGTGCTTGAATGAATCCCATTTACATAACACAATGAAACACGTCAAGAAATAGGGCTATAATCTAAGATAAAGGTGTATGTGAACTATAAAATAATTATGTAGTAAGGAATAGTAACATTGTAAAAAATTGTTACTCTCCCTACCTTTAACATCACTGTCTCAGACAATTTTATTTCAGATATTTTATGCATCCATGGAAAAAAATGACTACTACTATACCATTTTAATTCACTTAAGAACTTGTAATTTTGTAACCTGGAATGGCATTTGCAGAAAAAAAATTTATTACCTGCAATTGTTTTGGAACAAAACATAACTAGCAAATCATGATTGTAGATTTTGTAACGAATGGAATGTAAACTTAATGTCCTCGCAATTTTACCATGATGGCAGAGTGGAATTTTTTTAAGAACCCGATACCACGATGTTTACATTTTTGTTATGACATCACCAGTATGGTGACGATGACATCATTCGGTTTTTTTTATTGCCCCATTCCTTTCCTACGACAATCCAACGGGGCATACGGGAATGTGGGGGTTTTCGGCGGGGACACTTTTCAGCATTTCTAGACAATAGTATCGTGAACTATAATAGCGCCCATCTGCGCTATTAAACTACCCGATACCACATATGGTATTGGATAATACGATACAGCCCATCTGTTCTATCATAAAATAAGTTTTGTTTCCCAGATTTACAACAAGCATTAAGTTCACAAAATCACTTAGCCAAACTTAGCAAAATGCTAAAACGGAAAATATAATATTAGATTAAACCAATATTAAATTCGAAACACTGTATATTAAGTGCATTATCCATTATGCACACAATTAGGTTACAAAAAATGGCCATCAACAAACAGCAACATTATCTTAGTTATACAGTTCTAAAATATTCTTCTATGGGCCTAGCTACACAAGCAAAACACCGAGATCTATTTACACTACCACTTCAAATTAGGTACATGACTTTACACAATAAAACTACTGTAGCATTCCAACATAAAACATGCAAAAAAGCATGTATACGTACTTACCCTCCTGCACCAGGGTTTATACAAGCATTATTTTCACACGTCGACACAAGATAACAATGTGTGTTCGTTGACAATACTGTATAATAGCAGTTTCGTTACCTGTCAAAAAATAAGAATTAAAGTAATGATTACAACCAAATAACAACAACAAATGGCCAAAATTGCCATATTTGAAGATGCCATTGAACAAAACATGGGCCGTGTTCCGTTACCTACACAATATGAAATATGAGCAACGAGGTAGTTTGATCCCTTTTCGTAGGCGCATCGGTACACCTCCTACATTATTCTACTTCCGGCCAATCTCGCGCATAAACAGCAGAATGGAAAGGCATAAATGCTTCGTGCGCTGACGTTACAGTGGCGTAAAAAAGTCAGAAAAGTGAGAATTTGGAGGTCAGCATCGGTGGCGACGGTCAAGTTTGTTGGTTTTAGGTAACGTGCACAACGTTTATTTTACTGAATTATTCTGCAAATAAATTATTTAATGCTATTGGCGAACAAACGTGATTCTGGTGATGAAAACTTGTAAGGATTTTCATAGAAAAACATGTTTTTAAGATGTTGCGAATTTAACTAACAGTAAGTTTGTGTGTTTTGTAAATAATGTATTATTAGGACCTTTTACTATAATTATTGAAAAGCACGTAGCCTTAAAAAGTCGCACTTTCAACACTTTCATGGTGTGTAAATAATATTTGTTTCTTTGCCTACATCGTGAATTCAACGAGTGTAATGCTAAATTGGGCCAAAGTGTATATGTTGTGTATTGCTGCATCTGTACGAATTCGTGCGAACAGCTCCCCCCTTCCACAAAAAAAAAAAAACCAAATACTGTTCCCTTTTCCTATTAAGATGAAGTAAACAGAACCCAAGCAAACGTAACTAGGCGAAAATAAAACAGGTTGGAATGCCAACCTGTGACATGTTTATTTGCTATGTGTACGTCTTTGAGGTTAATATGTACTCATGGTGGCTGTTAAATATTTAATATTCGATTAATTTTATTATGCCTTATTAACATTAATTTCAATTGTAAACACCTTTCAAATCGTACAACAGGATCACGGGTTTACCATCGCAGTATATCTAAATGACTTGCCATTCGTAAACAAAACGCTCAAATTACGCGCCTAAAATAGAGCATGGAAGTTGTTCCGTTCCCCAACCCATCAAAAAACGGTTGGAGTAACAGAACAAGTGGCGGCTATGCAGCTGGTCACATCAGTGCAGGGAACTGAACACGGCCATGTACGACAAGCGTACTACACAAGTCAAATTTGGGCCATGTTCAGTTATCTGCACAATGCGAAAATTCAGTATCTAACTCTCGAGGTATTCAGATCAGGTAATTTGCTACGAATTGTTGTCAGAAAAGTGCATCGCAAACGGTTCTGAGTGGAATCTGTTTTCCACGTTTTCTAACAGTGATAGTGTGTATTACTTCCTTGTGTTATATTCACGACATCACTTTGAAGATGAGACAGCTACGCCTACCTCCATCGCAGTGAGTAATCATCCCCCATTCTAATGGGGGATTACAACAACATCATGGACCACGAGGTGAGTGTCCTTAATGCTTGTCCTGCAGATGACCGATCGCAACCTTCACAATACTATCCAGAGGTTTCGAAGGATCAAGTTGCTTGTACCCCATCACCTGCTACCTCTACTTTGCAGAAAGATTTAATCCCTTCTGATCATCGCCAAATGACTGTGTCATTGTACAGTCGGACATGTCTAGGACCATACATTGTCTTTGTCGAAAGTATAGACAAGAATGTCGGTAATCTTCATCCGGTGTCTGTAAGGAAGAAACTACATGGATTATCTAAGGACATCATACAAATTAAAAGGGTGGGTCCAAATCGCCTGAAACTGACTATGAAAACGACACAGGCCATCAATGATTTACTTACACATGCCCATCTTAGCCAACATCAATTTAAAGGGACCATTCCACTTTCACTTCTACAAAGGCAAGGCCTTATATATGGAATCCCATTGGATCTATCAGAACAAGAAATCTTTGATAGTATTGAATCTCCATAAGAATTACTTAAAGTAGAACGAATGTCCAAGCGTTTTTATGAATCCAATGAAACAGTTTACCGACCCACCAAACTTATTGCTCTAACCTTTTCGGGTCAACTATTACCCGATAGAGTCTTGGTTTACAAACACCTATACAGTGTTAAATATAAGATCCAATCAGCTATTATGTGCAATAAGTGTCATCATTTTGGGCACACTGGGAATAATTGTCGCAGTAAGCCTATGTCCTGCTTGTGCAGGTGACCATCAGCTTTCGGAATGCATGGCAGAAAAGCACACTTGTCCCAATTGCAGTGGTTCTCACTTGGCTATGGATAGAGAGAAGTGTCCCCATTGGATCATTGAACAAAAAGTAAAACAAAATATGGCTATGCTCAATTTAGGTTATTCTGCAGCAAAGAGGAAGGTTCTTGATGAGTCTACACAACTTCAAGATACAGATGGTGGTTTGTTACATTCTGTGTGTCCTGGGACTAAAGACTACTGTATCCTCTTTCCTGACAGGATCCCGGTATGTGGAAGAGAACATCCTGGAGATTTGCGTGTACCTTGTCAAAACACCTCCGACTGCTCTCCCCACATCTGCCACTTATGCTGAGATTGTGTTAAAACCTCTGCCAAATGTCAGTTAGAAGATACTGGGAAGACCCCTGTGAAGGCTATCGTTTTGCAACGCCCAACAAAACTGCATGTTGCTCGTCGTATCTTGTCTCCTCAACAATCTTAGAAGTCGATATCTGTGGCCCAGAACTTTTCTCAGTTTAATCCTGTTGGTGAACACACCAGTAATGGGATAGTCCTCCGTCAAGTTCAAAACCACTCTGTACAGGGACCACCAGCTGTAGTGCATTCTTCCCAAGATAACCCTTCGACCAGCTATACTGATCTCTGTGATATTGTCTTGAAATTAATCGCATTAATGGATCGTCCCATGCTACAAGGTAACCCTGCCTTGCAGGACGTCACTGAGGTGAAGAGGCTTTTTCGTGATACAGTAAGCAGCTCTTAGCTTTCTGTTCCTTTATATAACTCCTATCATGAGAATACTACAGTGGAATTATACGTCTTTGTCACTTCAACGAGGACTTCTACAAAAGTATATTTGTACCACACCAGCTGATGTTGTACTGCTACAAGAAACACACTGGCGCTTTGCAGCTAAGGTCTCTTTTATGGGTATACAGTGTATCATAATGCTCCAATGAATAAACATGGTGTAGCCATACTTGCCAACACTGCCATATAATCAGTGGAATTACAGGTGTCCAGCTTGCCTGATAACATTGAGGCAGTTGCAGCTAAGGTTGTCTTCCATGACATCGAATTGGCTCTACTTTCCATTTATGCTCCACCGCGACATGCTACCAGTAACTTTTCCTGGGATAGACTGCTTGGGGCATACAATAATGGTGCCATAATGGGAGGTGATTTTAATGCTCATCATACATTGTGGGGTGATGTGAGGTGTGATCTGGCTGGGAATAATCTGGCAGAATATATTGACACCTCGCCGTATGTGCTATTGAATGATGGTAGTCCTACCTATGTGGGAGCTTAAGATAAACGTTGTTCTGCCATTGATCTCATGCTGTGTACTACCATATTTGCCATGGACTTCACTTGGCCCGTGCTTACAGATCCTATGGGTAGTAATCATTTTCCCATTAAAATAGTTAATCAGGATATGTGTACAACTACTCCTCTTACTCATCCTGATTTGCAGCCTTTGTGGTACGCCTGCTATAATTACCGGTGCACCTCATGGCAGGCATATTGTGAACATATAAAACATCATATAAGCTCCCCCACTATCTTGGGTGGTGATGTCCAAACTATGTATAATCACTTTCAGAATTTGGTCACATCATCCATTTGGGCCGCTACTCCACGTAAGTCTTCTCGGTCCGGACTCCGTAAACCATATTGTGCATGGTGGACTTCTTCTTGTACGTCCCTTAATGTGGATAGTTGTCTGGGCTTCCGCACATACAAACAGCATAGTACGAAGACAAATTTTTTACTCTATCTGGAGGTACAAGCTCATTTTAAGTTGACTGTCAAAACTGCGAAGAAGTATCAATGGCGTTCTTACTGTCAACGGCTCTACTCTGCTACCCCTTCCCAGGAAGTCTGGAAGGTCATCCGTTCTCTACGACAACACTCATCCTCTCCTCTGTCCGGAAGTTTGGGATACTCCACTCTGACTGCTATCCATAAATGTTTTTCTCCTGATAAATCTCCTTGTTCTCATTCTACATCTGCACCTAACTCCAAGAGACGGCCTGCTAAGGGTACTGCTATATTGATGTCTGAAATCAGCATTGCACAATATCGTCACCCCCTTCGGGATGGATGGATGGAAACCACCAGGACTAGATGGGCTTACCTATCAGCATGTCTGGGAGCTTCCACAGGAAGGCCATCACCTGTTACTTTGTATCTTCAATGGTATATTGCTACATCAGGTAATTCCTACTCAATGGCAGGCATCGTTTTGCCCATTCTCAAAACTGGTAAAGATGTAACATTACCTACATCCTACAGACCTATCACATTGTCTTCTTGTGTAAACACATTCTTTGAAAAGATTTTGAAGAAGAGGATGGAATGGTGATTGGAGACTAATCACCTCTTACGCAGGGAGCAATTTGGCTTTCGTAAAGAACGGACCTCTCTGGATGCTGTTAGAGTATTGATAAAATGGGCTAGAGACACGTTTACTAGCAAGGGTGTTTTATGTGCAGTAAACATTCCTGTTCTTTTGCACAAATTAGCTCAGATTGGGCTGCCACTGTGTCTTGTTCGCATCTTCAAGACTCTCCTTCGAATTAGGATCACTTACCTTAAAACAGACACCTATATTACACCTGGAAGGCTGGTGTATCAAGGCACTCCACAAGGTGGTGTTCTTAGTCCTCTTTTGTACCTTATATACACTCAAGATCTTATCTTCCATCTTGGCCCATTTGTTCAACTTATTAGTTATGCTGATGATGTTGTCTTGTTTCATTTGTCCTCCACTGTTGGTGATGCGGCATCAGTTATGAATGATGCCCTCCAACATCTTGGCACCTGGCTTTGTACTCATTGTCTGACACCATCAGTTCACAAAACTAAGGATATGCTGTTTACTAGAAAATGTATTGACCGTCGCAGATCCATCTGCTTCTTTGCAATACGCCTTTAAAGGCTGTGACAACTACTACTTATTTGGGTATCGTTCTTGACTCTACTCTTACTTGGGTGGATCAGGTAACTCATCTTACTGTGAAGATACAGCAAATGTTTCAGTTGTTGAAAATGCTTGGACACTCTGCCTGGGGTGGTGATCCTCACACTGGCGTTTACAAAATGCCAGTCTACGTTTATATTTAGGGGCACTCTGTGGTTCACTCCCATTGGGGCACTGCATGTTGAGGCGAATATACCACCATATGGCCTACATAGAAGGATGTTGGCTAACAAATTCTGGATCAAGGCAAATTATTTTCATGAATCTCCTCTTCGTATCATTATAAATTGTATTGGTATTTATGTTCTTGGTTGTTTTTTAAATATCGCCCGCTTTTCCCTTGTGTGAAGTGCATTACCGCCTATATGGTGGACTTTTCTGTGCTTTTTAATACATGTAAGGTGGACCGCTTATTCACAGAACGCAAATCCTGCATGAGTGGTGGAGAAGTTCATACGCTATACTGGTAGTGTCTGAACCAATATCCCAACTTTCTCCACATATATACCGATGGATCGAAATCCCTACATGTAGTTGGTTGTGCCTACTATATTCCTGCATACAGATCGTCTGGTTTATTTAACTTATCGTCTTCCGATTCTATATTTTATGCTGAAGCATATGCTATCTTAAAAGCACTGAAGTATTTCTGGACTATATCAGCCCAAAATCTCAGCATATTTACAGATTCTAACAGTGTTGTCACTGGTCTTGCCGCTCTCCACTGTCATTGTCAACCAGATGATATTATCTTACAGATTAAGCATCTTATCTATACTATAGAGATCACGGGTCCTATGGTTATGATTGTTTGGATTCCGAGACATGTGGGTGTACCCACCAACGACATGGCTTATAAACTGGCAAAACTGGCTTCTGACACAAGGCTGCCGATTTCTGCTCCAACTCTGGATATGTTCACTACAATTGCCAAACTTCATCTTCGCGATATTTAGGAAACCCAATTGCAAGAATGTGAGGTTGTGCCATCCTACAAGCATATCCAACCGTACTTACAAACACAAATATGGTTTAGTGGCAAAGTAAGGAAAAAACTTTATATCACTATGATTATCCGGCTGAGGCTAAATCATGGAAATTGTAATGTTCATCTACACAAGTAAACTCTGGCCGAATCACCTAATTGTCATTGCGGGGATGGTGCGCAGACTATTAGTAACATTCTATTTCATTGTCGCCAAATGCAAGCTCGTGATGAGTTATATGACTGTTTACATCACTGTGAAATTTCTCCGTCATCTGACAGAGTGTTTTATACCCTTATAAGATTAAAGTATATGACGCTCTATTTGCGTTTTTAGTGCGGAACAAATTTCATCAACTGACACTACTGTTTGCACTGTTTGCACAAAAACAATGAATCCATATTATTGGTCTGTCTGTAGCGATACTCCATTGAAGCTGTATTTGAAGCATTATAAAATGGTCTGATATTTTGACTCTGCCTCAATTCGTATTATTATTGTGTGTTACAGCGTCTCTCACGTCAGTGTTGTTCCAGTCTCTGTGGAGAAAGGTTGTACGTCTCACTCCGGCATGGCGACATGTCTGTGAAGTGGGTAAGATGGTGTACCTAACTTCTACGTCTCATCAGGTGAAATTGTTAAGGTTCATAATGTCATAACTGTCAGTGTTGTTCCGGTTTTCGTAACTAACGGATGTCTGTGACCTACTTCGGCAAGAAACAGGTTTGTTTACGTCAAATTATCGGTTGAGTACTTTTCCTCGTTCTCTAATACGGGTAGAAAACAGATTTTGCAATGGCTATACGGGAAACTAAGGCCAGAAAAGACTGAACTGAACTGAACTGCATAATATGAAAAATTCGCAGCTAAGTTGTTCCGATCTCATTACACAGCGCATCGTCGCATCTACTTCGTCATTCTACTTCTGGCCAATCTCATGCATAATCTGCACGAGGAAAAAGAACAAATGCTTCATGCACTGACGTCACAGTGGTGGGAAAATGTCAGAAACGTGGGTATTTGGAGTTTATCATCAGTGGTGACCAAGGGCAAGTTTGTTGGTTTTAGGAAACGTGCAGTGTTGATTGTACTGAATTATTCTGCAACTAAATTATATAATGCTAATGACGAACAAACGTTTTTGGTGAAGTAAACTTGAAAGGATTTCCATAGAAAAACACGTTTTTAAGAGGTTCGAATTTAACTAATAGTATGTTTGCGTGTAATGTAAATAATGTGTTTGTAAACAGTTACTATAATTATTGAAATGCACGTGGCCTAAAAAAGTCGCACTTTCAACACTTTTGTAGCGTGTAAATAATATTTGTTTCTTTGCCTATATCGTGAATTCTACGTGTGTATGGTTAACTTCTGCCAAAGTATGTGTATGGATGTGTGTATTGCTGCATCTGTACGAATACGAACGACGTATATATCATGTTTAATTTTTCATTAAAGTTAAAATTTTCTAAGTTACAATAATTTGAATGTTATTTCATTACGAACAAATGTGCAAGGCTAAAGTGAGCGAGTGAGACTGAACACACTTTCGAGTTGATACCATAGACTAAAGATGAGGTAGATCGCTTATTCGTCTTCTGCGCATGTACCGAACATTGACCTACCCCAAAGGAACACAACTGTCAAAGTCACATGATTAAATTGATGTACGTGTTTGTAACTTAAATTTTAAATGACAAGCACTATCATATGATTAAAATACTTTTACCAGTTTTAGTTTAATCAAATTGCATCACAAATTGGTTATGTAGAGGAATTATACACATATCTCAAAGCATTTGTTTACAAATCAGTTATCTAACATAACATCCAAACCATGCAGTTTTTCTCTAGGTGTTGGCAGAACGGCCGTTCAATGTTGGGTTACGAGATTGATTGTGAGTAGCCAGCGAGATCGGTCTACCTCATGTGTAATCTATGGTTGATACACGAAGCGCTTTCCTCACGTGTAGATTTTTGATGCAGATGAAAAATAAATTTACAATTTCTACAAAAGCATATAATGACAATGCAAAGTTACGATGTGGATACATTGTTTTACATGTGAGAGACTTTAGATTTCTTGACTTAATTTAATAAACGCTGTTTTGTTGAATGTGATACCACTAATTATGTACTACTATTATAGGTTTTTTTAAGTTATGGAGTGAAAAGACGCAATAAGATCCCGCGCTACCCACCGGACTTCCACCTAACACATAGTAATAGGGTAGTTAAGGGAAAAAAAAACTCTGGTTCTTATGGGGTGTTTAGAAATCCTCCCAGTACCATGCGTCTACATTTTTTTAATGGTTGCGGGATCATTTACATGTATTTATGTACTATATCTGGTGGTGTATTAGGTTAATCTCGTTTTCAGCATTTCAGTTAGCAACTGTTCTGGGTTATGCCTTATTTACTTGAGGCCGAGTTACATTGATTTAGCACACGCACAGCTTGTATCTGAAAGCAGTGTTGCCAACATGGAATGAGGCGATTTCGCTATAGCTCAAGTAAAATTCAGCTACACAAATACTTTTTTTCTTTATTCTAATAATTGGTGCTAGAAACGAAGCCTGTACAGCCAGAAATACAAATCTCGAAAGACAATGAAAGGCGTGAACACACTACTACATCTCCAAGATACGAAGTATCCAAAAATTGTAACTCCAGAAACCCGCCAAATGGTTAAATGGCACACACACCAAGGTCCAAAAATCTGAACCGCCACGGGTGGCAGCTACGGAAGAACTACTAGACAATGATTAATGGGCATGGTAGAAAGTCGCTACATTATCTGTGTTAATTAATTTTTGCCACTTTGTCTCCCCAAGGTTTAAATTTCGCTATGTGTAGCGGAATTCCGCCACTGTTGGCTACAATCACAGAAACTATGGATGTTTACAGAAAACAGACTTAAAAATTAAAAATGATGCTACCATTGGAATGAAAAAATACTGTTCACAGCTCTGTTTACTTGCTGCTCTTGTCGTAATGTGTATAAATATAATACGTTATATCGTTCATCCTTAACATACATTGATTGTACAATAACAATTTCTATTAAAACAAACTTCTGTTTATATGGTGCCAAACTCTCCAAGCACTAGTCAAATTCACTACTTTTGCAGCCATTTTCACCATCACGTGAACACGGTAGTATCAACATTCTGATTGGCCACGCACAGGAAATAGGGTATAGCCCTATATTCTGTGCACTTCCCCTGTGTTATTTTTCTTTTTAGCGAGTGTCGTGCTAACACATGAATTCAACTCTCTGTACCTATGCTGTTTTCTGTGCTAAATCAGTTGTAGCCCTGCCTTTAGTGTTATGCAAACACTCAAATATGCCAACATGATACACAAATAAAATAGTTTTTATGTCAAGACATAATGAAGCTTGTTCACAACAGCAAATTATGAAATTATATATATTTTTAATAAATTACGAGTCAATATAAAAATTATAAAAGGCACATACAGTGAGGTGGCACAGTGATAAACCTTTGAACTCATATTTGGAAGGACCTGGGTTCAGCCATCCCAATTTCCATTTTCCATTATTTTGCAAAATCACATCAAGCAAATACAGGGACGGTTCCCTACTGCAAGCCATGCCTGAGTTATTCACAGTTTATGCTGTTCTGAGCAACTTGCTCCATTGCTACTTATCTTTGTGTTAAAATGGTAAGCCCCACTTACCTACACGTAGAAGTGCACAAACCTGTTTAAGAATCATTTATTTAAATTCCTATACCACTTTCATTAGGGCCTACAGAATCTAAATTAGAAAACTAATATTTACTGTGAATATTGATTCCATATTTTGTTTTTAGCCCAAGTAATTATTTTTTATATTTCTGA
This sequence comes from Dryococelus australis, assembly GCA_029891345.1. Taxonomy (NCBI): domain Eukaryota; kingdom Metazoa; phylum Arthropoda; class Insecta; order Phasmatodea; family Phasmatidae; genus Dryococelus; species Dryococelus australis. The sequence continues at coordinate 28,468,758 of CM056993.1, read as the reverse complement.
AGGTTGGGCGGCAGTGTAATGATCAGACCACTCGCCTCCCACCAAGGTGAACTGGGTTCAATTCCTGGTGGTGTCGTCTCCTAACTTTCACACTTAGGAATCATACCATACTACTGGTCGGCGGGTTTTCTCACGGATCTCCCATTTTCCCCCACCCTTGCATTCTGGTACTGCCTCTCACCTAGCTTCACCCTAATCAGCTCTCAAGTCCCTAGGGTTCAGAGTGACTAAATCTCTCCTTCTTAAATGTAATTTTAATGGTATTTGTACACCACCCATCCATTTGATTGGTGATATGACTTGCAGTTGTAACCTAATTATTGAGATTCCAATTTAAAAAAATATTTTTATTTTATTAATTTACTTCAATAGTTTTTGAAATGTAATTAATATTTTTTCCATTTTATTTTAATTGTAATTTAAGTTTCTTGTATTTTCATAGTGTCTTTATTCCAATTTCCCCCTCCTCCCTTCCACAGAAGAAGTCCTTTGTTTTGTGTTGGTAAGATTGTAACATTGTCTGAAGGTATGCTTCTGGTGGAATCATTTAATTGAGGTGGACGCAATATTTATCACAATAAGTTTTATTCGCAAATTTTCCAACGCCACCATGGATTATGTTAATTATATCCTGGTCCCAGAAGTAGGCCCTAAGTTTAGTAGGCCTACATCAGAAATCGGCACCACATGAAGAGGGTGTGAGCCTTTTATCCAATAATTTTGGAATGATAAAATTCATTGCCTTTATGAAATGCCGCTTAGCACCCAGCACCATTGCTTCAGTGGTACAATGCTGGCTTTACAACAACTCTTTCAAGTTTTCATGGCTGTAGAGACCCAGAGGCAATCTATATTTGTTGATTTTGAACTATTTTGATTTGGGCTATTAAATTCAAATAATCTTTGCATACATTTTATTTGTAATGTGGAGTCACAATCCATTCGTCCCTACGCCCTACTTACTGATGCTAACTTTGGAGTAGGTAACCAAAAACCTTCTCAGATCTTTTTTAATAGAACATTTTTAATTTGAACTAACTTTCTTCTCAGATTAATATTATTTTCATTTTCTGTATTATAATTTTGTGAGTGGGAATTAACACTTTTATCAGCATCTGACAATTACAGTTATCAATTTCTACAGTTCTCATAAGATAATTAAATTTAACTGGGAAAAAATTAATTTTATTGCTTATTCAATAATTTTCTCTTAGTAATGAATCAATTCATTTAATTGAAATGCAAGGGTAGTCTCTTGGTGGATGTAATGTATATTATCACTATGCAGCAGTGTCATATGTTGAAAGTTTTAAATTTTCTTTTAAAAGTGTTTAGTATGTTTCATGACTATTACAAATTTTCTGAAAAATTCACTTGGTGAGACACTAGCCATTGGTTGGCAAAGACATTATTAAAAATAAGTCAGTATCAAACCCAAGTTCTATTTTGACTCTCGTCGTCAGTTGATTCTAGACGTGGATAATTTTAGCAGTTAGTAAATTGCCTAGTGCCCAACAAACACTCAACACACATATCCAAACTTCATATAACATGCTTACATCCTTTTTAAGATCTTCCAGTAATTCTCTTCATGTGTGTTAATTTATTTCCATATATATATTTAGTTTACACCCAGAGAGGGTACCTATAAAGTGTGATGTAGAACAGTAATGTTTTTAAAGGTCCCTGAGAAAAGTGGTTTGCTCCATTGATGTGTGGTACAAAATGGCAAAGGACTTACCTCACTTGGTGAAGGATGAAATTCTGCGGCTAGTGATGCTGCATGATAAACTAAATTCAGAGAACTTGCCCTACCTGGTGCACCCTATGGTGACGAGACTTGACCTGAGCAGTTGTGTGACAAACGAGATGCTGGTGAATGTGAAGCTGTGCCCCCAGCTCGAGGACCTCTGCCTGGGAGTGAATAGTCCTGCACCTTGTTCTCTGCTTGATTCAGCAGGTAATTACACTACTGCAAAGTGATTAGTAAACATGTATTACTGAAGCGGTTCTTTACGGTATAGAGTTGGTGTATATGCTGACTTTAACATATAGGATCACATCAATATTACAGTGAAGAGATTTGGGCAGCTCTTAACATCGAGGTCTTGAGAGCTGATGAAGGTGATTGAAGTGAGTATGGAGCAGCACCAGAATGAGAGGACGGGGGTAGCGAGAGATCCCCAAGGAAACCCGCCAACCAACGGCATCATCTAGCACGATTCCCACATGCGAAAATCCAGAGTGGCCCGGCCAGGGATTGAGCCCAGATAACCTTGGTGGGAGGCAAGCAGGCTAACCGCTCAGCCACCATGGCCCCATCAATATTACAGATTTAACAATCATCCACAAGTGATTGTCAATAGTTTATATATCTGTGTATAGGTGGATATGTATGTGTATATGTACGTATACAGCATGTATGAAAAATAACTACCCATTGTAAAGTGCTCATTGTTTTTGTAAAGAGTACTTAATTTGCATGGAAATTTTTTGCAATCCTTAAAGTGGTAGAATATAATATCTGATTCTCTGATCCTAAATCTCGGATATTTGTTTTCTGTGACAAGAGGAGATTGACATGGCACAACAGGAATGGCAATGCCTTATACTCCATGAGCAAGTGTAGCTGGTTTCTTATTACGAAGAGAGGAATTTTGTGGTAAATGTGTTGTGCTGGTGGCGGAGTGTGCACAAACCACATGCTACAGAGGTTACCAAAACTATCAGGAATCTCAATTCCAAGCTGATGCAGTCGGGATATGGCAGATGCTGGCGGAAATGGTCGTCTCTCGACATCCATGTGCAAGTGGTGAAATGTGCAAGTAATGTTCACCTGTAGTCCGAAGTAATCAATGCGCCAGACTGTCATGAAAGTGGCTTAATGCACCATGCAGTCCAGACTGTTTTGCAGAAAGTTAAGTAATAATAAATTGTCAGATGAAGTATGGGGGTGATGATGCTTGGTTGGTACAATGACTGGTTTGAGTTAATATTTGGAGAGATTTAGCTATATTTCATGAGGGAGGACCTGTGAACTGTAACTACTGAACACAAGAGGAGCTGCGAGCCACTGTTCAAAGAACGGGGTGCAATGTTGCCCTAAAGTCACTTCTTGATGCAGCATGATATCCAACTGGGTTGTGACACCATTTCTTATGCACGAGCAAAAAGGTACCTAACCATGCTTTAAGATGATATGTGACCTATTGTATTGAGGTGGGACAACACAGACAACCTAATCTTCATGCAAGATGGTGCCCCACCTCATTTTGCTTTCAATGTTCCGTGAGTGGGTTGATGACCAGTTTCCAGGATGGCAGGGTTGACTTCCACATGAATGGCCAGTACAGAGTCTTGACCTCATGCTATGCGTGGGGTGGGCAAAGGAGGAAGTCTATCGCCTCAAACCACAGACTTTGGAGTCAAATAAAGGATAGTATTCTCACCTGGTTTTTTTCTGAGGCATTCATTTACAAGGTAATTGCATCCTCACGTACTTTTGTGAGAAGAGGGAGAGAAGACCCCTTGCAGGAATGCTAAATTGTCACAGCAAAAATTTTAATTTTGTAGGTAATGTATCACAGTAAAGAAATAGCTGAATCTATATTTAATTTGTTTCCAGGAAGGATATCTGTATAATGGCTAATTTATGTACGTGTTAGTGTGATTGTACGAGGCTACCTGAACTCGGTATACAGGGAAATGATATTAAGTGTTTGGGTTTGACGCTGTCTGGTGAGATACAAGACAAATGATGACACAATGTACTTAATGGTAGGTGGGCGCCAACGGTGCTTTCCAGACACAGCACTTCGAGACTCAGGGTTCTCAGGGATGCTGTGGGTTCTGTGTGTCCGTCTCATGTGAGTGTCTTTACAAAACACTGATCAATACTAAACATTTTAATCACTGAAAAATTACGCGAGTTTTCTGCTCTGTCGCTATAAACAAACACACATGTTTTACACTGAGTAACATACCATTTATTGACTTCCAATTACAAGTTTGTGCCAGAAAGATGAATTAATGAATGAAACTCTGGCGTGTCTAGCTAATTCCGTTGGGTTCTTCCCCCCTCCAGCTCGTAATTACTCTAGTGCACTCCTAGATGAATGATTTTCTCCGAGGTGTTTGAAAACACAGACCCCATAAGGGAAGAGGTCTACAGCTGCTAGGATGGACTGTAGATTTTTCCTGGAGACAGGACAGGGAGAATTACTAGATGAGCGCTAAATACATGTGATTATTGTACATCACTAACGCGGACTGGTCGGGACGCATCTTCCAGCACGTGGTAAGTGTGGTGACAGTCTTTACACGTAGCCCGCTAGGATGGAAATAATGTCACTGTATAAATTACACAAATAATGATGATACACTATGGGGCATGACATGAATAGGCACAATAAACACATAGATGCGTGAAAGTATGTTTAGGTGGCACGGATGCCGCTGGATACAATGCGTAGCGGACCACGTGATGCAGATGGAATTGCAGTAGTATTCTGTGAAAACTGCAAATAATTACCAGGCAAAGTGGTATCAGTGTGGGGAAAATTATTCCGTTCCTGATTAAAGCATACAAAAGCTCGGAGCATGCCTGATGGCGGAAAATCAACATGTGCAAACGGCCATGGTCATACATACTAAAGAATCAATCATGAAAAATACACGGAACCCTGAATACATATTACCCTGAGATTAATTATAGGGCACATGATATTACAAAAATATACCCTTAAAGCGCATGGATGGTGCAGATACGGACTTGGCGATATCTGACCGCGTAACCATGGACAATGTAGTCATAACACAATTAAACATGGAAAATACCCTGAAATACTTACACAGAAATATAGCCCTTAATATTGCACACAGCAATTAAGCATAAATTACAATGAAAAGCTTTTAGTGTAGGAGGATGGCACCTGATTTACAAGTTGCACGGGCAGCGTCGCCTCTCCGACATTTTCTCCTCCTCTAATTTAAGTTCCGAAAAGCCATAAGGGCTGCAAATTAATAAGTTAAGCAAAACATAATGCTGGGAAATGTCTGGCAAAACGTACGCAAGGCAAAGGTTAACCGGTATACTAAAAGTGCTATGGAAATCTAACTCAGTGTAAAAAGGTTGACGTGTGTACGTGACAGCGTCTTATCTCGCCAGCTCTCCTCGACGGACTGCCCAGAGGCAGGGGTCGCGCGGACCTACCATGGTTGCCTATGGGGTTCACACAAGCGGAAGTGCTATGTACGCCGAGTAAAACTTTTATTATCAAAAAGAAATGGCACATAAATAATTCAAGTACATAATCACTCTAAGCTATTAAATTGTGAATTTTCTGTGTTTGCTGATTGTTCTATGTGGAGGCGTTTATGCCGGAATAACAACATCCTTATTCTTTGCACAGTGCATATTTTGAATTTGAACCAAACATGGTGTAACACTTTATGAACATACAATTTTAACATTTTAGAACACTCGGACCCTGAAATAAAATAGGAAAACATGGTTTACACTTCAAAACAAATATCCCGTTCTGGGAAAGTCCAGTTATGGCCTCTTTGCGCACATGCTTACCCACGTGTCTCGTGAGTTGTGAGCGTCGTCATGGTCTTAATGCTGCTGGCTGTTAGCCGGCGTCAGGTTGTAGAATCCTAGGTTAGTTATAGTACAAAGAGTGATTGTTGATTTTATTCATTTTTAAATATGTTAAAATATGCCAGCTCGTCTAGCTGCTGTCCGTGCTGTGAAGGGTGGTTACTCTGGATACCTGCAGGTAGTCATAATAATGTGATTCGACTGTGTATGTATACTTCTGCAATATGATTTTATTCTTAATAATCTGCATATTGCAATGATATTTTTATATTTTTGATTGATACTCTGGTTTTCTCATAAGAAGCATCTGAAAATGAATGCAGCATTTGCTTGAATTATGTCTCGTACTATTTTAACTTTATTTCTTCTCCAGCGACGAGAAATTATTTAAATTTCTCAAGGGTAATTTTGAGATGGTGTCTCAAAATTGTCAACAACCCCCCCCCCCCCCCCCTCAATCATACTTTTACTGCCATGGTTGACAGTGCCCGACACGTGGGTTCGACCAGCGCTTCACCTCTATACAGCACCGTGCAGCTGTAATACCCAATGCCGAGTGGTTCCTAAAACTGCAAAATAATGGTGATAACTTATAAAAATATAAAGAATGGTCTTTAAAACATGTTCCACGATGTTTCTGCGATGAAGTTTTCTTGCGTGGGCAAGAAAACTGCACCCGGCGCAGAAGTTCATGCACGCACGTCTGCTTGGGCCGCAAGTTCCGTCACCACTGTCTCGCCTAACTGCATGAATCCATGCCTTGCCGCCAGGAGCGTTGTTAGCAGGCGGCGTGTTGGAACGTCGCGCTGTATCACATGGCAGCTGGTGTGACGTAAAGTTTTCCCACTATATAAACTTGGGGCGCTGGCTCATTCAAGAAATAGTGGCAGTCCCCGAGACTTCGGTGAAAAGATGAGTAAACAGAAACATTTCAGACTGTAATGATATAATTATGGCCCTTCATGCTGGTAGAAGGGGCATACTTGTCCAATGTCATAATCTCGTAGGTGCCATAAGCGCACTCAAGGTCATGACCTTGTCCAATTTTCAAGGTAAAATCAGCGATTGACGTTTTTAAATTAATGTTTTATTTTGTTTGCCGACATTTTGGGGAAAACATTTTAAAATGTATGTTCAAATGAGCCAAATTTTCATGCATGTAAAATCCGAGTAAAAAGTTTTGCAAACTTTTGAAAAATACCCACGCGAGAATAATGACAAAAATATTTTATTATGAGTTTTAGCCATGTAGATGAAATTTTTTGTCATACATGTTCTAGTCTGTGTAAATCTTTTAAAGTTTTCAAAGGAGTGTTTGGCGTGATAAAAGAGTAAATTAGAGTTTCAAATAAATGCCTTTTGAGATGACATTTTGACATGTGGGATAAATGTAAAAGAATTGTATCCAGTCAAAAGTGATCAATTAATTGTACTTAGAGAGAAAATGAAATTTGGTCATGTGCACTATACAAAAAAAATAATTTCCAGAGTTGACTGTTATGTTTAAAAGTAAATGCAACTAGGGGAACTCAAATATAATTGATTCATAAACAGAAAATGGTTTTTGTGTTTCACTTAAAGGTTGTCGCCATATTAAATGTGTAGTGTTCAAAGAAATTTTAATGGACGTAAAATTTGCGTATGAGGAATAAAAATAATCTTTATTGGAAACTGTTTGTTGCCAGATTTTAAGAGAAAAATCCATAAGTTTGTTTACATGTGCTTTAATTTGGGCTAACAGCCAGCGGCGGTAGAGCCCATGACGGCGCTCGCCATGCACATGTCACGTGTAAATGCTCGTGCGCAAAGAGGCCAATATTTTTTAACTTTCACATAAAAAATATTATTTTGCAGCGTAAAATGTGTCTAATATTTCTATTTTCAGGGTTTGATATGTTGTACAGTGTTTTAAAGTGTTTCTTATTTTGAAAATGTTTGGTTATGAAACTAAAGTGAGCGCTGCATGGAGATTAAGAACACTAATATTCCAGCATGAACGCTGTCATAAAGAGACACTGAGATAATATAGAAAATTCATAAGAAAATTATGAAATGTAAAACAATATTAAATTTATTTGTGCCACTTTTATTTTCAAAGTATATAAAAGTTTACTCTGCGTGCATAGCACTTCTGCTTATGGGAACCCCGTAGGCAGCCATGGTAGGTCCGTGCGACGCTTGCCTCTGGGTAGTCTGTCTAGGAGAGCTGGTGAGGTAAGACACTGTCACGTACGCACGACAACTTTTTGTTCAAGGATGTAGACTTCAATAGCACTTTTAGTATACGAGTTAACCTTTACTTGTGTACATTTTGCCAGACATTTCCCCAGCATAATGCTTCCGCTTAACTAATATATTTCGCCCTTGTGGCATTTTCAACTTAATCAAAGAGAAGGAGGAGAAATATGTCTGAGAGGTCGTGCGACCAGTGAAACTTGAATCAGGTGCCATCCGCTTCTGCTAAACGCGTTTCATTGTAATTTCTGTATTATTGCTGCATGCAATTTTAAGGGCTTTAATTCTATGTATGTATTTGAGGGTATTTTTCATGTTTGAAAATTTTATGGCACTATCACATATAACCACATGGCTAATCGCCGCCAAGTCCATGTCCGCGCTATCCTTGCGCTTTGAGAGTTTATTTGTGTAAAACTATGTGCGCCATAATTTATTTCAGTGTTCTATGTCAATTTTATTCAGGGTTCAATGTATTTTTCATGTGATTGATACTTTTTGTGTTTGACCACGTGGTCACGTTAATGTTTGCATTTTCCGCTATCAGGCATGTTACACGCCTGTAACAACTGTAATCGCAAAGAGAATAATTTTCTCTACCAGAATAATTTTTTGTTGGAATTTAATTTGCATTTTACATGAAGAAATATTGCAATTTCACCTGCACCACATGGTCCGCTACAAACTTTATCCAGCGGCATCCACGCCATATAAACATGTTTTCATACATTTGTGTGTTTATTGTGACTACTCATCATATGCCCCATCATCTTTTAAGGGTCTTTGTGCTTTTTGTATTTTGTGTACAGTGACATTACTTCCGTCCTAGCCGGCTATGTGTATAGGCTGTCACCACACTACCAATGTGCTGGAGGGCGAGCCCAGGCGAGTTTGCATTAGTGATGTCAAGTAATCACACGTGTTAATGTATCATCAAGTGTTTCTTTTTGAAATTCGCAGTGTCCTGTCTTCAGGGAAAATCGTCAGTCCACCCTAACGGCTGTCAACTCTCTTCCCTTGTGAAGATTGTGTTTTCATACATCACAGTGAGATCATTCATCTAGGCATTCGCTAGAGTAATTGCGGGCTGGGGAGCACCCAAGCGGAGTTAGCTAGACACGACCGAGTGTATCATTAATTTCATGGCACGTTGAGTTGTACAAACTGTATAAATAAAACAGGTATCACAGTGAACCATCTTCTTTCATTTGTAGTGACAGTCTCCTAACCACATGTGTTTCTTTTTCAAAGTGTTAAAATGTTTAGTAAAAGTTTAGTATTGCCAATGTGTATCATAAGTATGCTCAGGTGAGACGTACACACAGAACCCACAGCATCCCTGAGAACCCTGAGTCTCAATAGTGCGGTGATTGGGAAGTACCACCAGTGCCCATATCATAAGTAATTGTGTCATCGTTCGTCTCGTGTCTCAACCGTCTGCGTCAAATTGTTTTGCTTGGCACCATTTTAAATGGATATTTATCATAATATTTATTTATGAAGAATAATCAGAGATTTTTTGCTACCAGATTTTAAGAGATGAATCTAAACGTTTGTTAGTCTAAGTATAAATGCGCCTTAATTGTTTTGCTTGTCGCCATTTGTAATGGATATTTAACTTGAAATGAATAATATCTATGCTATCAATATAAAATGTATTTTTGTGATGGAAAATTTGATGATTGTAAAAAAAAAAAGAGTCATGTGTTATGGCTGTTAGTTGGTAGTTTTATATACTTTTGCCCTCCTTTAAAAGCTTTTCACTTGTAGGTTTCTTTTGGATGGATTTAGGGCTGGCTTTATATGCTCCTTTGCCAAGTTCGTGGGAGAAGGACGTCGCAATTTCATTCTTTAGACTTCATTTTTTTATTCAATTAAATTTCATTTCATTTTTATGACAAAGGATATTAAATATTGATGTAATCTGCTTGTTAAACTATGTGCCACTCAGTGTTTCTCAACATATTTGGTGACAAAGAGAGGATAAATATGTGCTTATTGGGTATAATTTTATTCGGAAGATGTCTACGTATTAAGTGAAATAAATTTTTTATTTTAAAAAACGTGTTTCTTATGCATTGACAAATAAACACTAACTTTAGATATATTTTTTAAAATTCTTTAGGGGTCAAAATTGGTTATTTTTGGATTGTTCAATAATAACAATCTTACATTGGTATTTTTGGGAACCATTATTCACACACACACACACACTCTCTCTCTCTCTCACACACACTCTCACACACACACACACTCACACACACACTCACACACACACTCTCACACTCTCACACTCACACACACACACTCTCACACTCACTCACACTCACACACACACACACTCTCACACTCACTCTCACTCACTCACACTCACTCTCACACACTCTCACTCTCACGCACTCTCACTCTCACGCACTCTCACTCTCACGCACTCTCACTCTCACGCACTCTCACTCTCTCACACTCTCTCACTCTCACTCACACTCTCTCACTCTCACTCACACTCTCTCACTCTCACTCACACTCTCTCACTCACACACTCTCACTCTCACTCACACACTCTCACTCTCACTCACACTCTCTCACTCACACACTCTCACTCTCACTCACACACTCTCACTCTCACTCTCTCACTCTCACTCACACACTCACACTCTCACTCTCTCACTCTCACTCACACTCTCTCTCTCTCTCTCTCTCTCTCTCTCTCTCTCTCTCTCTCTCTCTCTCTCTCTCTCAGGTTCGTTGACCTGTCAGCTAACTTCTGCTTGCCCACCACTTCCATTCAGTCGGGAACACTATGAGACAGTTAGACTGTAGTCTCTTGGTTGACGATAAAAATAGTGTCAGTGTAATTTACAACCAAACAAATTGTATCAGAGGCATTTTTAACTGTGCAGCAAGTGTCGGCCAGATGGAAAGCGGTGAATCGGGGGCGCACCAAGCACATTTTCTTGACATGGGCCTTAAATTGTTGATAGCTGATATTTTTCTTAAGGAGTGCTAAACGTTGGTGGGCGTGACTTAAATCTTGCATGGTTCTCTAGGTCTGGCTTTGCACGTTCTAAATTAATAAGTAGGGGCAAGATTTTGTGGTGTTATTGGTTTTATTATGAAAGTCTTTGAAATTTAAACGTCCCAACTAAAATTCTGCATTATTAGAGCCGACATTGTACTGTGGTATTATAATGCAAATTTTATTATTAAATGTTGTGGATAATTTATTCTTATATGCGTATTTCGATTAAATTTTTTAATTATTACACACTATCTTAAACAAGAGAAAACAATTTATTTTAAAAAAGGTAACGCAGAGCATTACCATAGGTTTAAAAAAATCACTTTTTAAAGGTCTTGTTTCTTTGTAACTTGTATGTTGAGGTTCCTAATGTGTGGATTTTCTGTTACAGTCTTACACGAACAGTTTTGATACTTTTATAGAAAAAATACTTTCAATACTGGAAATAACATTATTTTTATATTTGTTTTTATAATTTTGCTATTCTAATTAAATTATCGTTTCTCATCCACTTGGTATTCAATATTTACTGCTGTTATTCACTCAGCCTTAATGACAACAGCTTAGTTTTTTTTTTCTTCCCATCATCTGAAAACTTGTAGCATTCTTGTCAACATGCAGTTTATATATTTTGGATACAAATTTTTGATCATTGTTTCACAGATAAAATTGTATATTTGGGCTAAATGTAATTTATTTTGTGTTTTAACAGAAATTTCTGTGTTTGGCGGTGTATAACTTGCATTTCGGTGTTTGGCGGTGAATTAACTTGCATTTTGGTTTTATCACTATTCGCCGTATAATCTTAGCTCTATTAATAAGATCCGCATTACAGCAGAAACTTTGACGAATTTGATTAATTGTTATTGTTTTTTGACAGCCCAACATTTCTGCCCAATTCCTTTTGCATTGCCGCTCGTGTGCTGTCATTCGCTGAGGTTAAGAATTTAAATGGTATGAGTTCATTGTTATTAAATGTGTTTTAAGATGGGTCGCCATAATTGGGAAATGTATTCCCTCCAGGCTATTTGATTAGCATTTTAAGCCTTGTTTTAAATTGTTCCTTTTATGGTGCTTGCCCTTTGATGGGCTTGGACCGCTGCACATATTTTCATGTTTTTGGTAAACTTATTATCTTTTGGTGAATGGACATACTCATAATTAACCCAAAGATAATTGCATAAATGTCACGTATTCGCCAGGTGCTGTGAAGTAAGCTTTAAACTTGAGTAATTTTGGAATGGTAGCGCCATATCTCTTTTTAAAATGTCAGCCTCTAGCAAGTGTGTTGCCTTTATGAGCCACCACAATTTTTAGCAATGTTATATATGTATTCAAATTGATTACTAGCTCGTGTTTAGCATTACTTCTTAAATTGCACTTGAGTGTGCTCTATATATGTGTGTGTGTGCGTATAGCACACTCTAGTGCAATTTAAGAACAACAAAATTCAAAGAACAGATTAACGTTTTATTCATGTTTCCAATAATGATACAATTTATTAGAAGTTCTAATACACCAAGAAAAACATCTCAAAGTGAAAGCAGCATTCACACAATTACGTTAAAAGCCTCGTGTAATTTAATATACAAACACTTCTTTAAAATAAATGACCACTACGCTTTACAAGAGTATCATTAAACCTGCCCATGCGCAATTGACACTCTTAGAGCTTTGTGTATATATATATATATATATATATATATATATATATATATATATATATATATATATATATATAATATATATATATATATATATATATATATATATATATATGTGTGTGTGTGTGTGTGTGTGTGTGTGTGTTGTGTGTGCGCATGTGCGTGTGTGTGTGTGCACGCGCTTGTGTGCGTGTGTATTTCCACTTTAAAAAGTAAAAATATTTTTGTTCTTTGCATTGTCATCAAACAGCAGGTTTACAGCTCGATATGTTTATTTACAGTGTTAATTGTTTCTAATGCATCCATGTGCTATTTTTCCAGTTCTAGCCAGTGCATTCACAACACTTCACAAACTAAGAAGTTTAGGCTTGGCCAAACTTCAGTCTGTGACAGATGATGTAATTGAGTCAGTCACCTTCAACTGTCCTCTTCTCACTCTACTGGATGTTGGTGGCTGCAGCAGAATAAGTAATGCATCATTGGAAGCTGTGGAGAATCTCAAACTTCTGAATGTTTTGAACATCTCACATACTGAGGTAATTATGGTCTACAGGAGGAATGATTTTAAATATTAAATCATCAGATATACTCAAATCTATGTAATTTTATAATGTGTCCACATTGCTGCCAGTTTGCAGACTGTATACAGTGGAGTGTATATACCATTTTGAAGAGGACTTTCACGAAATTTCCATACATACAGAATTTTAGTAAATGAGGATCTGACATAAGCAATAAAATATGGCGTCTAACCTTATTAAACTTCATGTTGAGTATGATGATGGCTTTACATTATTTGTGAGTAAAGTTAAACTAGTACAAAAAAAATGGGAATTTTTAAAAGAGTATTACTCTAAATAATGTATTAAAAAACCATTTAGCCTCAATGTGCCTAAACAATCACAAAGGACAGTGTATATGTAATTGATTAAGCCAACAATAAACTTTCAAACACTCTGAAAAAGAAATTAACGGCACTGAATCCAAGCCAAATTTTGTATGTCCCACATGCACTTGATCAGCTGGGAGCACGCAGAAAGGTTATTGATCTGGCAGTATGTTCAAAATGGCAGAGACGGTGAATGGGAAGCCTCAGCAATAGGAGTGAAACAATCTATCCCTCCCATATCAATTCTGGTCGGCACCCAGAGGGAGGGTACAAGGACGCCACACTTGTTGCTAGGCAATTGGTTCCCACCTGCCAGCAGTGTAAGGGAAGTAAATGAGCTCTGCTGAGTGTCACTGAGTACAGCTTAAGCTTACTCAATCCAGGCTGCACATCTGTCTACCTACCTTATTGGTGATGCAGTGTGCACGTAAAATTGTGATTTTGAGACAGAGATGAATAAATGTGATTAAAATTTATTCACTGTCTTCAGTAATTAATTATTTAGAAACACATCTCATTTTCCAATACACTTATGTCTGTCGCGAGTTAACGTGTGCACTCGGACTTGGTGCTTACGCATTATTTGGTGATGAAAGCTGCCAAAAATAGACCCTTCCAGGATATCAGATTATTTATAATGCATGCATCTATTGAAATATATTAATATAAATCCTCCAAGCTTTACACAAGAAGCCACTGAAAATCAACAGACTTGGTAATATAAGTAACTCAATATTCAAAAAAGCTTTAGTGACATGGGGAGGTTAAGTATACAATTCTGGGAGTATAATTTTATTTGGAAGATTCTACGTATTGAGTTAAATTAATATTTCTTTTAAAAATTGTGCTGATTTTATGCCAAATATAAACACAATCTTTTCGTAAAAAAAAAACTATCATTAAATGTAAATAAAACATCTTTCCAAAAAATAATTATTTATTAAAATTAATTGTGTAACATTTTCAGATGTAAAATTTGTTTGAAATACTACAGTGATGATATGTGAAAGAATCGCACAGTGCCATAATGATTGTAGTCACATACTCATGATTTGCTATTTACTTGTTAATGTAAATTTTATTTATAGTACCTATAACATTTACTTATTACTTTATTTTAACTATCATTTTCAAGAATTTCTTTTAATGAAGATAACGAAGCGAAGAGACAGCTTCAACAATTTCAATATACGTGTGGAACAATTCAACGAGCACTGAAAGGTATAGTCTGAGAGGAGACCCAACTAAAATTTTATAAAACAATGTCTGTATCGGCTCTGATGTATGGTAGTGAAACGTGGGTAGATAACGTACAATACAGAAAATAAATAAAATCATCTGAAACGAAGTTCCTTAGATCAGTGATAGGATATTCCCTGAAGGATAGAAGAAGGAATGAAGAAATTAGATAACAGCTGAATATATTTTCTTTGAATGATAGAATTTCCCACAAAAGGGTAAATTGGAAAGACCACGTTCTAAGGATGGATAAATGACAGATTTCCAGAGCTTGCCTTGGAATACCATCCTACTGGAAGAAGATATATTGGCTGTCCCATGAAGAGGTCGGAACAGGCTAAGAGCCTATTCATGAAGAGGAAGTAAGTAAGTAAGTAAGAATTTCTGTGGGTGTTTTGACGTGGGTTCGTCTTGCACTGCTTAACCCCCCCCCCCCCCCCTCATCAAATAGTCTCTGATTCAATGAGCTGTAGGTACTGCACATGTATCATGTCAAGGAGAGACTTCAAGTCTTTGTACCAACCATCGTCTATCTGCAGTAGTAATTCATGTAACTCGAACTCTAATGTGTCTTTTCTTTTGTGCCCTCTATGATCGCAGCACCCCTCTATTTGAACCGCCAGCCTTGGAGGTTTACTTAATCAATTCAGTTATTTTGCACCATCTCGGCTTTATTACAATATCAACCACTTACAGACTATATATCCCAGGCCTGCTTGATTACCACAGGTCACATGTGTAATCATGTACGCTACATATTTTACCTCAATGTATTCAGCTATTGGAATCACGTAGTTTTATTCAGTTGTTATCAAGTTTTGGGATATGGCCTTTTCCAGAGGACACCTCCCCCCTTTCCCCCCTCCCCCCCCCTCCCGTCATCTTTCAAGGTGGTGTGTTAAAATTTAAACTGTAATATTACTGCTGAAAAATATCCGGGGAGCCTAAATATCCTCAAATCAACAATGAATGCACTTTCTAATGCCATCTGTGATGGGGACACATTGGCATGGTAGATTTGCCAGTGATCCCCACAATTTTCTAACTCATACCATATACCATGTATAGTGCACACCATAATTTTTGCAACTGGCAGCTGTGTGACTTCTTTTTTTTCTTTTCTCTTTTGAATTTTTTAATCTCTTTTACATTGCACTACCCCACTTGACGTGCTGGAATGTGATGCCCTCCTTCCGCCCTTGCCTCTTCATCCTCCTCATGACCATTGTTCTTCCGCACTCAAAAACAAGATATATTGGAGTAGTAGTATTGAATGGCAACAGCTGAATAAGTGAGGGGGGAAACACACACATGAGAAAGCGTATAACTGCCACAGATGGGGCAGTTGGGCTGTGACCGACACGTAACCATGACGTTAGTGACAGAATGGCAACAACACACCTTTTCACCCATGTATTGCTGAAGCACAGGCAGGGAAACACTGGCAACAGAAATGTAGATAAGGACAAAATAGGGATCACTCACATACAGGGCTGCAGGAGAGGGCAGTGGCATTGAGAGATAAAATGCAGAGGAATGATAAACTGCCCCACTACACTGTAACGACTTATGACCTAGAATATCAAATTGCCTTTCTCAAAGATTTTTTTCATTTAGAGAACTTTCGAAATGAAACGAATACGAAAAAATAACGAATAACTTAGAATAAGCCCCCAGGTGGCATAATCTTCCAAATTGCATAAAAAGACAAAAAATATATTTATTTATTTATTGTTTGCTTACATACTACCAACATACGTTTGGTTTAAAAAAATATATCATTCCTTAGTAAAAAAAATAGTATTACCGATATCAAAAATTTTTAAAGGCCACCAATTTGGAAATGTGTGATGTAATGGAATCATACAAGTGTATGATTTAATAACATAGCACTGCTGGGATACAAAATTTGGCGGTTATAAGGTAAGTAGATCCCATGATGAGATGTAAGAAATTTATATCCTCAGGTTGTGCTGTCTTATATAAATTTCTGAAATTAATGCTGTATTTTTTGTACCTGGAGTGTACAGATATTGTTTAAATCAATTAAATGGTTCTAAAGAAATGGCATTACAATCAACATTTTTAACCGACAACAATTTTTAAGATAAGCATCTGACATGGCCGTAAAGTATAATAGTTGGTGTCGTACAGTAGCATAAGTGTACCAAGTACAGTGAAACTCGGTGGACGAGTTCAAAAGTTTTTAGAGGGACAGACACATACACACACACACATACACAAGTAACACAAACAGGAGGTGATCTTATAAGCCTATCTTTACATAGCGAAGCAGGCTAAAGGGGAAATAGGAGACTGTAGTAAATTCAAACATTCTCTTACAATCAATAATGATGTTTCAAAACATCTAAAAAATTTGTTTGTGAAACTTAGGCAGATGGAAAATAAGCTTTAAAAAATTATGGTATCAAACAAATTTTATTTGAAAAATAGTAAATTATGTAACTCGTTCGTACAAATTTGTCTCGTAAAAATGAAATACTTCCTTGAGAAACACAATTACAGTAGTTGAGTTTTAGTCAATTATGTTGAGGTTCATTGCTAAATTAACCAGTACTATATATATATATATATATACACACACACACACACACACAAAAAAAAATCATGGTTTTGTGTGAAAAATGCAACACTGTGAGGAAGTAACGAATATACAGCGTTTAACGTATGATCTTAGTAGAGGACCCCCACAAGTATTTGTTATTTAATACTTTTGGAAACTACAGCAGTAATCAGAATTTTCACATGCAATCAATTTGTTAGCAATTTAAAACAGTTATTTTAATACAATATTTACATTTATGAAACCACCTTGAAAATAATACATGACTAGGTATGTTTAAAAATTTTGATTAGTGTTATACTTGAAACTATATAATTCTGATCTCTGTTGAGTGCAGTATGTCGTATCATATTCATCTATTTAGGTCACATCTTTTATCATTATACTGAATGCACTGGAAATTACAATAATTGTTACGAAAACCAGACACTTTCCCAAGCTGCATTATTTATGTGCAAATAAAAACAATAGAAATATCTTTACAGACGTCAGTACAGTATAACCTCTCTATTACAACCCCTCGCAGTTCCCGAGAATAGGATCAAAATAAATTGGGGTGGGGGGGGGCCTTATAAGAAATTTGGGAAATTTTGGACCGATTTTGACCCACCCCTAACCCCTCTGCCCCCAAACTTGCCATTTTTGGCATGAAGTATGTTCAGTGGTCTCTAGTGCATAAAAAACCACTTTTTAAATTAAATATAAATATATACATTTTAATAGCTGGACATCTCCTGATTAATTTGATACCCAAGAAAGGGATATTGGACCACCCCTTGTAAAAAAGAAGGCCATTGAAAGTGTGTGAAAAGATTAGACTATATATTACTAAAGTATAAAGTTATTATTAAAGATCTATTATGCAGGTCTCGTGGGTCATACATTACTATGAGGCACATAGCGATCAAAAAGTTTAGGTAGCGTTGCGCAATACGTGTGTGAGTGCCATGCTCTTGCTTTGGTCTGGCTGTGTATGTAACTGGGCAAGTGCCTAGATCCTCTGCAGCGCGGCTGGGCACTGTGGTTTGCTGCTGAAGCTTGCCCCTAGATCCTCAGACTGGGCAGCTGTCTGTCTGTCGCTACAAGATGGTGGTCACCCGTACGCTCGCTCGACACCTCTGCCATTGTTACAGGGCCAGTTCACTTCCTAACAACGGCCTGGTGTTAGGAAAACATGCTGATAGATGCAATTCATGTCAATGTGTTGAATTTATACAAAATTTAGGCTGCGTGTTGGCCTCTGCACTGGCACGATAAGGTGCTGCAATGTTTACGGGAATATAAATATTTATTGTGGTCTACTTGAATTATTAACTATACCAAATTTTTTATCAAAAACTCTTGACGTTGCCTATACATGCATACGGCCTCACTCGCCATAATATGGTACCAGTAACATAAGAACACATTTTATTTGCACACACTTGTCTTTATTCACTTTACGCATAAAATTGACTTCACAAGGAAAAAAACAATTGCCCACCATAAAAAATTAGCATATTACATAGGCTTGGGCATACATAACTTAAATATAATAATAATTTAAAAAAAGAGCACTGAATTAAATTTAAGGTTATCATACTTACACTTATTAAGAAACTAGTTTGTGTAATGTGCCGCTGTTTTTACAGCAAAATAAGAGGGATAATGGAAGCGAAAAAAGACAGGGAGGGTAAGGCAGAAGCTGCAGCATGTGACTGGGACAAAATCCATACTGACCCAGCCTGCGCCTTCCCCCCCCCCCCCCCCCCTTTTTATGCTTCCACGGTGACAATACACCAGTGTCCTCTTCTGTCATTAAGTAATTTATTGCTTTACGCTGCTTGGGACAACCAATGTCAAAGTCTATGATGGTAAAGACCATTCGCTGTAAAGTGAGCACTTTTGAAAGTCCTCTCATTTGGAATAATAGTCAATAAAGTATGCTTTACTTTAGCCTTAGACGTTAACTTCCGAGTGCGATGGAATATTCACACTGTGTTTATTACTTACATGGCAATATTTATTTAAAAAGCTGTTTAAAGGATAAAAAATGACTGAAAGGAAAAAGTAACCAGGCCGTCAAAAGTGCTTTACTTTACCGTGAACAACCTATAGCTTGAGAAATGTGCGACCACTAACATCAGTAAGGGCTAGTTTTCCATAGACTGAAAACCGTGGATAATAGAAACTAGTACCGCCGTTGGAGAAAACATCTACAAAACAAATCCGCGCATAACAAACCGTGGTTCAAGATACTGCGGTTGGTGAGGGATTACTGTATCTATTTTTAGACGTGCCTTGAATTTTCGACCCAAACTTTTTACGGTTCCTCGAGATTGGGTCGTAATAGAGAGGTGGTTGTAATGGAGGGGTTTTACTGTAGTACGTTAAGAATACAAATTTTTCTTCTTACAACACAAAACATGAGAAAAAGAAGATGGAAAAAAAAAAGTGCATGAACTTGTAAACGTAACATCTATGATTTAAGTATTACAATCAAATAAAAGATTACTTTATCCATTCACTATGCTATAAAAATGCCATAACAATATTACCATCACTTTAAATCTTTTCAATTAATAAAAAGGTTAATTCAATACTACCTTACATCATTGAACATCAATATTTCTATAGGTCTTCACTTACACCTACGTAGGTACATGTACACATACACCCAAGCAATGAATTGAGAGTAAGATTATTTTTATATTTTTAGTAAAGATGAGGTTACAGTTTATAAAGTAGTCAAAGACCATAGAAAAATATAACATAAATTCTGCTGCTGATCCATGTACTGTTACTGTATAAATTTTTTTTTGAAATTAGTAAAATTTTAACACATCTAAGAAGCCTATATGATTAGCGCTACTTCAGCTTAATTAAGTTGGTTTAACTACCAAATTTTGTGTGTCTATGGTGTATTGTGGGTCACTTATGGATAATTTCTGAGTAACATACGGATCAATAATTTTTCCAAGAAGGCAGTTGTAGTTAAATATTTTTAATTCGGTAGCATTTAGTCTTTCCAAAATAAACTGTTCTTTTCTATTGTTTGCACTGTCATACCAAATGGAGACCAGACAACAAAGTATCATACTTGTCGCCCAGTAATATGCAAATTACCTTTTACATGATACATGTAATTATGATTTGCGTGTAGCTATAGGATTCCATCGTTCATTTCTAGAAACTTAATTTTCTTGGCATCAACTGCACTTTCTATACTTATTATTCACGTTGAAACTGGGCAGTTTATCAAGATAATTTCTGTTTCGCCTACCAGTCCATCTTGTGAAGCGGCAAGAAAGGAAATTTTTCGTCCACTATCAGACCACTCGACTGAACTTCAACATTACTTTCTAATGCAAACTGTGCAATTGCAATAGGAAATTTTTGCAAATCCCACGAAGTACTTGCATTCCCTTTGAAAACTTGGTTATCTTATTTCTTTTATAAGGGAAGCACGTGCAGTTGTAAGTTTCATTTTGCAAATTTTCACAAAAAAAAACGAACAAGTGAGTCTTTACTACAGTGAGTCCTTCAACAGAAAGAATAACTTTGTTCTCGAGCACTCTCTTCTATATTACTCCTGTCTTCATTTTACAAAAGGAATTCAGTTTTTTGTTGTTCAAATTCTGCTTCAAACATGTCTTCTTGAATCACTGATGCACCAAGACCATAATCACAATTTGCTTTGCAATATTTGGGTCTACTGTTCTTTTTGTTTCTTTAAAAGTGAAGTAGGCGACAGTTGTTATTTATTATCCTTTTGTTGCACCTTTCAATAAATCTTTTTGTGTGGAAGCATGGACTTTTCTTCACCGAGGTCTTGTGAATGAGTATGTGGAAGTCTGATTTGACATTAATTGAAACAGCCGCTGCATGACATCTTGTCTGGTAAGACCTACGAAGAGAAAAATTTACTTTATTTTTCCTCTGACTGTTTTAGCAACAGTTTGAATTGAAAAGCTTTAAACATTGTTGTCAACATTATAAATCAAACAAGAAGCATTATTCGCAACATGATGAACAGCACTTTGTAGTTTGTCAAAAATACATGTTTCTTTCAACAATGGTAAAATATTTACTTCCCCCTGTTTAGAAGAAAGTAAGAGAAGATAAGAGGAAAGTTTGATAAGAATTGAAATGGAGGAAAAGAAGATTGAAGAATTTAGGAAAAAAGAAGAGATGAGTAAAAAAAAATTCACAAAAAACAACAGACTGGAGACAACACAAATGAACAAAGAAATATGTCTTGAATAGACAGATGAAGAGGATGAAGATGATGTTAAGAAAAGGAAGGTAGCAGCTAAAGATGCTACAATACTGACATTGTCGGATGCCAATACGCGTATGCAAAATTTAACGACATTTTTATTGAAAGAAAATAAACGCAACACGGAAAGAATAAGGAATAAAATATTTCAGTATTTAGATCCCTTGTTCAATAAAATAGTAGAGCAAGATCGAAGCATTGCAAATGAGAAACGAAATATAAAATTACGAGGAAGAAGAGAAGAAAAGGAAAGATGAGGTGAGGAAAGAGAAACTGAAAATGGACCCAGATGAGAGAATAAATAAATATGTTTAGGAAAAGTAGTCATAGTAGGTAGAAGATGAGAGAAAAAGGAGAAAGGAATAAAGAAGAGTTGACTGGATTGTGGTCTAAGAAGAAAACAAAAATAACCAGCAATAATAGTGAGGTAACTCAGAATGAGATCATGAGGTTTATAAGACTTAAGGAGAAGAATATACAAATAAATAAAGTCTGGAAAACAAGAAATAGCAAACTAGGAATGGAAAACATGCAAAGAAAATGGAAGAAGAGATTAGACAAAAACAATTAAACATGGAGGTGATATGGAAGGAGAAAAAAAAACAAAAGTTATAGTTTTTGACATAGATAAGGAAAGAAGATGAGGAATTTAAAGAGGACGTTTACCATCAGAACTTAGCGGATATGCCAAAAGAAGAATTCAGTAAAGAATGTGAGATTTTATTTAAAACTAGACCAAAGAATAATTTGAACAATATTATAATAGAGGTTAGTCCACGTATATGGAAGAATATTGAACAAAGACAAAATATGTATAGTGACGGGAGAGTTCATAATGCCACAGATATGGTCATGCACACAAGTGGTGTAGAGAAAAGGAAAATTAATGTGGAAAATGTGCAGAAGTAGGTCAGAGTTAAAGAGAGCGAAAAAATTACAGAGTGTAAGACATTGAGCAATAGATATAAACTGCCCAATTTTGAAGAGTGAAAGAGAAAGGCTCAAAAAAAAAAATAAATTATGGAGTTTGAGATGAGTAAGAGTTTTAGAATAGTTCAGCAGAATTTGTAAAATCTAGAATAAATACGATAAATATAATAGAAGACATAATAAATTGAGGTATCGAGATAGTTTTATTGCAACATACTATATGTATATCGATAAATTTGTAAACATGGATAGAAATTAAAATATAATTCGTAGTCATTAATGAGGAAAGATTTTAACAGTAACACTGTGTCGCGAGATGATACAATGTGTAGTTTTAAATCAATATACAGGTGGAGAAATAGTAACAATAAAAGGAAGATAGTAGTGAAAGATGTAAATGTAGCAAATATATATTGCCCACCAACAAAATATATTAGAAATAATATAAATAAAATTTAAAGAAATATCAGGGATTATGAAAGAGAGATGATATCAGGGGACTTCAGTCTAAAGTCAGTGATATGGCATTCAAATACAAGAGTTAAAAGAGACAAAGTTGAGTTTATGTTTATAAGAGCTATGAACGTGTTGAATATGGAAGGGGATATCTATACATACGACTCGATCCACAGCGAGGAGAACATAGATACATATAACATCGTATCGTAAGGGGTTAAAAATAAAAGTGAGAATTTGATGTTAGAACCAAGCATAAATGATCACAATAAGATTAGTTGGGAGTGGAAGATAGGAAGAGTAAGAAATATAGAGAACAAAATAAGTTTACATTTATTGGTGAAAGTGTGAGGATTTGGGAAATCGCTACATTTTTAGTATGTATTTTAAATATTTATTTTTTGTGTGTGGTGGTTGGTATTACCACGTTTGTAGTTTTTAGTATGTATTGGTTTAATTGTTTTATTACCGGTCATGTATATTTAATCTTACCATTTAATCAGTCATATATTTACTCCTATCATTTGATCATTTCTACTGTGTAATCATTTGATACAACATTCAATCGTAATCACCATTATTCATTGCGTGAGAATTATCATAGTGGTTTTGCTGGGTATCGGTGTAATAGAGGCTATTAATTGATTAGGGTTGTTGTTGTTCTTTTTGCAGCCACTCTAATGTAAAGAGCAGCCTATGGGTATCGCTCATGGGGCATGCCGCGTGACATCACGGGGGAAGGGAGCGTTGTCGGTGGACTTGTGTGCCAAGCCGGGGAGTCGTTGAGGAGTAGTCGCTGAGTTGCGGGACGAGAGAGTTGTAAAACATTACGTGGCCAGAGTATGTGTGTTCGGCGAGAAACAGTCGTAACCCGTGCGGGCGTGAAGTATGTGACTTTGGTGAGAAACTGTCGCCAGCCATGTGTGAGCCAAGTATGAGTTCGGATAGTAGCAAGAGTTGTAACCCGTATGTCGGGAAAGTCTAACTTCAACGGGCGAAATAGTCAGATGTGTGCTATCACTGTGAAATGTTGTGGAACTTATTAATAATCGCGAGGCCAGATAGTGGGTGTTATTTGGCGTGGATGCATTCGCATGGGAGGCCCGAATATGTGGATTATTAGCCAGCTGAGAGTGGACGGTGCGTTCATTTGTCGGACTGCGACAATATTTCCATGATCATCGTGTTACGCTAATTTGGAGTGTGCCCGCATTAAATGTATTGTCCGAGGCGCAACAAAACTTTCCGTGAGCAAGGTGCAGCTCGATAAGTAACATTGTGGAATGGGACACCACTGAATTAGGCAACAGCTGTTGTGTAGTTTTGCGTGAGACTCAACTCTCCCAGGGAAATGTGGACTGAACTGATTAGTAGACTGTTTGTACCGAGACTTGGAACATTATGTTGACAGTAGTAGGATCACCAAATGCCCATAGATCAAATTATTCACCACGGAAGTCATTGAAATATTTGCGGGACTTTGGTTTAGAAAATTTCATGAGGAGAATCCAGACTGTATGTCAACGATGGACGTGGTAGAAGTTACGCCTCGTGCTACTGGACATTCGCCTTGGTAAAATTGTCTAGCTGAATGACTAAAATCAATCTGGCCGGGGATAACACCTGGACTGTTCCGCTATATAAAACTTTCCATGCTAAACTTGTGTGCGAGTGTGTCGCGACAGAGCACCATAGTTAACATCTAGAGCCGATGGAAATGAAGTTCGCGTCTGTGGGAAGAAAACAGCTGGGCTGATTGTCGGGAGCGGCAAAGTACTTCACGACGGTGTCGCGGGCAGATGGACCCAACCACAGCATTGCATCGTGGCCCGAATTGTCGGGTTGTTCTCCAACATATCAACAGGCCCATGGTAGGGACACTGCAAGGTACTGTGATTAGCATATTGGTATTTTCCTCGTGTTGGAGTGCAACACATCACGTTGTGGTTTGAACTCCTCAGCGGATGAACTCAGTGGCTTCTCTGTAGTGACTTGCAATAATAAATTGGTTGAACTTGTGTTGTAATGTATTCGTACCTGATATTTCGTACAGTGAGTAATGAACTGTCGCAACTTGTGTAAGAGTAATGTTTTTTATGCAGTATTTTTAATATGAGGTTTTGAGATTTTTGCAAAGCCACAGGGATCAATGGATTGTACCTTCAAAATAAATTGTTTGGAACAAAAAGTTTGGACTTGGAAAAATATTCTTTCGTAAGCCACTGAAAAGAACCTCTACTGCTGTTGGGTGTATTTTACCAGAAATTTATTTATAAGATCATGATGAGGCATGGCTCAGATGGGTGTTAACATCGAGTACGTCTAACTGCATCCAGGGATGGGGGTTGGGGATTGTTGTTGTCTCAGAGAGGCACATTTTGTTACCACCCCTCCCCCCCTTTGGAGGATCGGAAGGCATCTCAAAAGATAAGGAAATATTGAAGCATTGAGGGCTAGAAGAAATTATTTGAAGATGAAATAAAATAATAATAGATGCATGTACACAGAAAATAAGTATTAGAGGAGTTAATATAAAAAGACGGAAGATACGGTTGACGCCGTCGGGTGAGACACGAGACGAACGATGACACAAATATTTACTGGTAATAAGGGCACCAGCAGTGCTTCCCAATCACCACACTATTGAGACTCAGGGTTCTCAGGGATGCTGTGGGTTCTGTGTGTTCCTCTCACCCGTGCGTACTTACAAACACCTACGCAATACCAAACTTTTACTAAACATCACTTGAAATAAACACACAATTAAAATATTTGTGGCTAGGACACTGTCACTTCTGAATAAAAGAAGTAAGTTCACTGTGAGACTTGTTTTCATTGTTACTATGTATACACATCAACGTGCCAATGAAATTGTGATCATCTTGGTCATGACTAGCTAATTCCGCTTGGGTGCTCCCCAGCCCCCAATTAACCTAGCGCACGCCTAAATGGATGATCTCACCGAGGTGCGTGAAAGCACAGTCTTCACAAGGGAAGAGGGCCGACAGGCGCTAGGGTGGACTGACGGTTTTTCCCTGAAGACAGGACATAGTGAATTACAAATTAAACCCTTGATGATATATATTAACATGTATGATTACTCGGCATCACTAACGCAAACTCGTCGGAGCTCACCCTCCAGCACGTGGGTAGTGTGGTGATGGTCTATACACAGAGCCGGCTAGGACGAGAATAATTGCACCGTATACAAATTATAAAATTACATAAACCTCAAAAGATACATGATACAAGATGGGACGCGAGATGAGTATTCACAATACACACACACATGTGTGAACACAAGTATAGATGGTGTGGATGCCGCTGGATGAAGTTCGCAGCGGACCACGTGGTGCAGGTGAAATTGCAATATTTCTGCATGGAAACTGCAAATTAAATTCAGATAAAATATTATTCTTGCTGAGAAAATTTATTCTCTTTACGATTGAAGTGGTTACCAGCTTGTAATATGCCTGATGGCGATAAAATCAAACAGTAACATGACCACGTAGTCAAGAACAAAAGGCATCAATTTACGTGAAGTTACACGGAACCCTGACAAAAATTTAACATAGAACCCTTAGTAAAATATTGCACATACAATTTACATAAATAAACTCTCAAAACGCAACGATGGCGTATACAAAGACTTTGTGTCTGTCGGCCACGTGGTTGTACGTGAAGTTGCCGTAAAATATTCAAACATGGAAAATACCCTCAAATACATACATAAAAACAAGGCTCTTAAATTTGATGGGGAGCAATAATGCAGAAGTTACAGTAAAACGCCATAAACATAGGCAGATGGCGCCTGATTCTAGTTGCGCGGGTCGCGTGACCTCTCCGACATCTTTCTACTCCTTCTCCTCGATTAAGTTAAAAATGCCACAAGGGCGCAATAAATTAATAAAGCAGAAGCATAATGCTGGGGAAAATGTCTGGCAAGAACGCACGCTAACAAAGGTTAACCGGTAAGCTAAACTGACTATGGAAACCTAAATCAGTGAGCAAAAGTTGTAGTGCGTATGTGACAGTGTCTTACCTCGCCAGTTCTCCTCGACAGACTGTCCAGAGACAAGCACCGCCTACGGCGTTCACATAAGCAGAAGTGCTATGCAGATTGAGTAAAATATTTTACTATAAAAACAAAATGGCACAAATTTAATTAATTATTGTTTTACATTTTCTATAATTTTCTTATGAATTTTCATATAAATTTAGTCTCTATGACAGCATTCATGCCGGAATATCAGTGTTCTTAATTTCGGTGCTGCAGGTACTTTGAATTTTGTAATCAAACAAGTTAAAAAAAAAACACACTTTAAGACATTTTAAAACACATTAAACCCTGCAAATGAAAATATAATACATTTTACACTGAAAAATAATATTCATGTGAAAGTTCAAAATTATTGGCCAATTTGCGCATGTGCGGGAAACGTGACACATGCGTAGTGAGCCCCGTCATGGGCTGTAGCGCCGCTGGCTGCTAGCCGGCGTCACGGTGATGGAATGAAGAGTTGAGGGAAATGAAACAGATAGTTAGATGGAAGAGCAGAAGAGACAGGAGATGCTGCTCATATGAAGCTAAATTAAATTATGAAGAGGAATATAAAAAACGGACAGAAAATTATATGAAAGGATGATTGGAAATAATAAAAGGAAAGATTTTGTAAATAAAAAAAAAATTAAAAAATTAAAAAAAAAAGGAAAGCAAGTAAAATGTTTGGATTATACCTGATAAAATAGCAAGAGATAGAGTAAGAAAATATGAGAAGATTGGAACGATTCAAATACATGGGATATACTAAGGATGTATTTGAGACTTATACTAAATTAATTAATAGAGTAAGAAAATATTAGAAGATTGGAACAATTCAAATACATGGGATATACTAAGGGTGTATTTGAGACTTATACTAAATTAATTAATAGAGTAAGAAAATATGAGAAGATTGGAACGATTCGAATACATGGGATATACTAAGGGTGTATTTGAGACTTATACTAAATTAATTAATAGAGTAAGAAAATATGAGAAGATTGGAACGATTCGAATACATGGGATATACTAAGGGTGTATTTGAGACTTATACTAAATTAATTAATAAGAGTGTGGAAGAGGGAATGTTTTAAGATAGGTTTGAGGAGAGAGAATGTGGAAACTTACATGGACGAACTAAATATGGCAGAAAGAAATAGTGGTTTAAAGAAAATACCGGGTAAAGATAACATAATAATCGAAGTAATAACATAATTATGGGAGGATATAAAGGATGAAATGTTGGAAATCATTAAAAAAATATTATGAAGGTATTTTTCCAAAATTATGGAAATGGGTGGTAGTAATAATATTATATAAAAGTAATAACTAATCTAAGATCAATCCTTGTTCATATAGACCTATTTGTCTGCTTCCAGTGACGGGAAAGTTGTTGGAGAAAATAATATTAAATAGAATTATGGTAATGCCAGAAAGTATAATAGATATAAATCAGTATGGTTTCAGAAAAACAGATGGATGGAAAATGTAATTAGTAAAGTTTTATATATAATAAAAGAGACGGGAACAAAATATGTAATGTTAATATTAACAGTTTTAACTAATGCATTTTCTACTTTGGAATGGAAAAGTATAAGGAGAGCGATTGTACAGCTAGACATACGGAATATGGAAAGAATTTACTTTTAGATTATTTCAAAGAGAGAAGTATGGACATTTTAAATAAATTTGTTTATTACAAGAAACAGATGAACAGACATCCGTCCCCAGGGTTCAGTCCTGGGACCCTTGAGTTTTTTAATATTGAGAAAAGGGTTAATGTGGAGAGGATTGTATATTTGCTGATGATTGTTTAATAATTATTGGAGAAAGTAACAGAAGATTATTAGAACTTAGGGCAGGGGAAGAAATGAATAAATTGAAGGAGTCGGTTGACAAAAGTGGACTAGAAGTGGCTGTAGAGAAGACAGTAGAGATAATGGTTAAGGGAAATATGGACTTGAGACCATATGTAAAATATTATGGTAAAAGTATAAAGGTAATTAAGCAAACAAAATATTTAGGAGTAATAATAGATAGTAGACTTTCATTCATTCCACATATTAATATGCTTACAGATATATTAAAGACACTATATAGTAAAATCAAATATAAAATTGTAAATATACAAAATACTGCACATCAGCAAGAAAGGTAATATATGTATGTAAAGGTTTATGTATCAGTAGTATTGAGTATAA
Source organism: Dryococelus australis (assembly GCA_029891345.1). Lineage (NCBI taxonomy): Eukaryota > Metazoa > Arthropoda > Insecta > Phasmatodea > Phasmatidae > Dryococelus > Dryococelus australis. The sequence continues at coordinate 28,439,639 of CM056993.1, read as the reverse complement.
AAATTCAAAATAGATTTATCATTAAAAGATTAAGGGCATTACAAAGATTCATACTAATCAGATTATACGACATGACATCCACCACATCATTTGCAGCAGTAACGATGTTAAACAAAATAATACTGACTGACTATATTATAACAAATAGGAATAGTATTTACAAATTGAAATATACAGATTTACAAATAGACATAAATGAAGAAAGTTATTAGGATTTGTAGCATTGTAGCTAGATATATATGATTGGTATATTCTGGAAGTATTTCAATCGTCTATATTTTCTAGGATAGTAACTCATGAAATATGTGAAAGGTTGTGGCAATGATAACTTATTTGTATTTCATATATTTTCGTGTTTCCAAATTTGTTATTTTTCTTTCCTCATTTCACCAGTAGTAACAGACGTAAACAACAGACATCATCAACAACGATAGCGCATCCTTTCCCTTTCACTGGGTTAGTAAACAAAAAACATCGCCACCGCAAGTCACAACATGGTGAAACGAGGAAAATAACAGGGGTCACCTTTGGCTGACGTGACCTACTGCTCGAAAACAATATGTTTTCAATGAGGAAACTTTCTACCAATATATAAGGAAGTGCGACCTTTCTCTGGTATCACAACAACAGTCAACAGTGCATCATCACAACAGTTCGTCGTAGCACGATTGTTTGTCAGCTGTCAATCAGACAGCCTGCAACGTGTGATCACGTGACTCGCACCGACCAGGGCCCACGACTTTAGCCTTTCTTTCTTTACTTCAGACATTTCAAATAACTATTAAATTTATTTTCCGTCGGTGTGAGGAGTCAATAGGGCTCCGGGAGAGAAAAGTTACGATTCTCTCTCGTCTTCGTAACTCTCGAAGTGAGAAGTTTTGTTTGTAAAGGCTCCAATTGTTTTGTTTTTTTTTTTTGTCAGCTGCGAGTGTCAATTGTTTTGCCGAGACGACAATAAGTCTCATGTAAACATTTGACTTCTTTTATTTATTGGCAATCCTGGCATCAACAAACTTTCATTATTACGTAGTTGAAGTCTCCAACTCACGCTGTGCTAGTTCGTTGGTGTTTGCTGAGAACTACGAGAGAACAGGATAGTAACCTGTTACAGGTTTTACACAGGATAACAGGTGGAAAAGCAGGATAGATGATGGTAATCATACAGTACACAAGAGATGAAGAAAATAGTATATAAAGATTAATTAAGAATATGGGAAAAGGAGTGGGACGATATGGAAGGAATGGAATTAAAAATTATATTAAGAAACTGGAAGTTTGGCATGGAAGCATAGTTATGATGAGTAAGGTAACGAAAGGAATTAATTATTAGTGAACATTGTCAAACAAAAGAGTTACCTGAAAATAATTAATAAAACAAACAGTGATATATGTGAATTTAAGGAAGGAAAGCAGAATATCTATAAAATATTATATATTTGAAATATGACTGAGTTAAGAATGGTATTGGGAAAGAAGGTATGAGGAAGGAATTTATAGAGTAGTCAAGACTTCTAACTATGATTTGTTGGATTAGATCAGGTAAGGTGGAGGGGGCAGGGCGATTAGCTGATTGCTGTGCCAGGCGAGGCCAGTGGGACGCCTAGGCAACTAGGCAAGGGCCCCGGTAGCGCCACGCTTGCTGGCACAGAACAGTGAAAACCCTGTTTTTGGGGAAGGGGAAATAGATTAGGATAAAAGTCTTGATTACTGGAATTTTATAGGAATAGTTGTGTTTTCTGGTTTAAGATACCAAATTTATGTGTTTTGAGATTTTGATTTTACTATGCTAAAGTTTTAAAATTTAAATCTTAAGTTTATGTGGTTTATGTAATAATTCTAAATTATTTTATATGCTATTTTATTGTCCTGATAAGTGGATTGTAACTTATATAAATAATATTGTGGGAGGGAGATAGGGTCGGGTGACAGTCTCCCCGTGGTAACTGGTAATTCTAGGTAAATGGTCACCTCTCTCTCCTGCGGCGATTCCCAAGCGACACGCTTGATAACTTTATTAATTGGATTTAATTTTTGAATTTTAAACTGTTATGTAACGTATGATTAAAATTTTAGATTTTAATATAATTATTTTACTGTTTCAATGATGAACCATTCCCTTGGTGGTGATGGATTGGTTTTAAAATTGTAACATATATGGAAGTTTATTAAGTTTGGGGAATTTTTAACATGTTAGAGATAACTGTGCCAGATACGAAGACCCAGAGGGCCTGAAGTCTAAGAGGGTTATGGAATTATTTACTTGTTAATTGTTTAGAAGAACCATCACAGAAGTATTAATTCTCGCTGCAGTTTGAATGATAACCGAAAACATGATGAATACTGTTCAATATGTATTTATTTTTAATCTCTGCAACTCTAAAGTGTCCGGAAACATTTACTAAATTTTCCTATGCATAATTGCTGAAACTATAGCTGTTCTCAGTCTTGGTATTTTGCTGAGAACATTATTTATTCAGTGCACATCACCCAGTTTGTTGTTTTTGTACACTTCATGCACTTTTATGTAATTTCGTAAAACATGGTTAAGACATTCAGTTTTTTGAACTGGAAGTGTGGGACCACAAGGCATACAGTCGATTTGCTGTGTACTCTGAAGTCACCAGTACCAATTAACTTACAGTGTTTTGTACCATGCATCCTTCTATAGGCTATCCACGGTAAAGTGAGCACTTTTGAAAGATCTCTCTTTTGGAATTATAGTCGATAAATATATTTTATTATAGCCTTAGACGTTAACTTCCGAGTACGGTGGAATATACACACTGTGTTTATTACTTACATGGCAGTGTTCATTTTAAAATATGGTTAAAGGATAAAAAATGGCTGAAAGGAAAAAGTAACTAGAGCATCAAAAGTGCTCTCTTTATCGTGAACAGCCTATACTATGCTTTGATTCATTGCTGTCGATGGTGCAACTCTGTTTTTGGTGCACTAAACGAGTCATGACCTATGCTTCTCCTTCCGTTTTGCCACATAGCAATACTAGTTGCGAACTCCTATGAAAATAACTCTTTTTTTTTTCTGGAACCTATAATTGCTTCCCTAATACTTAATAAATTGAATTTTATAAAAATATATTTTTTTCAATTTGTAGTATTTAACTCAAATAATAGAAGCTTACGAAATATTTGAGTATGTACGTCAATACACGTAAATTAAAACTAGCAGCTAAGCTTGTCATGACTTATCCTCTACCCAACCAGCCATCCAGACTGAAGAGGACGCGGTATCGCCTCCCTTCACGGAGAATTTCCCGGCGTGGCACGCTCAACCTGCATTTGGAGAAAGTGACGGACAGAAACGTGATACACACACGCACATCTTCCTCCCACCCATTATCAGGTAATCGGCCTGTGCGCTTATGACGGACCCTTACAACACTGCAACAGATGTTTGAGAGAAGTATAATTGCTCAGGAATTAGATCTGTAACACTAGTATATTAGTAAACGTGACAAAAGTCAAAGGATTAAACTACAGATTCCACTTTGCGCAAGCAAGCAAGCTCTGAATATGCAAGTTTTTTTACAGTTTTTACAATTTTTTTTTTTTTCTCTTTAAAAACATTTAATACAAAAAAAGTAAAATGTGGTGGCTGTAGATAAATACATAGATACATGTGACCTTTCCTAGAAAAATATTGTATTCCTAGAACTTATATTTACAGAGATACAGGTTTTTGCGCAAACACAGATTTTACAGGCGAAATCTGACCAGGGAAGCCCCTTAAAGTTTTTTTTTTTTTAAACTAAGTTAAAATATTAAAATTTACTGTATGTTGACAAATTTCTGAACATGTTTTGGAGGGTAAAAATGTTTACTGCCAATATCTCGTAATAAGCAGCGCCCTACTTTTGGTAGTATTTTTTATTTTTTTGTAAACCTGTGCGGCCTATACATGCCAAAATATGGTGTTTTCATTGTTTTGACTTCTGGTAGTCGCTTCTTGAAAAAGGTATTTGGTTTACAAATGATTTCACAGCATGTTGAAGTCTGTGGTTGATGCAATGCCAGAGCATTCGCCTACCACCACTGTAATCCGGCTATGGTACCCAGCTTGGTCAACTTTGTATTTGTGTATTAAAATGTGTGCATATTTGCTATACTTAAGTGGTACAGAAGGCAAACATTTACGTAACTACACCAGCAGAAAATAGACAAAATAAACAAATTACATACAGTAAGATTGCTTGAAACTCTAACTCAGTTGTGAAATAAGTGTTGGAAACTTGAAGACTTTAATTGCATGTAGACTTTTTTTTAATTAGACTTTTCAGAAATATTCTACAGACTTGGGCGAACAAATAAGTTAACTAACTAGGTAATGATATATTATTGTGTCTATCGATTGCATCATCAACACCAGCAAACCATTTTTTCAAACAATTATAATGTTAAAGGGTAGTTTTAAATGATATTATGCAATTACAGTGAAACTACTTCATTTATGTTAAATTGCTTATTATATAAATGTAAGTCACTGGTAGCACTTGATACTAAATAAAATATTTTGACAAACTGAGTAAAAATATGACATAATTTTTAGTACTGACTATTATATTGAGGTTATCCCCACTCACCTTTAAAATAATTTTATATTCATACCAATACATTTTTAAAGATGTGTATCTAAAAAAAATGAATACATCCACGCTTTGCCTGGGACTTAAAACCAGAACATCTAGCACAGTAGGCTGGCTCGCAACAAACTATGCTATAAAACAAAAATATCAGCAATAGACGTGTTTATGTACCTTCCAAATTCTTCTGTATGAAGTGGTCAATTGAGTGTTTCCATGGTGCGTAGCACATTATTCAACGACACACCATGTGGTCAAGGGGGAAGCGAGGGAACCGGTTGAACTAAGACTAGAGGACCAGTCCCCTCATATTTGACACCAATAATATTGAGGGTAGAATGAAAACAGCATGTCAGAAGTGTTTGGCCTTTTTTTTGTTATTAAAATTTTCTGTTCAAAGATTAAGGAACATCTGACAAACTCCAGGTTATGTTCTTCAATCTGTTGACAGGTGACAGACCAGGGAATGCTGCCGTACTTGCGGAAGTGTGGATCTCAGCTTACTGAGCTGCATTTGAATGGTTGTAATAGACTGACTGTGGAAACAAGCAAGGCTGTGTCTACGTGCTGCAAAAATTTAAGATATTTTTCATCAGAATTAGGTATGAATTTCTCTTTGTCTTCATCCATGGTGGTGAGTGTAAAATGTATTCATACACACTGGAAAATATCTGACTATTCACACTAATATAGAGTGTCAAAAATGACAAGCTGTACATTTTTACTTCGGCCCACACAAAAAATTTTTATTCCTCCACAAATTATTTCATGTAATTGAGCACGGTTATTTTAATTGTGGTATTTGGATTGACGTGTGAAACTTAGTATTTAATATTATCATTCACCTCCACATCATCACATGTGCCTGAGGGAATTGAACCCAACTGTCTTTCTCCAAGGCCAGCCCCCACGTAATGATAGGAAGTCATGTCGTTGCCCCCGCAACTTGCAAACCCGCTGAGAAGCAGCCGCAGGCATGTATAGAGTTTGCCTGTAAGGGAACAGCGGATGCAGCCCACAGCCACACTCGAAACCCCACCCCACCAAGTGATAGCAGCGGCGGCAGCGCCCGGCCCAAACCTGAAGAGGAGATGGCCAAAGATTACCGAAAATGAACTAAGTACGCAGGACTCCTCCAGCCAAGAGGAATATAATGCCCTGCACCTGGCAGAAACATCAGTCAGACAAGGCAGCTAGCCCTAACACCATCCAGTGCTAGGACTATCTGCCAACCCTGCTCCTCCCCGAGGAGCCAACGCCAGTTGTCCATGTAGCTCGCCTCAGCACAAGTGCTTCTCCCCGAGGAGCCAACACCAGTTGTCCACGTAGCTTGCCTCAGCACAAGTCATGCTAAGGCTCTCTACTGCATAGCCTCAGTCCTTCTCAGGACTGTCCTACACCTTCCAGTCTTCTTTAGTAGGGAATTCACGAGAAGGCAAGGCTGAGGAATGCGGTTGTTTGTCATTGAGGGTGCCCCCTCCCCCCCTTCACAGTCTGTCGTTGCGCATGTGTATGTACCTGCGGTCCTAAAAACCATTCACTACACAACTTTGACTGGTCACACGTTTAAGACATTTGTTACGTTAGACTTATAATTAATTATCGTTAATGTCTGGAAGGCGGCTACACACTGATGGTTGTGCATAACATATCTGAATAACCAAATTATTAGTATATAAAACCTAAAAGCAATAAAATTATGAAAATAAGTTATCCCTGCAAACACATGTCAAACATTAAACAAAAACACGCAAATATGTGTATATGCAAATACAAAAGCACTCTGAGACATGAGTTTCATGGTAACAAAAAACAGAAAGAAGGAATTTATACAGTTACATACATTTATATTTTGATCCAATCCAAACATCAACATGTAAGAAAATAATGAACATGCAAAAAACACACACATATTCTACTCAAGTATGCATATGATAGTCCATGTTTGAGAAGGGATTGGCAAGCTCTGATTCAGAAGAGGAAATATCTTCATCACTTGAATCACTGCCGCTGTCAATAGCTTCTTCCATTAGGCCATCTGTCTCCCAGTAGTGTTCCTCTATTTTTTGAACATGTAAACAATAACCTTCCCAGTCTTGCTTGGTGAAGGAAATCACTCTTCTTGTTACATCTTCAGGCTTTGCTAGACTGAAGTCACCTTTCACATTGCTTTCACGTATTAGTCTCTTGGCTTTTGCCCACGCGAGTTCAATTGAATTTAGCTCACACGTCTACGGCAGTAACCTAATAACGTCATGGCCATGCAATTTCAAAATCTCATCTATTCTGTATATATTTTCACTGTCTTTATGCCTTTCAATTAGGCTGAAAAGTTCACACTTCCTCATGTTTTCGCGAAATTCTACATTGTTATATTCCAACCAATTTACCATTTCCTTCTTGACAAAATACTTTATTGGAGTTTTGTTTCTTTGCACGCAGTGATACGAAGCATTATCTTACACGACTACACTTCTTTCGGGGAGATTGTTTCACTAGTCCACTTCTGAAAATTGTCTGAATTCATCTGACCATGATATGTCTCCAGATGACTTTCCAGCCTTAAATATTAGTAGTGCCATCCAGAAATCCATCTCGAGTTCCTGCATGCACAATAATTAAGCGGTTTGATGAACCCATGTTAGTCAAAACACCAAGCTGATCTTTACTTTACCAACATTTTTTGAAGGTTAAATTGCTGTCTACCCACGATTCATCAATGTAAACAATTACCCGCTTCTCTTCCCTGTAATGTCGCATTGCTTTTAAATATTCACAACGCCAATGGACAATGTTTGACCGTTCAGTTAAAATATTTCTTTTGTTGCCACGCCTTTTCCACTTAAATCCCATTTCCTTCAAAATGTGCCTCAAAGTGTGCACTCCGCATAGAAAGTTTATTTTGTCTTTAATGGGGCTCAGCAGTTTGGGACATGTAGGTGTCTCTTCTGTACTACATAAATGTTTTCAATTAAATCCTGTATTACCCTCCTATCAAAATCATCACAAGTAACGTTTCTATCTTCAGGATACGAGCGATGTTTACCTGGTGTTGAGAGCGATGTATCGACTGCCATAGTACTTTCTTTGCGGATCCTACTAACCGTACGAACAGAAATACCTGCGTAACATGCACACAGGTTGGCTTGGTTTAATGAATGTTTTACTCGTCCATCACATGCATCTTCTTCACATTTTTTAATTATGTTACGTGCCTCACTGTGAATAGTTTTACCTTTCTTCCACGTGGGCTCCATGTGTTGCACTCTTCAACAACTTGTCATACACTCCCGAATTATAGACAGCGTATACTACTGACAGTGCAACAACACTACACAACCCAGTTCACGAAGCAGACTAATGGCCTACTGCTTTTGTAGTGGCTAGTAGCGTAGCAGTGCCGTTACGGTAGAGAAGCGCATTAGCAAGGCTCAGGCCTTACAGCCCCAACCACCACCCTCTCCGCAGACTTGCCTTCTCGTTAGCTCCCATCTATACCAGTTCTTCAGCCGACAACGCCTTCCCTAACACAGCAGCCAAAGATACTTGATGTCAAGCGTCACCACACCCGACACGTACACAACATGTGGTGCCCCAGGTTCCTTTAGGACTACAAGCCACAATTAGGGTTCAATTGTTTTCACAACTACTTAATTCATCAGCTCGTCTGCTCTTCAAGCCAGGCTCCTCAAATCAACGAGCACCTTAACCTGTCTTGCTCTTGTACAAAGTCCATTGAACACCCAGTGTGTGTAGAGTTAGGATGTAGTATGGGTCTCTGTATTTCTATTCTCATGGGAATAAAACACGTAGTCTAGCTAACTTCTGTGTTTCCTTGCTCTGTAGTGAAATTATGCCTTTCCCACAACTTGGTAAGCACCAACCTTGAAAGGAGCGGCAGGGAACCGCGAACTGGCAACAAGTTTCTGACATAGACTAGGACTATGAGCAGTCCCTAACCAGGACTGCACGTACGTCACACACAAGAACAAGTTCAATGGTCACCCATACTGTGGACCTGGAATGTATAGGTACTTGGTGCGCAAGTACGGTAGAGCCCCAACAACTAAAAGGACACACAACGAAGCATCTGGGCCAATGAAGTCAGCTAACCCATTCCTTCCAGAGCGTATAAACTCACCGAGGTGTGCCAGGCCTGACAAGCCTTGACCCAGATACTTCTGGAGTACACTTTAGCTAGGGGTTTGTTGCCTACTGCACTCTACAGGTGAACATTAGTGCAATTTCTGTCCATGACATTCGCTCACAGCGGAGGGAGCAGGACAAAGCCCGTAAGACAGCTGCTATCCTTGCATCTTGCCACACCCTAAGAAATCAACCCACACCAGCCCTCAGCTGCAAGTTCCCACAGAAGAGAGCACAAGACATCAGGCAATTAGTGGAGCCTCACTCCACTACCCTCACCCCGCCGTTGAACTGCTCCGCCAGAGGTACAATCTCCGCTTGGGAGTAGAACCATTCGACCTGGAGGACACCTGCAAGGTACCAGCACCAGCCGGCCAGCACCCTGGTCACCAACAGAGCCAGCCTGCTCAGTTGTCCGTTCCAGCGGGAGCTGAAGTTTACCAGCCAGGGCCAGCGTTTGCTGCAAGGGAGCGACACCAGTGGTACGCAAGTCCGCACCTGTGTGTCAAACAGCGAGAGGTATCACCTCGTCTTCACAGACTTTGTACCCAGTAAGCGCCCGATGTGCCCTACCTTAAATAAGGAACCGACGCGAGGTTGATGAGTCATTCTACAGACACCTCCCCAGTAGAGTCCACCCCCTTCCTGCGTAACTGACCGCAAAATTTAAAAACTTCCCCACTCTTGCAGTGACGTCCATCTCCCTAGGCCGCCAAGCAACAAAAGAAGGGTATTAGAAGGGTTTTAAGTGGCGCCCAACGTGTTGCAAGTTTAACTACTTTTGATTATCAGGGCTAGGTCAGCGCCACCGGAGATAAGAGAACGAGCCAGGCTAAGCAACCCAGAAACCAGTCCACACTTCAGGGAGTCTCGAAACACCCTGCAGCGCTCAACTGAACCCCCCACAATGTCCAAAGTAGGGGAAATTACAATGAACCTAGTAGAGACTGCCACTATGGCCGACGACCCCAGAGATAATGTGAACAAAACATGCGGACACACCACGTGCACCAGCCTGGGCCAACATGCCATCCAGTGCGTTCATTGCCAGGCATGTTATCACTAGTCACCTCTTTTACGGTGAAAAAAATGGCAAATTTTGTAATTTTTCTTCTTGATTTCGGTACATTTTTTGTCATTTTTGCAAGTGATTTTGGTACTTTTAGTTATTTTCTAAAAGACAAAAGCTGCATGTTTGAAATTAATTTTAAAACAGTTTTGTGGGAAACACTGCTATTCAAAAGACTAAAAATGACAAATTCTCACTCCATATAGTTATTTATAAGTATTTGATCAATAATAAGCATCCAAATTGTTGTGCCTGAAAATTTGCCTGCAACTAAATGTTCAGTTGTAATAAGTGAAAATAAACATTCAAGTATTTTTGCACAAACATAAATTAGACTGATTCAGCTTGAAGTAAATGCCAGTGCAGTCATCAGCTTTGTATTTTCTGCTGTGTTGTCATTTAATTGTTATAATCGGGTAGCAAAAAAAATATTTCAGCATTATTTTTCATACTGTATTTAAGTGAATTCTTACTGCAATTGATTTTAAATTTTATACCCAAATATTTATTTAAAAATAAAAATATAGGCTTGTGACAAAATCGTAGTATACGTGTCAGCAATTAATTCCTTTCCTTCAGCAGGTTTTAACCATTTTTCAGACAAAAATAATTGCAAAAATAAATTACATTCCAGGACTGAAATCAATTATGTTAAAGAGTGAACATTTGTACACATTTATTTTCAGTAGCTATTTTTAATTTGTCAGGTCAATAAAAGTAAAAAAGTCAGACAAGGCAAACGGGAATCTTGTAGGCCTAAGCCCAGCATGGGTTGGTTACAAGGTAACTTTTTACATGAAAAAAAATTGTAGTGGTTAGGTAATACAAAAATGGCCAGTGGGTCAGAATTTATTCCAAGTAAAGTTTTATACAAACTTTTTTAATACCTGCAATATACTTATTCATCTACTCCTGTAACTTTGGGTGATCAACTTTTTCCAATGGAATGTTAATTTCCATGAAAGCGTGGGTTGTTGACAAAACTAAGTCTTGTTTTTCAACTTTCACGTTTTGCACAAGACTTTGATGTACCCTGAACTTGTTTCGCTTCCAATCACTAAACCTTTGCTTTTCTTATAAGTAGCACTATCCTGGATATACTTAAAACAAGTGTCCTTTCTAGGCCATTCTATTTGTACGTTACAAAATTTGCACATAAGTATCTTATTGACTTTGTCAGATACATAAGACCCCTCATGAGAAAATTCTTTTACACTGTCAAAAACTGTCACAACTAATATTACTACACACGTCCGACATCTTTGTTTGCAGCGTCACGTTGTTGTTATCGTTTATCGGGCAATATTACTGTATTTATTGTTGTGTCATGATACATGTAATATGCTGGAGATATATATATATATAGTATATTTGCTATATATCTCGGAAACTGCAATATAGATCTCAATATCACGATAATCTTCACACAAATGTGTAGTAATCAATTCTATTAATATATTATGTGTAGAAATATGTTATTATTGTGATTATTTCACGGATTTATGACAATTAGTCAATTTTGCGGAAATAAATGGATTCCACCTAAAATACCACAATTTTGCGCACTGAAAAAAGCAGGTGACTGGTTATCACTACCACTGTCTGGGGTGGAACGACGTGCGGAGATATAGACAGCCTTGAATACCACTGCAAAACCTGTCGCAGCAAGCCGCCAGGTGCGACTGGTATAACTGTGAAGGACAGGGCATTAATATGGTACGTTGCGTAACATGCGCCCAGACCATCACGCCTGTCTAGGCTGGCCCGACGAGAGAATTACGCGACCGTGACTAGTTTACCACTGCAAAATGTGCTGCCGGGCACAGGAATACAGACCTGGCAACCCAGGACACCACACTCCCAGTACCGCTAGACACGCAGATGAGCCACAGGCAGGGTTCGCCGGCCACCCACAAGAAGACTCCATCGTGTTATCCGAAGAATGTGAGAGGGAATTTAAAGCCAGTGGCATTCCTACAAAGCAATGGGTTACAAGCACCCACAAGCAACTGTCAGGAAAAGCCCTTGAATGGTGGAATCGCTATGGTGAGTTCATCACAGAATGGGAACAGCTGTGCAGCAGACTCCCGACTCAGTTCTTAGGGGAGGAGGTGCTCGCCCGGTTAACCTCAGAATTCCATATCAAATATCAGACTGTCGACCACGAAGCCGAGATCTTCATCAGATGCAAAGTTCAGATGTATCTGCGTATCATGCCCGAAGGAACCAAGGAGGGATGCGTCAGAGCAATCACTCGAATGCTGCTCCCTAATGTCCAGAACCTACTGCCAATCCCCACCACCCAAAAACAGTGGACTAACTCGTATAGAGGGCCCGGGAAATCAAATATAACAACAAGGCACAAGTCACCTTAGAATGCCCAAAGTTCTCCAAGCCGAAGGAAGAACTCAAGACGCTGGCACCACGAGCCAAACCAGCCCCAGTACCACTGCGCCCAAGCTGCCTAAATGCTGGTTCTGTCTGGGCTTTCACTTAAACTGGTACTGCCGGTGAAACAGGATAAGGGAATCCCAACTGGGACGCCAGTGGTTTCACTGCCAAAAATAGCCATAACCAGGATTGAACCAAGGACCAGAACGGGATGCTAAGTGGACCACCACTTCTGGTAGCAACAGGTCCACCCCCGTTATTGAGACGTTAATTGAGGGGAAAGACCCTCCCGAAGCTCCCCGTATAGAAGTGGCTATCAACAGTAAAACCGCAGCAGCATTGCTAGACTCCACGGCAACCGGTAACTTCGTATGCATTGTCCTATATACTGCTGGCCAGAGCGCCTCCCTATGAACAGAAGAGCGGTGCAAATAGCCCAACCTAATTAACTCCTTAAAATAGAAGGCACTGTTAACCTTCATTTTATGATTGGAAATCATGACCACCAAGCAGAACTCCTCATAGCACTTTACATTGGGGAGGAATTCATATTGGAACAACTGTGGCTACAGAGCCAGCATTGCATTATAGATTGCGGACAGAAGCGTATCTATATAGGCAACAAAAACGGGCTACCATAAACTGGGACCCGAAGAAATTAACCATCAATTAACCCCCCCTCCCGAATTCTGCCAGTTGCTTAACATGATTCCAAAGTATTCATGAGCTAATGGATGCAGGAAGACACTACTTCTCTGCTGCAACATCTGCCCAGAAGGAAATTACCTGTAACAAGGATCGATCAAGGCCATCCTTGAAGTGGAACCACCACAAACCAAGAAACAATTACGACTTCGTACCCAACAACACCCAGCAGATGGGCCCCCTAAACCTGCTACTGGAGAAAGAAGCCTGCTGGAAGTGGGGAACTGACCAACAAACTGTGTTCCAGTTGATACCAGTACATCACTGCCCACAAGAAGGAAGGCCATTTATTTTGCAACAGATGCATGTCAATCCGGACTAGGCGTGGTGCTATACTGAGAAGATGATAAGAGACCTCAGGTAATCCACCTATGCTAGCACAAGGCTTATTGCCACCAAACAATGCTACCATATTAACAAGCAAAAGTGTCTCGCCATCATCTGGACCATGCGCAAACACCACTACCACCTTGGGGGACACCTGTTCATCCTCCGGACAGGCAGCAAAGCCCTCAAGTAGCTACACGATTCCAAGAACACCAAGGCAAAACTCAGTCGCTGGGCCGTGTTCCTCATAGAATTCGTATTCGAAGTCCAACACTGTCCTGGAAGGATGTATGACCAGCCAAGTCGCCCTCTCCTGTCAGCCTGACGATCAAGAAGGAACAAAGGAGAAGGAAGATTGGGAGAGGATGACCCCCTTTTCTACCGCTCTACCTATACCAGAGGAGGTGATCTGACTGCAGCAGCTGCAGATAAGCAAGTATACCTTGAGCTACCATCAACAGCAAACCCAGAGGTAAAACGCCTGCTTTCCGACATACCCTGCCGGTATGAACTACGCAACACGTTGGTTAAGACCCACAACGGAAACCCAGGTGCGGAATGGAAGCTGTGGATCCCCACAGCCTTACAACCAGGAATATGCCAGCATCACGACGATCACAGACAAGTGGGAAAAAGAAACCGTCAGACATACGCCAGCGCTATATTTGGGACGGGATGAGCAGAGACATTAGGCAGTACATCAACAACTGCAAGACATGCTGTCGTCACAAAGCCTACCTTGCACCCAAACCTACTGGCATACTACGTCGCCTACAAATGCAGTGGATGCACTTAAGCAGCGGATTTGATGGGTACACATCACGAACCAATTCTGTAGATGGATGGAAGCCTTTCCCCTACTCAGCCAAGAGAATCTGGGAATCCTTTGGAAATTGGAGACAGATATTTCCCCGCTGGGGATAACTCCAAGTGATCCTGACAGAAATGGGACTCAATTCACCAGCATGGCTTGGAAAGAGGCCTGTAATAAATGGAGGGTGGAGACCTCGACAACCCCGCCATATCACCCGCAAGCATAACCCACTGGTGGCTCCATGGTTAAGCTGAAACCAGATTAAGCCACCCCTAGTAAATCGGGAGTTTACTGTAATTGTTTCCGATTCTGTGTTTATATACTAAAGTTGTTCCATTTAATAAGTACTATCAGCCCTAGAGCATTGTAGCACGAATTGTGAAACATCCGGTACACAATTTGACTTATCTGGACCAAATTTGGCTGGAATGTGTTTCAGTACCCAGCTTAAAATATAGTCTAAGCCAAAAAGGACTCTGGACCCCCATTGTGCCAGAAGTCTCTTCAAAACCCCTAAAAATGGAGTCGTGTATCACTTATTGCCCACTTATATCCAGGCAATGCCTGGTTGTTTTATTAGTATTCTATATAACTAATCAAGCACCATCTGTTTATAGATTTGATGCAAACAATATGCCAAGTGGCTTGAGCCCATTACTGCCCTTGGCCACCTGCAAGGTCAAAGACTAAGTGAAGACCCCACCTACCATGTAAAGATTGTGGCATCAGTACAGGTGATTGCATCATCCTACTGTAAGGAATGATGTAATTCCATTACAACTTATATAATTAATTGCTCCAAATGTTTATTTACCACCAAACTCTCAGGCCTCTTCTTTAGCCTGCCTGGGCTAACCTAAACACGAATACATTACTTCCATTGGTGGCATATATCATACCATACATTTTAGTATGGTTTTCAAAATTACTTAAACGAACAACTTAAAACAAAATCTCATGGAAATATTAATTATTATTTTTAAATAAGATCAAATATTTAATTAGTTTTATAAAATAAAATTAATGGGTTGTTTACAAAAACAAATTTTTTTCTCATCCTAAATGGGGCGATAGTTAGCACCAAGTGAAAATGAAAGTTACACTATTATTGTACCATATAAAAGTAAACTGCAAAAATACCACAATCAGTATAAGGGGTAGCTGGCAACCAGGAAGGCATGTGAAGTGGTGATCAAGGGGGATGAGTGGCGCAATACAAAGAGGAAACAAAGAGGCTTCTACCCAGCAGTTATGTATGCCTACGAGAATTTAGAAATAAACTTTTTCCAGTTTAATGCTTAGCCATGATATTTAATTTCGTTTATAGCAAAACCCTGAAACTGAAGCAGTTTTGTGATTTGTAAGTCTACCACGTCATTTGTCCAGAAATATTCCAAGGGAACTTGGTAGTAATAATTTATTGTGTGAAAATCTTATGATAATTATAAAAACCCTCTCAATTGCACTGTTTTTCAGACTTTACTTCACCTGAGGTACAAGCTGCCACTGGAGAGCAGTCTGCCGTGAAGAACCTGGAATATTATGCCTGGAACATTTCCTGACATGGGTTTATCTGCTGAACACATGCATTATCCGTGCTTACTACTGTGCCTTCCTATTTTGCATTTAAATCTTATAATATTACATACATATTTTGTATCTGATTTCATTATAATTTGTATGTATTGAATGTTAAGAATGTGCAAAGCTAAGTAAGCATGTGAAATAATGTACTGTAAATTGCATTAACTTTATACTTTAATACAGTTAATTTAATTTTTTTTAATTACCATAGAACTTCTCTATATCGACCCCATTTATTATACCCATCTATAACAGCATATGTTTGAAGAACAGTAAAAATGATGGGTAAAAAAGTTGGAAATTTGAGGGTAATCTACCTAAGAATAAATTTGTTTCACTTTTTTGGTTGCTACACAGTGCATCTCTCTTGTTAAGCACTGTACTGGACATACCACATATTTAAAACTAGATACCACCCTTTCCAAGGCTGCCAGTGCTAGCCAATACCCACTGACTCCCGCCTCTCCACCCACCTTCAGTGGGGCCTAGGTTTCCATGCACGACTACCATTGTATTGTTAACCTGTCATTATGCACTTACTGCCTTGCCTTTGCACTTTTCTCTTGTTTTCTTATAACTGTTTGTTGACAACAATGCCTGGTTTGTTTGTTCCGATTTTGTAACACTTTTTGACTTGATTTTGTGAACTATTTTTTGACAACCTCTTTAACGGATGTACAATTTTGTTAAAACGAGCACTTTTGGAAACCCTTTATTGTTTCTTCTTCGTTTGCATATCCTTTTGTATATGCCCTTCCAGGATATCTGTTGAATTGTCTCTGTACTTTGTCACCTCACAGTATTTGAACATTTACCACAAGGGGAGATCAAGTACACATGTGGAGTATTGGGTATAATTTTACTCTGAATATTTGTAACTAATGAATTAAATTAGTATTCCATGCGAAATTCATGTTAATTTTATGCCAGAGAAGCTTGAACATGGGCTTATTATTAGGGGCATGCAAAATTTGCATGTCTGATAAAACTAATTTTTATGCAAATTTTTATGTTTTAAAACTAATAAAAAGGATTTTTTAACTTTCGTGAAAATACTACACAAAAGTAGGAAAAATACCTTCTTAAACGCAAATAATGACATACTGGTGTCATTGTAAGTTTTCATTATATATATTCTCAAATGTGAAATAATATTAATTAAATACGTGAATATATAATCACTTGTTTAACCTCATATTGCTGGCCCGTAACAAACAACAAACATGCCATTATGTCATTAATATTGTTCCCCGCTTGCCATTGACATGCTGTTGCACGGTGCGCGCTGCCATTAGTAAGTTGTTGAGATTTTCCATTCTTTTGACTATCGATAGTATCGCTGTGATAGATTGCTGGTAGTCACATTGCAACATAGCATGCCCGCAACGAACTACAAATAAATATTTCGTAAGCTTCTACCGTTGCCATGGGAATAAATTAAAGAAGTGCACTTTTCCGTAATTCAGATAATCCAGCGACTTAACCTTAAGGAGATGTTCTTTTTGCCAAATAATTTTCACGGTAGAATTGATGTCATATTCTGCAAATGCGGTGGTTTGGTGACTGTGGTTGCAATGTGTCTACAAACGCACTGTAAACAGTATAGGCATTTGCAGTTTAGGTTGTGCGGTAGGTTACAGAGCTCGTTTACAAGAAATTGTTTTTTCGTACTATCGTTGACGGAAGTATGTAGACATATTTTGTTAATGCATCTTTGAATTTTGTATTGCCAGTAGTACGGTAACCTGATATTGCGTGTGGTGTGTGCGTTGAAGTTAGTTTTGGACTTTGAATGTCGTTATTTTCTTTTTGAAATGCTGAAATCTGCCATTTACTGCAAAGCAACGTGCAGCAGACTCATGCGTAAAGCACGTTGACAGTGAAAAGCACAAAAATCAGTCAGTCGAGAATGTTTCTAACCAAAGTCTCAAACGACAAAGTTCATTATCGGCATCTTTTAGCGATATGAAGATATGAGTGAATGTATTGATTGATTTAATGTGTTATTGTTTCTTGTTTTGAATTTACAGTTTATCTCATTTTATAGAGAGGTACTGTCATTTTCATGTAGTTTTGTGTGTATTTTCAAAATTAACTCTTTTCACTTGAAAATTTATGCCACGACCAGTGAATTTATAGATTGATGTAATAAGTATAATTTTTTTTTTTCTGTTTCAAATTTCCAGTTTATAGTCTTCCTCTCTCATTTTATAAACAGCCACTCTTATTTTTACACGGTTTTGTTTGTGTGTACACAGTTAACTGCAACAAAAAATAACACAGATTTTTAAGAAAAATAACCTCTAATTTTGTACAGAAATAAACACTCAAAGTGTATGCCCTTATTTATTATGCTTTGTAAAACCTTGCATAATTTGGATGTTTATAACATTTTGGAAGATAATATTCCTCTCAAAAGCGTTACTGCCCCTAAAGTAGTTCAACCATTAAAGTTTTATATTGAATTTTAAATACCTATATGTAATTTTCACATTAGAGAGATTGAACATGTACTGATAATGCTTTGCACCACACAATGTTTTTAAGATTTTGGGAGACAAGGTTTTTGTTTTATTTGGCAGATACCTACATTTTGAAGTGATTAATCGTTTCAAAGTTGTGATTTTGGAAACAGATGCAAATAATTGCTGTCTTAAAGATTTGTTTCTTTATAACATTCAGTAAATAATTCGAAACCACATCCTCCAATTTTAACCTTCAGATTTCACTTGTCAGCTGCTACGAGTTACAAGCATTCAGGTTCGGTGCTTTCACTTTATTTAGTGACAAAAGGATGTTAGTTTATTCAGAATATGTGTGTCTAGTGAAAAATAATAATATTTCAATTACAAATCCTTCAGATTTTTCCATAAGAAGCCATTGAAAGTGGCCTTGACACTGACAAACTTACACAGTACACAATATTTAAACACTTTTTTTACAATGAGGGGAATTTGACCATCCAGGGTACTATTTTATTTTGAAGCTGATGTAGATATAGTTTTTTTTTTTTTTGTGAGCAAATGAGATTATGGAGGCATTCAATGGCGGGTCATTAGCACTCACTGGAATGTTAAGTTAAAAACACATTACAAACCTGTACAGGAGGCAAAAGGAGTCGCAAAACAAATAAACAAAACCAGAACAAATACTCCATAGGAGTAACAACACAAGAACAAAAAAGCTTACAACATTTAAAATATCCATATGTTGTCAAGAACATAAAAAGTCAGACAAGCAGGTCATACCTATGACACTCCACCAGAATGTGCAAGACAGTCAAGGGAGCGCCACAGGCATCACACTCTGAAGATGTGTGTGTGTCAAACTCGTGTGCCCAATTCAATGGTGAGAAAGCACATCATCTTTCCTGCAGGTGCATGAAACATAAGGACGTTGCAAATAGGCAAGTCAAAGATGGCCCGTATCTTGTTGGACAGTGGTAGAGAAGTCCACTCTCGCTGCCAAACATACCAGACAAGGCCATGGACTGCATGCAGTACATCGCACATACGGACACGATCGCAGGGTGGAAGGCTGCAGGCCTCTTCAGCCACTAGATCTGCTGCTTCATTACCAAGGATACCCATATGCTCTGCAACCCACACGAAGATGACACAAACACAGATATGCATATGCCAGCTTCTCCCGGATCATGGAAAGAAGTGGGTGAGCTGTGGAGCATTAGTGACAGATGCACCCAGTCGAGATATCTGATTGGAACCATGGGACACAAAAACACAAGACCAGGGAAAAGGCTCTTGTAAACAACAGGAAGAGTGGTCATCTTAGGAAATTTTGCTAGGTAGAGGTGCACCTCAACTTGTGTTGTCAGCCATGGCTATTCACTGCGAGACACACTCAAAGGCAAGTCATACCTCTCCAAGGAATGTGCAAAGCAGACAGACACTGGCTGAGGAGAACATGGCCTAGCAGGGTACAGCCGTTTATGGGGCGGATGGAGGAAAGCAGTGTGGTGAAGGTTCCAAGAGTCCGAAAATGCCAGCACCCCATTGAAAAGCAACAGTTTGTCACGCCTGTAACGTAGAGGAGGTTCACCAGTCATGGCACAGAGACTGATGACCAAGTTCATGCAAAAAAAAAACCATTCACAATGCAAATACCAGCATGGTGAACACTTGCTAATGGTTTCAGCACAGACAGCCTAGCAGAAGAATAATCGACACTGATAAGTCTAGTTTGCTACGGACCAGGGTTTGATACAGCCAAAGAAGGATAACTGTGTCAGCACCCCAGTCATGATCGTTCTACGTGTTTTCAAAAGATTCAGGCCCTGTACAAAGCAAGACTTCAAGGACTTAATTAATATGACTCCGTAAACAGAAGTGTACAATTGAACGAGAGGCCTAAAAATTTGACAGAATGGGAAAGAGGCAAAACAGAGCCATACAAAATCACCTTGGGCAAAGGAAACATGCCACGTTTCTACACAAGTGGACCACCTGTGTTTTGGTGGTGAAAAAGTGAGAATCACAGCTGTCTGCCCAGTCCCCAAGGCAGTGGATGGCAAGCTAGACATGGCATTCTGCCATGCACAGAGACGTAGCACGGCAGAAAATGTCATATCCACATTCCACAGGTGGTCGAACAACAGAGAATGCCATTGATGGTGATGGCACACAGAGTGACACTTGAAATACTGCCCTGTGGCACACCGTTCTCCTGATTGAACACCCAAGAATAGGAAGTTCCGTTGCAAACTCTGAAGGTACAGGAGGACATGCATTTCCGTATAAAACCAGGAAGATGTCCACAAAATCCCCAAGTGGACAGCTGTCGCAAGATACCATGTCATTGTGTTGTCATACGCCTTCCCCAGGTCAGAGAAGACAACAAGGAGGTGTTGCCCTTGCAAAAATGTGGTCTATGTGGCAGCCTCAAAGCTGACCAAATGATCCTCTACAGAACGATTTTGGCAAAAAACCACACTGAAGAGGTGATAAAAGCTGCCAGGTCTCAAGGCAGTATACCAGGCAAGCATTAATCATATGTTCCATGGTCTTGCAGACATAGTTGGTAAGGGAATTAGGGTGATAGCTGGAAACATCTCCCTTAACTGTCCCTGGTTTCAAAATCGCTGCAAGGGTTGGCTCGCACCGCTTCCAGGGGAAAACACCGGAAGTCTAAATGTTATTAAAGATGCTCAGAAAAACAGTTTCCTATCAAGCAGGAGGTGTTACAATAACATTTAATGGATATTGTCAAAGCCAACAGATGTATGCTTCAAGTATGATAAAGACTGCTTCAACTCAAGAAGGGTGAAAGGCTGGTAGTAGTCTTCACCCAAGCTGCCAAAGTGGACACCCACTGTCTTGCATGTCTCTTTGATGGCTCAAAATGGAGTGTAATGTGACCTGCTCAAAACATCAACAAGATATTGACCCAACAAATCTACTACATTTGTCAGCATTGTTATTGACCCGAAGGAAAGGAACCCACGTGCTGAGAGATTGTCCCAGATAAACTAACTGGTAGTATGTACAGTCAGCGATGAAATAAAGTGTCTCCAGGATTTACGCCAACTATCCTTGATGACACGTCGTGCCCCAGCCGAACAGAGGTGGCAGAGCTCCAAGTTTGCTTGAGTGGGGTGAGCGCTAAGCATCTTGAGCGCACATCAGGCACTGATAGCAGCAAGTCGCCAACAACTTGAAATGGAGCTCCTCAAAATCAGTTGAGTTGAGACGTTAGTGTGGGAGTGCATACATGTTACAAATAGTGATGGACTGAGGAAAATCCTGACCGCCAGTACGAAGGGCAACAGATTAATGATAAGCAGAATCTTTTACCACAAGGCAAACACCACCACAAGCACGGTCCACCAAAATATTGCCCAGGTGGTAAAACGTGTAACTTCAAATGAAGGCCGTATCAGTGGGACAAAAGTGCGTTCCCTGAAGACAAATAAATGACTGTAGGGGTTAGGAACACCAGGAACTGTTTCAGTCCTTCAAGATTATGGAAGTAACCTCGGCAGTTAGACTGTATGAGAAACATGGGTTATTGACGGGAAGTGTGCAGAAACATAGTAGAACCCTAATTTTGACACCCAAAACCCCAAAAATTGCATTAAAATAGCATTTTTTGTGTTAAGTCAGCTTGTCCCTATTCACAAAAATAACATGTTTTCAAAAGGAAATATTTATTTTAATAGACAAATATCTTCCGAATCATGTATGCCCCAGAGGTTGTATATGAACTCCCTTTATCCCAAAAAAAAAAATGTAAACTTCTGGTCCTGCAGACGCTTTAACATGTGCAAAGTGCACCTCCAGTAGTTGCTTGAAAGAAATGTATTAATGAATTATTATCTTAATTCAATAGGCAGACTTCTTCCAAACAACATTATACAGTACAACTCCTACATAACGGGACTGTTGGGAGAACATAACTTGGACCCGCATTATAGTTTTCTGCATTAATCTGGAAGTGACAGCGTATCACTGGGTGGTGAAGGGGGACCAGCATCAAAGCAAGAACTACTCAACTCAAATACCATATGGTCCTGGCAAAGGATGAATTTTTTTCTACCAATGGATGTTTTTTCCGCTGCTTGTGTGTCACAAGGGATGGAGGAGGTACCCTTCGTTTGGGAGGAAGTGAGAAAGAGAAGGGCAGAAACTAAACACAAGGACTGCTACGGCAGCAGGAGGGAGGCTGGCAGAGTAGGTCAAGGTTACAGCAGTCATAAAGAAAGAGGGGAGAATGAGACCATGTTCCAATTGGCATTTTATATTAACAGAATGGTCAAGTGACCTGTTTTGTATACAAAATCTAAGAAATATGTTTATAATTGCATTTTGAATTTTGTCCACTTCGAAACTGAAAAATTACAAAATACAAATTACCAAATCCCTGCCATATTAGTTTTGCCTCTTTGAAACGTTTAAATACACATATAGGTGATATTATTGGAATAAACAAATATGTATATACAGTAGAGCACCACTTTAACGAACTTCAAGTTAACGAACACTTCACCATAACAAATTTATTATTTGGTCTCGTCAAAACACCATACATTTGTATGCAAATAACTTTGTTATACAAAATTTTTGGTAAAAATTTACGGGAGGTTTATTCAATATTCGTGTTAACTTTGTAATCGGAATAAAATTTTAAAAACTGCAAAATTACATTAATTTTTCAATGTTAAAAACAAGAAAACCGCAAATGTTTGTTTTTGGTAGATAATTCAGTCATAGATGATATAATTCATTGGTGGTGTGGCAATACGAGACAAAAATCATAAATTTATCGCTGCAACTAATGCGCTACATCATTGTGTAGGCACAGATAAGAAGCCTCCGACTTCGCCAAAGTTTCACGTACAACAAAATTCTGTCCTGTTCTCGCATCGGCGTATTTTACTCTGCATTGCCAATGAGGTTACCTTAACCTCTAAGCGTATTTTCACTGAATTGCGAATAAATTTTACCATCTTTTAACAAATTCGTTCTTGATTATTTGCTATAGTTAAAGCTGTAGACAATGGAAGGGGAAAAAAAAAAAAGAAATCGCCTCGGAATTCGGCATAGCGAAGTCTACATTGCCAATTATAATAGGTCAATGTTCTGAAATAGAGAAAATCGATTTTTCATCACCCAACCGAAAACGTGACACACCTCAAAGTGACAAGTTCATAAGCAAATATTTAAAAATCCTGCCACATATCATATACATGTTGCTCACAAGTGCCTTTAGTATCAAGATATGCATAAAAGTTCAGGTTCCGAGATTTCATTTTTATGCTGCGAGCCTTTAAAGTTCGCATTTGAACACACGCCTCGAACAAAGTTCAAAATTCAAAGGCTCATAGAAGAAAAATGGAGGTTCGGAACCTGGACTATCTACATATGTTTATACTATAGGTACGTGATAGCAATGTGTTTATTGTTCATATTACCTTAGTAGCTTGATTTTTAAATATTCTCCTCTGAACTCGGCACTTTGATCGAGGTGCGTGTTCAAATTGCGAACTTCAAAGGCTCGCAGAATAAAAATGAAATCTCAGAACCCGAACTTTTCTGCATGCCTTATACTAAAGGCACTTGTGAGCAACATGCATATGGTCTGTATTACCTACAGTGGCAGGATATTTTAATATTTACCTATGAACTTGGCACTTTGTTCGAGATGTTCAAATTGTGAAATTCAAAGGTTCGCAGCATAAAAATTAAATCTCAGAACCTGGACTTCTCTGCACATCTTGACACTAAAGGCACTTGTGACCTACGTGTGGTATGTTTTATTAACTTATTATGCCTAGTGAATCAGGTTCACTCGCAGGAAGGGATGTAAGGGACGAAACCTTTGGCTTGCCAACTCTTTCACAGCAGCTTGCTGATGAGATTTGCTAACAGGAGGTTGCAACAGTTTTTTCTCAGCTGGCCTACACTGCGTACCAACAGCCATAATTCTGGTCGTCAGAACTCGTGGCTTGGGTGCACTCACAGGCACTTCTGTCTGGGTAGCCACATGAACTGAGTACATGCATCCTTTATTGCTGGTTGAGCATTGGCAACAACACTGTAGGAACAGCAGGCTACGGGCCCTGGAGAGCATGGAACCATTTCCATGTCTCGACAAAGGAAACCTTGTCGGTTGCCTGGATTCACCGAACAGTCTGTCTCCTTTGCTAGTTCACACACCACAGAGGGGTATCAGGATGTGATGAGTCAGCACACTTTGGTAAAGCTGGCAAGTTCCTACAATTCGCAAATGAGTGCGCCAAGCTTTTACATATGACGCGTGCCGCTTCTACATCTATTATAATACGACTCTGACTGATCACCTAAGAGTACTGCTTCCATCTCTACAGACATGCGTAACACGTTGCCTACCCTTACAGGCATGCCGTCCCCCCCCCCCCAGATCAAGCTGTTTAAACCTCAGGCACGACAAAGTAGAACCGACGCGGCACGAAGCCAGAACCGCTAACGAGATAATTCTCAAGCCACCCAGGGCCGGAGGAAGTCGTGCCTCCCCCGCGCCAGCAGCCTACAAGCTACCACTATACAAGTCTGGTCGCAGCCGAGCTCTGGAGTCATTCTTTCGCATCTCTTGCACCGCCCACAGCACTCTTAGTAATCAGGATCTCTAGAGAAGTTCGGAGCCTACAAGTACGCCTTCGCGGCAACCAACTACGTGCGTTGACCTGTCAACCCGGCGACATACACAAACACTAACTTTCTCTAGACACCTTTAATTAGCAGTTTAACTGTAACTCTTATTTTCGTCTAGAATCAGCTTTCCCCATTTATTTAGAACCAGGTAACCTACACCTGGAACCACGCAGTTATTTTCAGCTGTCCTCGACTTGGTAGGAGGTAGCACAGGTCATTTGTCTATTGAACTTTCAATACACACACGTTGCTTTCTACTTTTATTTCCAGTTTTGTGTGTGTGTGTGTGTGCGCGCATGCGTGCAATATATATCTCTGTATTCACAGTTAGAGGAAGATTGTGCTGTGCACTGCCAACGGAATCTGGGAACGTTATTAAACCGAACGAAGCGATACACATTAGACGGCTATCTGTTTCTTCCCATCAAACACAGCACTAGTAGTGCTCATGGGGAAGAAACACTAATGCCCCAACCACAAGTAACACCACACCAGGAGGCATGACACACACTGGTTGCTTAGCATCACTTGTACTATAAGTGCGTGGTGATGGTGACATGCAGTGCAGCCAGGTATTCTGGGTGGACGCACAACCAGTAGAGGCTTAGCGCGACTCCGGCTCAACATCCCTGATCAGTCCGCCTACGGTGGAGGATCAGTGGGGACTCTTTATCGAGCCGGCTGACAAGTCGCTATTAGGGTGCACTGTTAGTATTTCCGT
The DNA here is from genome assembly GCA_029891345.1 of Dryococelus australis. Taxonomy (NCBI): domain Eukaryota; kingdom Metazoa; phylum Arthropoda; class Insecta; order Phasmatodea; family Phasmatidae; genus Dryococelus; species Dryococelus australis. The sequence continues at coordinate 28,414,136 of CM056993.1, read as the reverse complement.
TTCAGTGCATGATTTAAAGAACTGTTACCCTACGTCTCATGGGAGTGGTAGGAGACGTAGAGAGCCACAACTGGCTGAGGATAGTATCACCATATCCTACACAGGTGGGATGGGTCCTTGCCGCCGAACTCAGATGTCAAGCAGTCGCGCCTGCACTGGTAATATTGAGTTTCCACCGTGTGTCCGTACCAGCTAAAAGTATCACCCTATTGTCTATGACTTCTTAACAAGAGTGGAGGTTCGCCTAGGTTGGGACAACTTGGTCTTCTGGACGAAAGAAACACGACTTTGGAACATTTATGCAAGCATTCATCCTGCTTAAGACTAAACTTACCTCAACTACCCAATTAGAGGTGAGCATGTATCAGAACTAGCCAACACTCCTCGCCTCATCCCCGCTACCCAAGTCGCTTTTGGTGTACTGAGTAAAAATCTGTAACTACCGTGTCCAGCCACTTTAATCGGACACACGTCACATAATAAATATAAATTGATATAAACACAATATGTAGTAAAGTTTATTATGGCTGTTCGACCACATCTTACAAGTTCTACAAACTGTGTAACTACTGTATTTTTTTTCTTTTTAATGCATTTTTAATAAAAGTTTGGTTTTAATTTTTTTACTGTTGTTTTATTTTTCAATTTTTGGTTTCACCAATTTTTTTTTTGTTATTATACTATGTATGCACACCACCAGACAAGCTTTATGTCTGTTAATATGCATTGCTACATCTGTAGACTTAAATACATAAAGATCATCAGACCCTGGTCACATCTACAACCAAATTACTTATTGAGACAAGTCCAACGAGGCCAAACTCAATACGTTTACTATGTGAGGAGAGCAATTAATTTAAATAAGCATTTCTATGACAGCGAAGTATCTCGTAAACTTTCACCAACATACTAAAACATTAGTTACGTAATATGAAAAACCAGCATTAGTATACTAGTAGATAATGACGCAACTCAACTCTGTGTGGCACATGCGCACAGCTTATTGGATGCACCAATCCACCCTCCCTGATCAAGGCAGGCTTGTGGCACCCACACAAGGGCGACAATCAAAGACAGAAAGGTCTGGCAACATTGCTGCAGCAAGCTCAATTGAATAATGGGAAGTGGTTTAAAATCGACTTCCAAGATTTGTACTAACACCCACCCACATACGTAGAAGTGAAGTTAAATAAAGGCTTGTAAAAAGGTATATAAATTTCTATGGTATGGTCCCAATGTCAACAAAAATATTTTAGCAGAATTTTAAAAAGAAATTTTGCCACACTAGACAAATTTTTGTTTGAGCTATTAGGATTTAGCAATCTTGAGTGTGCGTCTCATTTCACAAATTTGGTACTAATATTGTCACATGGAAATACCTCACTGAAAAGAGGCTTTTCTGTCGGGTATTAAAGAGTGCCTTGTAGAAAACATGAGAGACTGGTTGTTAGTTGTACAGTGTAGGGTTCTTTGATGCTGTGGTTGCTGCAGGTGATATTAACAAAGTCAAAATATCAAAATGATCCATGCTGCACGAAATGCTCGTGCATACTACAAGGACAATGTAGAGAAAAAAAGGAAAGATCAAGAGGATGAACTAAAACAATGTATAGCATTAGCAGAGTTGGAAGCCCAAAAACAATTGGTATTTGAAAATGCTGCCAAAGAAGCAGCTCTAATGGACATACAAATGATGAACCTCAAAAACTGAAAATCATTCTGTATCATCAACTATCAGAATTTAAATTGCCTTTTATATTTACTGTATAAATTTATTTTTGTCCTTTGAATACTACATTTATACCAATCAAGAGGAAACAGTAGCGGAAGGACAGTGTCTGTGGAAGATGTCATTGTACCTGGAATATGTAGTTTATACCCAATATTTTGTAATGATGAATATTTTTTAGTATTGGTATATTATGTATTGTATTGCCATTTCCATTTTTGAAAAAATTGTCATTTTTATTGGAAAAGTCGATGAACTTGTTTGCTGGACACCCTGCTAAACAAGCAAAACGAATATAGTGGCAATTAGGTACTTTGCATTTGGTAATTAGCTTCAAAACTGACATGCAAATTACAAAAATATATCATAGATATTGTAGGCAACATTGGATAACATGACCATTTTGTTAAAAAGTGTCAATTGGAACGTGGCCTAAGCTGAACGATACCCCAGTTGTGCAGAAAAGACCACTGAGTCAAAATTAATGAAAGAAAAATATACCACAGCAGAGTACATAGGTCTAACACACAGCACAATATGGCTGGTTTACATTAATTAAATAATAATATATTAATATGTAGACCACTTCAAAACTACTCTATCAGTGTATATTTACCTAGCAAATGCAAAAAATTATTAGAAAAAAATCCCTGTGCTACTACACTCTTTAATAAAATGTTCCATCGGTAACAAATTACATTTTGAAACATATTATCACAGAAAAATAAAATATCCATTAATTAAAAGTAAAATCAATTTATTGCTAAAAATTTTGTGGTTTAAATGAAGTAAACTTCACTGGCCCAGAACAGTATTTCCAACCATGTAAAAAAAATTGTTGCTTTAATGGAGACAAGATGGGAAGAACATGCGAGGAGGAAATGGGAGGGTAAAAGGCAAGAGGATTTTTTTTTTTTGCAGTATGTATCGGTGTCAACAATGGCTTGCACAGCTGCTGCAGAGTGTGGAATGTTACGTACTGTGCATGTGTATCACAGCAGACAAGTAGTGCAAAAACAAGAACTGCACCTGTGGGGGCCATAGTATGGAACAGCAGTGCATGCTAGCTACAGTAGATTTTTAATGGATTTCTGCTGTTTTCCAATAGATTTTCATAGCAATTTTTTTCTTTTTCTTCAAGATTTGTGAAAATCTGTCCTTAAGAACCAAGTGCTGTATGAACCGTTTTAGTATTTATGCTGCAGCAGAAGGAACCTATTTTGGTTTCTTAAAACCCAATTATATTATTTAAATTGACATGTCTTTTCAACAATGGTATAAATGACTTTGCCTCATCAGTGAGCAAGCCTAGCACCTGATAGCAACGGAGTTTTATTGTTAACACACGAGACATTAAAAACTTTTACTGTCTACAATGGCAACAATGGACGTTCCAGCCGGACATTGTAGTATTCACCGGCCACCGAGACTATGGAACCAAGGTACCAAGTATAACTGCACACCACTAGATGGCTACAGCAGTAAGCTTCGCCACCTCTTGACCTCCAAGCCAGCCGGTGATGTCACGCCTTGAGGAAGCTATGCTATAGCTATCCCCTCTCCAGCACCGCTCCTATCCAGCTGACTGGAGGGGAACAGCCAGCAAGAGTATAAATAGTGGCACATCGCCCTTAAACGAGTTGTTCATCGGCTTGTCTTTGAGTCACACCGCCTGCTCTTTCCACCACAGTGTAATATTTGTTGTTACTGCTAGGGGAAGAGCGATAAATTTTATTAATTGTTTACCCTGGGACCTAGACCTGTAGACCGATAAACATACTTCTTTAATGAATAATGGAATTCATTGAGTGATGTGTGGCTGGGAACGATAGGTTAACACTAGATTGTGTGTAGAGTATTTTATTATGAAACAGAGACGTGGTGCCATACAGCGAGGTGACAAGGAGATGAAGGGGTAGGGGGGGGGGAAAGCCTAAGGACACCGTGATGCAATGAGAATTCCCCGTTGGAATGTATGGCATGGGAAAATGAAGTTTTAGTGCTTTTAACTATGTAAGCAAAATACTTTCACCAGCTGTAAATGTGCAGGTTTCAATAAGCCAAATTCTGAATAGTAGCACAATGAGAAAACTGTGCAATTTGAGACATTATCCACAAATATCATGACGTAAAAATAAAACATTAAACAACACATTTCATTCACTGCATGCATATAGCATGGAAAACCCTTTTGCAAAAACAAGACACAACACTTCAAACACAATAAAGAACACTAAACTTTCGCAAATTCTACAAAGACCAACAGATGAGCAAGTCAATCAAAATCAATTTATTTTAGTGATCAAAATTTACGTATCACACTCAGATTAATGCAAAAAAAAACTGCTTAGGATTACTATATTAATTCAAACAGTGAATATAAATCACCTAAGGTGAACGCTGATCCAGTTTATCAATTCAAACAGTGAATATAAATCACTTAAGGCGAACGCTGATCCAGTTATTATAATATATAAAATTTAGTTTTGCATTGATAATAGTTAGAAAACCCTTGACAGAATCTCGTAACAGCAAAGTACAAATAATTAAAATCATGAGCCTCGATCTGAGGAAATAGGATTTCAAGAATTCAGTCTCTTTAACAGTTTTGTTCCCAACTAACTCTCGTTACGGTAGAGACATAAAAACTCCTATAACGGCCAATGGAATGTTGCATGCTCCCAGCCTGGATATTCCATAAGATATTATTTTGTGAAACTCTCAACTTTGTTAACACGAAAAATTCCAATTTTCTTATGGTTGATAAGATTCATGACAAAATAATTATTTATACATTTAGTCCCAGAAGGAATTTCACAATCACTTGTCTCACGCCAGTTGACGTCCATCGGTGTAGCTGACGCCTCACCATCGTCCGGGTACTGCGGAGTTCTTAGGTCACTAAAAAATCTAACTAAGCATCCTGGCCTCTTCCAAGAAATGCCAGTCGCTAGCCTGACTTACTGGGCACCTCTCAGCACGCTTTAAAACTACCCTATCTTACATTGATGGGCGTCCATCTCAATAGGCCCGCTCACACACGACAGTCCATAATAGAAGCAGAAAGGAGAGTCAGCTAAACAGGGTTTCCACCCATGCAATACCAAAAATCAGCGACAGGAAGTGAGTTAATAAACCAATTGTTAAGTCACTCGTACAAATTTCTGGTAGTACACATATTTCTTTTAAGTCTACCTAGATCAGGTAAGATAGCACACTACATAGAGGAAAACAGATAAACCACAGATGAAATAATTCTGATTGTGATTAAATTAGCACACCAGGTGATCATAGCAGAATGATGATGATTTTCTAAATGTAAACATGCTTTGACTGTGACATACAGAATAAAATTAAATACATATTTTTAATTGAGATGGGCCATTACAATAAATATTATTAATTTATAATTCAGGGGCTTTTGTTTATATCAAGAAATGAAATAAATCAACAAAAAAAAAGTAAAACATTCAATCTTTAGTAAATAGAGTTACATCGAAATACCAATCCTCCCTCGTATTTGTGCCAAAGGAAATACGTCTCCTAGGTCTCCACCACGCCTCTTCACCGGAGTCATCCTTCTCAACCTGCTTAGCCTTCACCACATTTGTGACAAAGATTCATACCAAGCATTGTCTACACACCTAGACACTGCGGCCCATTCTGGGAAACACATGAGAAGGGAGTAGTACCAGTTTAAGTTATTTTAATAGCACTCGTTTACCCCACCATTTTTAGTTCAGGACCACGTTGCCTCTATCTGGATAAACGTACGTTAAGCTTCCCTAAGCTCTTGCCAATGTTACAAGGTAGTGGACATGACTTGTTTATTTCCCGTCAAACGGAATAAACAACAGTTTTATTGTCTCAAGGGTATCCTTTCCCATAGACATAGCACCTATCCCAGTGTACCTCGCACTGCTCAGGGGATTACAGGTAACCCGAGGAATTTACTCTCACGAGTCATGCTCAACAACTGAGTACACACACACACACACACACACACTTTGGACGGCCACCCATTCTGTGCTCCATGGAGTCCAGAATGGTAGAGCCCTGACACTAGGTAGGTACTCTGTCTTGTGAGACTGGCTTGCCTGCTCAGTAGTCCACTCTCTCCACCGCGTTTAGGTGCCGCAGTTAGTGACCTCTGAGTCTGGAGAGATTGTCCCTTCATAAGACTCTCAGCGCTCACTGCGTACCGAGATAGGATGTCCGTTAAGTCGGCAGACGTTTCGCGTGGTTTACACCAGATAGGACTACACATCACCTGCGATCACCTCATGGCCACGAGAGAGTGTTTCACTCCAGATGCCTTACTCCCGTGGGAGTTGTATCCGTGAGAAAGTAAGACAGGTGCTAACTGCCTCTGGGCACTTGTAAGAGCTTACCCCCTCCCTCATCACCATGCTCAATCAGCTCTCACAAAGTATCAAGCTCAGGCTTTGCACCATTTACAAATACCAGTCACACCAGCAGACCCCCAAGGACCTTTTTGAGGCACACACACGTCTGAACGGGGAGACACACCCCTAGATTGCAGCGTATTTAAGCCAACCCGATCAGTCCTTGGAAGTTCCAACCTCCAGCTTCTGACTTGAATCAGCATCTCTGACTCTGACAACTCACACAAGCTTTGAATACTGGATCACTAACCCACCTGTAGCTAACGTACTCCCATCAGAGACAAATCAGGCTAAGTTATCGCCTGAAGTTACGCGTCGCCCATGTATACTGCCGAGAGTCAATACTTTGAAGTGAAAGATTACACTAGCCGAGCCTGATTTCGTGCCCTGCTGCAAAGCTACCAGGCCAGTCCTCTACAATGGACATGCACCAATACTACGTAGGGAATAAGATGATTCAGAACTGCCTGCCGTAGCCCCGACTAAACCAGCCTTCTTAATGTAGTGACGACCTTGTCAGCATCACGCGTCAAAATTAACATTTTCCACTTTCAGTTAATAGCATACATGAAAAACTGCACATAAATCTTGCATGACTTAAAGGACAAGTGTTTAGAATGAAATTTAATAAATTAACTGTAGCCAAGTAGTCCACAGTAATGAAAGCAATATTTTTGGCTCAGGCAAATGTTAATCAGCTGTTGAAGCTTAAGATGACTCACATAATGTTCACACCACTGTTGCAATACCACAGCATTTTCTGTTGAGCAAAAGCTCTAAATGAACTTGAGAACCCAAATGCAAATACACAGATTTACTTCAGACAATGAGATACAGAACTTGCCATTAGCTTCAACTCAAATCATTGCTACTCAACATGATTTATTTTTAAATAAATAATGTACTATATATATATACATATATAAGTTTTGCAATTCTGGTAAGTTTACAACTGAAAGCATCATATGGAACTCTTCTGTAGTAAATGTGCAAATCTGTTAGTTATCAGGAGGGACACATCTATGAAACGGTCTACACAGTTGTTGATACAGGTCTCTGTGCGGCTGTCGAGCTTGCTTCCAGGCTTGTCTACACACTTCTCCCAGCAGAAGTCGTTAAACTCATGAATCTAGAATTAAAAAATGACAGGCTTCAAAATGCATATTTACATAACAAGATTAATATTTATATGTAAAAAAAATTACCAAGTACAAAAATGTCACTTGTAAACAATTAAGAGCATACAAAACCATTTGAAAAGACATTTTAAGACTTTATAATACTGAAAATGTAAACACGTTAAAATTTTAAACACTATATTTAAATTTGTAGTTAGGACAAATTTTGTAAATTATGATTTTCTTTCTATCAAGCACAGAAAAAATCTGTAACTAAAACAAATTTAACACTATAATACAGTAATTACATGAATATTTGATGCTATTACAATGACAACAAACATATGCATGAGAAAACTTTCATCCCCTGTTTTTCTCATCAACAATATTTATAACTTGTTTTGGTGTTGCACCTTGTGAAAAACTTATCCACTGTCAAAACTCACTAGGGCTGTCACCATTTCTTTAAGGATGTTGTAGAAAAATTGATTCTTATAAAAACACAACACCCACTAAAATAATTTTAGGTTCTCACACAAATATTGGGCTAAAGTTAAAGAATAGAGCCTAGATAGAGCTAACTTCAGTGCGGTGTCTCGCAGTACAGTCTGGGAACCTTCCAAGCTAGTCATGAGTTGTTCCTTTGCTGAAACAATCAGTGAAACTAGCTCTCAGGTACTTTCTACCCCCAGGCTAATTTTGTATATTTTGTCTACTAGTTTGGATTGTTCAGTTTTCTTTTTTTTTTTTTTAATTTGCTTATTCTTGAATTACAGATGTCATTTGTTCTTTGAATTGTAGTAAGTGGCGTCGTAACTCGAGCAAATACGTGGTCAAAACACGTGTTCATGCCCTTGCAGCATTCTGCATCTGAATAGTTTATTCTTGCATTTTTCTATCTATTCTTAAAAATTACGACAATTTTCTTTTCGTGCATTTTAAACTGTCTGCAAAAGCATAAGTAATGCATTTTATCAAAGTCACACATGACTGCTCTAATTTTTCACTTTCCAACATCTATGCCATGGTTCTACTTTCTGCTAATTCTTGTGCTATAGGCCACACACGCCCCTAGACACTTTACTTTAGTCACACTTGTTATCTCTGGCAACGCCTTTATTGACGCCACTAAGACACATCTGGATTTTTGCAACCAGACTTCCTAGTGTAAGCAGCAATACACCTTACAAAGACCAGTAGCTAGCCTTAACATCAACTTTCATGGAACCAATAAAAAAAAATACAATTTCTTGATTTAAAAACTATGTGAAAATATTGAAAACCAAAATTGGGAAATTGTTTAGGGAAAATAATACCTGGAAATGAGATATATGATACATTTGTATTGGGTCACTAGCTTGTATTAAATGTGGAAATATCTTTTGAAACTAATCTTTAATGTATGAAAGGTTATTCACAGGGTATATTTATACCGCGGCACTGAGGTTATACAGGTAAACAACACAGGTATCAAACCCTATGTAATTCTGGTGAATTACTCAAGGCTTACCTTGTCTAGAGGTACTATCACGAGAGGATATTACTATGTACGTAACGTATTACTAGTAGAATAAATATACATATGGTAGATCATACAAAATGATGTTCACAGACTGTGTTTATGAACAGATACAGAGTAATGCCATGTTACATTACAATTCACCGTGACCAATAAATAATGCATAAGAGACAGGAAACACATGTGCGTTGAAATTGGTTAACATCACAGTACAACAGTTGTATTGTAAGAAAATGTGCCATTCCAGTAACGTCTGCTGTTTCACTGAGCAGAAGTTTTTAACACACAAGTGCTGTTTGGCGTGTGTTTTATAGTAATTCATTTTGTTTGATGTTTTAAATCTAATAATTTTACAAAATGACGAGTGTTTCTGTGCCATTATATGTATAGGAAATGTTAAATTATAATATTTGTGCAGCTATTTGAGTGTCTTATGCAGTGTTGTCTAATGGAATCCATGTTCTGTCGTGTTTCATAATCTACGTTGTATGAATGGTGATTTATTCTGTGTGTACATAATTAAATTAAATTTAATCTAATGTCACAATAGTGGGGAGGACTATGAAGATCAGGAAAATTGTGGAGTAAAACGTATGAAATATGTACATAGGCCCAATCGTAATATTTTATCATGAAAACGTTAAACTGCAAAAATACCTAACCAAATAATATCTAAATTCACACTACTACCAATACACACACACTCAAATGTTACTGTGATAATGTATGATATTCAAGCGTAGCATTTTGTAGTATGTCACTGCCAGTGATGTCAAATTCAGAAGACCTTACCTAATTAAACAAAAGTCATGATAGGTTGTAGTTGTAATGATTCTGTATTAATGATGTTCCAAGTGTAGCCCCTCGCAGGGAAAATGACTGTACAAGTGTAGCCAAACATTATGCACTGAACCAGAGTCCCAGCGCCAAAAGGGGAGTAAATTCCCAATACAGTGATTCAAGGTGCGCTTGCAAATTTTTTCTTTGGTGCGACGCGAAACGCGTCACACATCAGCGAAGCTTGGCATTTCCCCATAAATGATTTTCATGTGTAGCCCATTTGCAATGAGAAATAATGTGTCTGTTTTGCAATTTAACATATTTTCATGCTATTTGTAATATTATTGTAATATTGTATCATGAAAACATGCTTACCTTAAGCTGGATTCACAACCATCCGTTTCATCCTTCAGTCGGTCATACGACCTTCAACCAATCATAAGGCAACTTTTTTTTCCCTCCATCCGTCTGTCAAGTATATCTCAAACTTTAACTTTCGACAGACCGACGGATGGGCCACCACCTTGTAATATAATTCCTTGAACATGCCTGTCAAAAAACAGTCACTTGTTTTTTTTGTCTGAATATTTTTCTTCTTAAATACACAAGGCAGTGAAGTTGTTTACGTTTCACATTTTAATTGAACTAAAGATGACTTGTAGATTTTCGGAGGAAATGCTGATAAATTACGTTAGGGAAAGAGAATGTATTTAATACATTAATTTCCAATATTTGTCTGTGCGCGAGAAAGATAATGCTGTTGGCTGTTAACACTGAACATTTTCCGGATCGACTGATGACAGTGTGTTGAGAGTCACTTTCAATTGACGGACAAAAAAACCCAACGGATAACTGACTGACGGAAGGTGCGGATGGTTGTGAACCAAGCATTAATTGCAAAAAGATTGAACTGAACATAACCTAAATTGACAATATTACCAATACAAGCTACAAATACGATAGTGGGGAGGGCTATGAAGATCAGGGAAATTGAGGGGTTAAAGTTTATAATGAAAATGTACTTATTTTGAATATTTTAAACCCAACGGTTTCCCTGATCTTCATAGTCCTCCCCACTATTGTATTTGTAGCTTGTATTGGTAATATTGTCTGTTTAGTTAATGTTGGTTCAGTTTTGTTTGCAATTTAATGTCTTTTCATGAATAAATATTACATTATTTACATTTTTTTCACCCATTTTTCCCCAGAATTTCCCTGATCTTAATGGCCCTCTCCACTATCGTTTTTTGGGGTTTCTATTGGTTAAATGTTGATGCCCCTAGTAAATTCATGTTCTGTGTAAGTAGTAGAGTGGGATTATACCACTTTCCGAGATTTTTTTTCATTTGATCAAAATAGCCCCTATTCTGGAATTTTACCTTCAGAAGTACTGCACAAAAATTTCTGTTAACTTACATAACCACAACTTTCCTAAGAGAATCGCAAGTACATTGGAAAATACTACTCTATGTCCAACCTGAGCATTAAATTGAGCTTTTTGCTTCTCCACCATTAAAAATTCTTGTAATTCCTCTCCTTCCTTGCCCGAATTCCCACTTGACACATTCACATCGCCCATCGAAAACATTTTTAAAAAAAAATAACACACCAACCACCAAACCAAACACCATAGAATGTCTAGTCAATAATTGAATATGGACAGACGAGCAACGAAGAAGAGGCGTCGAAGGCAGCGACATCTTTAGACCGTGGTTGATGGGGGACAGATATTAGTTGTGTGCAGCGAACGGCGTAGTCAACGAGATCGGTCTGCCTCGTCTTTATGCTATGGACTCACATCACACGAGAGTGCTCGTTGGTGATTGATATAGGCCGTTCACGGTTAAGTGATCACTTTTTGAAGCCCTGGTTACTTTTTCCTTTCAGTCATATTTTTATCCTTTAACCACCTTTTTAAAATAAATATTGCCATGTAAGTAATAAACAACACAGAGAGAAAGAGAGAGAGAGTGTGTGTGTGTGTGTGTCTCTATATATATATATATATATATATATATATATATTTTTTTGTAGCCTTGGGCGTTAACTTACAAGTGCGGTGGGATATATATATATATATATAAAGGCTACAAAAAAATATATTTATTGACTAGTATTCTAAATGAGGGAGCTTTCGAAAGTTCTCACTTTACCGTGAATGACGTATAGAAACTGTACTATAATAATAGTAATTGTACTACAATTTTGAGCTTCATACGATGTGCTATAGCTAATCCATTATAGCATGCAAAATATTATAATTTCAAAGGAACCATAGCCATACTATAATTTAACTATTTGCACTATACTTATTTAAACGCACTAGAACGTAGTGAGTTTATTTAGTAGCAAATGATCTCAGATGACACTGTCATAGAGGTTTCGTGAACTCATGCAATGAAATTTGCATGCAAAGGCCCTTACAAAATTGAAAACTTTAACATTTGACTTTATCTTTGCTTTCCGACATGTTGTTTCTTATGGAGCTTTACACAATGGAACTGTCAAAGGTAAAGTCAAGCAACCTTGACTTTACGATTTCTAAAAGTTGAAATTTGAAGTCAAAGTCAAGCAGCCACTTTGCCGAGGATCTTTTCCAGCACTTAACATATATATACATACACTCGCAATTAGGCTACCGCCCGGTCGGAACTCTCTCAACTCTCCTTCACCCAACCAACTCCTTTTCCACTCCCTTCCTGAATTTACCAACCCCTCTCAGAGATACAAATTCTTCCCTCAACACATTCCACTCCCTCACAGACCTCACAAGCATGGACTGCCTACCCCACTCCGTTCTCCTCCACACCCTCTGAAGCTTCTCACTGTTGTTTCCTATTCCTCTAAACACCCCCTTACTTAGCTTGCAGTGTAGCCCTCCCCATCCTCCGTCTTCATTCACCATCCTGTACCTCCTGACTAACCGTTCAACTTTCCTCCTGTCCTTCAATGAGCTCCACCCCATTTCTTTCATCATCACTGATGGTCTATAGTTACCTTCCTCACCATCTTGCCCCTGCCTCCTCCATCTACCCTTCACCCATCTTGTTGCCTTTATCTGCACCTTTTCCAGTTCTCGCACCTCCACCTCCACATGTGGGTCCCATACTGCTACAGCATATTCTAACATTGGCCGTACCATTGTGCCATACGCCTTCTCCTTCACCTCACAGCTGACTCAATTCAGCACCCTTCCCAGCATACCCAGAGCCCTTCTTCCCTAGAGAAACTAGCAGAGGTATGTGGAAAATACGTTATTTTATTGTAGTACGATTTTAATCTCGGTATATCTCGGTATCGTTTTAAATTAAATAAAACGAAAACAAATATAATTTGAAGAAGAAATGTAATTGACACATTTTAATAAAGAAAACCAAATAATTTTTTTGTTTTAAAATAAACTTGTAATATAAATTTTTATCCTATTTTTTAAGAAAAGGTATGTAACATGCATTCCTTGATAAAATCATAATTATTTACATAACAAGATACACATTTTTACGAAGCTCGCAGAACCAATTTCCAATTGTCTCAACTCTGACTTTACAATTGTATTTGTGTATTGGTAGTTTCGTCAGAGGAAAGGAAATATTAACTCAAATACTAAAGTTTTCTATTGTGTAAGAAGCTTTACTTCTGCATTTAAATCTTTTAAAAAGTGGTATTTCTCCTAGTTCATGCCCTTCGGAGTTAAAACCAACAAAGGGAATGTCATGCATGACGGCAAAAAACATTTATCAGTCAGCTAACGGCAAGGTAGAAAACGATACGCAATAAATTGAAGAAAATGTAGGAATTGTTGTGTAATCTTCTGTACGTCATTTCTTATGGTGTTCAAAATTTCGGAAAACAAGCAACCTTTATTTCGGTAGCATGTAACCCGAAGACAACCTTATGTGGGATGTATTTTATGATTTTTAAAAAATATATTTTTTTTGAGTAATACTTTTCATGTATTCTTGTAAACAAACTCATATTTAATTTATCTATTTGTCATATTAATTTCGTACATTTATTTTAATTATCATATAATATGCTGATAGTTGACTTGTGGATATTTTACTGCCGTTTTTTCTAAGTTTACTTGTTAAATATAGTACTTGTTTACAATATTCGTAAGTGTACTATAATTTTGTACAAAATACTATAATTTTCATCTTCAGGTACTATATATTTAACTTCCGCAGTTTCCATCCCTGCTGCCTACTGTGTACGTGTGCTACATCTAAAAAAAAAACACGCAGGGATGCGTGCATTGATGTGTTATCCGTAGTTGTCATGGACACATGGATGGAACCATTATTCTCGAAATGTTTGGAGAACGCTGCTGTATTGTGGACAGTTCATTACATGTGATCTGGAAATTGGTTAATTACGTCTCATAACAAAACAGAAAACGGATGTAAGTTGGTAAATAATACACTGAACTGGCTGTCTGCAGTGCTGAATCTTCCGAGTATTGGAAGACATATCCTACATCGTCCCACATCAGGTCAGTTTCCTACTTGGTTATGTTGTATGCATATGTAGCTTATAAATGTTTTTTTTACTTTATTTATAACAATGCATATTTACAACAATCCTTTGTTTTACAACATACAATTGAAATCCTTTGAGCAGAACTCATGATGGGTTTGTTTTACGAGTATTTAAATTAATATTGATGGCTTGCAACTACAATACAGGCAGAGCTTTTAATAATAGTACTGTGTCTATGTGAAATAGTATTCCGGAGCACTGTCTCTGTAATTGTCTCAGTGGCAACAGTGATTCTCTGATGTAAATACTCCAAATGTTGAATTTTCACAGCATAGACAACATTCTCCCCAAAAGAAAAAGTCTAAAAGGGTAATATTGGGCTTATTTCCATGTCCTTTTCTTTTAACATGAAAGCAGCGAATGCAAAACGTTTAGGTCGATTTTCCAGCATAATTTCATACCTTAATTTAAACTCTTAGGCATACAATGTCAAACGTTTATGAAGAAAATTTTGCATGGTAGTCTTCGGAAAGCCAAACGCCAAACTGCGGCAGGCAATTGACTTTTTAGGGCTGCGCACACAAGATAGTCTAAGCTGTTCCACCTTTTCTTCAAACGTTCTTGGCCATCCTGTTTTATCTCTGTGTGTGTGTGTGTGTGTATAACCAGTTTTTTGCTGTAATTTTTTACCCAATGACAAATAGCTCTCTGTTTTGGTACACGTTGTCCCGGATACTGCGATCTAAAATTATGTTTCACAGTCACTACAGACTTGAATTCCATGTACCACAGAATACACTGTGTTTTCTGCTGCAAGGTTCGACATCTCACTGGAGGGGTCGGCGCAGATGTCAGATGGTACTCTCGCCCCTGCCACAATCTCAAGGTCCGTGTGCGACTGTTGAACACCCCCCAAAAAAAACTATTGTCCTTCCACTGCATTTTGGTGCACAAATCAGCTAACTCAGTTAAATATTTTTGTCGCTATAAAATTATGAAATTGTAACATTCTTTTTTGATGATCCTGTATTTAAAAAAATGTTTTTATTTTATGTCTTATGATCCAGTTTGGAACCATGGACATAGAAGCCATGGTTTTCGAGTTTCCCCACTGGGGCTATGAGGACCCCGTTGGAATTAGTGATGCCCATGGATCCGGAATCATGCTTATACTGAAGTTCCTTTTTTTTTTTACTGTAATTTTTGTATCTGTTAAAATGGCGGAATGATGCAAGCATCACAAGATAGTGCAGGGTATGATGAGTACTGTACAATAAAAAGCTGGAGCATTATCCAATCTGCCAACATGATCACAAGAACAGGTTGGTAACCACACAATGCAGGGAATTAACATCATCATCTTTTACAACCAACAATATGTCCCTTAAACCCTTAAAATTGATTTCATAAGAATGATTGTATTTGATAATTTAATAAAATGTTATGTTCACTTAAAAAATTACTTTTTCAGTTAATGTGGTTAATCAGTTTTTTATCAACATTTTTAGTACAAATTTGTAAATATAAATTAATCTTAATAGAGTGCTTATGAGTGTGTCATGAATAATCTTTTGTGGTAAACTATTAATTATGCTCTAAGGCTGACTGTAGGTATAATAAAAGAATTAGTGGTCTAACGTTAATTATTCTTAGAAAGTAATAACATTATATTATTTGTCCTAACAAAAATTTCTAACAAATCAGGAACAAAAGCTTAGTGGGAGTAGAAACTGAGGATAATTTTTTATATATAATTTTAATGATGAATCACCACTTGAAAAATATGGTTTATACACTTTTGTTTATGTTCAAAAATTATATTTTGTATGTGAAATTAAAATTGTATAACCTTTTTCAAAATAATTTTTTAATTGTTAGGATTTTTTTTTAATCAAAAAAATTATTAATATAAAAAAAGTTGAGGTTGTATAGTAACCTTTGTTAAAACTTCCCGGGTGGATAGATGCCCATTTCAGATCTGTAGGTTCACTGTGGGTATGTACCGTGATAGGTGTCACCGCAAGAAGTGAGAGAGTAAGTAGGTACAATTTTATTTAGTTATTTTGAATGGTACTTTAATAGTGCTTTGTGTTAGCTGTAATTTGTACTTTGGCCATTGTTTTGTACTCCTTGGGCGATATGTACCAAAACATAGTTGCCTGAAATATGTTTTATTAATTCCAGATGTACTAAAACAATATGGTTGCAGAATATGCTAAAGATTTCTTGGCGTTCACGGCATCTGTGTCAACTATTCTTCAGTTCTTGACTGGCGTGTAAGTTTGTTTTCATTATTATTTGTATTATTTTGCATGTTTTAACAGTATTTCATAAAAAGGAAACTACAGTTCAAATTTCAAAAAGTAAAGTTTTAAATAAACAATTTTTTATCAGTGTATATTTTGTATTTTATGCAAACAATTTTAATTATAATAAACTCAATTTTCACGTGTACTGTAATTCATTTTTGTAGCATAGGTTGTTCGTACCTCATCTTAATTTTGAGCAGCAATGTGTTTCGTCCACTCCGTCATACTCAGAGAAATATCCACATGAAAGCAAAGCATGAATGTGAGTTGTGTTTGTGTAAGCAAGCCACAGGATGTTGTTCTCCGTAAGAGATAAGATTTCCGGAATAAAGATATTTTAATGTGGTGTAGTTAGGTTTGTTCTCCGTAAGAGATAAGATTTCCGGAATAAAGATATTTTAATGTGGTGTAGTTAGGTTTGTTCTCCGTAAGAGATAAGATTTCCGGAATAAAGATATTTTAATGTGGTGTAGTTAGGTTAACAAGATATTAGGGAAGGAGAATCATAACTGTCGGAGACATTCCATTTTTTGCACACCCTAAATTAATAAATATCACACATTTGCATAATGGACACATACTAAATGAACCAAACTTAGAAACTAATGCAGGTAACAGGTCCTAAAATATTATACATGCATTTATAAATACTTGTTTAAACATGCCGTTGTGATCATTTGTCTGAAAGTACCTTTTACATTTATATTTTGTTAAGTAATACAGTTTTTTTTTTTTCTCTCCCCCCCCCCCCCCCTCAAAAGTACCTTTTACATTTATATTTTGTTAAGTAATACAGTTTCCCCCCCCCCCCCCCCCCCCCCCTCAAAAATGGTATGCAGAACAATATGTGCAAAAACAGAAGTTGTTCCTGTTAAAACTGTACATCTGGCAGCCTTGGTGTAGCAGCAGTCATGTTTTACAAAAACTCTTGAGTTTGTTTCCTAAGCACATATATGTAAAAAAAATACTTGCCTGCAAAAAGGAAAATATGTTGAGTGTTATTATTTTTACTGTTCTGCCCATAAGCAGATTTTCACACAGCATCTCTGTATGCTTTCCTGTCTCTACCTGCTAGTATCTTCATTTTTATAAATCATCCATCTACCTTGAGGTTGTCCACCATCTGAAACATAATTTTCTCTCTCATCTCTTTGCATTCACCAAACCCTTCAACACTCCCAGTACGCATTTCCTTCTCATCCAGTGTCAAACCCGCCTTCTTTTTGTCAGACTTCTGCTCCCACCGAGGCAAACCAGGTTTCATTCTTGACGGGTCCCACTCGTGGCTCGCGCAGGTGCAGCACCATCTTAAGATCATGCTCACATTGTATTAATGTACTCAATCGAACGAGACCTACAAATGCTACATTGCTGTTTCTATTCTCTTACCCTATGGTTCAGTATATGACAGGGTTGCCACGCATCTGGAAAACAGAGAAAAGTCAACGAATTTGAAAGTAGTCAGGGAAATAATTAAATATTCTGGAAATTTGAGAAGAGGCATCTCAAAATTGGAAATTTCCACTGTCCAACGCCTGCCTAATCTGACTGCGTTCCCGTCTTAGCTGCCTGTGCAAACTGCGCAGTAACGCTCAACAAGAATTACTGCTTTTGCTGAAAATCCCTGCAAAATCTACTGTGATGCATGTTTGAAGAATTCTTCCTACCTTAATTACTGCAAACACTTGAAGTTTTCGTGGAAGCCTAGCCAAGTACAAAGGCGGCGCCCGGTGCGGCGGAACAGCTGACCAGCGAGCGACGTAGCATCCGAGTCTGACATAGACCTCCCCAGGCCAGGCGTATGGCTGCCTGTTGGTTGCGGTAAGCGCCGCTAGGAAGCGCTGGTATCGCGGCATGCTGTGGTGGCATGGCAGTTGAAACTATAGTAGCACTTAGAGACTGACAACAGCTCCAGAAGTAGTGGTGTTTCTGCACATATTTTGAATAATACAGAAAATTTTGGAATGTTCCTCATAATGTGATTGGCTGGGAAATTTAAATATCCTTCCCTATCAGTGAGGGGGAGTGTAACTAAGCCACATGTGTATATATATATAGCCAGAGTTTATCTGATTCGAGGAGAATGGCAACTCCTGGGCCTCATCGTTCTAAGTTGAGTATGACTTTGTTCCAGTAGTGACCCTTCTGATCAACATGCAAAAGGGAATATTTTAT
Organism: Dryococelus australis; assembly: GCA_029891345.1. Lineage (NCBI taxonomy): Eukaryota > Metazoa > Arthropoda > Insecta > Phasmatodea > Phasmatidae > Dryococelus > Dryococelus australis. The sequence continues at coordinate 28,395,621 of CM056993.1, read as the reverse complement.
TTCTGTTGATAGATAGCTAGAATCTCTCATGGCTGGAGAGCATGGATAGAAATTTTCTATATCTAAATCAGCTGAGTAAGTTTAAAATTTTTGTTTTTCTTGCAGCCATATTTAAGAATATTTTTTAATGGCAAAATAAATTAACTTTGTATTTTCTGTAAAATGCTAGTAACTGAGGTAACATTCACGTAAATGGAACAATGACTGTTGTAGTGATATTTTCAGTCAAAGTTAAATGACTTTATAATTATGTCTATTCTGCAAATAAGCCATGTGGGTCTAAATATTGTTTTACATGGCAGTCATTAATCTCGAAAATGACGAAGTCCAGTTTTTAATTGAGATACTGTGGTCTCTTCAATAGCGACAGAATTTGAGATGTTTTAAAGTTGTTCGAAAGTTAAGGCACTGGTACTGGAAACTAAAGTATTATTGTAATGAGATTTTATAATGTTGCCAAGTACTTTAAATGTGTGTTTAAATCAGAATATAGTTTAAGGCTGTTAGGTTTTCCATGTGTTTTATGAGAACAGCCAAACGTAAGCATTAGTATTATCTTTTATATTGTCTCCAAATGCAAGTAAGAGTTTTCCAGCTGTCTCAGCATGTATTTTCTTGAGGGTATTTTGTAATATCTATGTATGTTTGTTGATCAGTCTAATTCAGTGTATACAGTAGAACCCTTTTATAACGTTCCCACATATAACATTTTCCTGCATATAATACCATTATTTCATGGTCCCACCATTTCTCTATAAGGTTTAATGGTTTAATTTCCTGCATACAACAATGTTCAAATTTTCATTTCCTGCTTATAACAACAGTATTGCTTGCTGTATCTCAAATGAAACATCAGATATTAACAATGCAGTAGTCTGCAAATAGATAAAGAAAACTGTTTATACCTGAAATATTAAGGGTTTTAGAGGAGTTGGTCCTGAAAATTACTAATATAACCAAGTGTAAATGAGTAAGCAAGCATCCATAAATCATGTCGCTGTAGTTGATGATGCTATGGTCCATGGAATTCAGATCACTGATATTTTTGCATCAAATGATTCAGATGAAGAAGTTGAAGAACTTGACTAGCTACTTATATACAAAAATTATTACATTAGAATTTTCTTTTGCGTGATGTGTTCCTGCAGGTGTAATACCTACTGTTTCCTGCTTATAACATTTTCCTGCATATAACATTTTATTTTACTGGCCCCCTTAAAAATGTTATTATAGGGTTCTACTGTATATTATGAACTCATGTTTTGAATCAATTAAATGAAGGTATCTTGCAGAATAAATCACGTGTTATTCTTGCTATGTCACTGCCAGAAAATTTAATCTTTCGAGTTTCCCTTGGTTTGTTGATGTTCTTGTTTCTGAATAGCAGACTGGTTTAAGGCCCCTTTAGGTCGCCCTAAGTGAAGGGTACAGCGAATTTTATTCAAGGAGGATGCGTATATTACTTCAATAATGAATGTTAAATACAAGTAATAGTTCATCAAAATATTGTGTGTAGGTAGTGTCTAACACGTCACTTCACATGCTGCCAGTTACACCAAAGTTAAGTCTCTAGAGTCTGCCATGGGAATGTGACTCATTTTCTTTCAAGGTCAATCAACACTGGTGTGTGTGTGTGTGTGTGCGTGCGTGTGCGTGCGTGCGCGTGCGTGCGTGCGCGCGCGTGTGTATGCTGTTCATGGTAAAGTGAGCACTTTTGGAGCCGTAGTTACTTTTATCCTTTCAATAATTTTTTTATCCTTTAACCACTTTTTAAAATAAATATTGCAACATAAGTAATAAACATGATTTGTATAATCCACCGTACTTAGAACTTAACATCTAGGGCTAAAATAAAATATATTTCTTGACTATTGTTCCAAATGAGAGAGAGGTCTTCTAAAAGTGCTCACTTTACCGTGAACAGCCTATAGGTTATTGTTTTGCATAGCATTGTTCTCGAGACGTTATTAAACTGCAGAAAATATGAAAAAGATATGTAAGACGTTACCCTTAAGGTGTTTAAATATATTGTGTTGGTAACATGTTGAAATATTTGGGTATGGGATACACAAAGGTTTCCCATTTATTAACTATTACTTGATGCCAACCTTATTTTAAATATTAACCTGTACACACAAAAACACATTCCAGTTTCTTTTATTATTATTATTATTACTAACATAACTTTTTCACAGGCCATGCCTCCTCGACCTACTTCCAGGCAATTAACAATCTTTCAGCGTAGATTCCACTTGAACAAAACCAAAACAGTCACGAAGCACTGACACATGACGTACTGAGAACTAATACTCACTCTCAGGTCTTCATAGTGGAAGCCGTGGTCTTTTTGTCTAGAAACTGAGTCAGGCGCTCCTATATCAATAAGGGGTTTCAGTTTTGCTTGGGTACTGGTGCCTCCCGTTATACAAAACTGGCCATGCGGCAGGGCACGAAATCTGGTGTGGATAGCACTATTCTGCTTTTGGATGCCACCACTGTCTTGGTAATACCTGGGCAACATTTAAGTGGAGCAGTACTTGAAACAGATGTGATGGCTGTCGGTACAGAATATTGGTGAACAATGTCCAGTGGCTTAGGTAGAGGTACGGGGCGAAGAATAACAGGCACAAGATAGGCTATGACAGGTGTAGACGGTTCTTCAGGTCGGCACAAATACTCTATGATTCACTCTGGGTACTCTGCGGGTCACAGGAGCTTCCACTGGGTCTTGCAGGTGTTGTAGTGCTTACGCTTGTTCTTTAGAAGACTAACTAACTTGACCAGGGATAACTGATACTCGTGTGCTCGACCTGATGCCAAGTGTGTCTGCCTAACTCTTTCCTTCAAGCCTTTCCTCTGGGCGAAGGGCATTGGGAATTGGAGTTGACCGTCCTACTACTGTACCACGTCTGCAGGTTCCTTGTACAGTGGTGTGTGGCACCACGAGCAGTAGTGGACAGGCGGACACCCTATTCCCAAGTCTGGCAGTGAGACTGCGGTACACGAGGGAAGTCAGGTCTCACCTTGTCCAGTTACACACACACACGTGTGTGGCCCCATCCCAGTCTTGCCAATCCAGGCAACACCAGTGTCTTCCAGTAGAGCCCGCTCAAGAGAGGCTGGTGAACACCAGGCCGACAAGCTGTTCTAAGGACAGTGTACCTGTGTGGCTCCTCCTTTCTGTCAATCCCGAAGGGTTTAGCGGAAGGGTGGCCGAAGCTAGTGCATGTGTTGTAGAAAATAGCGTCTGGCTCGTTTGAGTAATATTCCCCAGGATCACCTGCAAACCTGTTACGTGAGGGTAGTTACAGAAAGTTGCTAAGCCTACAAGGAGGGTGCTCAAAGTAAAAGCTGACCCATGTTTTATTTTGTTTAACGGGAATAAACACGTGGTGAAAGAATTCTAGCTCCTGGTCAGCGGCACGAATTTCAGCCGGAAAGCTAGTAGTGAAAATTATGATGGCCGGTATAGGCGACAGGCACAGCAAAAGGGGAATGTGGTGTGAGTTTCTGGAGCCTATGCAACAAACTCTTGCATTGTTGTACAAACGTGTTGTAGGAAACACTGTCTTGTAATCGCTGGCACGTGTCAGAATGACTAAGCAAGGGACATGACAGGATTTATCCATGAAAACAGACTTTAAGGAGAGGTCCTCTACAGATACATCCATAACTGTAGGTCACAGGGTTTGCGGGGTACAGAGCAGATATCTCCTAACTAATGTAGTCTACCCTATCGCAAGCGTCGCTTAAGTGAAGTACGGAAGGTGTTGTCCTGAGCAACGGGTGCTAGAATGAACGAAGACTAGGGGTTCCTGAGCAACGGGTGCTAGGAATGAAGAATGGTCACAATAAGCGAAGGTTTAAGGGCGCAGGCTGGTCAGTATCTGAGAAACTGGTGCTGGGCAGCTGAAGACTGGTCTCGGGCCGCTTCCCGCTACCGATTGGCTGGTGCCGCTAGGGCGAGGGTTAGTTGCAGAGCGGAGGATGTGAATGCATGGCTTGCCTCTGTGACATCACCAGCCGGCTAGAAGGGGATGTGAAATAAAAGACTAGTGATAATTCCTACTAGAGCTATCTAGCGGGGAATAAAAGAACTCGCTGTCTTTAAGCATTGTTGCGGTGGGCTGGTAAATAAATCAATCTGCAAGGTAGACAGTACAATCTCACATATTTGTGGGATAAAGTTAACGTCCAACTCTGCAGCAAATGACCTAGGGATGGAGCAGAAGTCACTAAAATTTTCATTGTTAAAAATACATAATCCGTCAGCACATTGGGCTTCATGGTGATTCTCAAGAAGCCCTGCTTTTGAAAATTCCAGGTTTTTAGGAACCATTACTCTCCTTTCCCCCTGCAGGCAGGGAAGAAGACGAAACAATTATGAGTACCAGGTCCTCTGGCGCTACACAGGTAGTCTTGAAACATAACAAATTGCTGGACTTGCGCAGTATATTGTTATAATCAACAGCCAGCGGGGGGGATAGGCTAACTGTCCTCAACCTGGGCTCGAGACTTGATATACCAATGTGATGAGAAGAGCCCTCACAAACGCTTGGTACTTCCTCCAAACTGAAGGAGTAGTTTCCCAATGATGATAAACTGCGGTGGCACAAAAGTTTCCCAGAGTTCTTCTCTAGCTGCCGCCAGTGACTGTTTGGATTTTTGGACCTCGGCGTCGGGGATGCTACATCATTTTGTGTTTGTGCCGCCTGGAATGTTCGTGGGTTTTCATGGTTTCATTTTCGGTTTTCGATTTAAAGTATTTTGCTGCTGTATTGGTGTACCTATTGTTTGTTTGCAATAGTCATTTTTGGCCATAGGTGTATTTGCTGTTGGCCATCATAAGAGCATAACAAAATAGTTTCCCAGAAGTCTTTCTGCCTGGATCAATTCTCTGGTGCCATATTCTCTTGTGCGCGCGTGCATGTTTTTTTTATTATTATTTATTTATTTATTTATTTAAAAGGTGGTTTCTTCAGTATAATAATTCTTATATTATTACAGTAACATATTTATGCCTACAGTTGGCAGGATGGGTGAATGGACTGTTCTACTGAGTTTTAAGTGTTCAAGCTTATATGATATTTGTTTTGCCTATGTACATGGACAAATTCATAACTGTCCATGAACAAATTCAGTAATCACAATTTTGGCGTACTTATAGATAGGTAAGTACTATATCTAGTGAGTAAATGAATATTATTTACTAAATTAATTTATTTTAAAGTAAGTAGCTTGATGTTGAGGTTAAGTGTAAACAAGGCATTTAGCCCTTCCTTGCCTAGTCAATCAGATACCATTAATCAGGGCGATTTTGAACAGCTGGGGTGACTATTAACATTTGTATACTTTGTTTTTATTCAGTACATCAGAATTCCAAAGATAAATGCTTCTTTCCTAACATACACACACACTTGATTATTACAGAACATTATTTTCTCAAATCACTTCCAGTCATAAAGTGACATATTTTAATGGTGTAAGATACTACCTTAAGTATGCCATGGAACCATGGATGGACTATATATTCAGCATGCCATTTAAAACATTAGAAGTCAGAAATGGCTTAGTATCTTAGACTGAATAAACTTGAAAAAAGGGGGGGGGGGGGGCAGGCAGGTTGTTAATTTGTAAATAGTATCAAGTGGATAAATTTGAGTACTGTTCTGCTGTTTTCATACTCACTGAAAAGTGATGTTCACTATATAAACCTGGCATTGTTGTTGTTGTTGTTGTTGTTGTGTTATATATATATATATATATATATATATATATATATATATATATATATATATATATATATATATATATATATATATATAAACACACACATACATACATACATCATTTAACATGTCAGAGAACAAGAAGACACATTTAGAACCAAGAATGGCCTAGCAGCCCAAAATTTTCCAACTTCAGAAGTAGCCCCAGTGATATTTATTCTGTGTTTTGCAAGTTTTTTACCAAGACCTTTGCCCTGAGTAACATGGGAAGGAGAACTTTGAGTATCCATGTAGAAGGAAAGAAACACATTGTAAGATGTATTAAGGATACATAATAGATTGTATCAAATATTTAATGATTTCTCAACTTTAAAAAAAAATAATTGTCTACTTGAAGTTTGCAGTTACTAATGTTTGTTTTTAACTCCACAGGTTAGTGTCATTGAGATGTGTTCTTATCATAAATTTTTATACTACATTCATTAATTGTTATGTAGGGTATAGACCTGTGAGTATTTGTTTAATATTTAAGATTTTATTGAAAAGTTTCCTGAATATACCTTGCAATATGTTGTCTTTTTATATGAACATGTATTGCAACAACTTCTTTTAGCTAGTATCAAGAATAATTAGTTCATATGATTTAAGGTTGAAATTAAGTCAAACTTGCTTCTATATTACGTGTATATCGAAATTTGATTTGTGTCTGGAAAAATATTATTTTGTTCAGGGAAAGTCAGGGAAATTGAGAAGGTCAGATTTGTGGCAAATCTCTATCAAATACGTATTCACGTCGAAATACTCCTCGGCCACTGTCTTTTCCTTCTGTAGTGTTTTTGTAGCATGTTGAATGTTTCCCGGAGACGTTCAATCACTATTGCTACAATTATCCTAAGCTAAGTTAGCAATTGTAGTATTTGGTAGATTGTATTGAACTTTCACCTTTCAAGTTACAGGATAATATTTCTCAAATTTACTCATTTTTACTCTCCTGTGTATTTAAAAAAAAAAAATATTTGAAATTTACACATGTTTTCCTAACACTTTTAATTAAACGTTAAGACATGGAACTACTTTTCCTCTGTCTTTACCAACTTTACTGGGTGCGTGTTACTAAGAGCGCCCGTTAAAATATGTTGAGGTAAGTGCTGTGACATTTCTCGAATGTTGATTTCAAAAGTGCTCACTTTACCATGAACAGTCTATATCAGTGCGGTCTGAGCAGTTGGTGATGATTGAAATACTTACATTGCTTTAGTTAGCATGTATTCACTTTGTGAAAAGCCTGCCTGACATGTTCAAAATAATGATAGTGGTTGTATATTCAAAGTTATTATTGTGCAACAAATATCAGATTATGTTTGTCAAAAAAAGGATTTTTTTTTTTTTTTCCAGACTGATATGTCAGAAGTTTGTTCAGAAAGGCTCTACAGGTGACGCCTCTGGATTCCCATTTGTTTCTGCGTTCTTATCGTAAGTGTGAAATCAGTATGTTGGTACTTGGCCAAGTCCAGCTAAAACCACATAACACAAACATTATCTCTTTTATGTCCTTTCTCAAACTCATCAGTGTAATTTGTTTTGCAAAAAAAGAATGTCCGTGGATGTCAAGGTATTTAGTTGAAATTCCATTTAGCTTTCTAGCTGTTAACTTCATCATCATCATCAGTCAATGCATCTTTTATCAGTGATTAATCTGAGATTTTAAACTTCTTAGATCACAAGATCAATATTGTAATAATTACTACTGTAACACACGTTAATTTTTTATATGAATAGGCATACGTTTGATTAAATGATAATATGGTTCCTATAAAGTCCATTGATTAGCTTCCCAATCACCTTAAATTTTTCATTATTTATTCCATTCCCTAAAACTCATTGGTTATCTTTGAGGGATCTTGTTTGGTGAGCACTCAGGTGCACTATATTGATGTGTGTGTGCATCTATGCATGTTAGCAGTCAAAGGTAGCAAAGGCAAGGTTTCAAGTTAAGGGCAATGAAGAGGTGGAGGCTCCTAATTATTGTTTATCCAAGAATTGATTAATGTCATTTCTTCAATTGAGCATTGTGTGTATAAACAAAATCTTTTTTGTGTGTGCAAACCACAAACCATTATCACTTGTTAAAGCGTAGTTTACGTTCAATAGTTTTTTTCAATTACACTTCCTAATTTAAATAGTATTGAATGTAGACTGCATACTTATTATGTAAAAATTATTGTATCTGTTAATACAGAACAAAAGTTTTGCGCTCGAAAATGTGAAGTGTAAGGGCATACAGCAACCCCTCCTCTGCATCTTACTTACACCTCAAAGGCTGTAGGATGTCATCCTCCTATTCACTTCTCCTAAACTTTATATTTTCACCCCTTACCCCCTTATTCTTGGAGGGGATTGTTAGGCAAGAGGGGTATGTTTTGCTGCTTTGAATTTTGCTCCCTGCTTGTAGAAACTTGTTTGATGTGTTCTTTCCCATTCATTCTCAAGTTTTGTGCCGCCCTGGTACCAAAAATTCTTTTTCAAAAAAATCACTATTTCATTCCATATTCTCAACTTTCCTTTGTGACTTTCATGGAACACCAAATTTTTTTGTAATCTCCCCTCCTTCTTTTGAATTGCCGCTCACCCTATGTCCTTACCCAACACCCTAGGAGTGCATAACATTAAGGTAAGGAGAATGTTTTGCTGCAACCATCATTTGATTGTGCTGAGTATCCGCACCATTCAACGTAGCCGCTGGAAATTTTGCACTGGGGAACCTTTACCCAGTTTAGGGATTTTCAATCATTTTGATTTTTTAAGGGGATGGGGCATTTTTTGATTTGCTATATTTCAAAATTGGTTCAATTAATGGTGTTCCATTTTGGTGCACTCCTTAATCATTACTCTTCTCACAGAGTATTGCCAACACCACTTAAAATTTACAATTTTAAGGAGAGTTGACACTCAAATTGCTGTATCTCCAGAATCGTTTTGAGATATGGCTACTTCTAGACTCTGTAGACATGCTAAGGGACGTAACTGCTTTGACTCTTTAAGGTGTTGGGTGCATGCCTTCTAACTATTTTAAGTTTTTGTGAATTGATGGGGGGGGGGGGGGGGGGGCCTTTTTAAAAAATTTCTCCGTAATTTATTTTGTGGTTACTTCCCCTTTTATTCTTTAATGTTGTGTAAGAATGTCCCAGTGTACACTCATTTTTCCTATGTTTTCCCTTTATTTACCTATATTGAACAGTTCATAGAAATCTGTGACTATGGATACTGGGTTAATGTTGACTGTGGGTTCAGCTACTGCAGGTTATGTTGACTGTGGGTCCAGCTACTGCAGGTTATGTTGACTGTGGGTCCAGCTACTGCAGATTATGTTGACTGTGGGTTCAGCTACTGCAGGTTATGTTGACTGTGGGTCCAGCTACTGCAGGTTATGTTGACTGTGGGTTCAGCTACTGCAGGTTATGTTGACTGTGGGTTCAGCTACTGCAGGTTATGTTGACTGTGGGTCCAGCTACTGCAGGTTATGTTGACTGTGGGTTCAGCTACTGCAGGTTATGTTGACTGTGGGTCCAGCTACTGCAGGTTATGTTGACTGTGGGTTCAGCTACTGCAGGTTATGTTGACTGTGGGTTCAGCTACTGCAGATTATGTTGACTGTGGGTCCAGCTACTGTAGGTTATGTTGACTGTGGGTTCAGCTACTGCAGATTATGTTGACTGTGGGTCCAGCTACTGTAGGTTATATCAACTCTGGGTCTGACTACTGCCTGTTACACCGACCGCAGCATGGACTACAACATACGTCAGCTGTGGATTACCTTGTCCATGGTTTGGGCTATTGTTGGTTACATAAACAGTTGGTTAGACTATTGCTGCTTGTTACATTAATTGTGAGTTGGGCTACTGAAGGTTACGTTAACCACAGATTAGGATATTGCGAGTTACATTGGCCATAGGTTGAGCTACTACAAGTTACGTCGACCATAGGTTTGGCTTTAGCAGATTATATTGGCTAGGGGTTTTGCTCCTGCAGGTTATATCAGCTACTGGTTCGTCTTCTGCGGATTTTATCAGTAATGGGTTCTGCTTCGACGTGTTTCATTGGCCTCAAGTTTGGCTTCTGCAGGTTAAATGTCTTCATCACTAACTCATACAAATGTCACTAATGACGCTATCAGTTTATACACCATTTAATTTTCAATGAATATAGATCTTTCTGCCTGCAGAAAGCAGGTCACATCAAGGACGTCATAACTTGTTGGAGTAACATTGAGAGGATCCTTGTTCACTTGATCACTTCTAGTGCCCAGCTGTACACTATGACTTGTGTCAGTGCATACAGCAAGATCACATGTCACTGATAGTGGTAAGCCATTAACTGTATTGCTAAGCCTACTAAAGTTTTTTATAATCAGTTTGGTGGTGTGTGTGTGTGTGTGTGTGTGTGGGGGGGGGGGGTGTGGGGGGGTGGTTGTTTTTTTTTTTTTTTTTTTTTTTTTTTTTTTTTTTTTTTTTTTTTTTTTTTTTTTAGAGCTACTGTAATTTTTCATTCCAAAAAATGGTGTAGTGGTCATATAACTTAGGCAAACTAGGTTTGATTTCCTGCAGGGTCACTCCCGGATTTTTTAATGTAAGAATCATGCTGGACTATGCTGCTGGTTGCAGGTTTTCTCTGGGTTTTTCCATTTTCCCCGCCATTGCATTCCGGCACTGCTCCTAACCTCGTTTCACCCTCACCTGCTCTCAAGACCTCAGTGTTAAGAGTGGTTCCATAAAAACTTTCCAAATTTATTTAAGATGATACATAGACTTGTATTTAATGCCCTGAATGCTACTGTAAGGTGTTTAATTTAACTGTTTTTGGATTTCTGGTTTTTAAGGTGTAGCCTGTGGCTGCGATATGGATTTCTTATACATGTCAACTCTATCATATTGGTGAATACTTTTGGAGCATCTCTGCAGTTAGGTTACATCATTACCTATTACTTGTACACTGTTAAGAAGGTGAGTACATGCAACATGTTTAGTGTATTCCTAGTTGATACTGACAGATGTCAGTCGAATTTGCTTGTTACGTTATCCAGTTCATATTTATATGTGCTCATACTAACCCCAGATGCTTAACAGGTATATCTTGCAGCCCGTTTATATTTAGGTTGGTGTGTAATATTTTTCTGATTTGATAGGTAGTTTTAGGGTTATAGAACTTGTCGGACATTCTTTACAGCATTTGCTACAATGCTGATTCCAGAATAACACTGTGACATACATTTTTTTGTTGAGACTCTTAACTTTGGTCCAGTGGATAATTTGGTATTCAATATGAGCTAAGTTCTGTTATACCTACAATACCACACATTCTTATGATTTTTGTAGCAAAAATGTACCATTTTGTGTTACTGAAATATTAAAAATGGTTATATTTTTAATTAATTAAAAGTTTGCAAGCATTTACATATTTAACCAAAAATATTACAGAAGTCACTTGATGCTACACTCCAGTAGGGTGTTTACCAATTCCAGAAGTTAAAAAAAAACATATATATATATAAAGTCACCTTAAAAAGTGAATCACAAAAATCACTGCGTCATAAAAATTATAAAAAAAGCAAAAAAAAATTACATTTACTACTTAATGTTAACATCAACCCTTGTAAACAGGGTGTATGGTTTAAAATTTTTGTGAATTGTGGGAAGTGGAACTCACCTAACAGATTGTGTGCTTACAATGTAAACACAGCAATAATTTTTCCCAGTATGCAGATAGTACCTTGTGTCGTGAAAATGTAAGTATTGTACGTTGTTAATGAAACTTCATTTCTTTGTTCCTTTTTGGAGTGCAAAAGAAATACAAGTATTAAACACACTGAATCTGATAGGTGTGGTTAAGTTTTCCTCTGTGCTAATTTTATTGCTCCTGGGGAAATTTAACTGCCCCTTTCACTTGTTCAACCAGGAATTTTCATGCTTTCACTACTTTATAAGTCTCTTGTGTATTTGTTCTGAAGTACTTTTTAAACAGGTTGTGAAAATCACTTTTGAGGTATCAGTCAAAATACTTGCCAGTAACAGTAACTTAAAATAGCTTTTAAATAGTTGACAACTTGGGTAATCAGTGTTGGTGTTATTTTTTTTGTCCAGTCTGTGGTGACGAGGCAGGTGATAGTGGCGTGCACCTTCTTAGTGATGGTTCTGATATACACACAATATGAAACAGACCATGAATCAGCAAAACAAATACTTGGGTTGCTGTGCTCTTTCACCACCATAATTTTTTTTGCAGCTCCGCTCACTGTGCTGGTAAGTCCTGTGCTTTACAACATTCAGGGTATTCAGTTTCCTTTCAGCCGAACTTAAGTAAAGACTGTTTACGGGGGTTAAGTGAAAACTTGTGGAATAAACATTTGTGAAAGAATCTTTGCCCATAACTACATATATGTAGAGACAGGTGATTTTTGCGAAAAGATTTCAAGACCAGTTGTACTCCAAATAAATATTGTTCATAAGCACTTCCGTGGTTGGATGATTTTACATGTCACGTGCCTCAAGTGTCTGTCCACGAATCATGGACGTTCATTGTCGGAGTACTTCATTACGATTGGCCCAGTAAAATAGGAACACGTCTTCTCACATAGACATGCGGCCAATAACCAAAGGAAGTTGTGGTTGTGGACGTAGGTTATTGAAGTCTAGTATGGCCATAAATATTTTCGTGAAAAACACCTGTCCCTGCATATATGCTATAGTACACACTGGTATTGTCGTTTCCAGCAAGTTGATAAAAATAGTTTAAGACTCAAAGTTGTATTTCGTGTATAATGTTAGAATTTATAGTTACTAAAGTCAGTATTTATTGTTTTACACAACTGAGAGTATAGAATTTCCATATTATTGACGCGTGTCAGACTCTGGCAGTTAGTCTGGTGACTTACTCAAAGTTACTTTAGTCAGATGTTAGGCTAGGCGCATCTACTCTGTATGAGTGGAGGGAGCTTTGCCTGTGTATAGTTTCGGCCTTGTGGGCTGACGGCTTGGTAACAAAGTTGGACTCTGTTGGGACCACTCAGCGGATGGCGGTTTGGGCTGGTTGTATGACTTGTGTAGAGTGACTTCCATAATCCTGTTGGCCTCAACAGATGTGGTGGCTGATGGGAGTTCATTCAAGTTGGTGGACAAGTCAGATGCTATAATGGCTGAGGGGAGATTCCTTTCATGGGGTTTTCTGGTGCCGCAGAGAATGGCGTGGATCACTGGATGGTACCTCTCGGCGATCCTGGTTTGTGGTTTGAAGATGGTCGGGATAGCCGTGGGTCGAGTTGGTATGGTAAGTCGATAGAGTACGGCGGCTTGTTCCCGTGGACTTAATAGTTCGTACCCGTCAGGAAGGAATTGAAGATCCCAGGGTGATCTAGAAGAAGCCCTTGCCCATTTCACCCTCTTTTGAACATCACCACTGTAGGTAAATGACATATGGATTAAATTCTATGGTCAGACCTGGTTGGAGTTGGGCAGTGAACGTGTATGTTTTGACAGTGGGGCCACTGACCACGCCAGAACTCACTCTCAGACTCCAACACCAGGATGAGAAGTCGGTCGAGCTACATGATGACAGTGGCTCAACACTGTGTGTGCCAACAGTGTTATCCCTCTCAGTACCACTAGTGTACACTGAGAAAGGCAACCTCCAAACTGACAATCAGATCCTGCCTGAGATGTGTTTAATTGACGTGGTGAGTCCCCATAGGCACTGGTTCCCCCAGACCTGAGGAAGTACCCCTCTCAGCACCCCTAGTATGCGTTGAGAAGGGCCGAACCCAGACTGGCAGTCCAACTCCCATGGAGCGGTATCCTAGTGAAGGCTCTACCTCTACCATTCACCGCACTGGTGCGGCAAAAGGGTGGCCGTCCAAGGTGGTCTTGTGGATGTTGTTAGGAGTCATTACAGGAAAGATCAACCCCCAGTCTCCTGCTGTCCCTTGGTTAGGTCTGGTTTCTATGAGGCGAGGGTACAAGGATACAAAATTGATATTCAAAAGTGAACTTTCCAGTGTTTATTCCTTTAACGGAAATAGACAGCGATGGTGAAGGCACTACCTCATATCCCCCTAGGGCTTGCAGAAGGTGAACACCCTATGGAAGCAGGTGGAGGCGACCTATGCAAAACTCTAGGGTAAGGCAGAGATTAGCAAATCTAGCTTCTAGCTGACTGAACTTCCCCAGCTCGTTGTCTAGAAGGGATGGAACTGTTAAATGTTAGCTTAAAGTCAAAGATTTTTTGGTGGCTGGAGCGCCGGAGGTGAGAGAGAGTCAGGCATAGGTCCCTTGTAGACAGGTCATCAAGTGGTTGCAGACTGATCCCTAGCTCTTGGGCATCTCTGTATTTATACTCTCCAGCAGTGCCCTCCCCCCTTCCCTTCTTCATATAGCATAGGGGGTTGGTCCTGGAGAGGGGTAGCAGGTGCAAACTGCAAGCCATAGATCTTCATTGTGATTCATGCCACATCGGCACAGAATCCAGGTGCAGGCCTCAGTGCTAGTAGTGGCATCTGGCAGCGCGCTGCGGTACTTGGTGAACCTTGACACATGGCTTCGGTGGCTCGACCGGTGAAAAATAATTACAGCGTGGAGCGTGTGTTCTCTTCCTTAGTAGATACAACAATCTCAGGTGCTTTGCTGGTGGTGGCGGCGACTAGTTCAAACTTTGTTGCAACTACCCCATGTTCATTTGTACTGATGAGTAGAAGGCGATTAATAACAGCTGAGAAGGATGCCATGCATCTTGAAAAAAAGTCATGTGTCAAATTTGCCTCCTCCCCTCTTGCATCGTAGACTCATCTGAAGCAAAGGAACAGGTCTCAATAGTGGTCGGTTGAGGTCCTCAGTCTGTGCCGGAATCACCGTGTTTCCACTACTTTAACTGCGTAAAACATTCTGTGCATGTGGCCGGGTGTGATTCACTCAAGACACAGCGGAGTCGGCTAGACGATACTGTCACTCTCGGTTGCATGGCGCATGCTCATCATCTCTCTCTCTCCCTCCCTTGTTCTTAGTTGGTCCAGCTGCATGTGGGGAAATCGATGTCTTCGGTCTATGTAATATGAATGTCGGGCTGGGTTTCCAGTGTCAGTGATATGCAAGGCTTGATATACATATGGCTTGAGATTAAACCTGTGCAAAGAAGCAGGACATAGCAGCCGGCACATAGAATAAAATGTGACCCTTGGGGAATGATTACAATTTAAAATATAAAATAAATAATAAATGATTTGCCCAAAGCCCCACTCACAAAAGCATGTGTTCCTGGCTAACTGCTGTGGCTGCCTGGTGCCGGGAAAAAAGAAACTCGACCCTGCCTTCGGTTTCCTTATCTTAATGCACAATAAAAACTTTCACACTGAAAACTACAGGACTTGCCAGCCGAGATCTTCCATCATCTCGTTTGAGCACTAAGCTTGGGGAATGCGAGTGTGCTAACAACTGAGGCTATATACAAATACCATGATACATCGATATAGAGAAGAGAGACACACAAACGCTTCAACACATAAGCACTCTGAACAAATGTGTACAATTCAGTAAGCAAGAAAATTTTGTCACAGTGCATTTACTAGCTTATCCAACTGTCTTTGAGCTGTGAATTTGGGAAACGTGTCATAATGTTTTACAAAATTTAAATACACAAAGGAAAATTTTAACAACTTCCTGCAGAAACTGAGTTTCAGTAACTTGTCTCAAGGGACACTTTCAAACATTATTTACGACGACTTTGAAATTTTACTTTTACGCATAGGATAATATAAGAGAATTTTCCAACAAATTCCTTAAATTGTATTAATAGCAAACTTGAAAGATATGAACATTATTTACAGCACTTCCAACCTTATACACAGTGGATTGATAGAAAACCTTTGACAATTTTCCCTAATCTGCATCAACAGCAAACTTGGGAAAATTTGAAACATTATTTACAACCATTCAGCTTTTCAAATTAGTGGTCAGATAGACAACTTTTACAATTTTCTTTAAAACTTCATTAACAGCACTCTTGTCTTTTAACCATTTTAAACCTATGTACGACAATATGTTTAGGCTGTAAACATGAAGGCACACATAGGCTCCCGCAGGGGCTGATGTAGGGCAATTCACTCAGCACTCCCTACTATACAATTAGATGCCTCTTTTCAAACTAGCGGTGGCTTTTCAACAAAGCACCCATTGTTCTTCTTTTACTTCATGCGTACTTTGACGGTACGCCCCCTGAAGTATAGCTTCCAATGCTTCCCCCCTCCCCTTGAGAGGGGGGGGGGGCTAACAGGCCAAAAGGAAAAAAACCACTGGTTATGCTGAGTACTTTACTCACTCAGTTTCGGCATCTTCGGTGGGCTTCCCTGCTTCCTTAGGGCAGCGTGTAGCGTGCAAGGCCAGATGTATCGGACTGTGGGCATCCAAGGGGCGATGCGGTATCGGCCTGGCGCATGGTCCCCCCAGCAGGCCCATGGTTCTGTAGCGGCTGGGGCTGCGATGTAGGTTTGCCCTGGTCTGGGACAGACCGACAGGTGCTCGAGGGTGGTCGGCAGCCCAGTTGTCTGGAACTGCTACCAGCAGTGCAGCGGCCAAGGGCAGTGTTTCAGAGGGTGCTACTGTCCCCTTGGCTGGCTGCGTTGAATTTTGGCGGCTCTGCAGGTACCCCCCCCCCCCCCCATCGGTAGGGTGTTTAATGTCTTCTCATTCTGGGAGCTGGTCCCGGGTGTCGGCCTCGGCAGCAGGCGACACCAGGACTTGGTGGCCATCTGGGGTAGGCTCTTTGGCATGTATTCTTCTGCTACCCTTCCGACACGCTGACTATTCACTTCCGCTAGTTCAGGTAACCGCGACGCTGCTCCACTTGCGGCGGCGGCAGACTCCTTGTTATCCCCGGTCCTGGCTGTCTCCACGCAGCAGGTCCCTGGCGGTTGACTGCTTCCGTGCATTGTCCAGGTATTCTCCAGCTGAGGGTACCAGCTCGATTAAGGCCTTCAGAAGGGCCTGGTCCGAGTGTGGACTTCTGGTTTGACCTCCCCTTGGCAATGGCAGTGTTTCTGAGTCTGTCCTGTTGCTACCCACCTTAGCTGGTTCCTCTCTGGTTTGGTGGGTTGGGGCCAGTGGTGATAGATCTGCTGAGCTTGGGAGCTGTTTCCAGTGGTATGGGGTTCATAAATTTCTTACAGGCATGCTTTAGCTATTGTGTACATACTCAGTTGTATGTTTTGTGTATACAGGTGGTTCACGGTAAAGTGAGCACTTTTTGAAGACCTCTCTTTTAGAATAATAGTAAATAAATATATTTTATTCTAGCCTTAAACATTAACTTTTGTGTCCGGTGAAATAGGTATATACACTGTGTATTACCTACATGGCAGTATTTTCTTTAAAAAACGGTGGAAGGATAAAAAATGGCTGATCTGAAAAAGTAACTAGGGCCTCAAAAGTGTTCACTTTACTGTGAACATTGTATATGTTTAAATATAATTAAAGTTAAATAATGTAGTTCTTAATCAAAAACTAATCTATTAGATTATTAATTGAGCATAGTAACCACAGAGTGATACATTTTTTTGTTTGTGTGTTTATATGTTTTTCTGTTAATTCTCCATTTCCTCTTATTTCTCTTGGCAGATTTTAGAATAATTAGTGGTCTTTCATGTTTATGCATTGAGAACATGTAATATTTCTCTTCAGGCACATGTGATCAGAGTGAAGAGCACAGAGTCTCTACCGTTTTCGCTCATTCTCGCCAATTTTGTTGTGTCCCTGCAGTGGTTTCTTTATGGGATCCTACTTAATGATGCTTATATTCAGGTAAGCAGCACCTTTTGCATACAACAGAATGATTCTTCATTCAAAACAGTGGTTTTGCAGTATTACAATTGACTTTATCAATGTGTTAAATAATATTGCTTTATCACTTAAAAGAAGCAGTTGTTGGTATAGATGCTGGCGTGCTTGCCTTCCGCCAAGGCAAACCAGGTTCAATTCCTGGTGATGTCACTTAATGATTTTCGTATGTGGAAATTGTACTGGACTATGCTGCTGGTTAGCTGGTTTTCTCTGGGATCTCCCATTCTCTTCCCCCCTCCCAATAGCATTCTGATGTGGCTCCACATCCACCTCGTTTCACTCTCACGAGTTCTCAAGACCTTGTTATTAAGAGCTGCTCAAATCTCTTCACTCTCTCCACCCTTCTCGCATAAAACCAATCTGTCACATTGATAAAGATAACTTTAGTCTAGTTAACATGTAAAGAATATGCTGTCAATATGACAAATAATTTCTAACTGAGTTTAAAAAAAATATATAAACAGGGTTTTAAGTTGTTTCATTTGAGGGGTTGTATGGGGTTTGCTTCATGCATCAAGTAGTTTTGATGTCCTCTCCTTTACTATGGTCTCATTTGTGGTACTTCACGTAACGAGTAAGCTATGTGGCATTTTTCTCTCAGGAGTGAGCTGTGGAATTATCTACCAACTTTATAGGGGTTCTGTAGTGATTGATTGCCAGGCAGGACTGATTTCAGTTTCCAGCTGGACTCTGTAACTCAGGCCTTGCAAGATCTTATCCAGGCTGTTGAGAAACAGTTGTGGTAGGAAGATATCCTGAGACTGCTACCAACACGTCTTCAAAATTATGTCTGGGAGTGATGGTCTCCACAATGCACTTTTGTAAACCCCAGCAGTCTCCTGCTGCCTGCTGCTACGTATATGGGGGGGTCGTGTTGGTCTAGTGGTTATACTACTCTCCTTGCACCTAGGCAAACCAGGTTCAATTCCTGGCAGGCTCGCACTTGGGAATTGTGCCAGACAATGCAGCTAGTTGACCGGTTTTCTCTGGGATCTCCCGTTTCCCCTGCCCTTGCATTCCAGTGCTGCTCCGTACTCACCTCGTTTCGCCCTCTTCGGCTATCAAGACTTTGATGTTAAGAGCCACCCAAATCTCTCCACTACACTCTTCTAAGTAGGTGGCTTTGAGTTGAAAGTGCTGAATATGGTGACTTCTGAGTTCGTGATTCTCTGTAGATAAGTCCATGCCTGTGTTGTTCGGAGTCACATCTGTCACAAGTATTTGTATTCTTGTGTAATGGTTGCAAGGACATACTCTAGTACTTTTACTGTGTAGGTTGCATAATCTAAACTGTTGACCTAGTTTTACACTTGTCTCTGCAGAATTGAAGTTGGTAGGCATTCTGGTGGGGCCCAAGAAGATGAGATAAGGTTAAGCTGCAATGGAAAACAAGGTAAATGAAACTCCCGGTAGCCAGAAAGTGATAGGCACACAGGCAAGCCAGATCCAAGATTCACACCCCTCCTTTTCTAGGGATCTCTTCCTGGTGTTAGCAATCATCTGAAATGGGTCTTAAAGTGCTTTCTAGTTTCATCAGCTTCCAGGCTGCCCACAGCTCAACATTCATGTATGATAGATGATGCATGGGCATAAGGACAAGTTCCTCCCTCTTTCATCCCCCATCACAAACATTTAAGGATATCAAACCATTGAGCTATCCAACCAGAAATTTACAGGTCATAAATTTTGGAGGGATCTGCAGAATTAACAGACTTAAGGTTTGTACAGATTATCCTGTTTGTTCATTTCAACAGTATAGCCCTGAGCTCTGGTTTATAACCGGCCTGTATGAATAGACTTAAAACAGAAATTATGCTGTGCTAGTGCTAGCCCATGCAAAACCAAGTTTTTCTACATGCTGACTTGGTGGAGCCAGGTGTTACAAGGTAATGGAGCATTACGCAGTGAGCACAGTGACAATTTGTGCTGCTCAGCTAGGACCAGTGGAGGGCATGTGACCTCGTAGGGAATCCCATTCTCATCTGTCTCTAGCCAGAGTATCCCGCCTTTACTTGATGGCCACGCCAGGCAGTAGAGAGGTGAAACAAGCAGCCAGCCAGGTGTCGGAGTGTTGGTACTCTCAATCCCGACCATTCAACATGCTGGCATAGTCGTCAGCATGTTGCTCTGCGTGAACTGTGGTGGGATGATGTTGTCCACTATAGTACACATTGTAACCAACCAGCTCTCAGCCCATTAAAACATACTGAAAGCATGTTACTCTCATGTTTTCATTCTTTAACTAGAATGTAGTGACAGAGATGCTTGGTTTTATGAATTAATTATATTGTGATTCTCAGACCATGTATTTATCTTAACTTTGTGGCTTATCCTAGATGCCAGTTGTTCCCTGTATGAGCATGGTAATTTACAGGTAAATTTTTCTTCTGGTTCCTTCTGCTGATTGTGGTCACAAATAGTAATTATTACAGTGAAGCCTTTTTAATTTTAAATGGAAAAACAAGTGAAGTAAAGATTACAAATAGGCCGCTAGGCTACTAAAATATATAAAGGACAGGAATCCAAGTACTCGCAGTCTAGCACTAGTCAATAGGCACACACACAAAAATTAGGACAACACAGTTTTTTCACGTGGTTGCGCGATCGCGACGTTTCGCTGGCTAAGCCAGCTTCATCAGGCGGCAAGTTTTCGGACACTGCAGTATGGTCGAAGGGCGCTGTTAGTAGTAAACCTAGCGGCCGGGTGGCGAACTAGGGTGGGGCAGGAAAATTGAAAAATTGAACTAACCGCGCAGTGTCCTACAACTCGCCTCCTGATGAAGCTGACTTAGCCAGCAAAACGTTGCGATCGCGCAACCGTGTGAAAAAACTGTAGTCGTCCTACTTTGTGTTTGTGCCTATCGACAAGTACTAGACTATGAGTACTTGGATTCCTGTCCTTTAAATATTTTTAGTAAACAAGTAAAGTAATTATCTTAACCAGGAAAACTTTTCAAAATGATTTATCTTTTATTATATACATGTTTTTGGTAAGAAACTGATTAACGTAGTAAAGAGTACCTTTCCACTGGATTTTGCTTGATGGTAAACACATTTTGCAGCCTAAATCTTGCTGGAATGTTCATAAACTTGTACCCATACATTACTGCCAAATATCATATGAAAACTAATCACACTCTGTGAAGCTTCTTTACTGCCATGTTTGTATGGGTAATTTTTCTATGTGATTAACTGGCTTGCAACTCACATAGTGTATTTTCTGGAGTTTATCATCAACCCTAAACTAATTTGTACCTACAAAACGCAGTATGCATCTGTTTGGTTGAGTGCCTCTCCAGTGGTGTAAAGGTGTAAAAATAACAATTTTACAGATTAACAGATGGAAACTTGCACAACAGTATCAGGAAACACAAATTTCTATGTTTTTATAACAGAGTGGTTACAAAGGTGCTGCCACATATTTTTTTCTTACTGACCACTTTGCACTACATTTGGCAGCTCTTTGGTGGGCTGTAGGTGAATTGACACACTTGGAAATCTTAGTATCCAGTGTTGCCAATATCTGCTTTAATGGAAATATGGAAGTTAGGTGAGCCAACCAAATATCATTGTCACCTTTTAGGTTTACACCACCTTGTGTATCTGTTGCTATTATGGACAAAAGAAAGCACTGTCTTATCATTTAGCATGTCAGCATGCTGCTCATCAGTATGGCACAAGAAAGACTAGTTTGCACGTGTTGCATACACTTCTCCCAGCAACGTAACTCTACCGATATACGACTGTATCCCAAATCAGGCTGACTTCACGCTGCTGATAAAGAAAGGCACAAAAATAAGGAAGAGAAAACTCAGCTGCTGCTGACTAATGTGACCTATTTTTTGAAGAAAAGTTTTATTAGCCTTGTCAGTATTTAAACTTAACTTGTATGGGATTAGTCCCTATTTATTACTTGAGGATTTGCCACCACCCATCCCTGGATGGGAGTCTGGCATGAACCCATAAGTAAAGGAACAAGTTACTTTCTCTGCACCAGGATCCAGGTCACCTGTTTGTGGTGCCCATCCAAGTTAGCCACCATGGGACTTAGATGGGGATTCATGGACTGGCCTGGGTATGTAGTGGATGAGAATATTTCACATAGTTCCTTTTGTTTTCTATAGGAAACTGGGTGTAATCTTGAGGGCAGCTGCTAGCAGGCTATCAAGCACAACAGTGTCATTGTCACCTCTAGGTCCACACCACTTTCTGTACGTATTTTTATTCTCCTCTGTCCCCTCGAGCCCTATGTAATGCTTGGGGAGTTTGGGACAAGATGCATCAACACTACATTAGAATCTGGGACGGGAAGTCCTTGTACACTGGAGAGCATCGCTACAAGCCAATAGTCATAGTAGACATCAACTGATCACAGAATTAGTTCAAGCAGAAAAACTAGGGCCGCCTTCCGTTACTCACGGATTTCACTGGTCAGTAATTTCAGTAACGTCAGCTACTGGTCCGATACTGCTGAAGGCACTGATGGCCGCATCTGAGAGGTGCCCTGTGTGAGGCTACATCTGTTACTGAGATTGCGGATTTTACTGGCGTGTAAAACGTCGTCGTCAGGTAAACCCTATGTTTGGCGGGAAGTTCAAGTCATGTTCGAGGAAATTATACTCACGGGAGGTACAGGTGCTGAGGCAATCACTTATAATATTGTGGTGCCGTCAGAAGATGCCCAAAAAGCAGTAGAAGGTGAGTAGTATTTTTACTGTTTTAGTCCAAATGCTGTACGAAAATTAATGAGGTTAGTGTGTCTGCCATACTTGTTTACAATTTCCTGCACACAGGAATACTACTGCCAGAAGCTCCGAAACAATCAATTTACTGATGCAGATAAATATTTGCTGTTTATTGACGAGTGTTCCCTTAGTGCTGGCGAACACTGATAAACCATCAGTGATTTCAGTGCTCGTCAGCAGTAATGGAAGACGGCCTAGTATGCAGAAAGATTCCCATCAATTTGCTTCCAGAAACTGTCTTTTAGACACTTGTTGCTGGTCTTCACAAAGTCCAACTTAATACCTGAAGCAGTGTGATGTAATTATACAAAAGAAGTGGGGGTTAATACCTATACTAGCAGGTTGTATTGCACTGAAGATGTCTCAGTCATGGGTGCAGGTGGCATGTGTGTCCTCCACACAGCATGCACACTTTCCAACTCAGGTTGCTATAATGTTGCGCTGTAATGAGGAGAAGCAGTCTCCACCTAGGTAAAATCTGTATGCTTGTGCACTTTTTATTTATTGGAACTCCTTATAGCTGGAAACTGATTCTTTAGTAAACAGCCTAGTTGAAGGGTGCTCTACTTTAGTAGCACTTAAATAACTGCATAAGTTTCTTAAACTGTAGTAAAAGATTTTTTTGTATGTAGTTGTATTGAGATGTACCACTAGCAGATTCAAGTTCGAGTATAATGAAAGAGGATAGTTCACTTCGACAAGGATGCTACTATATGCCACCTAATTTGCTGTTACGCATTGTTACTGAAACATTTATTTAGACAGTAGTGGGAGATCTAAGGGTTTCACCTCTGGGAAAGTGTTATATTTATGCTATTCGAGTATGTATATCTCTGTTTCGACATTGTGTAAATGTTCTGCAGTAATTTTATTATTTATTTGCATACCTGGTGTGCAATCAGGTGTCATGGGTCTAGTGCCTACCCAGCTGCACTGGAGTTTATTTATACCAGAGTGGTTTCATGCCCTCACCACAGTCACATGTTGGTAGCTTTGCAGTTTCCCACCCATTAGATTAAGTTCCTGAATAGCTTGTGTGTATTAAAACAGATAAAGATTATTTCAATACATATTATATTGCTGGAATTAATTGATAGTCTACCCTTTTACTCTGTAAAGGAGGAGGGGGTGGAGCAACCACATCCCCTAGCACCCTTTGTGTGCATGACTACAAGTTGTATTGAAATTGATGAAGTGAGCACTTGGCGATATCCCAGTTGAGCAGAGGATGTATTTTCAGGTGACCAACGCCCTGGGCACATTCCTGTCTGCCTTCCAGCTGTCTCTGTTCCTTATATATCGCAGCGACTCGTCTCTTGGCACGGTGCAGATACGATGATACTGTTTGCCTTGCGATTGTATTTGACGTCACTTTAACACAACTCGCAGCCCCACAAAAGACAAGAAAGTGAGCGTACAAGGCAGATTGCTGAAGTGAAGTGTGTGTGTGTGTGTAATGTGATTAAAGAAGTTAAGTTCCGGTTCTCAAGTTTTGTTCATTATAGCTTAAAGCGAAAAGGAAAAGTTAGGAATGTATTCTAACTTCACATGTATGTTTTTGTAATATCTATGATATTAACTGGGTGAGTGCAAATATTTAAGTAATTTAAACAGATGATGCATATTAATGGTCGTTGGTAAAAAATGTTATGTACAAGTCTCTGTTATCATAATAGTGTGTACATTTTTATCTTAAGTCTCACTGTTGAAATGTTCACAGCATTGAAAAACCTAATGGAGTGTGATATTTCTTTTCAGTGTAACATGACAAAGTGATAGAACTTGGGTCAGAAAAAGTAAAAACTAATGCTTTGGTCCACCTGTTGCTAAATTGTGATTTATTGAGCACGTTTGAAAGAAACGCCCAAATACAATCCTTGCTCTAACTGCATATGTATTAACACCAATTGAAAAATCTACAATAGCATTCGCCAGCAAATTAAGACAGCTGATTCTACATGAAAATTTTTTAAAAATAATCCTCAAAATTTTTGGACAGAAAAAAGGTTTTTTTTAACAACTTTACACTGCTACATGAT
This sequence comes from Dryococelus australis, assembly GCA_029891345.1. Classification (NCBI taxonomy): domain Eukaryota; kingdom Metazoa; phylum Arthropoda; class Insecta; order Phasmatodea; family Phasmatidae; genus Dryococelus; species Dryococelus australis. The sequence continues at coordinate 28,371,235 of CM056993.1, read as the reverse complement.
AGATACTCTTGTAGTGCTTGTTAGGCCCCATAGTAATGTCAGTTTTTACAAGAGGCGGAAGACTACACTGCATAAAGACGAAACTGATCAAGATTTCAGAAGTGCTCAGTCAACCATGATGCTACTCTAATAGTCTAGCTTCAATTTTTAAGATGAACTACATTTTCTTTGTATGAGAAATTGTTAAATCTTTTGTTCCTTTATTTTGTTTATTCAGGCACACTGTCAAGCAACAAAACTTTTGCTGGTTGTGAAAACTGTAAAAATGCTTTGAATAAATTGTTAGTAATAATTGTTTAGCAATTATTGAATATTATTATTTTATTTTTTATTTTTTTTATTTTTTTAAGTACAATTTTTGTCATGTAATGTTTTAATAGAACGTAGTTTCCATCATCTAGTGTGCATAAATCCGACTGTTTTTAACCAAAGCTCATTAAGTAGTGTACTTGTATGTGAACGCCAAGATATTTGCAGGTCTGTTTTGAGGACAGATAGCCGAGTAATTTTGTAGTATAATTTTCATTTTGAAATAGAGTTAGGATTTAATGTTAATTTTTTTAATTTTTGTAGTTGAAATAAATTTTGTTCTGGTTTTTACTGGTACAGGATAACGTACAACTATCGGTAGATAAATAGGCTTTGTACCATAGCTATTTAATTACTTAGAACGTTCAAATTTGTATCATTCTGACACCAAGGCTGGGATTACAATGACTTTGTGTTTCACATAACATGTAACAAGTATAGTATTCACGTAAGCGTGCTAGGGCCATGGTAGCTGAGCAGTTAGCCGGCTCGCCTCTCAACTAGGCAAACCAGGTTCAAACTCCGGCCGGGTCACTCCCGGATTTTTGCATGTATGAATTGTGCCTAATTATGCCACTGGTCGGCAGGTTTTTTTGGAGATCTCCTGTTTTCCCCACCCTTTCATTTCGGTGCTGCTCCATACTCACCTCAATCACCCTCATTGGCTCTCAAGACTCACTCTTAAGAGCTGCCAAAATCTCTTCACATTCACGTAAGCCTGCTACAACTTAACTAACATGTTTCAAGGAGGCTTATCATGATAATTTCACATAGTGTAAAAGCTTGTCAATATCTAGCTTTTGCGCAATACGTGACACTTCACCATGTGATCTCGCTGACCAAACACAATAGGGATGATGTATATGTGATCTTTGCTTTTCATGGGTTTGTTTTAGTGTTTATTTTCACAATATCCCCTGCTCACATTTTTAACTAATGTACGCATGTATTATTTTCTCCAGGAAATAAGAACTTGTAGGATTATTTTTTTGCATTTAATTTGTCACTATTTAGAATCATGAATTATGTTTCTCAGAGGTGTAAAATGCTTGCATGGAAGGCAGTATGTTTACCATTACATTTGCAATTTTTAGTAGGCCTCCGTAAGGAAACACAGTCTAATTTTCGCAGCAGATCAAGTTTATTACATAAGATTTATTCCCATATACACAAAAAAACATGTGTACACCTCTAGGAGACATTTGGTTGTAGAGGTTATGGCAATCTCCTAGTTGTTTTTCAAAGTTTTTATAAATCTCGAACATCATACTTAGCAACCCGTTTTAGCCACGTCCGTGTTAAGACACAAATATACCTAATAACTATAATTTTCATTGTTTACAATCTAAAAAGCAACACTGCTTATTCCCAATATTTTTATTGAGTACACAAAGGTTACTTACTTGCGTGAAGCATCATAATATACCACCCAAATGACTATGTATTGTGTAAGCATGAAAGTGTAGCGTGTTACATGTTGCATGTAATGTGAAGTCAGCATAATCCCAGTCTAAGTTGTTGGATATGTGAGCCTTAATTTGGTAGCAAATGTTTCTATTCTTTGTTTTTGGAATAAGTGCATAGTCACAAGTGTTTACTTTTATGCTTGAGCTTGAAGTCAGTATTATTTTATTAATAGTAAATATTGTAGGTAACATCAGCTGGGGTTAGTATGCTCACTTTAGGGTTACTATGGCCAATTAAACAAATGCCTGTAAGTTAGTAAAAACACATTTTATGTCCTTAAATATACTCATATCTCATACATATATGTAATGGAAACTTTCTGTTAAAATGTGAATGGTATTTTTATTGTAAAGTAAGGGCAACATAACACATATTTATTTGTTCTGACTAAAGTCACCCTTCTGAACATAGTAACCCCAGTATATGATACGTGCATGTGTTCAGGTACAAGTTGCTACCAGGTCCCTGTAGGGGAAATATGGGGTAGAGTGCACATGCCAGATGGGCAGAAACTCTCTCTCTCTCTCTCTCTCTCTCTCTGTTGCAAAATTGAATGGCTAGAATTGTCAAAACCACAAGGCTTTGACTAAAGTTACCATAGTGTTAATATAAATAAATACATTAAGATGTTTGTACACTCCTGACCTAGTAATAAAAAATTAATAATATAATCAGTTACGTACTTTTTTATATTATTATTATTATTATTATTATTATATATGAAAAAGTAGGTTTCTTGTAAAACCAAATGTAAATAGACAACTCGTCACTTGTGACCCAGAAATTTTGTGAATTCAATTTAGGACAAGCTAAACTTCAAATACATGTACATTTGACTTTTTTCCTCAATCGGATTGCAGTTTGCAAGCCATTCCATGGACGAATTTGGGCCAATAAGTAACCTGCAAAATAACAAGGGTCAAATCCTGTGCCATCTGGTCTGGAACATTAACCAATGAACAGCTAACTGAGGTTTAAGTACACAGGGTATCGTGGAGTCTAATTTGTATCTAAATGAATCTACAAATTACTGAGTCGCTACTAATCACTATTTGAACAAGTGAATTTTACATTTCTTATGGCGGTTTGTATAAATAAGTGTTGAAGACATCTGCAAAACGTGAAAATAAATCTACCCCATCTTGTTTTGTGTGTGGCCGATGGTATAGGCTGTTCATGGTAAAGTGAGCACTTTTGAAGCCCTAGTAACTTTTTCTTGCAGCCATTTTTTATTCTTTTAACCATATTTTAAAATAAATATAGCCATTTAAGTAATAAACAGTGTGTGTATATTCCACCACACTTGGAAGTTAACATCTAAGGCTAAAATAAAATATATTTACTGACTATTATTCCAAATGAGAGGGCTTTTAAAAGTGCTCACTTTACTGTGAATAGTCTATACCTGTTGAGGTAATTTCCAATGTAGTTATGTACATTTTTTCTCTGTTTCTCCACAACTGTGTAAGAATTAATACACAGGCCACAGTACAGCAGTTACTTTGCAAACTGCAAGTATTCATTTAAGAACCAGTTAGTCTGTAAGTAATCACGTTTTTCACTTAGCAGCTATGTCAACGCAACATTTTTTCATAGGGAAAAATCCGAAGAGGTGTGTTCTTTTTTGGTTCGCATTCACTTTTATTTTATTTTATTATTTATTTTTTAATTTATATTTTTATATACCCCCCCCCCCCCCCCCCCTTCTAGATTGTTAGCTGGAAATATAGTTGTTTCGTATTGTAATTAGATTGTTCTGGGACTATGGATTTTCAGGCTCTGCTTCAACTCTTAGTTCTCGACTTTTTTCAACAAGGAGATAACACAAGAGTAAAAATTACACACAAAAATACTAAACAACTTGTAATGTATAAATTTTCTATGATCGTACCTTGTCAGTAATTATTAGAAATCCAAAATTGACACGAAAATGAAGATTCTGCAAGAGGGTTGAAGCAGTGCCTTAAACAAATGAGTCTATTGAGTTAGGTATGTCAAGATAAGATATGAAAATTTATGTATGAGTAGCTAAGTGTTTCTTTCCTTGAAATTGTTGAAGCACTTCATTGTGGGTAAATTATTGAATTTTACGTTATCTATAGGTAAAGGTCTGTTCTTTTAAATACTGATTTTGCAGCAAAGTCATCATAACATGGATGTTAATTGTGAATATTGTAAAATTCAATGAATTTGAAAAATTAAATAATTTTGTAACGTGAATCTTTGGCTAGTTACATGTCAAACTTAACTGGGCTATTGCAGCATAAACAGTGACAGATATTTGGCATAGTAAACTAGACAACCAGAGGGAGAAAGGAGAGAATGTCTCTCTTTCTCGTGCTTGTCGAATGATATTTAAGGAAAATTCAGGGTATGTATGATTGTAGTAAAATCACAATGTAAGTAGATGTTGGAATTATTTGATTTTTTTTTTTTTTAAGAATATTGTAAGTTGCATCAGAGAGAATTGGTGCAACATTACAGTGCTCAGTTCACATAAAGCAACTGTTAAAAAAAGCAGTAAGTAGTCTTTTTGTGACTTTTTTCATGGTTTACTTGTAACTCGAGGACAAATGTGATAGAAGAACTGTTGTTTGCATTTACTCGTGTAATTTGTTGTAGTGCTTTAAATGGAATGTGTTTAAATAAAGTTTTATGACATGTTTTCCATTTTTTTATTATTTTAAAGTATCTTTAGGATTAAAAGTATGCATACGTGTCAAAATGGATCATTAATATATTCAATTTGTATCCCAAATTTATTATAAATGTACTTACTCTTTATTATGATTGCCAACTCCTACAGTTTGTGTGCTCAGTTTAAATTAAAACCAATTTTTATTGTTGTCAATTTTAATGGTAACTATTTCAACCAAAGACATCTTGACGTGACTTTCTCAGAAAATATTGCTATATAAAATTATTTTTGAAAAAAAAATTATTCATCTTTTTGCTATATGAAAATTTCAATATTACATTTTAGAAGAAAAATGTATTAAAACAGTTGGCAAGATATCTTAACATAGCAACATTCCTTAAGAAATTTCACGTAGAGTAGTTTTTTATTAGAAATTTGAAATAGTTATCTTTAAAATGGACGCAACGAGATGACTCGACTTCAACCATTTTGCAGAAATTATTCGTTTTCGCATCATAATTTCAGAGTCGTACTAATAATTGACCATGTACAATTATAGAAATTTTATATTTTATGAATTGTTTATAATTTTGTGTGTAATTTTAATTGTGTTATCTGCTTGTTGTAAAAGTCGAACATATGTATATTTTATTAATAAATTCTCAACTGTTTACAACAAGCAGATAACACAAGAGTAAAGTTACGCACAAAAATATTAAACTCCTCGTAAAATATAAATTTTCTATAATCGTACATTGTCAGTAATTACTATTAATCCAAAATTATGACACGTAAATGAAGAATTTCTGCAAAAGGTTTGAAGCGAAACCTTAAACAGATGAGTTAGTTTTGTTTATTGAGTGAGGTATGCCAAGATAAGATATAAAAAATTTTTATATGAGTAGCCATGTTGACATTATTCTTTAAGGGTGAGTATGGAGTAGCGCCAGAATCAAAGGGTGGGGGAAACAGGAGATCCCTAAGAAAACCCGGCGACCAGCGGCCTCAATGTTAAGAGCCGCCCAAATCTCAACTCAACTCATTCAATTGAAGTGTCATTTCAAGTTGTTATTAGCCTCTGAGAAAGAAAATGTGTGATTTGAAATATTATTTTGTTTATATTCATTATGACAGCTCACTAGGCCAGAGCAATCAAAAGGTACTGCTTATTCTTCAGCAGCCCCACCTCTCCTCCCCCCTTTATTTATCTCTCAAATTGTTTAACTTCTTATATTGAAATATACACTTTTTTCTGCTAATTTTTTCTTCCAGTTAATTTTTTGCGTTCTCCTCTACATACGCATAATATCTGATGAGCATGCCTAGCAACATCTAGAAGCCATCTCGTCATGGGCGTTAAATATGGCTTACTGCAGTGGCATGTAGTGAGTTTTTTTATGGGGTAAGCAATATAAAAGCCCCACGTATTTGGGTGTTTTAACTAACAGTTAGCTATGCCATTAAAATATGATACATTACACACTTAACAATACAATAAATGGTTATTATAAGCTCTATAATTCAACCCAAAATATTAATTTAAAGATTTCTAGCCATAATTTAAAATCGGTTACTTTCTTTTTCCCTTTGAATATTCGTGGTGCAAATTTACGCTTCAGAAGGTCGCATATTTTACACTCAATCTTGCTAGTGCTGGGCTGTGGTTCCATTTTTAATTTCTAGGAACAAATGTAACTTCCAACTTTGCTTACTCTCCACATGTATTTATCTTATTGTAATGCCTAACATCACTTGTAAAAACGGAAACAAAATGAATGTAATAGTATTTTTAATGAATATTATTTAGAGAGCATATTACAAATTATAAGAAAACTTCCGTTTTCCCCGAACACTTTCAGCCTTTTTCCAAGTAAAAATGTAGGACTGTAGGATGCAAACAGAACGACAGCTTACCCTCAAGTGTGTGGCATGTTTGTGGCTTGCGAGTTCGATGATTCGTTAGTCGATCCCGTTTATGGAAATAAAAACTAGATAGCATCACTATGCATATACAGTAGGGGAGTTACGAAAACTGTCTTTCTCGAATCTGGAACTGGACGCTCATGTTTAAATGTGTTCAGAGTTAAGGTTAAAACTATAAAGGATCAAACATTTCCAATATGTATTGGGTAGGCATTGCTTAACTTGCATCTATGGAATAAACGCAACTGGTATACTTTCATACATTTTCAAGGCTAACTACACAACCAACACAGACATCAGAGTACATTTTTAAAAAAAGCAGTGCCATCTGTTTCAATTCTTACTGAACCTGAATACCCTCTCTCTACATTCAAATCTCCATGTGATACTGCTAAGACAGTTTCGACTATTGTCAAGACTGCTCGAAACTTTAAAAACCATAACCTGTTTTTATCATAAAATGGCACCACAAGGTAACTCCCAACAGCTGTCAGACCTAGCGGAGGTGAATTGCAACTATAGGCTGTTCACGGTAAAGTAATCACTTTTTAAGGCCCTTCTAAATATTTCCTTTCATCCAATTTCAGCTTCCTGCTGCTTTTTAATACAAACCTTGCAATGTGATGATAAAAACAGTGTATGCATTTCACCACTCTCAAAATTTGACACCTAAGGCTGCAATAAGATATAGTAATTTATTGTTTGTGCCGGTTGGGAGGACCTTCAAGAGTGCTCACTTTACCGTGAACAGTCTATAAATAGCCATCACATGCGTAACAAGTTCCTGAAAAAATTAACATTCTGATTCTTCACTGTAATTCGTATGCAATAATACATCATGGTCTTTGATGCATGGCGCTTATATCAATTACGTACACAAACGATTACGACTCATCTCACTGCAACCCTAGTGTACTACTTCTACACATGTGACCTTCAAAATCCGCACCCTTTCGTACACGGAAGTAACGTTCTGCCACAATCCTGGAGGGCAGCCGGGCACGTGGGTATGAGGGTTTGCAAAAGACAGCGGTGTGTCAACCCCCCCCCCCCCCCCCCCCCCCACTCACTGCGCTGAGAGCTTACAAGCCCTCAGCCGCCTCGGACCATGTACGAGCGCCACCCAGGATACGCGAAGACCGAGAGAGACCAGAGGGTGCTACCCCCCACTCCGGCCTCGCACCTGAGGGACTTCACACGCCCTCTCCTGTGGCCGCCACGACATGCACTGCCTCGCTATATAAGGCAGTGCGCGGTGGTCCTCGTTAGTTGTTCCTGCAGTCTTCTCTGAGCACCTGGGTACTGGAGTCTTAGACGACTACGAGACCATCAACAGCCTTTCTAGAGGCTGTCGCCAACAACCTAACAGTCTTCGGCAGCCACCAGAGGCTGCCACCATTGACATCGCCATTAGAGCTATGCAGCCCTGCTACGGGATGCTCCAACGACGCCAATGGCTACCAGAAGCTTTCTGTAGCATTATACATACTACATGTAATTCTTCTTTGTCTCCTACAGACACCTCCATTTAGAGTTAGTTTTGTATCTAAGTAATCTTCAACAGTTTTCACTTAACTTCCCCACTTAGCTTAGGACCAGGTCACTTAAACCTGTATACCATAGGATTACTCTCAACCACCGGTCTGCAAGGCAGGAGAGCACATGTCACAGTGTTTAATAAGTTTTTAATAAACACTGCTTTGTTTCTCTTACGTTTGAGTCTCATTCATAGAGTAATCTGTCACCAATTACTGGGAGAATCTCGAGCTCGGTACCGCCGACCAGAACCGGGAAACTATTCATATTCCGAAATTGGCTACAACTAGAGACTCCCCCTCATGCGGCTCCAAGTTGCCTATACACCCATTAGATGGCCAGCTATTTTATTCCTACCAAGTATACAGGTACTGGAGGAATAAAATAGATGAGCTATGACCACTAGCAACACATCTCGATCAGGGAGAGACGGTGCATCTGAGTTGTACCCCTACCGGAGCAGCTGGGTGCTGGTGGGGGTATTTGCTTAGGTACCATATCCTGGCCTTGGTTGGGATTCCACACCCAGTAATAGTTTTGACAAACCCACAATGCTCCGCAACAGTGGAGGATCTTCTGAAGCACCGGAGCTCGTGTTGGCAAGACTGTTGTCAGGCCACACTAAGTTAGGGCCGCATCCATGGTGCTCCTTTCGAGGTTATCCATGATTACACCCGCTCTATGCCATTCAAGGTGAGGCACGGCATCAGGAGAGAAGAGCAAAGAGTTGCGTGCCTTGCTCCCAGACAACTGGCTGGTCTAACCCCACTTACAGCTAGCTGATGAGCCGAACAAGATTGTGCCACCTTACTTGGGTCACTGGCACCACCTACGACGACTGCCATTAACCCAGCTACTTTCCCGTCAGCACTGCTATGTACACACCCGACCTGTCATCCAGTGGTAAGAGAGATACTGAACAAAACCAAGAACCGGCTAGGCGTCTCTAATAGTAACTTCTGGAGCAGGGCATCAACGGACATGAATGGAGAGTTCTGTGTTGTGTCACGTCGTGCCCTTGCTACCTCCCGAGCCGAAGATGAGCTATGTAATATGCTATACCCCACTACCCCTCACCCGCAAACCGACAAGGCACCAACCTGTAGCACCTCCTGCCCGTCGTCGACTACGACTAGCTCCGAAACGAGTCGCAAGCCAGGCCCATCCAAGGGACTAGTAAACCATAAAGTCGAGAACGTTGTACCAACTCGTAAGGCCACGTGGCCGACCGCTATATCCAGCCGTAAGTAAGCACAAGCCAACCCGCACACACAACCAACCCAAGTGCAACCAAAACCACACGATTGTTATCCTGCCTTAGCTACTAGGACACGCATCAAGTGATTTTTGGCGCCCAACATGAGGCATCAGCTAATTGACTGTGAGCAGTTAAAGGCCGAACGAGGTCACCCGACCCCAAGAACCGAGAGTCTACCTGTATAACCCACTGGACTTCGGGGACTCCATTAACAACCCTGTGGCACCAAAGAAATTATAGCCATGTCGAATCGCGAGATCAATGCCGCATCAAGACAGCGCTAACGACTCTGGATCGGACACTCAAGACCCGAAATGTTGTCACACCGAATGTCAAGGTGTAGGCACATACCAAATTGATTGCACGTATTGTTGGAAGTAATTCCCTCACCTCTGCCTAGGTTGGCCCCACGAGACACGAGACAACCGTTGGTCTTGAATACTGTTGCGAAGACTATCTGCAGCAACCCACAAACTTTTGTAGCAACGTGACTTGTCCCGGCCTGGGCATTAACTGGGTCAGATACACTATGTGTAGCGACCCCTTCCAGAACCTTTGCATAGGATGGCCTGACGAGCGCATCAGTATGCCAGGTATGGCATACCAATGCAAGAAATGTAGGAAGTAACACGTCCCTTACTCCCGACGATTGAGACTACACCTGAAAGGTGTAGTCTCAATCGTCGGAAAGTGGGAAAAGTATGGAGACTTTCTTACGGACTGGAAGCAGTTCTGCAATCGCATCGCATCAGAATTCACAATCGCATCGCATCAGAATTCACCGGCGAGGAGGTGCTAGCGTGGTTAACAACCTAGTTTTACAGCCAGACGCAGATACCCGAAGATGAGGCGGAAATTTTCATACGTCGCAAAGAACAAATGTTCCGGCGCATAATCCTGGAGGTTTTGGAAGCCATGGCCGTACATTCTATAGGAAGGATGTTGTTACCCAGGCTGAGGAACGTCGTCCTCACAGCCCGGCCAACAACTATCGACGAACTAGTTGAGAGTGCGCGAGAAGTCAAACAAAACTTTGCAGTGCAGGCCAGTCTAGAGAAGTCACTACGTGTTAAAACCCCAGAACCACGAGCCCCACCAGTCGAATCACACAAGAATGTGCCTACACCTCAGACACACACAACTTTCGTGCCAAAGTGTTGGTTCTGTCCTGGCAGCCATTGGAATAAGTACTGCCCCCTCAAGCCAACTGGATTAGCGATACCACTGTCCAAAGCCAATTAGACATCCAATCCCTCAGCTGCTAGGATGACAGAAAGACTGATTCCCGCTAGCAAGTCGGGAAACGCCATCGCCGGGGTGCGAAGCGGGCCCCCACCACCGTACCACAAGGGCCCAGAATCCAGGGCTTGAATGAGGATCCGAACCTGCCCATAGCTCCCCACATCGAAGTAGAAATAAATGGAGACAGGGTCTTGGTGCTGCTGGACTCCGCTAACACAGCAAACTTCATCAGGAGAGATGTACTCACATCAGACCAATTAGCCAGCATGCGCCCACAAACAAAACCTGTTAGAATGGCTCAACTGAACGCACGTCTACAGGTAGATGGTCGCATCACGGTACAGTTGAATATACATCGACTCGCAGCCCCCTCCAAATTTATAGTTTCATCCACACAGTCAGAAGCAGTTATACTTGGCTGCCCATGTCTTAGGCAGCATCAGTGCATTGTTGACCATGGGCGAGCACAATAGGATAATGGTGAATTGGGCCCACGGCCCAGAGGACATCATACCCGCACCCATCAATCCTGCGAGGGTGAATCATGAGCTAGATGAATCCCAGTTTAACCAATTGCAGCAGGTACTAAACGAACACGCCAATGCGTTCTGACGTGTGGTTGTTGCGTCAGACTTGATCGATCCTAAATTAGATCTGGACCACGACTAACACACCTGTTTATAATCGACCGTATCGGGTATCTGCACGCCGATGCGACCTGATAATGGACCAGGTAAACGAAATGGAGGACCAGGGGATCGTAGAACCCTCAAATTCACCCTACAACTTCCACGTGGTCCTATTACCCAAGAAGGATGGAAAGCTGCGCTTCTGCATTAACTACAAGGGCCTAAACGAGATAACGCACACTATTGCTCCCCTAGCTATCGACCTTACCCATACCCTGCGGAACATTGGCAATGCCACTATCTTCAGCACCTTGGATATGGAATCCGGATACTGGCAAATAGCGGTAAACCCCGATAGCCGCAATTATACTGCATTCACCACACCATAGGGTGAAACCCTACAATTCCGAGTGATGACGTTCGGACTGAAGAATGCCCCAGCCACCTTCCAACGCCTAATGTCCGCAGAGATATTGACCGGGTATATTGGAGAGTTTTGCTTTGCATACCTCAACGACGTAATCATATACTCAAACAGCTGGGAGGAGCACCTCGAGCATCTGCAGCGGGTACTAGAACGCTTGGAACAACAAGGGATGACTTGTAAACTCTCCAAGAGTTACTTCGGCAATTCCTCCATCGATTACCTGGGACATGTCGTGTCACCCGAGAGGAACTTCCCACAGCAAAATTTCATACAAGCCATTGAAGATGCCGATGAACCGGAACGACAGCTACGACGGTATCTAGGTCTGTGCAACTGACTACGCGGCTTCGTGCCGAACATTGCGCAACTCATGACACCCTTACATTCGTTACTGGAGAAAGACACACATTGGCTATGGGACCGGAGCATCAACAAGCCTTCCACGACCTGAAGACAATCTTCTGCAACATACTGCAATTACACAGACCACGAGGAGATCAACCATTGATATTACAAACACGCATGCCAAAACGGACTGGGAGCCGCCTTCTATCAACTGAGCAGCAATATCCATCCCCATGTGATAGTGTATGCCTCCACCCGCCTAAACGAAATGGAGTAACGTTATCACATAAATGAACAGTAATGTCTAGTCATCATCTGGGCAGTGCGAAAGTACCGATACTATCTAGAAGGCCAAAATTTCATCTTGCGAACGAACTCAAAAGCCCTTCATTGGCTACATGGGTCACGGGACAGCAAAGCCAAGCTCGGTCGGTGGGATATGTTTCTCACCGAATTCGACTTTGAGGTACAGCACTGCCCTAGCAAAGTGAACGACTTGCCCGGCACCCTGTCCCGCTTTCCTACACTGGAGGAGAAAGCCGAGGAAGAGAAAGGAAAATATACCCCCACCCCCTCAAGTAGACCGAAACCCCGGTGAGCAGATCCGGCTCCAATTATAAATCACCCGGCATCAAATCTCGATAAGCCGCCGAACATCCGGAGACGTGAGAAACCCTACTAGACATTGGGGTTCGCTATAGTTGGGATGGAATGAGCCGCGACGTCCGACAGTACATCGGCAACTGCATGACGTGTTGCTGCGGCAAGGTCTACCCAGTCCCTCCTCCCACTGCGCGACCAAGGTGACCCAAGACGGTGTGGACAAATATAGCCGCCGATCTAATGGGACTATACCCAAGGAGCGCCAAGAGAAACCGCTATCTACCAGTCGTCACAGATCAGTTCTCCGGGTGGGTAGAAGCCTTCTCACTGCTCAGCCAGGAAACAACCCCCATAGTGCGCAAAATGGAAGCAGATATTTTCGCACGTTTGGGATATTCGAAGGCGATCCAGGCTGACAAGGGCACTCAGTTCACGAGTCGCCAGTGGCAGTCAGCATGCCAGGGATGAGGAGTCGAGACGTGGACGACACCATCCTACCACCCGCAGGCCAACCCCACTGAATGGAGGAACCAAGAAATTAAGAAATGCCTCTGAATCAGTGTGGGAAACGACCACCGACACTGGGACAAACATATTCCGACTATCTTGTTTGCCCTACGTTGTCGAACTAACGAGACGGTGGACACCAGTCCGAGTACACTCCTCCTGGGACAGACCCTCCGCCGACCAGGTGACTGGCAATGGGACAGTGAACCCACCACCATGCTGCAACACGGGGACGTCCGACTAGCCACGTTGGCTCGCACAATCGCTACCCAAAGAACCCAGGATGAGTACATCCGTAAAAAGTACTCACAGCCCAAGACGGGAGTACTCGAGTTCAGCCTCGGGGAAACTGATTACTCAGAACACATCCCCTCAGCAAGGCCAGAAATCAGTTTAGTGCTGGCATCGCAGACAAATGGGACGGGCCTTACCGGATTGTTGGAAAGAGGGACAATGTATACTGGGTCGAAGACGCTAGGGGGAGAATACGGAAAGCCACAAGAGGTCAGATATGTCCCTATCCGGGGACATGCCACGAGAAGAGCACGCCGACGACGTAGGGGAAACACTAGGAGACTCCAACAGCGAAGATGAACCACAAACCGAAGGGCCGCTCGAGAACTCGACACAGAATTCATGAGGCCACCCGAAATAAGACCTGCCCCCATTGAAAGATCTCCTAGCTACGTGCCACCATTGAGGCCGGATAGGGAAGCAGGCAGAGTAGCAGACAGCATAGGATCACAGCCATCCACGCCACGCAGTTACGCGGACAAAAAGTTGCAGCACGACGCGACAGAGCTCCCAGCTGCTCCGAAGTGTCATGGCGGAGCCCACGAGACCGCGAAGGCCACCAGACACCTTGGCGGTCTAGTCGCATCGGCGAAAGGTAAGAAACACCATCACTGAGGAGGATAAAACCACCCAGGATGCCTACCCCCACTCCTGGTATAACTCCCCATCTCGAGATCAAGGCCATTTCACCTTCTACGAAGGCGATCTCGAGCTCCGACGGGGAAGTGCCAATTATGCCACTAGACCACCGGACAAAGAACTCATCAAGAGCTCGCAACCCATCGGTGCCATTGAGGACGAGAGACCCAATCTGTCTCTCGCTCAATCGGCCACCGATATAGAAGGCACAGAGACCGTCGATGCCTCCGACAACCCGACACATGGTGCAACTCCCACAGTTGAGGTGGAGATCCCTCTCCCTCACACTGCCTCACCACAGGCCCTGGATGCCGAGACTGGCGACGCCTCCAACAACCCGGCCCCACTGCGAGATGCAACTACAGCTTCCTGGTGCTACCACTACAGGCGCCGAGACCGTCGATGCCTCCCACTACCCCTTCCTTGGCTTGAGCAACGCCCGCATTGGAGTTCGAGATAGAAGCCCTTTCAGTCGGGGTGGAGGACCTGGGATCACTCCCCCGCACTACCACTACGTCTCTAGTAGCTGTGCCCTCGTCCTCCGTTCCGTCCTGACGCAGACGCCACGTGCCGAGCCTTGACGCCTGATGCCACCTCGTGCCGCCAAGGTCGACTCTACGCCTGGCAGGTATCGAGAATCACAGTGGCGGCCCACGTCAAGGAAAGCCGTACCCTCTGCACGCCGAGCTACGCCCAAGAGGAAGGCTAGCTAAACCCGCACCCGCGGAAACCAAGTAAGTGAAAGTGCGATGAGAAACAGCGTGCACACCTAGTCGTAAACTACTACATAACACAGAACAGGACTCGTTACAGACCTGCGAAGTGTGATTTAAACTAGCCGCCAGTCAAAGACAGTGAAACCGAGGAACATTCACAAATTAGGTTAGATTTAAATTGTGTGTCAGCGTAAGTGCCTACCCAAGCTGTCGGTAAGCAGGGAAAGCAAAGGAGCCGGTGAGGGAGAATAAATAAATAGTTATTCGACACTCGACTAGGTGTGAACATGACTCGTGAAAACAGCAGTCATTACGCTGTCAGTGATAAAAACAGAACAGTATTAAATATACATTTTTCTCCTTACCAGTGATAAAGGCTCCGAATAATTAGTGGCCGACAGCCCACGTAATTACGTAGAATTACTTAGAGATGCTCACCACAGTGCCAGTAATTTCTACAATTGTATCACGTTTAGACTCTCGCCACAGTGCACGTGATAGGAGGAGACAGACACTTCCATAGTTAACACGTTAGATATAGCCTTCGTTCACAGGACTCTTAACTAATTTTAGATTTTTTATAATAATTAATGTGTAGTTACACCACAAGATGATTTTATACGTTTTCAAGGGTTATATGTGAAGATGCAACTGCAAGAAGAATGCCGTTTTGCAGGACTGTTTTTTTCATAATATGGTTTCTTCTACCTTTCCTAGTATACTTGCCCTGAACATTCTATGAGCTTACGTAACGAACTGGTAAGATAGACGGACTCCCGACAGGTACAGAAGGAAGTAGCTTTTTAATATTATGTCTGAATGTCTAGGTAAACATGTATATAAATCTACGAGATTTTACAGTGGATGTGTGAAGAGGCACCTACAAGAAGAATGCCGTTTTGCAGGACTGTGTCTTTATACTATACTTAAAAATTTCTTATTCATTACTAGTGTTTATGTGTGTTTGCAATATCTGTGCACCACCAAAGAATCGAACCTGAACTCTGAGCCACAGAGCTCCCAAGTGTTCACTACAGCGATACCCGGTGCCAGGTATATTAAATTCTGCGCCAATTGCCGAGAATTCATGCATGTTATTAAAGTGTACTCGCATTGTGTCGTCTAGCCCGCTAACCCAGGTGCTGGAAGGCCTGGGCGTTTATTCTTAAGTTTGTCGAAACGGTGCTCCCGATCGCGAAATAACGATTTACGTCATATTTCTGGGTTTTGGTATTCTAAGTTAAAGATGACTTCTCGATTGTCGTGAGAAAACGATCGAGATTACTCGACAGCTATATGTTGTCGAAAGCCGCGTCCCGATCGGGAAGTGGAAATTCAACATGGCGGGTGAGAAGCGTGGTTGCCGTATTTATTGCATATCTTGTGGTTCCTAACGTAATTTTCTAAGCTAACTTTACAGTTGTATTTATTAAAAGGACATTTTACGTATCGTCTTTATACATTTCGTTACATACATCAGAGTGAACGTTATTTAAAAGGACTGTTAGAGGGAAGAGGGAATACTATGTAACGAATTATCTCGTCTTTCAACAGTCGTTTTTATACTTGAAACGGTATGTTCCTTTAAAACGAGTAATATTTTCAACAGCCAACCTGTGTGTATAACAAATAACCATTGACCGTGTCGCCATTTTCCTCGCAGCCATATCGAGAAATGTCACTTTAAGTGTCCCATGTTACGCTTCAACAAGTGGAATAGCATTTGTTTTAAATAAGACAATTTATAAATAATAGATATATGTCTGTGCACTTTTATGCGTTAACTAACCACTTAATACGCACAATTTATAAGAATAACTTTACATTAATCTTACATTATTGCAGGCACAGCGTTTGTTTGCATTCATCACGTTGCCTGCCTGAACACCAGCAGGTAGGGGAAGCGAGTTGTGGTGGGGTGGTCGGTAAAACCCGAGGATTGCCGAGGTAGGGAGGTCTCGAACCGATAGTGAGCTTAGAATAGGTAATTGGGCACATTTTGCTCTCGATCGTTTAAAACTGCTTGTCTCGATCGGCAGGTAGCTGACTGTCGAGATCGACATGGAGATCTGCCGATAGATTTCCTCAGAAACTTAGAATAAACGCCCTGAGGTTGGCGAACTTAACCTGTCACACGTAACTGTTCAGCCTGCTGTAAGACCCACAGGTTGCTCCCGAAAAATTTTCCTTTTCTTTCATAACTCTTCAGCAACCTCCAGGAAAGTTAATTTCGTTTTCCCCGCCTTCCGCGAGTAAGGCTTTGTCATGCTTTAATACTGTCCCTCGTTTTTAGCATGTCATCATTTTTAGTGTTTTCTCTTTCAAGTTTTATGTGTATAATTCTCTTGTAAATAACCACAACGATATGTTGATTTTTGTGGTGACATGTAATAAATGAAGTAGGTCCTTGGGACACCAGGTACACCGCATCACTCCTGACACTAATCCTCACACAGGGGGAACACCCATTAGCTCCCTGCAGTGCTCCGCTTCGCCATGACATGGGGAAGAGAGAGGATACCCGCCCGGAGAGAGAGACAGAACTATCGGCCGGCGTGCAACGCAACCGCGTTTTCCAGCCGCCCCGAAGCACAGAGCGAGCGCAGATACAGCGGTCAGGTAGCCCGACACTAAGGGTCCCGCCTACCTTACTTCAAGATGAATGAGGGGCCTATGCCTTTCTCCGCCGAACCTTCACGATGAGTCGTCATCGAAACGAGGGGGGGGGGGGGCGAATTGACGCATGCCGCTTATAACAATTAGCTACAAACGATTACGACTCATCTCACTGCAACCGTAGTGAACTATTGTACACACGTGAGATTCAAACCCTGCGCCATTTCGTACACGGAAGTAACGGTCTGCCACAATCGTGGAGCCCCTGCCCCCCCCCCCCCCCCGCTCTGAGAGCCAACAAGCCATCAACCGCCTCGGACGATGCACGAGTGCCACCGACGAGAATACGCGAAGGCCGAGAGATGACCAGAGGGTGCTACCCCCACTCCGGCCTCGCACCTGAGGGACGTCACAAGCCCTCCCCCGCGGCAGCCACGACACGCACTGCCTCGCTATATAAGGCCGTGCGCGGTGGTCCTCGCGAGTTGATCCTGCAGTCTTCTCCAAGCACCTGGGTGCTGGAGTCTTAGACTACTACGAGACCTTTAACATCCCTTCCAGAGGCTGTCACCAACGACCTAACAGTCTTCAGCAGCCACTAGAGGCTGCCACCATTGACGTCGCCGTTAGAACTCTACAGCCCCGCTACCGGAAGCTCCAGCAATGTTAATAGCTACCAGGAGCTTTTTGAGTTAGGTTTGTATCTAAATAATCGTCGACATTTTTCACTTAACTTCCCCACTTAGTTTAGGACCAGGTCACCTGCACCTGGATACCGTAGGATTACTTCCAACTACCGGTCTTCCTGGCAGGAGAGCACATGTCACCGTGTTTAATACGTTATTAATAAACACGGTTTGGTTTCTCTTACCCTCGAGTCTCATTCATAGGGTAATCTGTCACCAATTACTGGGGTTCTCCCAGTAATTGGTGCTGCTGAGTACCGCCAACCTGAACCGGGAAATTATTCTTATTCCGAAATTAGCTACAACTGGAGACTCCCCCCTCAGGCAGCTCCAGGTTGACTACACACCCATTAGACGACTAGCTATTCTATTCCTACCAAGAATACAGGTACTGGAGGAATAGAATAGACGAGCCACGATCACTAGCAACACTTCTCGATCAGGGAGAGATGGTACATCTGAGTTGTGTCCCTACCAGAGCACCTGGGTGCTGGCGGTGGTATTTGCCTAGGTGCTACGGCCTGGCCTTGGTTGGTATCGCACACCCAGTGATAGTCTAGGCAACCCGCACGGCTCCAATTCTTTTGATCAGCCCGCAACAGTGGAGGATCTTCTGAAGCACCGGAGCTCGCGTTGGCAAGACTGTTGCCAGTCAACACTAAGTTAGGGCTATCCACATTCGTGGTGCTCCTTTCGAGGTTCACCGTAGTTAAACCCGCTCTATGCCATTCAAGGTGAGGCACGGCACCAGGAGAGAGGAGCAAAGAGTTGCACGCCTTGCCGCCAGACAACTGGCTGGTCTAACCACACTTACAGCTAGCCGACGAGCCGAGCGAGATCCTGCCTCTTTACTTAGGTCACTGGCACCACCTACGACGACTGCCATTAACCCAGCTATTTTTCCGTCAGCACCGCTACGTACACACCCAGCCTGTCATCCGGTGATAAAGAGATTTACTGAACAAAACCGAGAACCGACTAGGCGTCTCTGACAGTATTTTTTGGAGCAGGACATCAACGGAAGGGAACGGCGATTTCTGCATTGTGTTTCGTCGTGCCCTTGCTACCGCCTGAGCCGAAGGCGAGCGACGTAATCAGCTATATCCCGCTACCCCTCGCCCTCAAACAGACAAGGCACCAACCCCTAGCATCTCCCGCCCGTCGTCGACTACGATTAGCTCCGAAACGAGTCGCAAGCCAGGCCCATCCAAGGTACTAGTAAACCGTAAAGTCTAAAACGTTGTACCAACTCGTACGGCCACGTGCCCGACTGCTATATCCAGCAGTAAGCATAAGCCAACCCGCATGAAAATTATGTATGGAGTTTTTATGGTATATCTCAGGGAACAATCAACTAATTTACACCGAATTCTTCACACAACTAGCGCCAGTGAAGGCAATGTAAACTGTCATGTTTTAAGTGGCTCTGTTTCAAATTTTCAAATTAACAGCCTTGTAAATATCTTAGGTTAGTAAACTCTATCATTCAAAACATTAGACTGATTAAATCCAAAGTTGATGCTCCGAATCTGACCTCCGTAATCCATTGATTACACATGAGCATAATAGTATGATGTTTTCTGGGTTCGACTCCTGGGTAAGGTACGTGTGTAATTGTTGGTTTGACTCCTGGGTAAGGTACGTGTGTAATTGTTGGTTCGAGTCCTGGGTAAGGTACGTGTGTAATTGTTGGTTCGTCTTCTGGGTAAGGTACGTGTGTAATTGTTGGTTCGACTCCTGGGTAAGGTACGTGTGTAATTGTTGGTTCGACTCCTGGGTAAGGTACGTGTGTAATTGTTGGTTCGTCTCCTGGGTAAGGTACGTGTGTAATTGTTGGTTCGACTGCTGGGTAAGGTACGTATGTAATTGTTGGTTCGACTCCTAGGTAAGGTACGTGTGTAATTGTTGGTTCGACCCCTGGGTAAGGTACGTGTGTAATTGTTGGTTAGACTCCTGGTAAGGTACGTGTGTAATTGTTGGTTCGTCTCCTGGGTAAGGTACGTATGTAATTGTTGGTTCTACTCCTGGGTAAGGTACGTGTGTAATTGTTGGTTCGACTGCTGGGTAAGGTACGTGTGTAATTGTTGGTTCGACTCTTGGGTAAGATACGTGTGTAATTGTTGGTTCGACTCCCTGGTAAGGTACGTGTGTATTTGTTGGTTCGACTCCTGGGTAAGGTACGTGTGTAATTGTTGGTTCGACTCCTGGGTAAGGTACGTGTGTAATTGTTGGTTCGACACTTGGGTAAGGTACGTGTGTAATTGTTGGTTCGACTCTTGGGTAAGGTACGTGTGTAATTGTTGGTTCGACTCCTAGGTAAGGTACGTGTGTAATTGTTGGTTCGACTCCTGGGTAGGGTACGTGTGTAATTGTTGGTTCGACTCCTGGGTAAGGTACGTAGTTAATTGTTGGTTCGACTCCTGGGTAAGGTACGTGTGTAATTGTTGGTTCGACTCCTAGGTAAGGTACGTGTGTAATTGTTGGTTCGACTCCTGGGTAAGGTACGTGTGTAATTTTTGGTTCGACTCCTGGGTAAGGTACGTGTGTAATTGTTGGTTCGACTCCTGGGTAAGGTACGTGTGTAATTGTTGGTTCGACTCTTGGGTAAGGTACGTGTGTAATTGTTGGTTCGACTCTGGTAAGGTACGTGTGTAATTGTTGGTTCGACTCTTGTAAAGATACGTGTGTAATTGTTGGTTCGACTGCTGGGTAAGGTACGTGATGTAATTGTTGGTTCGACTCCTGGGTAAGGTACGTGTGTAATTGTTGGTTCGACTCCTGGGTAAGGTACGTGTGTAATTGTTGGTTCGACTCCTGGGTAAGGTACGTGTGTAATTGTTGGTTCGTCTCCTGGGTAAGGTACGTGTGTAATTGTTGGTTCGACTCTGGTAAGGTACGTGTGTAATTGTTGGTTCGACTCCTAGGTAAGGTACGTGTGTAATTGTTGGTTCGACTCCTGGGTAGGGTACGTGTGTAATTGTTGGTTCGACTCCTGGTAAGGTACGTGTGTAATTGTTGGTTCGACTCCTGGGTAAGGTACGTATGTAATTGTTGGTTCGACTCTTGGGTAAGGTACGTGTGTAATTGTTGGTTCGACTCCTAGTAAGGTACGTGTGTAATTGTTGGTTCGACTCCTGGGTAAGGTACGTGTGTAATTGTTGGTTCGTACTCCTGGGTAAGGTACGTGTGTAATTGTTGGTTCGACTCTTGGGTAAGGTATGTGTGTAATTGTTGGTTCGACTCTTGGGTAAGGTACGTGTGTAATTGTTGGTTCGACTCTTGGTAAGGTACGTGTGTAATTGTTGGTTCGACTCTGGGTAAGATACGTGTGTAATTGTTGGTTCGACTGCTGGGTAAGGTACGTGTGTAATTGTTGGTTCGACTCCTGGGTAAGGTACGTGTGTAATTGTTGGTTCGACTCCTGGGTAAGGTACGTGTGTAATTGTTGGTTCGCTCCTGGTAAGGTACGTGTTAATATTGGTTCGACTGCTGGTAAGGTACAGTGTGTATTGTTGGTTCGTCTCCTGGGTAAGGTACTTGTGTAATTGTTGGTTCGACTCCTAGGTAAGGTACGTGTGTAATTGTTGGTTCGACTCCTAGGTAAGGTACGTATGTTATTGTTGGTTCTACTCCTGGGTAAGGTACGTGTGTAATTGTTGGTTCGTCTCCTGGGTAAGGTACGTATTTAATTGTTGGTTCTACTCCTGGGTAAGGTACGTGTGTAATTGTTGGTTCGACTCCTGGGTAAGGTACGTGTGTAATTGTTGGTTTGACTCCTGGGTAAGGTACGTGTATAATTGTTGGTTCGTCTCCTGGGTAAGGTACGTGTATAATTGTTGGTTCGACTCCTCGGTAAGGTACGTGTATAATTGTTGGTTCGACTCCTGTGTAAGGTACGTGGGTAATTGTTGGTTCGACTCTTGGGTAAGGTACGTGTGTAATTGTTGGTTCGACTCCTAGGTAAGGTACGTGTGTAATTGTTGGTTCGACTCCTGGGTAAGGTACGTGTGTAATTTTTGGTTCGACTCTTGGTAAGGTACGTGTGTAATTGTTGGTTCGACTCCTAGGTAAGGTACGTGTGTAATTGTTGGTTCGACTCTTGGGTAAGGTACGTGTGTAATTGTTGGTTCGACTCCTGGGTAAGGTACGTGTGTAATTGTTGGTTCGACTCCTGGGTAAGGTACGTGTGTAATTGTTGGTTCGTCTTCTGGGTAAGGTACGTGTGTAATTGTTGGTTCGTCTTCTGGGTAAGGTACGTGTGTAATTGTTGGTTCGACTCCTGGGTAAGGTACGTGTGTTATTGTTGGTTCGACTCCTGGGTAAGGTACGTGTGTAATTGTTGGTTCGTCTCCTGGGTAAGGTACGTGTGTAATTGTTGGTTCGACTCCTGGGTAAGGTACGTGTGTAATTGTTGGTTCGACTCTTGGGTAAGGTACGTGTATAATTGTTGGTTCGACTCCTGGGTAAGGTACGTGTGTAATCGTTATTGTCTCACTACTGTTGTATATGTTTCTGGTTTCATTTCTAATGATATTGCTTCTAACGAAATATCAAGTCATACCTACCATCTCAGCTTTTAAGAACTTATTTAAAAATTAATTGCACCAATTTTGAGGAAAGTAGGTTCATTAGTTATATCAGTAACTTGTTGTTGAAATGACATACGAGTTTTGTAGGCTATGTCTGTACCATGGATGTATGCAGTCTCTCCTGTTCCTGTTTATAGACATACGCCAAATTTTTTAAGAAAGGTATGAGAGTGTATATAGCGAGATCGGCAACTCCTCCATAGAGATGTCAAATTAGGTGCATTGGAGAGCTAGTGGGTAAAGGAAAAAGTAAATAATTGCTATTTCACCAAAGTTGTTATGTGTATGACTACTGGATAATGTAATAATGAGCATATGCATGTTTAAATTTCAATTTTTAAGTTAGTGGATTACAGGCAGACTTTATTGTCACGTACACGGAATTTGTGGTATAATCAAATATATTTTAACTTTTCGTCTCGTAGAGGTCTAAATGGATAGCAAACAAAAACTTATTTTATTTTGTCGGCAATACAATAATATTTTAAAATATGAATATGTATCGACGTTGGTGTGGCATACTTTGAAACCAATATCATCGTATTAGTACCGTTTGACAAATATATGTCTTAGGTAAGAAAAGGTTTTAGATGCGATTTTAACTATAGCTCCTTGTGAAAACAGTACGTAAGGCCGCATGCTCTAGCAGTTGGAAAACAGTTTTTTTTTATATTACTTTTTAATGCTTACAGTAATTAAACACTTCAAATAGCTGACACATACTTAAGTTCTTATTAATTTTAAAACATAATGTGTAAGTCTGGGTAGCGAGTCGCGTAACATTATCTATTGTTTTTGCCTTGTGCGAGGTTAGTTGTACTTATTGATTTAATTACCTGATGTTAAAATTAGTTGGGACGTAATTCTTCGTGATTAGGGGATAATTCTATAATTTTTCCAGTGTGATTTCTTGTAATTATCGTGGTTAATTTGTTAAATTATATTTACTAGGAGGGAGCGTTCAAAGACTGTTGAGACGCGATGTTCGAAAAATTTTTTCAACGGTTCTCCGCGACAAAGGATTGGAGGCTGTTGACCCTGCCATCAGTGCCCTGCTTCAGGGCTGAAGACAGAGGGAGGACGGGGGTGGCCTCTCTCACACGCACGCAGGCAGCTGACGTCAAGCTTCCAGTACTGCGACAAACATCGACTTGGATGGATGCTGGGCAGAGCTCCAGAGAGCAATCAAATGTACCCTTTCCTTAGTCCCATGCAATAGAACTCACAATCATATAAGAAATTCGATTCGTTTTTTTTTTATATGTATATAAAACGTGTAATATCAGGAAACGTTAGTGCAAAGTGAGAACTACATTTCTGAGGCCTACCTATGTCTGGATAAAGTGTTGTAGTTTCCCTACGCCATGCACTGCGATACTTGGTAAACTCACTGCGCTAGGCTTCAACGGAACTTATGTTAAAAGTGAATTATTTTTAATATGTTTTTCACGCTGGGGAAAACATATAGACCGGTAAACTACGTCTGTTAATTTATACATATCTCATTCCTACATGCGGTTGTGAATACGTCATTTTTATACGAGTGCGTTAATTATTTATTAAAAATTAATTTTCTTCTAAGGGAGTTAAATTGTGCGTTATTAATTTAAAGCGTGGGAATGGGGTAAGTTGTTCCTTTTGTGTGCAATTATGGGAAATTGACTTGTTTGTGATTTAAAGCAAGTCGTCAGGGTAAATCTTGATTAACTAGTACTTCCAAACGGGTATTTGTGACAAATTATATGGGATAGTTAAATAACTTTGTATATACTTCAAACATTGCGTTGTAGACGAAGGTGTCGATGAGGGTGAAAAGTAAATTATCGATTTTACTAAAAGAGTTTTGGTAATATCTAGATTCTTGGGCTGTAAAATACATTTTTGCTTTGTTAATTATTTGGTTGTAGGTATAATTTAGGATACGTCGTTCTTGCGTTTATGGCTTGTGTGTTTTTCGCGTTATTTTTAGTAAGGCATTTCATTACTTTACGGCACCTATATTCTTGGGAGGCGGCAAAGTCATTATGTCCCATACTTAAAACGTTGCGTGTTGTGGGACTTAGTATATATTAACATAACTTTTATACGTGAAATCGTCTCTTAGATGTTGGTGTATTCCATCAGTTCGTTCCTACTTTGCTTCAGGCGGTGAGTGTAATTTTTTTTAGTAAGGCATTTCATTCCTTTATGACACCTAGATTGGTAGGGAAATAGGATACCTTCTTTCTGCTTTGTTAATTACTTCGTTGCAGGTATAATTCAGGATGCATTGTTCCTTGTTTCTTTCGTTAATAAGTGTGTAATTCTTCTGCACATTTCGTTTCTGTGTTTAAATAATTGTGTAAGAGTGTGGTATATTCGTTACATGCATCATAAATAGGCTAAATAATTTTTATTGATTTGTGAAGTCGTTTAACACGTATTTTTAACTCGTTCCTCTTGTGCTGGTCGAGGAGTGGTGGTATCTGCGTCTCGATAGTAAGAATATTTCATTATGATTAGCTAGTAATTCGTTACGTGTGTGTGATTTAATGGAATTCGATGAGTGATATTGGCTAGTATTTGATTCGTATGATCCTTAATTGGAATTGTAAGTGTGCCTTGTAGGATTTTCTGTTGTGTGTCATGAATGATATTGCTAGGAAACAGAGCAGGATGCTAAACTGATTATTAATATTTTTGAACGTGTGGTTCGGATTGGCCTTGTGCGGGATTCAATCTGTATTTGTGACGTAATTCACGGTAAATCGTACTCATGTCTCTTTGTGTTTAATTGCTTTTGAATAAAATATGTCTTTCAATAAGTATTTAAATTACATATTTCCTAATCATTTGATTTCGCAGAAATACTTAGTTATTTTAAAACATTTATTTCGAATTATGCGATTCAGAAGTACGCCGTTGCACGTATCTAAAGTTTAGTATACTGCCTCACACTGCCCAAGGCGGACATGTCCGGGTGCTCCCCATCAGTCGGTCCAACAACGGGAAACGGGGAAGGAACTCCTACGTCCTGCTCCCGACAATACCCTCCTCAATACCATATTTAACCCGTAAATATATAAATTATAACACTATTACATACTACATATATACCCATAACCTCACACCTCAGACGACCACAAGCCGTCCAAGAGTCAACATCGATGCTGCTGCTCTTCAAAAATAAAAAGAAAATTAATAACTCTTATGACACTCTTGCGCATACCAAATATAAAATCACACAAATTAAAAAATAAATTAAATTATTTTATTAATCAATTAATCTAGTTTATTTAATCGGATTAAACGCATTTTATACACATGTCGTAATCCTAGAATTTTATTGGATTAATTAAACAGATTAGTTATCCTAATAATCTAATCAATAATCCAATTAATCAAAAGTGATCCAGAACCCCGTAGTCCCTACTACTTATGTATTTCAATAACTCCATAAAACCTGAAAGAAGGGATATTTCTATTTTGAACATAAAACCTGAGCGAAGAGAAATTTCTATTTTAAACATATGTAAACAAATCCTGAAGTCCACGCGAACGAAGTCGTGGGTGCAGCTAGTACATTAATATAGTTGTACAAGCGAATGTCAGCGTCTTTATTTGGTAGCTACTATACAACATTTAAGCATCGCTGTCCATGACCAGTTGTATAGTTTCCCTGCCCCTCTGCGGTGTATTTCCAATTCGCTTGTCGCTGTGAGAATTTGTCAACAAGTCGGTCTAACATGAGTTCGACAACGTCGCTTCAATACAACAACGACAACAAAATAGGCTAGTGGTCAAAGTACGCGACTTCTTTTCGAGAGGTTGTATAAGCTCGAATCCCCAGCCCTCCTTGAGATTTTTTTTTTTTTCCAGCTGTGATGAGAAAGTGTGAAATTTGCATCATTTAACTTTCTTAAACCGGTTTTGCATTAAAAATACCTTTTTTGAAAAATACATTTTGCCGTATTTCTTTAATATTTCAGCATTTTTCAAATTATACTTAATTTAAAAATTTCAATGAAACAATTTTAATTATTAATTAATGCATCGATTCCTATATGTCTGGTCGTATTACGATTGGTTTGTCAAGGTGATCCAGCTGCCCGGCCCGCGAGAGCAGCGCGGGAGGGGGGGGGGTGATGGATTCCTGGCAGCGGGAGGGGGGAGAGGCGTGGTCGATGCTTTTCGTGACTGTTACGTGTCTTGGTAACGGAGGGGGAAGGGGTGCACGGTGAGCAAGGGAAGGGGGGCCAGTGTTATATGTTCCTCGATTTTTAGAATATTTTAGTGATCTTTTATAATAATTGAAATGTGTTGTGACGAGGAGAGGCGTGGTGAGGGTGGTGGAGTTAGCAAGGGGGTGGGTATGGTAACATTATAATTATGTTCTTCGATATTTTAGGAAATTTTCCCCGACTTTTTATAATAATTGTCAGAAAACGGGGGGGGGGGGGGGGAGTGGTGAGAAGTGGGTGGTCATGAGCGAGGGGTAGGGTACGGTAATGGTATACATGTAATATGTTACTCAATGTTTTAGATTATTGCGATTTTTATAATAATTGGAGTGAGTGGGGGCGGGAAGGGGGTAAGGTGAGCTTGGCTAGGGGTAGGGTGAGAGAGGTGGATGCCTGTAAGTGAAAGAAGCCCCCCAAATCTTATAAATAGCTCGAAAATTGGCTTTCGGAGGCTTCCAGTTAGCCACATTGAGAAGCAAGCACTTTTTGTCACAAATTGTTGGAAAAAACGGGAAATTTTAAAGGAAAAAAAAGGAAAATTTTGGGTAAAATAATTGATTTCTGAAGAGGTTTTTTGGGGTAAAACAGGTGATTTGAGGGGGAAATGGAGAAATTCCAAGATGGCGGCTGAGCCACACCCGCAACCCTGGTCCTGGAGTCTACCAAATAGATTTACTATTATTTATTTTGCTTTCTGTATATTAATGCATTTTAAGTTTAAAATTAACAAATTTGTAAGATATTTACTTTTCTAGTAATTTCACAATTCCACTTGGCCGACGTATGAATAAAGCGATCAGAGTAATACATACACACTGTACAAACAAGTAGATCTTAAGCAGTGAACAACCTTTAGCGAGTTTACACCGGCTGCTGGATAAATAAATTGTCGTCGTTTTCGTAGGCCTGCGTAAATCTTAAATTCAGAAGACGTCATTCCGTACGAGCGATCGACGGTTGATGCATATTTCCTAAGTCATAATTTGTCAACATCTATTCCGCCTTTACTGCCCAAGTCTCGGCCGACAAGTTTTTCTCAGGCAGGACATCACGTCGGCGCGGCGTCGCGGTGAAACTTCAGTCTGCGCGCGCTGCTGGCCGACATCCAGGGAATGACTCAGGTGCAGTTTCGCAGGAGTCCCTCCCACGTTTACCCGCGTGCCACAGTGCAAATAACTACACACCTCTGCGAGAAACTTCCACGTCGTCGGCAGTTCGCGTGGAGGATGTAAAAAAAAAAAAGGTTGTTGTTGGACTTCGGAACGGGCCCACGAGCGGGCACCGGTAAGCAGGAATAATACAGGTATAGGCTGTTCACGGCAAAGTGAGCACTTTTGAAGCCCTAGTTACTTTTTTTTTCTTTCAACCAATTTATATCCTTCCACCACTTGTTAATGTAAACCCTGCCATGTGAGTAAGAAACACAGCGTATACATTCACCATACCCAAAACCAAAAGTCCGAGGACACAATGAAATGTATTTATTGGTTATTATGTCTTGGCGAAACAGCGTAAAAATGTTCTCACTTTACAGTGAAAGGCCTCTACGGAGTTGTAACCGTAGGCAAATTTCGTACGTCCGGCGTAAGTTCATGCTGCAAACTAATAAAAACAGAACAGTTTACAACTAGGAAATAATTCTCCATAAAAAGTGGGAATATTTTGCGGTATTGTGTTTCCAAGTACCCAAAACAACCATCCACGTACGTAACGGAAATTAATCGATGTAAAAAAAATTTTTAAATACAACATTTAGCATAATTTATTATTTTTACTATTGCACAAAACGAGCTCGTGTTTCCAAAAGTAATTAATTAATCTTCAAGAAAAAGTAACTTAATTTAATTTTACAGTTGCATAAACAAACATAATATGAAAAAAAAGAGGGCCAAAACAAAACACTGCATACACTACACAGCCTTGTAAAGAACTCTGGATGAACGATAACGAAACGTGCAAGTTTAGAAAGCTGTAATTTCACTCTTTCGTCTGTCAAAAGTTAAAGCTTGCAGAGGTTTTGACGGACAGATAGAAATAATGGCCACCTCTTATTGGCTGTTGGTCACGTGATTGACGGACGGACGCGACGGGTCGTTGTAAATCCTGCCATAGACTCAAGGTGAGGTAGGCCGATCTACGTGTCCCAACATTGAACTGCTGTTCTGCCAAAACGACTAGCTAAAACGGCATGGATTGGATTTGAGGTTAGAATACTGACTGGTAAACAAGTACATTGAGATGTATGTATACTCCCTCTAGCAAGTTTGTAAGGCAGTTTTATTAAGGTCAGACTGGCGAAAGTATTTTATTCATATAAAAGGGATTGTCTTTTGAAAATTGTTATGTAAACAAACACGTTCATTACGACCCCAAAGGGTAGGTCAAAGTTGGATACATGCGCAGAAGACGCATAAGCGATCTACCGCATCTTTAGTCTATGGTTGTAAATCAACAGAATAACGAGAGAACATTATCCTGGCCGCCTTCCGTTACTCATTTCACTGGCCAGTAATCACAGTAACGTCATCTCGTGTCCCGTAATCGTGCAATGTAAATACTTAGTCATAGGTCACACACACACTGTGACAACCCGAGACACGAACCGAGTGAGGAGGTATCGCAACACATACACACACACGTCAACTATGTATGTACTCTGCTCTTAGACGATGCAGAGCAGAGATGTGAACCTTAATGAGTGTAGCTGTTTCAGAAGACCTGCAGGTCACAAGCTCATATCATCGTCGTGAACTCACGGGAAGCAATGACTGCCAGCCTTTCCGTACATGCAATACATTACCGATTACATATTCGCCAGCAGACAATCGTTCGTCGGAGGGAAGCAAGGCCCCACTGCCAAAACGTTAAGAAGAGCCAACATCTACAAGCCCTAACCATATGATGCTTGCGAAGTGTGCACCTTGTATGCACACAGCAGGAAGTGTTCGAATGAAGACTAAGTTGATCGTGTACGAGTGTAAAAAGGCCAACCTCACGGCCAGCAGTCGAGTCATCGCAAACTAGCACCGACATGTTCGTAATTATAGTCATACTCTGTCTCTGACCTACACTCATTTACTCAGCTTTTACAATTACAGACAGTCATGACCCTACCAACACACGTGTATCGACCGCTGCCTTGCAATTACAGACAGGCATACTCTGTCGACCCTACCTATGTTCAAACCTTCGTTGCATGTACCACACCTTTCCAAGTAAAAGCAGTCATACTCCACCGACCCTACCTGCGCTCGAACTTTCCATGAGCGTACGTACTGGCATTTTCCGTCCAGCAGCGCAACAGTTCCACTGACCATAGTAATAAGCTGCGGCAAGTCGTGAACTCAGGCCCTACAGACAGCTGCTTGCACACTCACTCTCCAGTCTCCGCTGTTTTGTTGTGTGTGTTACCCGTGTACATAAGGATTGTGTGTGTGTGTGTGTGCAGTAACACGAGCTCTCTGGCTCATTCACAGTTAGTCTGTTGTTCGGGCTGGGACAGACCTGAGAGTGTATCATTTCAGGTCAGCAGTTTGTACCGTAGCTACATAAAACAAATTTGTCGTGAAATGCAGTGAAATTATGGCATGCTGTTCTAGTGGTCAGGAGATTCTATCAGCCATTGTGGCATATGGAAAGCATAACTCACTTGCAGCACTCGACAAAGAAACTGAGTTTGCATAGTTGCCTAAAGAATTCCTTCTGTCATATGCACGTCATGAAATATGGTATGTCTACAAACACATTACCCATATATTTACAACAGGACGAAGACATACGCGACTGTCTCCCATGTACGGAGTGTTTGCAAGGATGTACCATTGTTTGGACACACCACTTTCTAGGGGTTGGTGCAATGCACATTGAATGAGTGGTGAAGGAGCATCCATCCCTTAGGAACCCATGAAGGACAGATATAATAGTTTTAGTATAGGGTTGGCCAGCTCAGTTGTCATCCACACTTCGAAGAGTGGACACCAGCCGTGGATAATGTGCTCTTATTCATCGATGGAACAGGAATGTAATTCGTGTCGTTACTGTAAAAAGGTATTGTCTAACAAAAACATCTACAGACAGCATGAAGCTGGTGTTATCAGAATGCAGGTTGTGTTAGGTTCGCATATAAAAAATCTAAATCTCAGTTTGGCAGACATAGCAGCTTGAAAATACATCGTGCAATGTGACCACCTGTCAAGCGGTTTCTGAAGATATTACCAGTACCATGCAAGGGTTCATCAGAGAGTTCTTTGGTACCACTATGCCATCCATGCAAATATTGTAACAGTACATTTGCATATGCATACGATGCAAGGAGACATGCGCAAAGTTCATGTAAGAAGAGTATCATTCGTAAGGCATATCGATGTGATAAGTGTTGAAGAACGTATGTGCGTGTTGACACTTTAAAAAGACATTTTGAAACTGTGTAAGCCGCAATCAACGATTTAAATAGTCTTGCTTTACAGATGTCGACACACCATCACCAGCAGACTTGGGTGTCACACTGTCGTTCTCAGCAGACTTGAAAGTCACAGTGTCGTTCATAACATACTCAGTAGCATCTTCTTCGTTTTTCATTCTACATGTTAGCTGTGCAGGGGTGTTGATCACGACATCTGATGATCTGTATGTTTCATGCTCTGCAACACTCGTAGTTCCTTCTTCACACACCAGTTTGGAGCAACATGCAGGTCCGTGTAACGATTTGGATGTACATGTCAAATTAGCAGGAAGACTGAACTTGTGCTTCTCGTTCAAGCAAAGGTACGGTACATTTACACGTACCAGCATGTCTCTTTAGATTACCACATCTACCAAATGGCGCACCACATATATCACATGTGTGTATTATAGAGGTCGGTGCCTTTGTTCAGTCGCTCTGTTCATGACGACGAGCATTGCAACTTTTACTGAAGAACTTGTCACATAAACTGCATTGTTTACCACATAGTTGATGATCGATTGGGGAAGTTTCACATGTAGTTGTACTCGATTGCATCCTCTTCAAGCATATGTGTGAACACAAATACACATGTACTACTACTATGTATTGCTGACTCCTCACGGATGACTCCTCGATGCTGCCTCCTAACATATGACTCCTTGCAGTACCAGCGTCGTACAAGTCAGTTTAGCAACTGTGTGTGAATGACTGTTGATGGAGTAATTTATACCTATCCTTCTAACGGCTGAAAACGAAGCTATGTCGGCATCTTCTGCATAGTGAGGGAACATCGGTATGTGTCTATTTGCGAAGTGGGTCGTACCCACTAGTTCTCAAATTTATAGTATTTACCAAAGCCAGGATACAACCCGAACCCTTGGCCACTATTTCTTCTTCTTCCTCTTGACATATATTGTGTATACTATCGACAATCATGTATTCTGCTGCAGATGAATGCGATACAGCTACAGTCGAAGTTTTGAAGGTTCTAGTACAATACGCATCGTCGCGAGGTTGTGGTTTTGTTTAGCTACAGTTCAGCCACATATTATATTTGACAGGGCCATTTTGTTCTACCACACACTGATAAGTTGGTTTATAATATTAGGGCTTATAATTTTCAGGAAAGAGCACACATTATGCGGTGTAGTTGATATATTCGGTGCAACTAAATCTTTCAAGAGTCCCCTGAATACAGATCGCTTCAGAAAAAAGCCATTATCATTAAGCTGCATAGATGGTGAATATTCTTGAGGTTGTTTATCAGTGGTCTGTCCTTTACAAAGTTTCAAATGACTACTTAAATCCACGTCATGTACATACCTTCTTCGACACTTATCACACTGATATGCCCTACGAATGGCATATTATATGGTTAAGGTTTGTAAATGATGGCTCTTCGTAACGTTTTGGCAGTGGGGCCTTGCTTCCTTCCGACCAACGATTGTCTGCTGGCGAACATGTAATCAGTAAATTATTACGTGTAGGGAAAGGCAGGGTGGTCATTGCTTCCAGTGAGTTCATGACGATATTATGTGCTCGCGACCTGCAGGTCTTCTGAAACAGCTACACTCATTAAGGCGTGTAAGTGTTTTGCGATACCTCCTTACTCTGTTCGTGTCTCGGATTGTCACAGTGTGTGTGTGACTTATGACTGTAAGTATTTGTGATGAATATATACATTGGACGATATGCTCATTACCATCCATTTTGTTTATAACTATTTTTTCGTTGGTGCACCCTAGCGGGTGAAACTCGTCTTGGTTATAGCAGGCAGCTCTCTGTAGGGACCTAGGTTCGAGACTTCTCATTATGGGTACACACAATATGGTAGTTATCATAGTGGTACGGCTGAACACGTAATGTTGGATGGAATCCGTCTAAGTGCATACATTAACAGTTCGGGAA
This sequence comes from Dryococelus australis, assembly GCA_029891345.1. Lineage (NCBI taxonomy): Eukaryota > Metazoa > Arthropoda > Insecta > Phasmatodea > Phasmatidae > Dryococelus > Dryococelus australis. Next base: position 28,338,239 of record CM056993.1, on the reverse strand, counting down.
GGGTCGACTGCTTGTAATTTCAAAGGCTTGGTGCACGATGTAAGTACTCACATTGAAGGTTCGGGCAGGTTCGACAGAGTATAACTCCTTATAATTGCAAAGGCTTGGTACATGCATTGAAAGTTCGGGCAGGGCTGGCAGAGTATGGCTTCCTGTGACTGTAAAAAGGCTTGGTCGGTACACGAGTGCAGATAAGGTCATCAGAGTATGACTGTCTGTAGGTAAGGACGAGATATGGCTGCCATGGGCGCTACATGTCCGTCGTCGTTATGGGCGGTGGGAACGACGATGAACGATTGTTTGCAGACATGTCAGCATATGCTCTCAATGGGAATCAAACCTTCGATACCTTATTTTTTTCAAGAATTATACACCACCGTCATCCTTGTCTAGCCATCGCTTGTGTAGTACACATGTGTGTGTGTGATGGGCATGGTACATGCATGCAGATCGGGGACTTACTTTCTGTAATTACTGACACTGTTGTAGACAACATGCCAGATTTTATGTCAACTTGTATTACCACTCTCTACGAGGATCGAACCTGCAATTCCTCGAGGTTGGTTCAGGGCACATGTATTGTTTCCTTTCAATAGTATACCAGTAAGTTCATTGACAAGGGTCGGTATCTACCGTGCACGGAAAGGCAGGGACGGTCATTGCAGTCTTGGCTTCCAGCGAGGTTACATAGACGATGGGATGTGCTTGCGGTTTACGAGTATTCACTGCTACCCCTGGCAAGGTAGGGGATAATTGGTTTTTTATTAATAAAACGCTTATCGTTGTGTGTGTGTTCTTATTGCAGAGTAGGGTGATCCTTCCCTGACTGCTCCCTGTTATTATTACCTGCTTCAGTACACGAGTGCAGGTTGGAGATACTGGTGAGTGTGTAGGCTATTGTTATGATATTTGCTAGTTGTATCTCAAATGGCTCGGAAATTACCGCAAACTATGTGGCGTATCACTGCCTACAATTGTAAATAAAACGGTGCTACATGAGTACAGGTCGGCGACAGAATATAACTGTCTGTAATTGCAAATGGGACTGTATGTGAGTACAGATCGGAGACAGAGTATGACTTTCGTGCTAGCCTCTTTTCATGGGCAGTGGGACTGACGGTTGACTGCATGTGCTCTCAACATGATTCAAAACTACGATACCATATTTATTCGAGTAGGGTACAGAAACCAAGAAAAAAAAGTGTGTCAGGTGCAGGAATTTGAACCCATATTTCCTTGAACTGGAACCAGAGCTTATATTAGGTACCTTAGTCCGCTCGGCCAACCCTACAATTTGTATTGGTGATGGAATTACATGGCTTTTGTCGAATGCCATACGATGTATGGTCTTGTCTAGCAGTCACTTGTGCAATACACACGTGTGGGTTGGTAGGTATTTTTTTCTTTTCGTGCACTCTAGCGGACGACATGAGAAAGCACACAGAGCAATCATACGACTATCTCTCTATTTGTTCGTGTGACCATTCTTTACGTGAATCGAACCTGTGATACCTTGATAATGCTTGAGGGTACGTGCAATTAGTTCCTTTCAATAGTATACTGGTAAGTACAATGACAAGGAAAAGGTGGTGGGGATGTAGTACTTGGTCGCTATCTTTCGTGCATGGAAAGGCAGGACCGCTCATTGTGGTCTCCGCTTCCAGCGAGGTCACATCGTCGACGAAGACAGTGAGTTTCACTAGTGGCCTATGTGTATTCACTGCTACACCGGTTAAGGTAGGGGATACTTCGTTTTTGTAATAGGAAGCTTATCGTTCTAGCATGCGTTGTATGTGTGGGGACTCGGCTGTCTATTCATTGCGAGTGAAATCTCATTGCATTCGTATGTACATACATTGTCGACTCGGTACACTGCTTACGGTTGCAAGGCTGGTGGTACTGACCGACTGTCTGGAAGTAAGTACACTGTTACAAGAGTGCTCGGGTGGAGTCGGTGCACAGCGAGTCGCTGGCCGGGCGGTGGCGAGTGATCGAGGATGTATGGGCCTGGATGATGTGGGCTGGGAGAGGGGGGAGGTCAAGGGATAGAAAGAGAGTGCGAGGATGAGTGGAAGGTCACTGGTCAAGATGCCGAGGAGTAGAGCGTACGAGGAAGTGTGTGAGTGTGTGGCCAGGCGGTGGTACCGATGGGACATGAGAGAGTCATGCAGGCCGACATATGTCCGCATGTCCCTTCTCGTCTTCAGGGGTTATGCATGTATTATGATTTTTCGGTAGTTGTATCTCAAATGCTTCTTAACTTACAGTCATCTATCATAGTCGTGGTTGGTGTCTATGTTATAAATTTGGCAACTATAACTTAAATGGTTCGGAAATTATAGCCACCTATGCTTATAAGTTGACATCGGGCATACTTGACTCCACGACTCTTCTCCTAGTCGTGGTGGATGCATATGATATGAATTTGACAACTATAACTTAAACGGTTCGGAAATTATAGCCAACTATGCTTATAAGTGTTATGCACACACACATACAGTCTTAAGGAGAGATCCGATCATTCACGACGGCTTGATACCCCACTGCCGACGCCGGCGAGGCGCTGGCTGCCAAAATGGTCGAATCCTGAGCTGGTCGACAATTGTCCTGGGTAGACATAAGTCGGCGATGCCAAGATGGCCGCCAGGAATGACTTCTCAATTTGGCAGAAATCTCTCCATTTCCGACCGATTCCGCCGCATTATGCATACCTCAGCCACAATGGGCAAAATTGAGCAAATTCACTTTCTGTCACTGGCTGCCAATATGGCCGCTGAAGGAGGGGGGGGGGGGAATTAGGGAAATTCTGGCGGAAAAAGTTACGTTTTTGTACGCGAAATCGCACGTTTTGGACGGGAAAGAGGGGAAAAAAGGGAAATTCGGTGGTTCTGGCGCCTTAACCTGACGCCTGGAATTATTATAATTAGGGGCCACGACTCCACCGCCTGACGCCTGATGTACCAGAATGATTATTTTATAACTACTGCCTTTGTTTTCTGGGGAAAATTAGTGATGCTTAGCTTATTCGCAGTTATTTCATATTATAAATACGTTTAATATAATAAAAATTGTACCCATGAAGGCAAAACACTACTTTACAACCAGTTTTATATGTGTATTCGAGAAAATACACGTGACACGAACAAACCGACGCGAAGGCCGCTTAGAAGACTGTGCTACAACCACGTCAAATTAAAAAATGCAAATCAAACATGTTTTTATACCATTTCTAAAGAGAGAAACTACGTGATTATTTATTATATATTTACGCTATGTGAACATACTGTTACGTGACGCCTGAGGGGCGTACCTCACTTCGTAAGTGATGGAGGTCTTGATAAAAACAAAAGAACTAAATTTGATATCTAACTTATTCACACAGCTATTAATTGCCACAAAAAATTATCTAACTCCGCTATTACTATTTTTATTTCTCATTGAGCACAATATTTAATGTCTATTTCAACTCTAATTAACGTCCATCTTAGTTTCTCTGTTTGGTTACATTCAATTAACTCACACTCATCATTGACACACGTTCAGTCTATCTGTTGCCATCATTTGTATAGACTGTTCACGGTAAAATGAGCACTTTTAAAAGCCCTGCTTAAGATCTACGTGTATACACGTTGTGTATTTCTCCGTCTTGTGTAAAATTAACATTGCTATGGGCCTCATCACTTTATTCATTCGTCGGTCAAATGGAACTGTGGAATTATTAAGAAAGTAAATACTTTACACATCCGCTCATTTTTACACTTCGATGCATTAGAAAACCAGAAAGCGAAAAAAATTATTTTTAAGTTATCACAAATGGTTACCTAACACATTTTATTCTACATTAAGAGATGGAACTACTTTCCATCCATCGTTACAAACTTTGCTGGGCGCATGTCACTCAGGGTGCCCGTTAAAATATGTTAATCAGGGGGCAGTGACTTTTTCTATGGTTCATTTCTAAACTGCTGTCTTTATCGTGAACAGCCTCTAATGTCTTTCAATCACGCATCCAATCCAGTAGCCCAGCCTGCTAGTCTTATTCTTCACTGCTCTGATGTTCACTGTCGCAGATTTCCCACCCGCTGGTCACTTCTCTCGCCGCGCCCTTCTCTCCTCGCTAGTCGTCTATCGCTGAAACTCATCCATTCAACAACTGCCGCCTCGGAGGTCCGATGCACTATTTATACTCTGCCGGCCTTGACCTGGGAAGTTCGCCGCACCCCGAGTATAGCTGAGATCAGCGAGGTCAGTAATCCCGAGCATTCTTCAGATGCCTCAAAGACACCAGATACCAAAGATCGGGAGCGGCACCATGTGCCCTGATAGGCATAGCATGCACGCTTTGTAAACTTTCCTTTGTGAAAAGCCGCTGCGTCTCCGGTCATTAAAAACTGCGTGGGTCTGTATCAATAATTTGTTTAAATATACTTTTTTTTTTTTTTTTTTTTTTTTTTTTTTTCCTGAAGTTGTAAAGGGCCCGCCTACAAAGCCGGCAGTCGCGGACTTCAAATGGAGAATCAATTTTAAACGGAATTCCTTCTCATTGCGCTAATCTTAAAGATAATTATTTCAAACAAAATATATTCTACGTGAAATTTCTTAAGGAATTATGCTATGTTAAAATATTTTGCCAACGTTTTTGTTTAATAGGTTTTTTATAAAGCACAAATATTGAAATTTACATATAACGAAGATTCCCCCCCCCCCCCCCCCCCAAAATAACAATATTCTTTGAGAAAATCGCGTCGACGCGTTTTTTTTGTTTGAAATAGCTATATTTAAAATTGATGCAATGAGAAGGAATTTCGTTTAACATTGATTCCCCTTTTGAAGTTCGCTTCTGCCAGCTTGGCAGACAGGCCCGTTAATATCGCAGAACCTCACTTCGGTGCATCTTTGGTCGACGATTCGTTTTCCCTATTCGAGTTACGAAAGCCTGCCGGTAAGGTTTTGCCAGGTTGGGAAGTTGGGAACATAACGAGACTCCTTACAGGAGAGTTTGGCACAGAAAAACTTCCGCGTCTAGGTGCGCTGCTGTTTCAAAGAGGTTGCCTTTAAACTGGCGGATAAACTGATAAATTCACGATTAATCGAGCACTTTTGAAAGCTTAGCTTGCGATATACTTTTCTTCAAGTGGAAACCATGCGATGTTGTTTATATTAGGTGTGTTACTAGTTCACAGATTTGTGTGTTTTTTAAATTTTTTTATTTGTATATAACTAACACCGGCTCCAGTAGCAATAATTCACATGTTGCATTCCCAACACGTCAAACCTGAGAACAGCTTTTTATTAAGAGTGCCGGACACCGAAAAATGAATAAGATTTTATACGTGTACCAGACATTGTTCTACTCGTTCGCATTGTAGTCTATGCGATATTTTCATCGATTAAAACATTTTTGCACTCTATATTTTTTTAAAATAATTTGATGTCAAATGCAAAATATATCTGTTTTGTTACAGCTGTAATAACAAATACAAACAAAGTTGTACAGATGAAAACATCTAAAAAGTAAACTAATTAATATCATGGGCTGCCGCGTGACAAATATGTAATCACCGCCAGGCTCTTGAGTAGCCGATGAGGGTGAAACGAGGTATGGAGCAGTACCAGACTGTAAAAAACCAGAGTCGTCGTCGTCCTGCACGAATCCCACATGCGAAAATCCGGGAGCGATCCCGGTGCGAATCGAACCGGGTTCGCCTACGTGGGAGGCTAGTAGTCTAACCACTACACTACCGTGACCCCAGTAAAGTTGGAAGTAATCATGAATTGGTTATACTGCATAATGCTTGATGCCTAAGGCCGTGGTTACACGAGTGCTGTTAAACACATTCGGTAGCCAAGTCTGAACAAGTTTAAAAACAGAACGTGTTTCCGCGGTCACACACCCAAAGCAGAATTAAATCAATGGAAATTCTAACCTCAACAAACATGGAACTTAAAATGTATGATATTTAATTATAATAGGCGCCAACATTTATCACTATTGATCTTTTTAATTGTTATGAAACCTACACTTTTACTTTAATGGCATAATGGGTGGGTATTACTGCATTTGACCTTAACAAGTGTAAGAATTCGAAGCAGCCAATAGGAGCGCAGCAAAGAAGAGACTACTTATGAGAACTGTTCACTTTGAACGAGAAACAACTGTGATCGGAACTCGTTCGAAGGTAATGTAACCTCTTCAATAGCTGAACTTGTTTTAGTGAAGCAGTTCTGCATCCCGTGTAACCGCGGCCTAAAATTTGTACTGTGTAAACACGTTAACGCCGGTCAAATGGGAATATTGGAGAGGAGGCGAGGAGATGCGCGCGCATGTGTTTACGGCGCGCGGTAGACTGTTGGAGCTAGGGAGGGGAAGGAGGGGCGGACAGTGCTGTGCCGCACATGGCAAAGCTACTCTGGTAGCGGCGGCGACTGTCGGCTGTCGTCAGTCAGTCGTCGAACATCGCTGCGCGAGGAGCAGCAGCGCGCGAGCACGCACACGCACACACACACGCGCGCGCGCGTGCGTTGTTGTTGAAGCGCGAGTTTCGACGCCCCTCCGCTGCACCCGTGTTGCTATAGTTCCGCCGTAGTTTTATTTTGTAACCGTCTCTTCTCGCCGTCGACAGTAGTCGCACCGCGATGGCCGCGAGGGTGCTGGCGTGGCTGGTAGCGGCGTCGACCGCCGTCAGCGCCTTCAACGTCGACACGAAGAAACTGCGTGCGGCACCAGGGCGCCGCCGGATCCATGTTCGGCTTCAGCGTCGCCGAGCACCGCGAACGTGGCGAGAGCTGGTGAGTTTCGTCTTCTTGCACTCTGTCTTATAAACAAGTGAGCACGGTGCGTGGTTTCGTTGTGGCCGCTGCAGTGCAATCAACGTCAAGTATCTTCTTGATCTCTCAAAAGAGACTGGTCACTCCACCGCTGACCTCATATAATTGGCTCAAGAGTTCCCCCGAGGCGTGCCAAACATATTTTTGACCAATGGCCGAAGTTGTTCAAACGCACAGCAAGTTGGAGTTCAGTCTGTCCTTAATAACGCGAATTTCGCAGGTCTCTAGTAATAAGAAAAAAGTAGAGGGGGGAGGTGGCGCAATGTCGCAACCTGGCACCCCTAATGCTTGAAAAAGCCCCCCTTCCCAAAATGTAGCTTTTAAATATTTTAAAAAAATTGTATTTACACACAAATAGTTTCCTGTTCACACATTGCGCACAAACTGATTATCATGTAAGTATAACATTACTGCTTAAATTTTATTAGTAATTTCCAGTTTGAGTAAATATACATTAAGTATGGATCTTAAGGGACCCGTCTACCTGCGGTGCTTGTAATGCGTTGTAGCGTGTTTGAAATATACGTTTCCCACGAAACTATTAAACGTACGTCCAACATGTTGTTCTACGAAAAGAACAGACACTTTATACGAGGCCTGCTATTTCAGAGCATTCCAATGTAGCTAAAAAAAAAACAAACATATTTTTCAAAGCGCTATATCTTAAATTATAAGTGTGATAGATGCACACACAACATTCTCAAAGAGTCCTGCAATGAGCCTTGCCACGGACTTTCCACCAATGAAATGTCACCGTTTAAAGTCCGATGGGTAGATACACACGGCATGACGACAAAACTGCACGCCAGTTCATATTCTTGCTATTAGGGGCGATGCCGCACTTGACGCGCGTAACACTGTAGCCCTTGCCGCTCCCGCGCTTCTAGTTCTCGAACGCGGAAAATAGGTACAGGTAGGCGGTTTCCTTAATCAACATTGCTTTCTTGTGGCGCCCACAAGAAAACTTTTGAGGGGGGCAAGTGCCCCCTTCGCTGCCCCTTCCCTTTTCCTTTCCGCCGCCCCAGGAAGATGCTGCCTCCTATTCGCCCGTCCCGTCAATCGTGGCCCCATTTAACAACACCGCCCATGCCTCTCAAACTGTGTTCCAATTGGTTGCGACCGTTTGAAAAAAAAGAATGCATGGCTTAAGTTTTCGTTCACAGTAGGGTCATTAATTAAAGACACGGCAGTTGCTTGTACGAGCACAAGCGTGGGGAATAATCCGGCATTCGCCTGGAACGATTTCAGAAATCCTTGGAAAACCGCCATTAAAATAGCTAGACATGGAATTGAACCTGGGTCCTCTCGAATGCGAGTTGGAAACGTTAGCACTTCGCTCAATGTTTTCTAGTTATGTGGACGTAAAAAAAAAAATTGCTCTTATTATTTTAGTTATGCTGTTATAGTGTTTGTTTCCGCGTTAACATTTTTAATTTCTTGCAAAAGTAAAGCGGGTTATATTTTTACCTGAGATGTTATTTAATTTAACATTTTCGACTCTCCTTTCTCCCCCGTCATTTCTCCGGTTATCAGTCTCGTGATACCAACAGTCAAATGCTACCGTGTCTGTTGTAAAATACCTCCGCAGATTGCAATAGTTAAGAAATCTAGCTTAAACAACGAGGTCTTGAGAGTCAATGATTGTGAAACGAGATGAGAATGGAGCAGCGCCGGAATGCAAGGGCGGGGGAGACGGGAGATCCCCGAGAAAATCCGCCGGCCAGCGGCATCGTCCGGCACGATTCTCACTTGCGAAAATCCGGGGCGATCTAGCCGGGGATTGAACTCGGTTCGCCTTGGTGGGAATCAAGTAGTCTAACCGCCCGGCGCCCAGACGAACAGCCGCCCTCCCACAAAATAAAGTAAATCTATATAACTAATAAACTGTTTGTTAAATTGTAGTAGTCATGATAGAATGAACACCCTGGATGGCTGTACTGCTAAGTAGGGTTAATGAAATTAAATTTAAAAAAGGTCTAACCGCTAATAATGGAAGATGATACAATTGAAGAAGCAATAGATACATTCCAAGTAGCAATAGTTAACATATGTGATAAACAAGAAACAACAAATAAAACGAAAAATAACATAAATTGGCGGTGGAATAACGAACTAACAATGATGAGAAATAAAGTAACAAATAAACAAAGGAAAAGTAGGAGCTGTTGTGAATGTAATGCTAAATTGATTTATAAGGAAGATTACAAAAAAATTTGACGGGGATATAATAAGTTATTCAGGATAAACATGAATAATAAATGGATTGAATTTGTTAAAGAAGAAGTGAGAAAGGGACCATGGAATTTAGTAGATAAACTGGCAAGGAAGAAGTTGAGGGAAAAAGAAACCATCAGTAGCATAAAAATTGGGGGAAAATACACAACAATTAAGGAAACATGTAAAGTTAAGATGGACGAACTACTGCCTAATCTTGAAGGAACAGAAGAAGAAATAGAAATACATTCTTTGGAAGAAATAAAAGAAGGAGATATTGAAAATGCAAAAAAAAAAAAAAAAAAATGCGGCGTTAAAAAAGCACCGGGAATCGATCGGATAACAATCTAAGTAATAAATAAAAGCTGGGAAACAATTAAATCAATACTAACAAAAATTATAAACAAATGCTATACATTAAGCAGATATCCGGAAAGATAGTATTTGTATACAAAAGTAAGAATAAATTAAAACAGAGCTTTCATCTTACAGACCAATATGTCTCTTATCAACATTGGGCAAAATATACGAAAGGATAATATATAGTAAAATTAAATCAGAAATAGAAAAAAAACTCATCTCGATAACCAATTTGAATTTAGAGGGAAAAAAAATCAACCGACCAGAAAATAAATAAAGTATTAAATTTTTTTTAAACAAGTACAAAAAATATTTGATTGGCATTTCAATAGACATAAGCAACGCATTTTCAACAGTGACATGGAAAGGCATTAAAGAACAGATTAATAAAATACCAATAGGGAAAAAATGGAAAGAAATTTTATGGGACTATTTGAATAACTGGAACATAGTAGTACAAGATAGTTCAATAACGTTAAAAAGGGAAATAAATCGCGGCTGTCCACAAGGATCAGTAATAGGGCCAAGTCTATGGAATTTAGTAATAAATGATTACATAGTACAAAACAATAACGAGGATTCGTGGACGATTGTATAATATTGATAGAAGATAATACAAGAAAGGAAATAGAAGAACGGACACAAAAAATAATGGATACAACTTTAATATGGATGAAAGAAAAAAATCTTAAACTATCAGTAGAAAAAGCAGTTGCCATAATTTCAAAAGGAAAATTAGATAAAAGACCACCAGTGATATAGTATGACAAACAAACAATAAAATTTAACAAGGAAATAGTGTACTTGGCCATTATTTTGTACAATAGATTACACAAAGATATGTATTGATAAAAATAATGAATTTAACACCAACAACATCATATGTATCAGCGATAACTGTTAGTAAAGAAATACAAATAGATTTAATGTATAAAAGATAGAAATACGATATATCAAATAAAAAATGTAGACGGAATAGAATACACATGAAATACATAAAATAAGATAGTAGACCACAATAATAGTTGGATTGAAAAAAATAGAAATAATCAACCTATTAGTTTAAAAGAATTAAAGAAAGAAATCTATAAACTAAGTGTTATAAATTGGCAAACAGATTAGGATGCAGCATAAACCGGCCTGAATATTAAAAATTATATTTAAAATATACAACAATGGTACGAAAGTAAGTGCAATATAAATAATAGTGTGTTGAAAGTAATAACGGGACACTGTAAAATTAAATAATATTTAGCTAAAATAAATAAAATAGAAGACGACAGTGGTCAATGTGAAAAGGGAGCTCAGACGGTATACCATATTCTGTACTTGTGTGACATGTTTAAAGAAGAAAGGAAAGAATTAGAACATAAATTAAAACCTTTTAATGACAAATGGCCATTACAAAAACATAGTATATATGACAAGGAAATTGTACAAATAATAAATGAAAGTATAAGTGAAATATATGATTTGGTAAAAACTATGAATGATGATTTAACTGAGTAGTCTAGGAAGCGGACGAGAGTGTGCTGGAACTAAGGGAATTATTAAGTGAGTGTTTGTGTTTCTCTAGTGTTTTATCATTTAAATTAAATAACAATTATAAACAACTCTCTCTTTTAGATAAGAAACAGAATTTTCAGTACATATTAAAAATTGAAAAGTTCGAAACACGAAAAAGTTATAAAGAACGCAAAATCCGAAATGAATGCAAGAAGAATTGAAGGAAATATGGAGAAAAATAGAACAAGAAGGAGGAAGAGAAGAATAGAAGCGAAAGAAGAAGAGGAAAGAAAATGGGGAGGAGAACAGAGAAGGAAAGTAGAAGAACAACAGAAAAGAGAAAAAGAGGAGGAGAAGTAGCAAGAAAGAGATGAAGAAAGACAAGATCTGAAACGGATGAAAGAAGAACGGCAGGAACTGCAGAGAAGAAAATCTAAATGAGGGAAAGATGTGATTTGTGATAATATGTTGGTTGATGCCTGTGTATGTGTCTGTGTAAAAAAAATGGGGGGGGGGGCCTTAGGAGCGGAGCTCCATTCCCTCGTCTGCCCGGAAACGAAGGCCTGGGTGTCCAGAAGGGGTACTTCGATGTCCTGGACGATGCTTAGGTTGGAGCAGAACGGTGGGTGAGAGGAAAAAAATATTAAAAAAATAGAATAGTACAGATACGAAGAGGGCTGGGGGGCCTTCCGGTTCGTGGGCGGGGCCATTCGACCGTTGGGTGCCATGGCGGACTGGCCGAAAGGTTAGTTAGCTGTGTGCGGGCCCGACGGCGTCTGGTCGCGCGGGCGAATTCGTGGGAATCCCGGTCCCTGGTCTGCTCCGGCGGGGGCGGCCGAAAGGATACCAGTCGGGGAGTTGTCTCGGTCGGAGCAGAATAGCTCACCACCTTCCTGGGAAGTGTGAATGATGCTTTTGAACAGAAATAGAATTTGTAGCTTAAATTACCGGCGCCCAGACGAACAGCCGCCCTCCCACAAAAAATAAAATAAATAATGTTGTGAATCTACAAAACTAATATACTGTTTGTTAAATTGTAGTAGTCATGATAGAATTGAACACTCTGGATGGCTGTACTTCTAAGTAGGGTCAATGAAAAAAAAAAAAAATCTAATTGCTCAGCCACCACCGCAGCCCCAGATCGCAATAATATTTTTCAGTGTTGTTCCTCCCATAATTTCCGAAATTTCTTTCATTCGCAGTATTAACCCGAAAGTGTTAGCTGCGTAAAGAAAGTGGGTATTGTGATTTGTACGTTAAGACTTGTGGGATGGACCCCATGGGAGCTGCGCGTCCAAGTCCAAGAAGCGAGGGAGCGATACGGGCGACACTAACACGCACGCTTAGTGCCTCATCGCCCCTACGCGCAAGGCGTGCAGTGTTTCCGTCGTGACGCTGTACTGTGTAAACTAGATCTGTAACTGTGGGGTTTTATTACATGAGATGAAAGTACGCAGATCAAACTACGCCCGTATCTTTGTACTTTTCTCTTGCTGCTTAAGGAAACTGCTTAGGCGAGCTTTAAAAATGCGATTTTTGACCATTTCCACGAATGTTTTCCTCCAAGAATACAGAATACACTTATAAAAACATAGGGGCATGCGTTTTTTTTAATCTTTTCTGAAAAAGTCGTATTTGTAGAACATTTATCTACCGAGATACGCGTATTCGCGGAAACAACTGTGTCACAGAAAATGTTTCAGCCCGTCCTACTCTTAACGTGAGATATAATCCTAGTGTGAGAGTACTTCTTTATTTGAATTAGACTGTTAACCAGCTTCTTAGCTACGCTAACAATCATATGATTCCGTAGAGAGAATGGCGTCTGATGTCTGCCGTGCAAATAATATAAGCATGGTTGTAAGTATTCGAAACCTTGACCTTGAAGCTTTAATTAGCAATTGTGTGAAAAGTACGGCATTTACATCTCTGCGACACTAAGTTCGATTCACCCATCAAGAGATAATGTTAAAGAATTTTAACAAAAGTTTTGTTTTTAATTTATGGTTGTAGAGCGTAAGGGGTTGTCATTAATGACTTTTGCTCTACATGGTTGCCGCTCATCTGGAGAAACAGGGAAATGTCAGAGGATTACGAACAAGTTAGGTAAATGTCAGGAAATTCTGTGATATGCATGCTATATTAGGCAGTTTTACCATCAGCTGTGCACTGCTATCAGAATCGCATGTAATTGTTTTGATGATTGTGGTCGAAATGTGTAGGCATTTTTCTTTGCAATTTATGTATGGAACAATTTTGTAAGATCATAGAAGTATTTTGACGTAAAAAATGTGATGTAATGCAAATGAGCCAATCCTTAAAGAAAAATACAAGCAAAATGTCACGGGGGAAAAAGGATTTTTTGTCTTGAAATCAGGGAAATGTCAGGGAATTTTCCAATGGAAAAAATGTGGCGACCCTGCTTCTAGTTTATATTCCTGACGAAACATGTCAGGATTACTGTTATTACATTTAGGTACCAAATTCACGCCATGTCGTTGATTGTATTCTGTTATTTGAACATAAACATTTAATACGCAGCCCGCAGCCTAAATCTGGTTTTTCAGTCACTGCCGTAGAAGTCGTGGATCACGAGAGGGCGTCGATTGATTTGTTTACGTCAAAGAGACTTAAATACATTAGTTGCTTATTTCAGTTGTTCATGTAGGTATGTGTGGCATTGTGACTTTTTATAGTTGGAGTTGTTTAGTTCAATAATTATAAATACTATTGTTTTATGAAGGAAAATATTAATACTGGTGTTAAAAATATTTTTAATAACTGATTTTGGGTATGAAGATATAATCATAAAAACTATAACGTCATTGGCTGAAATGGACTGGCATATTATGGGTTTTTTTTTTTCCGGACTTGAAATACGCTTGGTTGAATTTCCATTTAAAGTAAACCCTTATCAATTAATTATTTTTTAACACATAAATAATTTCATTGTAGAAAAATATTTTCAGTGCTATTAAGTATAATGCTTTCATCTTTCGTATGCAATATAAATATAATTTTTCGGATCATTTTGGTTTTAATGACTTCTGCATCTTGTACAGCCGTGTGCAGTGCTCTGCGGAAGCCACTTTACTTCTACCTGAAATGGAACAGTTCTGCGGACTCGAACCCGGGGCCCCGGCACAGCGAGGTCAACTGCTAAGCAGTCGGAGTCTCCTGATAGACACGCAGTCCAAGGTCACGAAGCACGTACTTTCTCCGCCGAGCGAATGCAAACCTAACCCAGTTTGCTCGAGTATGAGCACACGCTGCTTATAACCCTGACTCCTGCCTCCAGCGTCATTGGCTATGTGGTCTGTTCGTGTTTTGTTCACACTTTTTGAACCAAGCCGTTGAAGAATCACCCTTCGCATGTCGTGTGCGGTTGTATCCTAAATATGGCATTGTGTATCACGGGTTTATACGTCTGTTTTCACAAGCGGTTAATATTTTTGTTTAAATTGAGCCTTGACTTACGTATAATCCGCAAATTATGGGTAATATTTCATCTCTAATTAATATGAATAAATACAGGGAGGAAATAGGCGTTGGTAATGCCTAGTAAGAAGTAGTTCTCATGCAAATGTTATTAAACCTTAATTTGTGCTAGGCGGAGGAATATCTAGAAAGTAGAACATTAGCAGGGCTTCAGAAAAGTTGGACGTAACCGCGAATGAATGGACTAAACCTTTCAGTTCTACGCAAAATAATATTTGATTTATGTTTTGAGATGAACCGCTTTTCGTAAAATAATAATACTTTTTTTTTTTTTCCCCCGAATGCGTAAGTGTAGCAGGATTGCCTGCGTGAAATTGGCAATATTGTGTTTTGATAATACAGAAGCAAGCAAACTGCAGTATACCTTCTTACAAAACTGAAACATTTAAGGTAAAAATAATTGCCTTTGGCTTCTTCGAGGCGCACTTACAACTTATCCGCAAGAAATGAGTTCAAATTTTCGTGTAAAATCGACCTTAACGTTTTTTTTTTTTTTATTTGAGAGTTTAAATGTGTCTTCCGGAATTGTCAAATTAATTATTTTTAAAAACTACATAAGCCTCAACAGTTTCAGTTCAATTCAGTGCTTGGCCGTGTACTAAGTATTGTGTAAAATTGTGAATTTCATTTGTGATTATACAATAATTGTGTGGTGTCTGCAAGGTGAAGAGTATTTGACAGAGTTATAAAATGATATGTATTTAGGCGTGTTCGAAATAAATGTTTTCACGAAAACTATTGATGGACATATCGGCATTCTGTTTTTCTTCATGCTGGCATGAATACAGCTGTTCCTACTTCTCGCATACTGCAGACATTATTTTAAAAGCCGGTCGGCACAAAAAAGGGGAAACATTCTCAGAACGCTGTATCGTGTGCACATCGTGACTCTTAATTTATTATTTTTCCTTAAAGTCAAGCAAAACGAAATTGGAGAAACCAATTCTAGGCAAAACAAAACCAGACCAAACGAGCTTAGGCTTAACGAAGCTAGGCAGGCCTTGCGTTTACTATTTTAGCGAAAACGCCATTAGGCAAAACAAGTTTAGGGGGAATGAAATTAGGCGAAACGAAATTTGGCAAAACAGAAGTGTACTTTTTTTTTTTAAGGAAAGCGCCATTGGGTAAAACGAATTTGGGTGAAGAGATTTGGACGGCTCTTAAGATCGAGGTCCCGAGAGCCGATGAGGGTGAAGTGAGGTGAGTATGGAGCAGCGCCGGAATGAAGGGGCGGTGGAAAAGGGAGATCCCCGAGAAAGCCCATCGACCAGCGGCATCGTCCCCCACGATTCCCACGTGCGAAAGTCTCGGAGGGATCCCGCCGGGAATTGAACGCGGTTTGCCTAGGTCAGAGGCGAGCCCCTCCATACTCGCCTCTGACCTAGGCAAACCGGGTTCAATTCCCGGCGGGATCCCTCCAAGACCACACTACCGCGGAACCACTGTTGTGTCGACTTAAGTATAGTACGGACCAGAAAATGTCTTGTTTAAGACACCTGAAATGGTCAATTAAAATATGCCTGACAGAAACTGCCGCTCTTCAAGATAACTGTTTGTGTATATTTCTGCAAGTGAATTAGTTGTTTTTTGGGGGGGGGGGGAGGCAGGGGCATTGGACAGGACTGTTTGGTGCACTTGTAAGTATTTGTATAGGCTGTTCACGACAAACTGAGCACTTTTGAAAGCCCTGCTTAAGAGGAGTGTGAACCTGCGCGTCCAAGGCCAAGAAGCGAGGGAGCGATACGGGCGACACTAACACGCACGCCTAGTGCCACGTCGCTCCTACGCGCAAGGCGTGCAGTGTTTCCGTCGCGACGCTGTACTGTGCAAATTAGATCTGTAACAGTGGAGTTTTATTACACGCGATGAAAGCACACAGATTAAACTACCCCGCATAATCGTACTTTTCTCTTACCGCTTAAAGAAACTTCATAGGCAAGCTTAAAAAATGCGATATTTGACCACTTTCACGATTTTTTTTCTCCATTAATACACTCAATATGGCTAAAGTAAAAAAAAAAAAAAAAAAATAGGGGCACAGATAATGGTTTTTTGTCATTTCCGATAAAAAGTCGTATTTTGCGGAACATTTATTTACGGAACGATTTCCCAAAAAACGTTTCAGTACATAGGATCCTTAACCCATTCACACCCAGTGTACGCAACTGTGTACATTACTCACGTGTACACAATTTTTGGCCAATACTGCATACTGCTTAGCTCAATGACCAAAAATCTTTCATGTGGGCAAATGATTCGCAAACCGTTTTACTGGTCTAGGTCATAATTGGTTCATATTACTGTAGCTGTGACAATAACATTTTTTGTTTGCAACACCTCAAACCGTAAATGACAGTGGGTCTGGAAGGGTTAACTGAAAGTGTGCGTGCCGGTGTGTATCGATAATTTTTTCAGCGGTTGATTTCAAAAGTGCTTACTTTATATCGTGTATATATAGGCGCGTGTGTGTGTTAACACGTTCGTACAAATAAAGTAGAGTCGTGTCCTCCCGTCGCCAACGAAGCGCCTAGTCTCGCACTGTTTTTCTGTCCATTTCTTCCCTTCTTCGCGTCGTCTCCGCGGCTCACTACGCAGCGGTCGGTCAAGTTAGAAACCGGTTGATACGTCGGCGCATCACCGGTGTATTCCTGGCTTCCTGCTCGCCATGACGTTTATACACTCGGGGGAAATTCTTTTCCGTCCCGTGTACGCAAGCCGAGGTGAGGCCTGGCTAAGCTTTCACGCGTGATTTGCGCCACAGAGCGCTCAAGAATACAGAGGCGGAGCAGCCGCTTGTACCGCCAAGTCCAGCCGCACGCGCCAGCAAAATGGCGTCGCTGGCCAGCAGCCCAGCCAACAGATAACCTTACGCAGCACGTAACAGCCAATCAGACGCAAAGCCCGATCCAGAGTCTCGCGCTGCCAATCAGAGAATGGGCACGCCCACGTCACAGTGGCGTAGGCAGAAATTTATTGTGAGGGAAGAGGGAGGGGTGGTCGTTTGTTTATAAAGTATGGCCTATACATTTTTTTTTTTTTTTTAGCTGAATAACAACAGTAGACGTAGACACCTGTAATTTTTATTTTACTTGTTTTGACTGTCTTATTATATAATTTTATAGACCAGATTAGTCATTGTACTGACAGCGAACTATATATATGCTTTATTTTTCTTATTGTGCCCACTATGTGCTTCATATTTTGGGAGTGGGGGGTGTTTGGGTGCTTGAACCTGGAACCCGCTCCCTTCCTCTTTCCCAATGTATGCACCTTCGCCCCCAAGAGAACGGCCATGGCATTCAGTCTGTGTGTACTTACATTCTCTGGGTCTGCGCTATGTAAGGATTGCTCACTGTATACACTCTATGTAAGGATTGCTCACTGTATACACTCTATGTAAGGATTGCTCACTGTATACACTCTATGTAAGGATTGCTCACTGTATACACTCTATGTAAGGATTGCTCACTGTATACACTGTATGGTAATAGTACCACACATCAAACTGCAGATACAG
This sequence comes from Dryococelus australis, assembly GCA_029891345.1. Taxonomy (NCBI): domain Eukaryota; kingdom Metazoa; phylum Arthropoda; class Insecta; order Phasmatodea; family Phasmatidae; genus Dryococelus; species Dryococelus australis. The sequence continues at coordinate 28,320,316 of CM056993.1, read as the reverse complement.
GAATGCATTCGTCTGTTTCTTGAGCAGCACTTGTAGGAACGCTGGCTGCAGTGAATGTATAGGAGAATACATTACCATTCCTGCTTTCTTACTAAGCATATGCGCTGCTATGGAAAATTCCCCGAACAATTTCTTAGAGTGTATTTAAATGAGACAGGCGTCTAAGTAGTCCCTCCAATCGTCTCGTAATGTCTTGTAGTCACCCAAAATTTTTTTAATCGCCGTGGGCCAAGTGACGTATCCGTGCGTTCGTCCTGTGGCACTGTAAAAAAAAAAAAAAAAAAAAATGTTATGACGCTGAACATCTCTTCGGGTTTATGAAACACGGACACTACATTTCCTCTGGTTCCGAGCGTTAAGATAAGTGCTGCAGAAATCGGAACACAGTTCTTACCATAGAAATGAGCCTTTTTACGAACGAGTCCAGAAGTTTGATGCTGGTGCAAAACTCGCCGGAGTCGGCTGATGGCCAACGCTTCCAATGTACCGCGTGCGATCGTGTGACGGTTCTATTCAGTCGTGGGTGAAGACACCGGAATTTTTTTTTTTTCGCCGAAATGGTTCCGCGACAAGTTTGCACTCGAAAACACTTCTGCTCAGATCCAATTTCGTGATTGGATTATTTTAAACCGCTTGCGTCTATGGGCGTGACTTTACAATTACTGAGTGTGGCGTGTCAAGCGTTTTAATGATTTGTAAGTGGCCCGACGGGAAAGGTGACTGAATAACCCTGCACTAGTGATTCGAGTGTATAGAGGACCGAAGTATAGCATATGGCCAAAGCATTTCGCGAAATGCTCGGGGCCTAACAGACATTAAGGGGCCCGCCTGGCTGGCGCTCGGACACCGCGCCGTCGCAGAGTGTTTGAAATCTACGTTTTTTTAAACCAAACTATTATATGCTGTTCACGGTAAAATGAGCAATTTTGAAAGCACTGCTTAAGATCTACTTGCATGCACGTTGTGTATTCTCACACCTTATCTAAAATTAACACTGGCAAGGTCCTCGTCACTTAATCCATGCGTCGGTCCAGCGAAACTGTGAAATTATAAGAAAAGTAGATAATTTACAAACATGCTCATTTGTACGCTTCGATACACAAATAAAACAGAAAGTGAAGGAAATAATTTAAGTTATCGCAAATGGTAATCCAACTATTTTCATTTGACGTTAAGACATGGAACTACTTTCCATCCATCGTTACCAACTTTACTGTGTGCATGTTACTCAGTGCACCCGTTAGGATATATGCAGAGAGAAGCGGTGACTTTTTTCTAAGGTTGATTTCAAAAGTGCTCACGTTATCATGAACAGCCATTAAACGTGCATCTAATCTGCTTAGCTACGAAAATAATGGACACTTCAGACTATGCCTGTGGATTACTTTTAAGACACATTATAAACACCATTATAGAGCACACCAAATTGGTTAAAAACGTATTTTTCAAAGCGCCGTATCTCTAAACATACGCGTTAAATATACACACAAAGGTAATCTAGGAACATGCAATGAACCTTGCTATAAACAAAATTAAAATGAATCAAATATAAGAAAAACGGGGATGTTCACGATAAAGTGAGCGCTTTTGAAATCAACCTTAGAAAAAAGTCACTGCCGCTGAACGCATATATTTTATTGAGCGCACTGGCTGACATTTGCACAGTAAAGTTGGTAACGATGAATGGAAAATAGTTACATATATTTATGTTGAATAAAAAGTGTTAGGTAACCATTTGTGATAACTTAAATTATTTCATTAGCTTTCTTTTTTTTTTTATGCATCGAAGTGTGAAAATGAGCAGATTTGTATAATATTTACCTGCCAAAAAATGTCACCTATTTACTTGACCGACGCATGAATGAAGTGATGAGGCCGATGGCAACGTTGATTTTACATAAGGCGGAAGAATACATAACGTGTACACAAGTAGATCTTAAGCAGGGCTTCCAAAAGCCTTTAACACTATGTAATTCACTGCAATCGTAGATGAGGCTTTACAGATCTTGCGCTTCTCGGTACTCAAAGGCGGGAGAAGACCCGAAAACGCTGCAGTGTTGTTTGGGGAATACGTTCGCGATTTTCGACCGCCTCGTCGTGAGTCCACGTGGTGCCGCTTGTAAGCGCCACTTGAGATGCAGGAAGTGTGCGCGGCGCGTACCGCCATTAGGAAGGAAGTGTGCGGGGCCGCTGCTGAATGTCACGCCGGCACACACGCACACTCGTGCTGGTGCTTGCTCGCCAAGCCAAACACTCCAGGAGGGAAAAAAAAAAAAAAAAATAACATATCGAGTGGACGATGCGCTCCTGTTTCTTTGACGCCCAGGCGCCTCCGTATAGCTGGCTCCGCAATGGTGCGATGCGTTGGGCTGCGACGAGCCATACTTGCTGTTTCACAACTATGCGATCATCTGTCGGCGACAGACGCCGTCTGAGATGGTGCTGCTATCTAGTTTAAGGGTGGAAATTACATTTTAAGACCTCACGAATGTAACAAAAGATACGCATAAAAAGTTGAAACTGTATGTTTTAGCTGTAGAAGATAAAAACAGGGTAGTATAAATCCGATGTGTGACAAAAACTAGCGGGAATGAGACATGCTAAGACGAAGTATAATTATTTTGATGTTAATAAAATAATTTTATTTCAATGTCCATATATATATAGCCTTGTCTTCTATTTTGCACACCCAAGCAGCAAAAATAAAATACAAATACGAATTCATCGGCGTAAACGCGTTCGTCGTTTTCAAATGGTAAAAAAATTGATGTTTTTATTCTCCTTGTAAATAAACACTTATTCTTCTTCTTCTACGTCGCAGGCTGACGCCGACAATCGCAACTCAAGAATTTCGCGCGACGCTGACGCGATAGAATCTGCTTCATCCTGATTGGCTACCAGCTGTAGGCGTAGCGGCTAGAGCGCTCGCTTTCCACCGAGGCACCTTCGTGCCAGACGATGCCGCTGGCCGGCGGGTTTTCTCGGCGATCTGCCGTTTTCCCCCGCCCTTGCATTCCGGTGCTACTCCATACTCACCTCGTTTCACCCTCATCGGCTCTCAACACCTCGCTGTTGAGAGCCGCCCAAATCCCTTCACTCTTCACTCACTCGTTTCGCCCTCATCGGCTCTCAATACCTCGTTGTTAAGCCCACGATCTCCAATTTCTACAGCTTTTGCGCGAATTAATTTTTTGAACCCAAACGGGAGCCGATATTGTAAAATTCTCTTACAATTTTGTTGCAAATTGTTTTTACTATGTAGTTTAATTTTAACTAATTATTAAATAAACCAAATTTTCGATGATTAATTAATTAATTGTATAAAAGTATGCAGTTTTTGTGTGTTTGAAAATTAGACTACATAATAAAAGCAATAAAATTTGTAACAAAATTGCAAGAGTATTTAACAATATCGGCTTTCATTTGGGTTCAAAAAATTAATCCTCGCAAAAGCTGTAGAAATGGGAGATCTTGGCCTAGGTATCAGCTCGGCCGGACCTCTCCATTCCACGGCACTCGTCTTGAGAAGTCCGCCTGCTCGACATTCGACGGACGACTCCGTGAGGTAAAAGACCGGCGATAAAACATCGAAAGTGTGCTCACGCTCACTCGCCACTCTCACTCTGGCTCGGTCTGGCTAACTCTAGCTAATTGAGACTTGCGTCCTCTGTAAGCCTTCGGCATTACTTCTCTAACAGAAACGGTTACACATAGCGAAAAAATAAGATATTGCTGGCTTTTCACTTTCCTCGATTAAATGAAATAGTAACTTATTTTGATCTGTTACATGTTTGCATGATTAAAAACATAGTTATGTGCAAATCACAGTATTGAATAATATGCACACAATTAACTTAAATGAAACGTGAACAGAATATCATAATTTGTTATTTTCCATATAAAATGGAATATTTCTGTTACCACACATTTCACAATCGCAGTTCGATAAAATATTTCTAACACCGCTGTAGAAACAACAAAATGTATCTGGATGTTTGAGGTTAGACTTGAAAACAACATGGCTGCCAGGGAGGGTGCGAGAGTGATCACCGAGTGTACCATCGTCGTTCGCTCGCCCTCTCGTACTTTCTCCTCGGAGTTGAGACAGCAGAGAGGACTCTCTGTGACGTCAAGAGTGAGCGAGAGAGTACTCTCTCGGCGAATTGGGACATGCCTAAACCCGAGCCACCTAGTCTGGGGTGAAACTTGGCGTTTGCTAGCCGACACATAGCTGAGGTCCGAATGCGTAGACGGCTGCTGGGTTACCGTTACAGGCCAACAAACACGCGTGATTTTCCTGACCCAAATATCTGTATCCAACAGAAGCTACAATCAAATAGATTAAGCCTATGTAAATCCCTCCGAGTACAATATTTTATGCTGGTCGCCGTAGTTTTTTAATCGCCGCATTTTTGTTCTTCCAAACACGCTTCCTGCTCTTAAACGCCATTTCTTATTGGCTGACCATCACCAATGTAGATGCAAATGGTTTTCCAGTTAAATATCCGTTTTATTTTTTACTAACGAGATCTGCGAGCTGTCTCGTTCATTTAAGCGTATTTGCATTTTTTTTTTTTGCGTTACGAATTTATTTATGACTGCTGGTTTTTCATTAGGTTCTTTGAAACCTTCACATGTGTACGTACGTTTTATTGACATACAAAACAAGATACAGTTCATTCACGGTTTCTCCCAAATTTTCTGAAGCCCTGCTCAACTTTTTCTTCAAGTATATTCCTCCGCCAATTGACGACGCACTTCTATTGTGCGCACGCAGTGTAATCATATTTTGATTAAGATCTATTTCTTACTATATATTTTCTCCCTGTTGTATTAGTATTAATTATAAATGAAATGTTATAATTTATAAATGAAACATAAGTTAAAGTTCAATTTTAATAAAAAAAATTAGGTACTTTTAATATAACACAATTATAAAACGCTTGTGATATATGATATATTTGGGAAACAACGAATCACTTCATTCATGGGGTGTATTTTTTTCAAAGGTTTTATTCAAAAAAGTGTGAATGAACCACAAAGATACTACATAAAGAAGTAAGTCACCTATATTCACAGTTGCAAGAACACCAGTTCTATTGGTGTCTGTATTTCGACTCATCGCTGCGCCATCCTATATGTAAGTCCACACCATACAAGATATACTTATCATACTGTACCGTGTTCATTATTGGTTGGTCATCAACCACGTGATGCCGAGTCGATTTTGCCCCGGTCAAGTGCATTTTATCGTGTAAAAGGATTTCCAATTAATGATGTCCTTCTGTTGTTTCAACCAAAAAAATGAGGTGTGGCTGTGTTGGGGACACGGGCCGTTTGTTTTGCGTAAATACGTCTACGTTGACCCGCTCGGACGCCTTGATGTTTATTTTACATTTCCGGCACCTATTCACCCGATTATATGGAGTTTTATGGATATCACTGGATTGCTTTTGAGATTTTTCTTTCCAACCGTATACGATTTATGTATTTCCGACATTGTGTTACGGTTTCTTAATTTTTTTTATACATTAAACTCATACAATTTCACCATAACCACGCCACAAAAATGTTTTGCACATGCAATCTATTCATCTTGACGAAACTTAAACGAGCGTCGCAGCTTCTCCCAATCAGAAGTTATACTACGCGGAATTGATGATACGCGGCGAAACGAACTCAAAATTGCTGCGGCACCTTACCCCTCCCACTTCCCTTCTTCATCCGCGATACTTGGCAGTCCTCACTCAACGTAACAAATTCTTTGATCCTTTGGCAATCGAGTGGTGTAATTGAATTTTGAATGCACACGATATGTTCGGGGCTGCAATGCCAAACTGTATCCCCCGATTTTGTTATCATCGGATTTTCTGGATTGCCTCCCACTATGGTTGCAAATTTAAACACGTATTCACGTAAAAAAAAATCCAGGAAAATTATTATTGCACCGCTTTACTGGTTTTCAAATCTGCTGTTAAACAGTAGCAGAGCACTGAATTTAATCAGTGCGAGTGTTTTTTTTCAAGCACAAAGACATTTTCTCAAAGTTATAATAACGTTAGCAGAACAATGGAAAAATATTCCGGTGTGGCTTCGCCCAATGCATGCTATCATATAACTTTACGTGTCACTCGTCTGTATTGTCTGGATGAGTATGTAGACTAATTATACTATGTTTATCAATTGGGAAACAGCCTTAGTAATTTCATTGTTCCGTATCCAGTGTTAGTTATCTTTGAAGACCCAATGAGACAAGTCGTTTTTTTTTATTCCAAGAAGCCTTTGTTGTGGCGTGGCGCAGTCTTCCAGCTGGCTAAGTCCTCGCGTCACGGGGAATGAATTACAGTTCACCAGTGCAGTGCAGAGCGACGATTGAATGATAATATAACCTGAGCATTCTGCAGCCAACGCGTGACCGTACACAAGTTTGATGATTAAGGCGGATACCCACCCACTATAAATGGATTTGCCGATTTTTCGCCAAAGCTTCTATTTCAAAAGGTGTATTGAAATTTCCCGGACGACATATCTCAAATAACAGCTTCCCAAACTTCATCGAACTGCCACAGCTTCGCCACGTTGATTGATTTTTAGCTGGTAACTTTCGAGACTAAACGCGAGATTATTTATTGCGGACGATTACAAAGGCGACGATATCAACAGTAATCAATAAATACTGACCTTAGACAATGCACTAGGCAATGCTCGGTGCTCTGTCGTTCCTAAAGACATGGTACAAAACTTTATTTACAATATAGCAAAAAAAATCCATAAAACCAAAATGGCTGGTGGGAATCTGCCTAAACAGATGGACTAGCTCCAAGTTCAGGGATCGTCATGGTGAATGTAGTGCTTCCAAGCGATTGTCGTATCACAGCGCAGATGACAGTCTTTTCTCGATACTTGAGAGAGCTATTTGCCCTGCACATTTACTCACTTACAAATAAATGCGAATGAGTAGAAACGCAACAGAATTTCAGAAATAAGCCTAAGACGTACTGTATCCAGTAGTAATAATTCTTGCTCCGTTGATACTTTTATTACGCCTCGTGTAATTTAAATACACGTGAGAATTTTATCTTAAATAAACGTATGCATATAGGGTAGAAGGGATATACGTGCCCTTGTGTAAAATCATGATACAGTGGTCACAAGGGAATATTAAATTCCCACGACAGAATGTTATATCTTGATTGTTGGTTTGCAACAAAATAAGTCAATGTTTTTAGCTAAGTGTGTAGAGTGAAGTGTCGCTACTCCTTTCCACGCCAACTTCAGCTTATTATTGGGTTGTGTCGAGCGGTAACACCAGTGACTGGGAACAAATGAGCTGTGTGTGAAACAGCAGTGGGGATGTGTGGTACTACCCAACATGGTACAATTTGACTTGCATAAAATAACATTTCCTGCTTCTCCCAACCAAATAGTTTACGTTGCTTCGAAATTCCCTATGTGTTCATCATGATTTAATATCTAGAAAGTTCAGAAAGTCTAGCAAGTATACAATCAGTGAGAAAATACATTTGGGCGGCTCTTAAGGCCATAGGTGCACGGAAGCAGTATATTTCTATCATTTTTGTCATAACTTCATACACCGCGGATTGTTCAAAATTTTTGCAAGACGTAAATAACAACTTTTAGCACCTTCTTACATTGTTACAAATTCGCTATGTTCGTTATTCTCGGCGCACTGATTGCAGATAAGAAAACAAAAATTCTTTCTTTTCTTCCATCAGTGCTCCGAGAATAACGAACATAGTGAATTTTGTTATGATGTAAGAAGGTGCTAAAAGATGTTATTTATGTCTTGTCTAGCCAAAAATTTCGACAAACCCTTTGGAAAACAAGTTATGACAATAATTGTATGAATATACTGCTTTCATGCACCAATGGCCTCGACAGCAGGTTTTCACACCCTCCATCCTCCCGCACTGCAAGTGTACTCTGGTGACTAATGCAGTGCGCTAAGGCCTTACCAGCAGAACAGGACAGAGCATATTAAAATGGCGCCAGTACCTAGCCGAAGGCCATAACTGGTCTCAGTTACTGTCGTGTGTTTGATGTTTGTGTCGGTGTTGTGTTGGTGTCACTGTAATGCTGTTTGTGTAGGTGTTGTATGGTGTAAGTGTTGTTTCTTCAGTTTATTTGTTATTGTGTATATGTGTATTATTGATGTCTGTGTGGGTAGTTCGAAATGAATATACTGAATATTATTGTTTGTATTGACACATGATGTATTATTTGTGAGGGCTCAAGAGGAGCATTTAGTAATTTAGTTTCTAAAATTATACTAACAGTAATTATTGTTCATACTCTAACTACTATCTAGATTGGTAGGTTACTTTGATAAGTGATTACATGTCAATAAGGAAAATATTTCTAGAAACCACTGCCAGGTAGGCCTTAACAGCAAGGTCTTGAGAGCCGATGTGGGTGAAGTGAGGTGAGTATGGAGCAGCGCCGGAATGCAATGGCGGGAAGATCCCCGAGAAAACCCGCCATCGTCCGGCACGATCCCCACATGTGAAGACCCGGAAGCGACCCCGCCGGGAATCGAGCCTGGTTCTCGTAGGTGGGAGGCGAATGGTCTGACCACTACGCCACCGCGGCCCCAGTCGCAAACAGAGACGTCGAATGAACTGCGAAATTTCCGGGTCCCCAGCTGCACCCGAAGACCAATCGCCAGTCAGGTCATCGCGCGTACGGGCGACGGGACACCTGATGCGCCTAGCCATTGTCGTCCTTAACGCTTCCTTGGTCACGTGCCTCGGGCACTGCGTATCGGCACGAGCGCGCGGGCTGCAGCCGCGAAAAAAAAAAAAAAACGTGTCTTATCGGCGTGCATCGTCCTGGGGACGTCATCGTCGCTGTCGGAGGCATCGGACCGAATTGAGTCACATATGTGATACAACGGAAAAACGGATAAATTATTACGGCCGTGATGAACACTCGCGTTTCTGCGATGTGCCGAGCCGCCGTAAACCGTATCGTCGTGACGAATAATAACAGACTACTCACGGCAAAGTGAGCACTTATGAAAGCCCTCTCATTTGGAATAATAGTCACTAAATATATTGTATTTTATCCTTAGACAACTTCCGAGTACGGTGTAACATACACACTGTGTTTATTACCTTCGTGGCAATTTTTATTTAAAAAGGTGGTTAAAGGAAAAAAATGGCTAAAAGAAAAGTAACTAGGTCGTCATAAGTGCTCAATTTGACGTGAACAGCCTATAATTGACTTAACAACGGCCGGAATCGCAGCACAAGAGGCACGGACCTCAGTTCGCCGAGTCCCTTGTGTTAACTCCTCCACATCCAGCCGACGCCACTGGTCTGCGGGTTTTCTCGGGGCTCTCCCGTTTACCCCGCTCCTAGGGAGGCGAGCAGACTAACCGCTCAATCGCCGTGGCCCCGCGCGACGTTGGGCCATTTTGCTGGAGCGGGAGGCTGGTGATGGCGACGCTCGTGGTTCGTTTCCTCTTCTGCAGCGCTGCCTGTTCTACGCCCAGTGGCACGCCCGACGGACGGGAAAGGCAATAAGCGCGCTGTACGATTCGCGTTTCCTTGTAGGGACATATGGCGCGCGGCGCGCAGCTGACCGGGTCAGAAGGACACACGCCGATCACTGTTCGCCGTTGCTGCACGCACGCCAATATGGACGTCGTCGTCTCGCTCTCTCACACATCTTCTCTTCACAGACGCCTCGGGTCTGCTATAGGCTGCTGTTCTTCGCGGTTATTTGAACACTCTTGAACTCAACCTTTGAAAAATGTCACTGTCCGTAAAGGTTGTTCACGATAAAGTGAGCACTTTTGAAATCAACCTTAGAAAAAAGTCACTATCCATACCTGCATATATTTTATCGGGCGAATTGAGTGACATGCGCCCAGTAAAGTTGGTAACGATGGATGGGTGTAGTTCCATATATTAATGCCGAATAAAAAGTGTTAGGTAACTATTTGTGACAACTTAACATTAATTCTTTCACTTTCTGTTTTTTTAATTCATCGAAGTGTAAAAATTAGCGGATTTGCAACGTATTTACTTACTTCATAATTTCACAGTTTCATTTGACCGACGCATGAATAAAGTGATGAGGCCCATGACAATGTTAATCTTACATAATGTGCCTCAAGTAGGTCGTAAGCAGGGCTTTCAAAAGTGCTCATTTTACCGGGAATAACTTATAGGTATAGACTGTTCATGATAAAGTGAGCACTTTTGACGCCTTAGTTACTTTTTCCTTTGATCAATTTTTTATCCTTTAACCACTTTTTAAAATAAATATTACCATGCAAGTAATAAACACAGAGTGTAGATTATATTGCACTCGGAAGTTAACGCCTAAGGCTACAATAAAGCATGTTTATTGACTATTATTCCAAAAGAAAGAGCTTTCAAAAGTGCCCACTTTGCCGTGAATAGCCTACAGTATTGCCTAGTGCTAGGCATCGTATCGCTGCAGCCGAAGCTTCGTGTACGTTCTGCATGGAAACGGCGAGTCCTGTGTAGTCGCAATGAGAGGACCATTTTTGTCTATCAGATCATACCGCTTAATAAACCAGCGTCAAATTCTCGTATTTCCTGATGGTAAAAGTGTTTTCTGCATTGAGAGGGTGGGCCACCCCCTGTTATTTTCATCGTGGAGGAAGGGAGGTTATTAATGACAGTTTGCTCTTAGATCGAAGATCCGGATAACATAAAACAGTTTTCGTATAATTGCAGTTTAACTTCACTGCGTTTTCGATATTTCGAAAAAAAATACGTTTTCTCAATGGCGCATATCTCCCTTAATATTCAGTTTCAGTATCAATCATCGTACATTTACCCTTTGAATTTGTACATGGAATCACCTCACTATGTTTTCCATTCGAGTTACGCCCCATTTTATATAGAGTTCGTTCGAATATTAAGTTTCACATGTGCCTGTGGAAGGAAAAACAGCGGGTGTAAATGAAATATTTTTTAACGGATGTACGCAACGTGGAGGAGTAGAATCAGAACAGGCGGCGCATTCAAGAACTGCACGCAGTGAATCAGCAAGCGAATACACGTATAGGCGGTTCACGGTGGAATGAGCACTTTTGCCCTGCTTAAGATCTACTTGAATACACGTGTATCCCTCCGCCTTATGTAAAAATAACATTGCCACGGGCCTCATGCGTCGGTCAAGTGAAACTGTGAAATTGTTAGAAGAGTAAACATTTTACAAATATGCTAATTGTACACTTCGATGCGTTAGAAATAAAGCAGAAAGAGTGATAAATAAATTTAAGTTAACAGAAATGGCTGCGTAAGACTTCTTATTCGACGTTAGTATACGGAACTACTTTCCCATCCATCGTTACGAACTTAACTGGGCGCATGTCACTCAGGGCGCCCCGTTAAAACGTGTGCATGTAGGAGCAGTGACTTTTTTTTTTCTCAGGTTGATTCCGAAAGTGGTCACCTTATCGTGAGCATCGTTTAGCACAGGGTATGCGCACGCTTGTTCCCAGTGGAGGCTCGGCTCCCGAGCAGCGTGGGCTCCCGTCTGGAGAGAGTCGACGGACGACCCCTGGTGCCTGCGTGTCTTTGGCCTCGCATTCACCCCCTCCGCGCCGAACACTCGCTCGGTGGGCGGAGTGTTACCCCACTCGGCCACTCAGGGCCTCGCTGCCCACGACCGAGGTCGTGTTGTTGCGCGAGAGAACCGCTCGTGACCTGCACTGTGCCGCGTGCCAGTGTCTTCTGTGCGAGCTGCCTGATTTGCGGACGTCCGACTTACGGACAGCTTGATGCCTCGGACACGTGCTACTTGCAACTCTCCTGAAGCCCTGCTGAAGTCAGTTCTACCTCCGGTATATTCGCCCGCCTCGTGCAAACGAACAAACGAAGCTTAGCCCCTTGAGATACCATCCCGAGTAGACGCCTTCGCGTGTTGCTGAATCCGCAAAACAATGGCCAGTGCTGTGTAAGTACGGACGTTAGGACCAATACGGACATCGCATTTCACTGGGCAATGCCACTGGCTGCTGGTGGCACAAAAACTATTTTATCATTGGCTGCTTCTTGTGCCATGGATCTACTGGAACTCTTTCCATAGGCTACAAAGTGTCAGTTGTTGTAACACATTCGTAGGTACCGTTGTAACCAAAAATTCCCCTGTTTTGTAACACCTGAACTGAAAAATTAATGTGAACGTTAAGGGGTTAACACATCCTAGAGAACTTCACCAAAGGGACAACGCGCCAGATTCGTGCGCGCTCACTGTAATAATATTTTGCATAAAAACCATTTCTCACTAAGCGTCACCAACACAACTGTATTCTCCCTACTTTTATACATATTAAATATTAATAAAATATAATAATTCACAGATACAATATTAGCAAAAATTCAATTTAAGCAATAATAAGGCACGCTTATGTTAACACACGTATAAGATGCTTCTAATGCTTGACATACTTCGGAAAGAACTAAACACGTCATACATAGGTACAGATGATGGTTTATCGCGGGAAAAGTTGTGTTTACTAGGATTCAACGTACTATACACATGTTCGACAGTTTTCTTTCCTTATTGGCTGTCATGCTCGTATGAAGCTACTACCCCATTTCACTGGGCCAAAGAGGATTCTCATATTATAAGGCAGAAGGTTCGTGATTGGTCTGCGAACAACGTAGCCGAATCAGAACCTTGTTCATCCAATCATGAAAGAATAAACCAATTAGAGTGTTATGGAAGACATGTTGGCTCAGAAATTTTTCACGATTTTACATCATATCTATACATGGGATGATTGTTCAAAGGTTTGGTTAAAAAGAGTGTGAAAAAACCATGAGTGGCGTAAAGGTACTTAAGGCTAACCCCGCAGCCGCACGCGCCAATAAAATAGCGTCGCTGGCCAGCAACACTTGGTTGCAACGCGCCGTTCGCCAATCAGCGCTTGGGTAATTACTCGCCAGCCGGGGCAGCACGGCATACGGCAGCCAATCAGACGCAAGGCACGTTTCCGCAAAGCATCGCGCGGCCTGTCAGAGAATGGGTACGCACACGTCACAGGATCCGCCGCGACAATTCGTCTCTGTATACTTATCTACTCTGAGACCACGCTAGACTTTGTAATCCTCTGTATACTCAAGTGTGTACTAGCTACTACAACAGTACGTACTTTGTCTCACCCTAGACTGCGTATATCACATGAGTGAGTGAAGAGATTTGCACGGCTCTTAACAGCGAGGTCTCGAGAGCCGATGAGTGTGAGGTGAGGCAAGGCTGGAGCAGCGCCAGAATGCAAGGGCGGGGGAAACGGGAGATCCCCGAGAAAACCCACCGACCAGCGGTGTCGTCCGGCACGATCACCACATGCGAAAATCCGGTGGGAGAGGGGTGACCCCGCTTGGGAATCGAACCCGGTTTGCCTCGGTGCGAGGCGAGTAGTCTAACCACTACACCACCGCTGTCCAATATAGCATGAGATTTGGCCCTGTTTTGCTATAGTTTTCTATAATTCGCTGTTATCCAGCTGCAAGAGCAATTCGAATATTCGTGTGTTTGAAATCTAAGTAGACTACAAATAAATTAGCTAAATTTTCTCATCCCGGAAAGTTAGTAGCAGCTTGCTATTGGAAAGTTAACAAGAAAAGGGTGGCATGGAAATTAAACCCTATATTATTGCGGTTGGCATCTCGCCTCAAGATTTAAAAAAGTTTTGTTTTATGTGGTATAACTTTTGAGGGAGTTAGGCCTAAATAGATACCCGTGCGTTATCAGTGCGGACTTTGGACCTCTGACCACGGAAAAACAATAAATTCGTTCTGTACTTTTTCTTCGTCGTAAAATTTTTATCAACTTGGAAACAAGGCTTCCACGATAAGTCCAGGAAACGGAATAAGTACGATTTTATCCGCACTGATGACGGGATTGGTAAAAGCGACTATGTGTGTGATGCCAAGCTTCGTTAAAGTGTTGCGACCTTTGTTTGGTCTATTTAACGACGAAGTACGTTCATCAATCTTTACCAAGGTCATTGGGAATCTAGTTGCCAATATCCCTAAGAAACGTAAGGAAATCGGCACTAGGTGGCTAGTTTCGTACGCTCAGTCCCATTAAGTGTTAGTTCCGCTTATTTTTTAAGTGCAGAAATCTAGTCGCCGATTGGCTTCCCTAAATTCCCATATAGTGGAGATTTCTGTAAAATGGCGATAGCAGGGCTTGTGTTAATTAGATTAAGATTAAGAGTTTATTGCGTATGTGGGCGTGTATCTACACGCCATTGCCCTGAGAGAGTATTTACGGAACTGGAACTATACAGATATGATTCATTTAAATTTTTTTCAGGCAGTTGTGACGATGACTTCTTACCGCCACAACTTACCCCCACCCTCTCCAAACCCTCCGCCTAATCGTAACACTAACAGGGAGAGAAAGTAAAGGAAGTGCATTACCTCAAATTACCCATAACCAACATCATAACCAATAAGCATAGAAGGTATTGTAAATGTCTATACTATACTGTCCAGAGTGGATGGGCATCAAATTACACACACTCCAAACACTTTAATTTTCACCAACAAAATTATTCATTTCAGTATACAGTTCTGTTCTCTGATCAATTTGATCACGACAAAATACAGTATAAATCAATTTAACATACTTCTTAAAACACCAATGGTTAAATAAAAACACCACTAAAACATAAAACATAACTCTTAGAGAAAGACAACAATTTACAAACGTCTGCATGTACACTCTACTTTCACATCAAAACCCAATAAAAATGTGCATTGCAGTTTCTTTGACATCTTCCACAAGGAGGATTTTACATAAATCAATTATTTTAATTTACCATCTGCCCTATATATGACAAAACACATTCTATAAAAAGAGTTCGCCGAACCTAAATGGTCTCAGGAGAGAGAGTCCCAAAATCTCACCCGGTTTTGTCTCCAAATGCATTACCAACCAACATACACTCCGCACAAACCCATATCACCAAATATCCACATATACAAGTTTGAGCCTGAGGGTATTGCCCCCACCAGTACACCAGAGAGTGTAGGTATTGCTCAAAACTGCTCCACTCTCACATTCACATGCAAAGAGCCAGAGAGTATTGCTTCCACCAGTACACCAACGGTGTAGGTATTGCTCTCACATGACATGCACCACAAAATCAAACCCGCACATTCATATAGGCTAAAGCCTGAGGATATTGCCTCCATCAGTACTCCAGAGATGTAGGTATTGATCTAGCCTATACTACACACTCTATACACACACTCAACATACACCAATCTGCTGTTGTTTTAGTCGAGTTCAAAACTTAATTTGCGTAATGTATCCCGTCCAGAACCTTTCTTCATCTGCCTTTTCTGCCCCCGCACTATAGGTACTCCATTCGCCGAAAATCTCGATTTACAGAAGTCTCGACTCTCCACTTCTTAAAATGGCAAATATTTCCCTCTTCGCACAGTAGGCAGTGTTTTTCTAAGTCCCGCCCTACCAAATGTCGAAGCTCGGAACCTGCCAAAATGATTTCCAAGTCCCCACACTGGCACTTTTCAGTCCGAATAAGTCCTCACTGGCAAAAATTAATCAAAGTCTGGGGCACAGCCAAGTCCACTCACTGGCAAAATGTTTTCTAAGTTCAAACACTGTCCAAAAATATTCTAAGTCCATGCACTACTTGAAATTTTTCTCTAAGTCCCAGATCGATACTTAACTTTGCCATCACTCTCTGCTGACCTTCCCCGAATCTGACAAGGATTCCATCTCCTGGTACGGGCCCTGCCTTCAACGAATTTCCCTGCAGGACTCCGGCCTTTACCGGCGGTGATCTCCGCTGAACTCCGATCCTCGCTGGCGACGATCTCCCCGAACAAATTTTTTATTCTAATCTACCCTATTGCTAAGTATTAAGTGTGCATCCGTAGGTAGGGATGGGTTCCAATTGCGTCTCAGGGCGAACCCCTATACCTAAAGGAGAGGAAGTTTTGTGCTAAGGAGACGGGTATATCGGCAGAGAGGGATTGGGCAGCCATGGGGGGCATGACTACCTGCTTGAGTGTACCTATAGCTGAAACTGTATCTAGAAGGGGGAAATAAAAACCGGTATAGTACCGTAAATACTCTCCTGGCAGAAAAAAAAACTTTGGGAGCATTACAGAAAATGCTACAGGAGACAGTAGGTGTGGATTACAAAAATGTTGATAGGAAGTTGAAATATCTAGAAGAGAGGGGGTGGTGCTTGTGAGCGAATGCTTGAGGCGCATACGCCCTTGAGGTGGAAACTGCTGTCCATATTCCTGTGCAGGCTGCCTGCACAACGATATCGACAGTAACAATTGAATGCAGGGACCCCCTTCTTCTCGTCGAGTGCGTCAGAAACCTCGGCAGCTTAGTCATGGCACTTACTCCATCTTCGCTCTTCTGTGCCCTAGCCAGGGTTGCTCGGTCTTGAGTGAGCTGAGCTCAGTTAGACATCCCAGGACCTACCAGTGATGGAGACGAATCCACTGGCCCAGGGTGCTTCCAAGGTCCGATGCATTCCATTCCTCACACATCTGCAGTCAATAGCCCACAGAATCCAGCAGAAGGGAGGTTCGCCACACGTCGCATGTTTCAGCACCTTGAGATCCCTCCCCTTCTTCGCCTTGATCGTTGGGCCGCTTCCAGCAGATGTGTCAGCCATCTTCATACTGAGCCACCCAGGATCCCGATGCCCACGACGACGGCACTTTCGCATTGGCCAGTTGGTCCATGGGCTGGTATTTGAATATGCCCAGCCATCCCAGAGTCTGGGGAACCCCCCCCCCCCCCCCCCCCAATCCGCCACTTGGAGAGGCGACTAGTTGCGGATAGTCGTCGCGCCTAATCTGCCACAGTCCCATTGAACCCGCAGCCGCACCTCGCTTTCGCTGGTACCAAGGGGCGGGTAGATCCTGGAGAGTGAACGATTACGAGCACGATGTTCATCCCACAGCAGCTCAGCTAGTGTCTCTTCGAATCACTAATTTTTCTAACTGTCCTATAACTAAGTGTTAAGTGGAAGCCCGGTGGTTAGGGCTGGATCTTATTGCATCTTAGGGCTAACCCCTTACGCCTACAAGGAAAGGGAGTTTTGCAAGGTGACATGCATTATTTCAAAGAGGCATGGCCAACCATTTAGGCAGTGACTACCTCCCTAAGTTTACTTATAACTAACTATAACTAGAAGAGCAAGAAAAACCATCATAGGCAAAGTAAAAACCCTTGCGACAGGAAATATTTCAAATAGTTACATGCATTAAAAAAGAAATTCTACAGGAGACCGAGTTTTCGGATTATGCTCTTTATTAGTAGGGATGAAAAGACTAGTAGAGAGATGCCGGGTTCTCCTCGAATCACCCACATACACCGTTATATACATAATGACACAATCCCCACCATGAGTGACCCTGACCACCCATCATCAGCACCAGCGCACTTTTTTCCAGCCATAATTCAATATTACACTTTAGAACCACCCAATCAACACAGGCCAGAAAACACAAGCTCCTATACACAAGCCCGCCGCACAACCAAGTGCTGCAGTACAGGCGCGACGAAAGGGGTCGATCACACATACCAACAATAAGCTGTAAAAACACAAACAACCCTTAAAAATATATCAAATTTGCAATTTTCGCTATAGTAACGGACCATACTCCGTCACACAGTTCCGTTATTTCTTTGACAAGAAAGTTATGGAATACGATGAAGTAGATCGATTATAGTCGTCTCTGCATGTATACAACATCAACCTACACTGTCACAGTCACATGGTCAGCACCGATGAACATGTTTGTTTGTATCTTAGTTCGATGAACATGTTTGTTTGTATCTTAGTTTTCAAAATACGAGACCTTCCATATGAATGAAATACTTTTACCGATGCGAATTTAATCTAATTGCGCCAAAAATTGGCTAGAGGAAATGCATACAAACGTCTGGAAGCACTTGTTTACATAAACAGTGCACTAACCTGAAACCCTATCCACATCATTTATTAATACTCGTACTGCCAGAGACGAAGTGCAGTGTTGAGACACGGAGATTGGCAACTGCACACCTCAGGGCGCGCACTCTAACCCATTTTCCCCTGCACGCACTCTGTGTGTAAACGAGGTTAATGGTTGAGTCGGTCGCGCTGCAGCAACGAACCCCGGCACGTCGTTAGTTGGCAGTGTCTATTCGCGGTTTCTTCGCACTTTTTAAATTAAACTTTTTAAAAATCACCCAATGTATGACGCGTTTAGTTATTTCCATTACAAACATTTTAAAACTTTTGTTTACAAAAAATACCCTATATTTTGTTCAATCGAACTTTTGTTTATATTTTATCTATAAACTGTACTATTTCATTTATAATTATTATGAATAAATACATGGAGGAAAAAAGTGTGTTGATAATGCCTAGTAGGAAATAGTGCTTATGCAAATTATTACTAAACTGAGCGTGCAGGTATGCAGGGTCGCTATCCCTTTGGTGTAATTTTCTAAACTGGGTGAAGCTTTGTTGGCATAAGGCTGAGGAGCATCCTGGAAGCAGGACTTCAGAAATGTAATCGCTGCAGCAGCTAACGCCGGCATGTCGTGAGTTTGCTGGTAGCCCGTAGTCGCCGAGTGTACAAAACTCCCCCGCTCCCCCTACTCAGACAGGCATATCGCCGCGAGGAAGTTGTACGTCAGTCGTCGCGCAGTGCCGGCATCCCCCCCCCCCCCCCCTAACCTTCACGCACCATCATGCTTTATTTTGTCCTTGATGCCATCTCCGGCTAGGAGTCTCTCCCCCCCCCCCCCACCCTCGTTTCCACGTCGTCGAGCCGACGCGCTAATTCTGAACGCGCCGAATCAGACGCGCCGCCGCCACCAAACAAAACAAACACAACGCTCTTTTTTTTTTTTTTTTTTTTCACGTCCTGTTCCGGTTGCAGCTACCACGCCGCCCCCCTTGTTTAAACTCAGAATGGCGCCAGTCGAGGTGAACTATTTTCACGTGTTCACGTGGCTCATTAGGTGGTGTATTCACCCTGGCGGAAGGTGCACTTTTGAGGTTAGGAGAGTGTTTCAACCGACTGTCGTCGCGGACTCGCGCCACGCGCAGAAATCACACAACATGGCATAAGAATACGGATGCAAAAATATTCAATTAACACGTACAAAATTCCGCAGAAGGAATCGAACCTGGAGTAACAAAAGACTCGGGGACAAAAATAACACGAGGATAAGTAAATTAACCAACGAGGATAGTCGCAAAAATCCTGGACGACTCACCGAAGACAACACAGAATACAGTGGCGAAAATAAACAGATTTATGTAGGAGTCCCGGTGGTGCTTCCTACCTAGGCGACCCGGGTTTGTATTCCGGGTGGAGTCGCTCCCGGATTTTCACATGTGTAAATCGTGCCGTACGATGCCGCTGGTTGACGCCCTTGCATTCCGGTACACCTCGTTTTACCCTCATTGGCTGTCAAGACCCCGATGTTAAGAGCCGCCTAAACCAATAAACAGTACAGTTGTATGCACAAAAACTGGACGGAAAGAATCAAAGGCAAAGACTTCTAAGGTACAGTAATACACAATACAATAATATTGTCTACATTTGCATGCAGTATCGCAGGATTAGGTACGGAGGTAGATAAGTGTACAGAGGCGAATTGGCGAGTGAGTGAAAAGATTTGGGACGCCTCTTAACAGCTAGGTCTTGAGAGCCGATGATGAGGGTGGAGTGAGGTAAGTATGGAGCAGCGCCGGAATGAGGGGGATGGCGGAAACGGGAGATCCCCGAGAAATCCCGCCGACCAGCGGCATTGTCCGGCGCGATTCCCACTTGCGAAAATCCGGGAGTGGCCCGGCCGGGGATTGAACCCGGTTCGCCTTGGTGGGAGGCGGGCAGGCTAACCGGTCAGCCACCGCGGTCCCCGGCGGATTGGCGTGGCGGTTCCTTTGATGTGGGCGTAATCATTCTGTGATTGCTTGCGCGATGCTCTGTAACGGGCCCCTTGTGTCTGATTGGGTACTGTCTGCCATGGGGGGGGGGGGAGGGAATCTCCCCTATTTGCTGTACTGTCGTTTGGCAAGTAGATTACCATGCGCTGATTGACGAACTGCAGGTTGCTGGCGTGTGCGGAATAAGTTGTTGTTTCACCTCTGTATTTCCGAATACTCTGTGATTAGACCTTCTTCAGTTGAAGTTTGCCCGTCGGTAACGAATGGAAGACGGATTCTTTCCACGCCATTCTTTCGTCTTTATTGTGGACTCTACTTCATTCTGCCACTTCGAGGGTGTTAACGGACATGTAAGTTTTTTTTTTTTTTTTCTAAATTAAGTTTTTATGGTTTATTCTCGATTAAGTAAAAACTTCTGCATGCCGTGTGTATTTTCTCCTATATAATGCTGTCGCCACAAGCAAACTATTACTTAAACGTGACGTGCAAAGAAACCAATTTCAGCGACTACCAATTAAAATTTAACATTTTTAATAACAATTTTAGAACGTAACTACTTGTCTTATTTCACTGCCAACATTTCGTGATTTGATTCGAATGGGGAAGTAACTTTTTTAAAAGATGCAATGAACCGGAAACCAAATATATCGTACATTTGTGTTTCTTAAATAGCTGAGGATGGCAGATCAGGTGAATGTTAAGATTGATTTTTTTTTTGTATGAATTTCCAGTACGAAGCGGTTTTCGCAATCTCGCCATTCTCCGCACCCTGGCATTGGTATTCTCAATGTTGGCAAGCCGCATCCCGTTGCACGGCGCATTGTAAGTCTCGATGCAGCGATACTGGCAGACTAGCGATGACATTACACGCCTGTTGTCAACAACAGGACTTCAAAAAGTTTTGATCAGCAGCAGACGCCAGAGAATCCAATCCTTTAAAAAAAAAAAAAAAAAAAAAAAAAAAAACGTGATAAACAGGCTATGCGGAAAACTCCAAGAGCCAGCTGGCTCAGAAAGACGTTTCATGATTTCTTAGGCAGCAGCCTTTCTCATTTTGCTCGCCGGCACGTGAAAATACAATCCACGACATTTCTCGGCGGTTTCCTACTGGATGTACGGTCTTGCAATCAATTGACATTTTTTTTAGCACGCTCTGTATGACTTCGATCTGTAGCTAAACAAGAATGGTGTCTGAAAAAATAAACGGTTCTGTGGTACTGAAAAAAAAAAATTTTATCCTCACAAAAATTTTTATGACAAAGAAAAATTTTTTTGTCATGTCACGCTTTATCGGTAACATCGAAATCACTTTCGTGGACAATAATGCGTTTTTTAGTAGCAGCAAAAAAAAAAGTATTATGCTAGCAGCAGTATTGTTCAGTGGGGCTCACGGATATATAAGGCTGTTCACGGTAAACTGAGGACTTTTGAAAGCCCTGCTTAAGATCTACTTGTACGAACGTTGTGTATTCTTCCACCTTACGTAAAATTAACATTGCCATGAACCTCGTCACTTTAATCACGCGTCGGTCAAGTGAAAATGTGAAAATATTAAAAAAGTGAATATTGTACAAGCCTGCTCATATTTACACTTCGCTGCATACAAAAAAGCGAAGGAAATTATTTATGTTATCATAAATGGTTACCCAACACTTTTTATTCGACGTTGAGACATGGAACTAGTTTCCTTTCATCGTTACCAACATTACTGGGTGCATGTCACTCAGTGCGCCCGTTAAAATATACGCAGTGGCGCAGTCGGTTGGTGCGCCTCCGATCTGGAGTTCAGGAGGCTCTGGGTTCGAATCACGAGTAAGGCAAGGATGTTAATTTAAGTTAGTCTGCAAGCCCTCCCCTGCTAAGTTTTCAAGCATAAAACCGGGTGGGCGTTAAAAAGCCCTTTACAATAGAACAATTATAAGGTTGATTTCAAAAGTGCTCACTTTATCGTGAGCAGCCTTTACTTTGCGGGCTGCGAGATTTGATAGGTAGATGGGTATAAGTTAAAAATAAACTCAGGGTGTCCGGGCCTGGAATAGAACACGGGGCTTCTCGGGAGTGTTTACATTTTATTTCTACAACGAACTTCGCTCAGTGTTCAAAGCCAAGGCCTAAACACTTCACCTCAAGGAAATTCAATTTTCTGGAATGATTTATGTGGTGTAGCTTTCACGTACTTGGAGTAAAGGAATTATCTAATCCGCCGTAGTTTCTTAAGAACTTCCCTCGTGAATTGGTTCGTAACCTGGTGCAAGGAGACGAACACTGACAAATATGGTGTCTTTGCCTGAAGGAAATTAACTTCTTCAAATACATCAGCGTGCATTCTCAGAGTGTAAAGGATGTAGTTTTTCTGTCGCAGCAAAATGTTTTACTATGGACCACATGACTAACATTGCTGCCAACTAAATATTTCGTGTGGCAGCCTGTAAACATTTCATCAGTAAACAAATATATGCTAGTGAGGACTAAATGGCTGTAGTACCTTCCAGTCTGTGTGTTATCGTTCACCGTAATCTATATTTTACCAGTAATGGCTGTTCACGATAAAGTGAGCATTTTTAAAATCAACCTTCGAAAAAAGTCACTGCTCCTACCTGTATATATTTTAACGGGCGTATCAGTAAAGCTGGTAACGATGGAGGGAAAATAGTTCCATATTTTATTTTCAAATTAATAGTGTAAGGTAAACATTTGTGATAACTTAAATGATTTAATTAGCTTTCTGTATTTTTAATGCATGTAAGTGTAAGAATTAGCAGATGTGTAAAATATGTATTTTTCTAACAATTTCAGAATTTTAGTTGACCGACGCATGAATAAAGCGAGGAGGCCCATGACAGTGTTAATGTTACATAAGGCGGAATAATACACAACGAGCATACAAGTAGGCCGTAAGCAGGGCTTTCAAAAGTTTGCCGCGAACAGCCTATAGTTATTGTGTGGCTGGAGCTTTGCGAAGGTGATACAGCAAACACATGTGTGTTGCCCGTATTGAAGGGTGTTTGTATGCTGTCAGCGGGCTTTTCAAGCACCTCGCCATCTTAGCTGGGTTTGCTCCTCGCATCACGAATTCCTCTCGGTGCTTTCGTCCATACACCAACGTGTCTGCGAAGATAACATCTCTCTCTCTCTCTCTCTCTCTCTCTCTCTCTCTCTCTCTCTCTCTCTCTCTCCTCTCTCTCTCTCTCTCTCTCTCTCTCTCTCTCTCTCTCTCTCTCTCTCTCTCTCTCTCTTCACACTCTGGGCGCAACGGTTTCTTCACTATTTTTGTTTTTTTTTTATTTCTTCCCAAGGCGTGTCTAGAACACGACATTAAGACTGGGTCTCCCATACTGAAAATACGTAAGCCCACAATTCGTGGCTAAATGAAAACTTAAGCACTAACCAAAACTGTGTTTTCTTCATGTAATATGTTTGCAGCAAACGCCAAAAACATCACCCAATTGAAACACAACTATTTATACGCGATATAGGCTGTTCACGGCAAAGTGCGCACTTTTGAGGCCCTTGTTGCTTTTTTCTTCCAGCATTTTTTTTTTTTTTTTTACGTTTAACCACTTTCTAAAAATTAATATTGCCATGTAAGTAATAAACACAGTGTGTATATTCCACCGCACTCGGAAGTTAACGTCTAAGGTTACAATTAAATATATTTATTGACTATTATTCGAAATGAGAGGGCTTTCAAAATTGCTCACTTTACCATGATCAGCCTATACTTAAGATCACCGATAAACTCTGGGAGGTGATTCCTCACACAAAATAAAGCTTTTATATATATGGGATGTAAACCTACCTTTATTACAAATAAAACATGCAATATGTGAGCTTAATCTCGGAGTTTCGGTATAATGTGCAATCTGTAATAAATTGGTTTACCGATATCAACCGGATAAGCACCCCATCTGCGCATGAAGAAACGCGACCCTCCAGAATATGTGAAACTTTATCTGCTGACGTAAACAGTATTATTAATTTAGAAAAAAAAATAGTTACCTTGTGTTATTACGCTACACTCGACGGTTTTCGTGAAATGGATGCTTAATGTTGTAAACACTGAGTGTATTATATCTGCGACATAGGCAACGTTCGATTGTGTTATTACGCTACACTCGACGGTTTTCGTGAAATGGATGCTTAATGTTGTAAACACCGAGTGTGTTATATCTGCGACATAGGCAACGTTCGACTCATAATTAGAGATGATGGTTCATCGCGGGAAAAGTTGACTTTGTTTGCTGGGATCCAACGTACTGGGCATATTTCCGACAGTTTTCATTTCTTATCGGCCGTCACGCACGTATGATGCCCCTGTCCCATTTAACTGGGCCAACGAGCCAAAACCTCGGCCGCCCGATCATAAAAGGACAAACCAGCTATAGTGTTAATCGAAAGTACGTCGGCTCGAAGAATTTCCGCGATTTCCCATCAGCCCCATGCGTGATGTGATGTAGAGGTAGCACGGGAGGGACACTTCAAACGAGAGGTGGCTGTCAGCACGGCATGCAGTCACGTGTGTGCTTCGCGCGTGAGTGTGTTTCATACCGCTACACGTTCGGTCACGCAGCGGCACAAATTGCCCGGACTGACGGGCATTCTGCTATAGGCTGTTCTCGGTAAAGTGAGAACTTTTGGAAGCCCTGCTTGAAATCTACTTGTGTAAACGTTGTGTGTTCTTCCGCCTTGCGCAAACTGAACACTGTCGTGGACATCGTCACTTTATTCATGCGTCGGACAAGTGAAACTGTGAAATTATTATAGAAGTAATTATTGTACAAATCTGCTCATTTTTACACTTAGATGCATTAAAAAATACAGAAAACGAGAGATATTATTTAATTTATTACAATTGGTTACCTAACAATTTTTGTTCGACATTAATACGTGGAACTACTTTCACCTCCATCGTTACCAACTTTACTGCATATGTCACTCATTGTGCCCGTGAAAATATATATAGGTGAGGGCAGTGACTTTTTTATAAGGTTGATTTCCAAAAAAAAAAAGTCCTCACTTTATCGTGAACAGCCTATAGTGAATGGGCAATGATGAGAAAGTAATGGATGTAGCTAGTGATTTTTCGCGAAAAAAAATAAATGAGTACACGGTAGACTTCAATCCCACAAGCACCCAAACGCAGTAGTTTGTCTATTGTCATTGGTTGCTGTCTGCTTGAGAAGGCGTTTTCATATTTGACCGGGCCACTCATCATTCGGCAACATCGGCACGGCTCCGACGTGCTTCTTGAGCAGACAGTCGTCACGTGTTAAAAAGTAATTCAGCCAATCCAGATAGGTAAAAGACCCTACAGTGTTTTGAAGTATAACTGGTCTTGTAATCTTCTCGCGAAATTTCACTACCCCTAGTAATGGATGAACGACCCGGCGTGTGTACACGGAACGATATCCAGGCAGGCGTGTACCACACCACACCGCGTCTCAGTCAATTACGTGACGACGGCGAGAAAAAAAATATCGTTGCCGGTAAGGATAGGGTAATGTTAGGGACCTGCGAAATTGGAGTTATTTTTGAGGAAAGAATAGACTCCGAAACGTTATACATTTCTATTGGTTTTGTTACTGGGCTACAGTTTTCCTGATATGTCGACCTCCGTGGCGCAGTCGTTTGGTGCGTCGCCGGTCTGGGATGCGGGAGGTTCTGAGTTCGAATCCTACGTAAGGCATGTTCGTCAGTTTAAGTTAGGTTATAAGTTAGTTTACAAGCCGTCCCCTGATAGACCTTTAGGTATAACACTGGGGGGAGGGGGGACGTTAATAAGCCCTTTCCAATTCGAATTCCAGTTGCCTGACATGTTACGGATGTATTTGAACCAATAAGAAACAATTAACGATAGTATAGCTCAATCGCGTCCAACCAAGTCGAAAGGAAAAATGGTACCTGACTTGACTTCTACGGAAGCCAATAAATAAATGGCCCCTCTCGAGTGTGTGTGTATATATATATATATATATATATATATATATATATATATATATATATATATATATATATATATAAGTAGAATGATATGCCGATTCGGGCGCAAGGGAATGGCGATTCGGAGTCCCGGAGCTGTTCATGCTGTCAACCTTGAACCCTGTGACTTTTAATCTTGAAATCCAAAAATCCAAAATATTCCAGAAAATGCAAAAAAAAAAAAAAAAATCCGAAACATTTCTAAAAATGCATTATTAAAAATATTAAAATATAGAACAATATAAAAATTTCAAAAAATTATGTTCTCCGGCGGTAATTTTTTCCTAAAGTTCCCCTTTTTCCTTAAAAAATTTCCTTTTGTCTCTTAAAATTTCCCTTTTGCCACTAAAAAAGTCTAAAAAAATTTTTAAAAACTAATTAGAAATTAATAAAAAATTTGCTTTAACAACTTAAATTTCTGGATGTCACCCCTCACCCATACGCATTCCACCATCCTTGGTAGGTGCGGCGGTCCGCCAGCTTGGTAAATGCTACCGTCCGCCATCTTGGTAGGTGCAATTGTCAGCTATCTTTGTTCTGTCAGCCATCTTAACCGCCATATTGGATGCAGATGATCTTGACCTAGATCCCGTGACCTATAAAGACCTTGAAAACAAAAACTGAAGAAAAGTTGTAAAAATCGAATAAATTCATAAAAGTCAGCAATAATTTTACATTATTGATTACTGCCGTCATCTTGGATCCAGGTTATCTTGTCTTTTGACCTTGACCCGGTTCAAACTTTTGCAATCAGTACTACAATCTTTCAATCATTTGCAATCAGCACCACAATCTTTTGCAATGAGTACCACAATCAGCACCACAATATTTCAGTATTTTGCAGTCAGCACCACAATCAGTACCACAATACTTCAATTACTATATCAATCTTTCACAATCTTTCCATCAATCTTTAGCAATCCTCCATTTCAGCAATCTTTACATCAATATTTAGCAATCTTTCCATTAATCATTAGCAATCCTACTCCTCCTTATCAATATTTCCATCACTCTTTAGCAATCTTTCCAGCAATCTTTAGCAATATTTCCATCACTGTTTAGCAATCCTTCTCCTCAGAATTTTTTCCGTCAATCTTTAGCAATCTTTCCATCAATCATCAACTAATGGGTTTGTCGTCTGTCTGGTGCTGATAGCAAAAGATTGAAAGATCGTGGTGCCGATTGTGGTGTTGATTGCAAAATATTGAAAGATTGTGGTGCTTATTGCGAAAGATTGATGAAAAGATTGATGAAGAAATGTCTTAACTCAATTTTTTTTTTTTTTTTTAGTTTTTAGTCTTTTTTAAATATTTTTGGGTTTTCAAGGTGAAGGGGTCACTGGGTCAAGGTCAATTTTCAAGGTCACCTGCATGCAATATGACAGTAGTCAGTAATGTAATGTGCTTGATGACTTATTAATCTATTCAATTTTTTAAATTTTTCTCGAGTTTTTGTTTCAAGATCATTCAAGGTCACGGAGTCAAGGTCACCTGCATCTAACATGGCGGCTAAGGTATCTGACATAAACAATATGACTGACGTTCACACCTACCACGATGGCGGACAGCATCAACCAAGATGGCAGTCAGTTGCACCTACCAAGATGGCGTGGGGCTGCACCTATCAAGATGGTGGAATGGGTATGGGTGAGGGGTGACCTCCGCAAATTTAATTTTTTTAAAATAAATTTTTGATAATTTTTTAATGATTTTTGTGGGGATTTTTTTAGAATTTTTTAGTGAACAAGGGGGATTTTTTAAGGAGAAAATGAAATTTCTACTAAAAAAAGGAAAAAGTTTACGGAAAAATAACTACCGCTTGGCTAGAATTTTTAAATAAATTTAATAATTTTTAAAATAATTAATTTATTATAAATTTAAAAAAAATTGTTTCTTTTTTATTTTTGGATTTTTAGATTTTTTTTATCGTTGGGATCGTTTGGATTTCAAGGTCAAATGTCAAGGCTACTGGCTTCCAATATGGCTGCCCAGCTTGACCTCAAATTAATTTGCGAAACTTCTGGGTCTACTTACTATCGGTGTTCGAAATACACTCTCGAGAATAAACCTCGAAGGAGCCACCGGCGGTGCGGCAAACATTCCACTACTCTCTCGTCTCGGAGACTGCGGGTTCAATCACGGGCGGGTCGGGCATTTTCTCTCAACTGCCTCCTCCTCCCCCCCCCCCCCCGGTCGTAGCTGGTTAGAGCCGCCATTATGTCATCCACATCGACGCTGCCTCAGGCGGGGTGGGGAGAACGCGCAGATGTCGCGTCCTATCTTCTCAACAAACCTAACGCAAACACAGTTCCACGCAGCGGTCTTTGTCGGCGACGTCGTGCCTTAGTCTCTCTTTCTCTCTCTCTCTCTCTCTCTCTCTCTCTCTCTCTCTCTCTCTCTCTCTCTCTCTCTCTGGTTAGCTCTGTTTGAAGGTCAGTGCCACGTTGTTTGTGTAGGCCTTGGCAAAGCCGTAACCCACGGCTATTTGAGCGTGAAGGCGCTGTTACAATTTCCGACAATTACTAGCCAAATATATCGGGCAGTGTGACGCGGTGTGCCTGTGTAAACTGCGCAGGCGCATTAACGGCTCAGCAGCGATACAAACTGGTATAGGCTATTCACGGTAAAGTGACCACTTTTGGAAGCCCTCTCGTTTGGAATAATAGTCAGTGATTGTATCTTGGACGTTAACTTCCGAACGTGGTGAAATATACACGCTGTGTTTATCACTTATATCGCAATATTTATTTAAAAAGGTGGTTAAATGATCAAATATCTCTGAAAGAAAAAAGTAACCAGGGTCTCAAAAGTGCTCACTTTACCGCGAACAGCCTATATACAGGTATATGATATTCACGGTAAAGTGAGCACTTTTGAAAGCCCTCTCATTTAGAGCAATAGTCAATAAACGTTAACCTCAGAGTGCTGTGGAATATACACATTGTGTTTATTAATTACAGAACAATATTTATTTTAAAAAGGTGGTTAAAGAATAAAACATGGCTGAAACAAAAAAGTAACTAGGGTCTCAAAAGTGCTCACTTTATCGTGAACAGCCTATAGTACAGGTGAACACAAATACTTCGACTCACCAAACAACATTTCCTTGCACAGAATACAAAATTGGTTTGTGTGACAACATAAATGAACACGATGTAATGTAAAACATGTTAATCATGAAAGAACGTTTGATTGGAAGACTGTGAACTCGGCATTATACTGGCCGAAGACAGGCCAGTAATAAGCATTGTACAGTGCGGTGTAATGTCTGGTATGGAGGTGGCCAATACGACGGTAGTGAGTGGTAATACAGACCCGTGTTCCTATCGTGGTGCATATAGGTGATTCACTTCTACCTTGTCTTAAATGATCTTCAAATGTATACAGACCTCTTATGATGGTATATCGCGGGGAATGTTGACTGTTTGCTAGGATTCAACGTCCCGTACACGTGTCCGACAGTTTTAGTTCCTTATTGGCTGCCATGCAATTACGAAGCTACTACCCCGGTGACTCGGCCGGGGAGTGAACCCGGTTTGCCTTGGTGGGAGGCAACCAGGCAAAACCGCTCAGCCACCGCGGCCCCTTTTCGCATGTGGGAGTTCGCGCCGCTCGATGCCGCTGGTCGGCGGATTTTCTTTGGGATTTCCCGTTTCCCCCGCTCTTGCATTCCGGCACTGTTCCATACCCACCTCACTTCACCCTCATCGGCTCTCAACACCTCGATGTTAGGAGCTGTCCAAATCTCTTCACTCCACTCAGTTGACGTGTCTCAAAGTTCCACATTAGTCTCCTTTTATGTTCTTTCCAGTACGATTAATTTTCTCATTTTTGGTATCTTTCATATTTTAAATTGTTTTGTTAATGTGTAAATACTGGATTAAGTCCAGTTTTCAGCAGTATCTTACACACTCGTAGACATTTTTCCACACAGATGTTTTAGGTATTTCATTTGGTTTCTCATATTTAGGGTTATATTGATGTCTGTTATTAAATTGGTTTGTAAAATAAGCATAATTTTTAAAATAACGTCGGCTGTTTTAATGCTTATTCTCGTTATTATGAAAATGGTATGGTGATTGTCACATATGTGCGTTCATAGGTTTTATAATTAACAGAAAAAAAACCGTTATCGGTTTTTGAATTATTTCGTTGTACGAATATATTCTGGTAAGAGAAAAATATATCAGGGAATGCTCGACCCTACAACAGTACAAGCAGATAACTTAGAGAATAAAATGTTGCATTGCAAGTAATAAAAACTAAGTGATTTATGCGCAGGCATGAAATATATACGGAATTTGCCCAAGAATTTCAAAGACATCACTACACATGTTAAAGAATTTCCTTCTCTCCCCAAGACGTACATAATCGTCTCATTAACAGACGTACCGTAGAGTCTGTAAAATTTTGCGGGGAATAAGGCAATATTTTTCAATATTTCATGGATCGGCACACAGCTACTATTTTTGAAGCAAGTGTCACCCGATCACAAATGTTATTCTTTGCTCAGAGGTTTGAAGTACATTTAATCACGAAATATTTTCGCCAAGAATCGCTGGCCACAGCCATGGTCTATTCTCAGGCACGCGTGGTCCATTGGTCAAATCATTAATGTGACGGTGTGTGTAAGCCGTTATGCTGGATATCCTGCCATAACACGGGACTTAAAGCTCTGTTTAAAAATACTCGCAAATAACCTATTCCCGAAAGATCCGTTTTGGCTGCGCTGATTAACGAATCAACGAATAGGGAAATTCCCTAATTTCGAATTATTATTATAAATGGTTTTTTTTTTAACGTCCTCCGGTTTTATGCTTGAAAGGTTAGCAGGGGACGACTTACAGACTAACTTATAATCTACCTTACATCAACGCCCATGCCTTACCCGGGATTCGAACCCAGAGCCTCCCACGCCCCAGATCGGTGGCGCACCAACCGACTGTGCTATGGACGTCGGCACTAAATTTAAATGACTATGAGCAATTTAAATCATTGCACATCAGCGAAAATTGTATTGACATCTGGAACTTATTACAGAATCAGTGCCGTAGAGTATTCAGCGGCTTGCTCAGTAAAATACGCTAGCGAGATAGCAGACTAGTGAAATAACGGCAACTTCGCGCACTGTGCTTGTATATTTATAAATTGTAGAACGTACCAAGTGCGACGAATATTCCAGACCTTTGGATTAAATGCCCTAATATGCGCAGATCACATATGATAAACGTTAATCAGTAATTATCATAATCAAGCGATAGACTCGAAACAGAATAAGTGTGCCAATATCGGTCTAACGAAAGGATAAAGGTACACAAACTGCGAGAATAAAAGAGGAAATTAATTTCAATACATAACTGCTTGTTGAAGACAGTCCACGATGAAGCAAACACTTTAGAAATAAACCTTAGAAAAAAGTCACTGCCTCTGCATGCATATATTTTAATGGGCGCACTGAGTGGCATTAGCCCAGTAAAGCTGGTAACGATGGATGAAAAATAGTTCCATATCTTAACTTCGAATAAAAAGTATTATGTTATCATCTGCGATAGCTTAAAATTATTTCTTTCGCTTTCTGTTTTTTTTTTTTGCATCGAAGTGTAAAAATGAGCAAATTTTTAAAGTAATTACTTTCTTAATAATTCCACAGTTTCATTTGACCGACGCATGAATGAAGTGATGAGGCCCATGGCAATGTTAATCTTACATAAGGTGGAAGAATACACATCTTAAGCAGGGCTTTCAAAAGTGTTCATTTTACCGTGAACCGCCTATAATCTTCTGTTGGCTCCCCAAATAGGCAATCATGTTCGCGCCACTGAAACGCTAGTAGCTGCGGGCTTCAGTCACGTCACAGAGCAGAAACATACACAGAGACGAAATATCGTGGCTGTTCCTCTGACGTGGACTTATCCATTCTCTGATTGGCTGCCGGAGGGTCTGGGAACGAGACTTCTGTCTGATTGACTACTGCATTCTGCTAAAAATACCTTGTTGGCTGTGGTGCCGGCTTTCGATATGTTGCTGGATAATGACGCCATTTTGCAGACGTGTGCGGGTGGAGTTCGCGAAATTTCTCCTCTGTGTTGTTGAGTATGCAGGGGCAAGATTTGATGGTGTTGTTTTAAGGCAAATTTCGTTTTTAAAAATGCCTGATGTCGGTGTTATCAGTTTTATTATGAAAGTCTTAGAAATTGAGACTTCATAACTAAAATTTTGCATTACTAGAGCCAACAATGTACTGTGTTATTTTAATGCAAATTTCAATATTAAAATTTGATGATAATTTATTCTTATATGCATATTTCCATTAAAATTGTAAAAAGTTCATGAAATTTCTTAAACAAGAGAAAACAAAGATAACGCATTACCATAAGTTAAAAAATCACTTTTTAAAGGTTTTGTTTCTTTGTAACTTGTATGTTGAAGTTCTTAAACAGTGTATTTTTTTTTTGCGCTGCAGTTTTACACGAATGGCTTCGATATGTTTTTATAGAGGAAAAAAACACTCAATACTGGAAATAAAATCATTTTTATATTTGCTTGTACAATTTTACTATTCTCATTAAATGACATTTTACCATCCACGCGGTATTCAATATTTATTGCTGTGATCCAGTCAGCTGGAATAACAACTGCTTAAAATTATCATTTTTTTCTTCCCATCGTCTGAAAATTTATATTGTTATCATCACTCAGGTTATACATTTTCGGATACAGATTGTTGGTCATAACTTTACAGATAAAATAATATATTTTGGATAAATTTCATTTAGTTTGAATTCTAACTGAAATCTCGCTGTTAGACTGTGTATAACTTGCATTTCGGTGTTATTTCGGTTTTATCACTATTGACCGTATAATCTGTTGAGACACTAGTATAAGTTGTTCAATGTCAATACGGCACTTTTGATACCAACCTCTTTAAAATGCCACTGCCCCCACCCACACGTATTTAACGGGCGAAATGTTTGACATGCGCCCAATGAAGTTGGTCATGATGGAGGAACCGTAGTTCCCCGTCTTATCGTTGAAACAAAAGTACTATGTAAACATTTGTGAATAATAAACTTATTTTCTCTTCCTTTCTGCCTTTTTTAATGCGCGTAAGTGCGTAGAGATGGCAAATTTGTATAACATTTACTTTTCTAATAATTTCTCAGTTTCTCTTGACCGACGCATGAATAAAGTGCTGAAGCCTATGGCCACGGTGGAAGACTACACGACGAGCGTACAAGTATACATATCTTAAGCAAATACTTTCAAAAAGGCTCAGTTTACCGTGAACAGCCCACGCTGGTGTGTTAAGGCCATTGGTGCATCAAAGAAGTATATTTATATAATTTTTGTAATAACTTGTTTATTCAAAGCGTTGGTCGAAATATTTGGCTCTACGAGACGTAAATAACAACTTTTGGCACCTTTTTACGTTGTTAGATATTCACTGCCGTCATTATTCTCGGAGCACTGACGGGAGAACGGAAACAATTTTTGTTTTCATATCTGCAACTAGTGCTTCGAGAATAACGAACATAGTGATTCTGTAACACTGTAAGAAGGTGCTAAAAGTTGTTTTTTACGTCTTGTCGAGCCAAATATTTTGAAAAAATCCGCTGTGAAATAAGTTATGACCAAAATTATATAAACATACTGCTTTCATGCACCAATGACCTCAACGGGGAAACTGTCCCCAGCCCTGCCGCTGCGGGCTTGCCCAGAAATTCCTGGGCGGAGTGAGAAGATACGAACCTCGCCCGCGCACGGGCTCCTTTGATCTCGGCCGCCGTTCCGCGGGGCCGATAGCCGGGCCCGCCTTAAATCATGACGCATCATCTTTATGTGCTACCCGAAAATTACAGCGCTAGGTAATTAATTAAGACTCTGCTGCGATGGACGCCTGTGCTCTCTCTCTCTCTCTCTCTCTCTCTCTCTCTCTCTCGGCGATGTAGCTCACGTGGCGGACGTCTACCTCCATTTTCCCTTTTTTTCTCACCCCGCGTCTCTTACCTGGCTGTCTAGACGCCGCGGTATCCAGCCACGAGTGCCAACATAAGCACTCTTCTGGCAACAGGATACTTTTGACGTTCACTAATTAACGTGTAAAATATCAAGATAAAGTGAAGTGAAGTGAAGAGATTTCGGTGGCTCTTAAAAGTTATACGGACCTGTTTAGTGGAATAGTTGTTTTAAGCGAATACACGTATCTCGCTAAATACATGTTCCGCAAATGCGACTTTTTGTCAGAAAAGAAAATAATAAACTATTATCTAGGTCCCTATTATTTTACTCTTGTCATATTTAGTATATGCTTGGAGAAAAAAAATTGGTGAAGATGGTCAAATATTGCAATTTTAATGCTTGCCTGTGCAGTTTCCTTAAACGGCAAGAGAAAAGTAGAAAAATTCGGCCGTAGTTTAATCTGTGGGTTTTCATCGCGTGTAATAAAACCCCACTGTTACAGATCTGAATTGCACAGTACAGCGTCACGACGGAAACACTGCACGCCTTGCGCGTAGGAGCGATGATGCGCTAGAAGAGCGTGTTAGTGTCGCCCGTATCGCTCCCTCGCTTCTTGACCTTGGCCATGCAGCTCCAACTAACTCTTAACAACAAGGTCTTGAAAGCCAATGAGAGTGATTGAAATGAGTATAGAGCGGCGCCGGAATGAACTGGCGGGGGAAACGGGAGATCCCCGAGGAAACCAGGGTTCAATCCCCGGCCGGGTCACCGGAATCGTGCCGGACGATGCCGTTGGTCGGCGGGTTTTCTCGGGGATCTCCCGTTTCCTCCGCCCCTTCATTCCGACGCCGCTCCATATCCACTTCAGTCACCCTCATCGGCTCTCCAGACTTCGCTGTTAAGAGCCATCAGAACTCCTCCATCGAATTGGTTTTTACCAACGAGGCTGATTCGCCGGCAGTCAACTACGATGTGCAAAAAAAAAAAAAAAAACACTCTTCTGTTCGTAAAATTCGAGCACGGTCAATGTCCAATCGCGAAATCTCGTGCTTCGCGCTGAAGTGCATGATGAGAGCGGCGGGCAATTAACTGACGTATCGCCGACGAGAATTAAAAAAAAAAAATAAGAAAGAATTTCCCACGGACTGGTGTAAAACACGGAGGATTGAATTACTAGCAGCTCGTTCCGACGTCCTCTCGCAGAGCGCGCTGCCATAGCCCGCTCCAAATGATGACGGATTGACTTCGCAGACGGGATGCCGGCAGGGGAAGTGTATTACATTCACCTGGCGTATGCGTAATAAATCGTCGTTGATGCTTTCCTCTTTTTTTTTTTTCGTACACCGTCGGTGTACGCTGAGGATCCGGTAGCCCTAAACAAGTTCCCCCACCGTCATCCCTTATAACCCGCCATTCGCCTCACGTCCCCCCCCCCCCCTTTTTAAATGCATTCAATAAAAGCGGCGTCATAGTTGTAAAACGATGCCCGGCACCGACTCCTTGTTAATATTCGGTGGTCATCGTGAAAACCACAGCGCTAATTATACGTACTTGTTTTTTACATCGCAAGTTAGTAACATAATACGAGTTATTATTCCCCCACGTGGATTTATGCCTTGCCATCAACTTTCGTGATAAAAAGCTGGATGCCAAGACGTCATACTTTACGGCCAGTATTCTAAACTAAAAATTCAGTTATTTTATTTTTTATTTGTAGGAAAACTAATTTCATTGATAGATGGGTTCATTGTGTTTTTACGAATTCCCTTGTTATGGGTTATTTGCGCGTGTCTTCTTATGATCCGGATTTTTTTTTTTTTTTTTTTTTTGCTGACAATTGTTATAGGCTGTTCACGATAAAGTGAGCACTTTTTAAGGCCCTCCCAACAGGCATTAATTAATCACTAATAAATATGTTTTATTGTAGCCTCGAACATTAACTTTTGAGAGTGATAAAAGTATACACCGTGTTTATTAGTCACATGACAATGCTGATATTAAAATGTGGCGGAAAGATAAAAGCTGGCGTAAAAGAAAACTTTGGAAGGGCCTTAAAAGGTGCTCACTTTACTGTGAATAGCCTATACCTCGTGAAGTCTCCGATAGTAAAATACATGCCGACTTTCTCTAGCGGTCAGGTTTTGCAAGACGCTTGCCGATAACTCTACCCTAGCTGCAGCGGGAGACGAATAGACATAGAGGCCTATAGACTTTAGCTCCTTCACAAGTATAAGCTGCTCACAGTAAAGTGAACCATTTTTAAGGCCCTGCTAAATACTTCCTTTCAACTAATTTCTGTCTTTCCGCCACATATTAACACAGAAAAATAACACGTGACTAATGAACACAGTGTATCTCTCACCACTCACAAAAATTTAACATCTGAGGCTGCAATAAAATATATTTATCGGTCGTTAATAATGCTTGTTGGTAGGGCCTTAAAAAGTGCTCACTTTACCGTGAATAGCCTATAGTTATAAGGGAGTGAACCCTTCCTTCTTGAACTTGGCAGATTTCTCGCTATGCCTTCTGTTTCAGAGGTGGAATAAAAAAAAAAATTAGCGCAACGCAACACAGATAATAGTTTCAGAAACGTTCTGAATTTGTTACTTTTTCACTGTCTTCGCTACGTTCTAACAGATAACAGCTGAGCGTAAAGAAGTTAGTATTTTATATGAACGACTACCGATTTCAGTAAGGGCCGGTTTCAACTCGCGAGATAATTATAGTGTATCGAGATTAACTCACAAATAATCTCGATTATCTGTATTTTATGTTTCACCACGCACATTAATCTCGATTTTCTCTGAATATCTACATAAAATATTAACCCGCCGATTTTGGTGGTTTAAGTCACATTATCGGGATTGAACTGCAAAGCTTGAACAAATATTCTGGGAAGGAGACGAGAGGGCAAAGTTATTTAATCGAGAATGAAGAGAAAATGGCTCAGGCAATGTACAATTTAATTTCTGAAGAGGAAAGTGATGAAGATTTTGTTTCGTCGTCCGCGATGTTTACGTGAAAGAATAAATTATTTTGAACTTTATGATGAAGCGGTTGAAGTGCGCTTGCGCCTTACGTCAAAAACTTGATCGTCTGTTTAAGGCAAACACGTGATTGTTAAACAGAATTTTAATATATCACCTATTCCAGTAAATATTTGAACACGTTCGTCTGGATATGTTTTTCGCGTAAGTTATTCTACGTTATCTGACATCGCCTTCATGGGATGTACAGTTGAAATTATTCGCAATCGTTTTGTTGTGTCGCAGCGCCAGTTTGTTTATTTCCAATGATATTGAAGTGTTCTGTCACTAACTCCAACTAAATGTGTTTTTTATGGATGAGAAATTTCTGCTTCACTGTTTCCTTACGACCAAAATAACATTCACGACTTGCCGTAATTTTCTCAAAATGATTTCTCTGTACAAGCTCGAAGCGAAATCTCTAATGTTCACTAAGAGAAAATCGCGATTAAGTCAGAATTTCGAGATAATTTTAACGAGATATTCTTTACGGCGATTAGACCTGGTGAAGCCCGCTCAACATGATCGAATTTGAAATCGAAGTTAAACCTCTCATCTGGATAAAATTATCTCGATATCCCGAAAAGGTAATCTTCGTCGGTGAAACCGGCCCTAAGTGTGACAAGCTATACCCTATAACCTTGTCGGCCCGCAAAATGTAACACATATTTTCCAATGCCAGTTCTCGGAGAAAAACCCATAAATCCAAGATGGCAGGTGTCAATCACTGTTAAATGTTCCGCCTGCCTGCGGGTATTTTCCGCGTTCAAGGCCTTGAGGGGCCGCGGTGGGTAAGTGGCCAGACTACTCGCCCCGCACCTAGGCGAGCCGGGTTCAGTCCCCGGCCGGGCCACTCCCGGATTCTCGCGCGTGGGCATCGTACCGGACTATGCCGTTGATCGGCGGGTTTTCTCGGGGATCTCCCGTTTCTCCCGCCCTTGCATTCCGACGCTGTTCCATGCTCACCTCGCTTCACTCTCATCGGCTCTCAAGGCCTCGATGTTAAGAGCCGCCCAAATATCTCCATGCATCAACCTATTTCGAAATCAACTTAAATACAAATCTTTGCCCGTAACTACAATGTATATTGTAACTTCCGCATTTTCTTCGACTTCACCTCGGACGAGTGAACTGCAGAATAGTCAGAACCACCTGACTTTACAGTGAAATGTACTTTAACGTTTAGTTTTCCACCAGACCTTCGCTTTAATTATATATATATATACATATAGCTTGAGTACATCGTAGTTGTTTCAGCGGATTTCGGTTAAAGGACGTATGCAAAAATTTTAAACTAAGTTTGTATGTAAACAGCTGTGATACTTCCAGCCAGTGGCAAAAAAATCCTTTCGTGGTAGGCAATCAGAAATTAGTTTTGCACAGTTGGCATACGAAGAAGTATAAGAAGGCGAGGAACACAAGGGAGGCCTGACGACTTGAGAGATGCAGATAATAGTTGATACCCAGATATAGGCTGTTCACTATAAAATGAGCACTTCTAAAAGCCCTGCTTGTATGCTCGTTGTGTATTCCTCCGCCTTATGTAAAATGAACATTGATATGGTAAAATTATTACGAAAGTAAGTATTATACAAAGCTGCTCATTTTGCACTTCGATGCATTAAAAAATCAGAAAACGAAAGAAATAAAAGTTATCACAAGTGGTTACCTAATACTTTTAATTCAACGTGAAGATATGGAACTGTCTTCCATACATAGTTACTAACTTTACTAGACAAATGTTACTCAGTGCGCCCATTAAAATATATGCATTCAGGGGCAGTGACTTTTTTCTAAGGTTCATTTCGAAAGTGCTAACTTTATCGTGAACAGCTTTTTTTACACAGTTGGTCCACAGTCAGTTGAACACTTTTAAAACCTCTGCTTAGTTTATTAAGCTGTCGGTTGTGTATCCTTCCGCCGCATGTAAGGTTTAGCACTGCTGTGGACTGAATGTCCAGTATCCACGCGTGTCACAAAATACGCAAAACCATTTATGAAACACAAAAAAAAAAAAAAAATGCATAAATGTGAAGTCTTTATTCGTATTGATATCCTGTTAAAGCCTCGCTATTTCACGGTTTCAGATGTTGCAACCAAAACTTTCTCCGTAATTTATATCACGAGCAGTGAATTACATGATTCGTGCTCACTGACAAAGGCATGGACCATTCGTAAACAGGAATTGTAGCCAAAGTCCACAAATCAGATAAGGCATTGAAAAAAAAAAAAAACACTGGTCATCGAACCTTATTGTGTACGGTTCTAGTTGTAATTCGTCTCCATGTCTCCATGTGTACACTATCGTAGAAACACAGACATAACGGGTCAAGACGAGCATAGCGAAACCTAGTTTACGAAAATTTAGGAATAGTCTTAAATAAATAAATCTATATGCATGCGAAAAATTTCCTTTGCATTCAAAAATGTATAGGCTGTTCACGGTGAAGTGAGCACGTTTGAGGCTCTAGTAACTTTTTCCTGTTGGCCATTTCTTATTCTTTAACCACTAAATATTGCACTGTAAGTATTAAACACAGTGCACAGATTTCACTGGACTCGAAAGTTAACGTCTAAGGCTACGATGAAATATATTTAGTGACTATTATTCCGAATGAGAGGGCTTTCAAAAGTGCTCACTTTACCGCGGACAGCCCATATGTTGATGTATTTCGTGGCTAGACACTTGAACAATTCGCGGGTTTATTCGGGGCAAGCTAAAACTTGAAACTGAAAGCCTCGCATGTTTCCCGTTACTTTTGCAATTGGTCCGCGACATACGCTGGAAGAGCCTGAACCAGTAACAAACAAGCGGGACACAGGCAAACCCTATCATTAGAGGCCCGGAAATTTCGCGGATTCATTTGGCAGCAAGACAGGCTCCGTAGTCCCTTTGTGCACTCGAGCCTCAGTTAGTTGTTCATTGGCCGATGCTTCAATTTTACCCGAGAGACCAGGTGGCGTGGAATTTGGTCCTGGTTTCCTTGCAGGTTAGTTATTAGCTCAAATTCGACCAGTGCGTGTCTTGCAAACTGCAATCCGATGGGGGAAAGGAAGTCAAATACGTATGCGTTCGGAGTCTAGTTTGTCTTCAAATGAAATCGCGAAATTTCCGGGTCGCTGCCAATTAGAGCATATGTATAACTGCGGGGGAAGGCATCTGCACTGAACTCGCGAATTTTATTCTGGTATATATATATATATGCGCGCGTACAAATTCTTTGACGTCAGTAATTACGTACAAATTAGTTAGTGTTTGCTGATCAGGGAAAAAATTTTTTTTATTGCAATCAACGTCTTCGCGTCAGTAGTAGCGCACGACACGTTTTAGAAAACAAACGACTGCTGTAAAATATTCGCCGATCACTGTGCGGTTAAAACGATTAAGTGCCGTGCGCGATAAAGTGAGAACTTTTAAAATCAATCTTAGAAAAAAAGTCACTGCTCCTACCTGCACATATTTTAACGAGCGGCCTGAGTGACACGCGCCCAGCAAATTTGGTAACGAAGTAGGGAAAGTATTTCCATGACTTGAAGTCGAATAAAGAGTGTTAAGTAAACACTCGCGATGATTTAAATGATTTATTTCGATTTCTGCTTTTTTTTTTTTAATGTATCGAAGTGTAAGCACTAGCAGATTTGTAAAATAATTGCTTTTCTAATAAGTTCATATTTTTACTTGACCGACGCATGCATAAAGTGATGAGGGCGATGCCAATGTTAATTTTTCATATGGTGGAAGAATACACTGTGTGCAAACAAGTATTCAGTTTATCGAGGACAGCCTTTAGACTTCCTTCACTGCCCCTAGGAGAGATGCAGAGAAAGGTGCTGCTGAGTAGCGATTACTAAGACACGTGATTAATTAATTAATAACGTCGTGTGTTCGCCGTAGGGTCCGTGTGATTGGCGGGGACGAGACAGCGCGATTAAAGTCGCGAGAATAAATGGGATTCGCACTCCAGGGTGCCTCACTTGTGACTGAGTGGCGAGAATAGTACACGGGCGCCTCTTGTCATCCTCATGAGAGGGCGGTGGAGATGCGGCTTAAGAGTGTGTGGTACTCGGTTCTGCGCGCGTTAACTGCAGTTGACACGTTTCTGGAAGTCAGCACAGAAAAATAAAGAAAGGGCGATCTTAACCCATTCAGACCCAGTGTACACAGTTGCGCACACTACGCCCGGGTAGGTGATGTTTGGTCTGTACTGCACACTGCAAAGCTTAATGACTAGAGACAGGTGTTTTTTCCCGAAAAGATTTCAAGATCAGTTGCACTCCAAAACATTTTTGTTCATGTGCATTTTCGATGTTGGATGATTGTAAATGTCACGTGCCTCAGGTGTCTGCCCCCCCCCCCCCCCAAACCATGGATGTTCAGTATCAGAGTACTTTATTCTGATTGGCCCAGTCAAGTAACAAGATGTCTTCTCACGTAGACGCGTAGCCAATAACCAAAGGAAGTTGTGTTTGTGGGACGTAGAATATTGAAGTCTAGCATGGCCATAAATAATTTTGCGAAAAATACTTGTCTCTATTAATGACCAATGATCTTACCTGTGCGTAAATGATTTGTTAACCATCTTACTGGTCTAGATCGTAATTTGTTCATATAACTGTAGCCGGGCATAAAGTCTACAGCTCATTGGCTGTGACAGCGAAAGAAGTGTTGTGTCGACTACAGCACGTAGCATAGAATTTTTTGTTTGCGACACCAAAAACAGTAAATTAACGTGGGTCTTAAAGGGTTAAACAACAGCCACCCCTACTTTGTGAACAAATATCTTGACGGACAGATACGTTCATTTAACGCTATATCTAGAGATAAGAAAATTTCGCGAATTCAACGACCTGTAGGCTAGACTCCACAGTGCTGCGTATAATCAAGCTTCAGATGTTTGTTCATTGGCTGCTGCACCACAGAATAGCCAGTGTTACCTCACACCTCACACCTGGCAGTATGGGGTTCGCTACTCGTTTCCTTGCAAGTCTGCTATTGGTTCCGAGTCGTCCAGGGCGTGTATAATAAACTCCGATCCAATTGCAAAAGGTGACTTCAGTATACACGTGTTTGACGTCTAACTTGTCCCGAAATGAATTCGCGAAATTTTCCTATTCCTAGCTATATCTATATCTTACGCCGCATTGAAATGTGCAAATTTATGGCGTAAGAAATAACTCAACAGTAATGTATCACACTAGAAAAATATTTGCGCTCGAAGTTTGAGTAAATTATCTAGTTTCGTAGTTTTCCTATATTCACTCTCAAAAACCTATAAATATTTTTGTGTATCTGTTTAGTGTTGATTTATGTAGCGTGCGCCCTTCAGTGGAATTAATTTTCAGGCCTACCAGAGGTAGTTACAGGTTAATTAAAAATTTACCCTTTCTCCGCGTCCGACAAGCTATGGGAAATTGCAAGCGGCAATTAAGAGGCCCGTCTGCCTAGAGATGTTTTCTCGTGTTTGAGTTCAGGAAGAGCGGGGGCAATAAGGGCTACACTGTTATCGCGTATCAAGTGCACTATCGCCACTAAGCAGAAGGTTGTGAACTGTATCCTCGTCGTGGTCCGTCTACCTATGGGACTTTAAGCGGCGACTCTATTATTTTACTGGGAGAAAGCTTATGGCATGGTTCAGTGGAAACGCCCTTGAGTTTTTATATGTATATGACGCGTATATTTGCAGATGCTGCGCTGTGAAAAAGCCGCCTTTAGCTATGTTGGAGTGCTCTGAGATGGTGTTTTTACTGTGTATGGCATCTTGATATTGAAAGTTAGTCAACAGACCTTGTTCTGAGCGTGCAGGTTTCATAGTTTCGAGAGAAGACGTGAACTTCAAACACTCGGCAACGCAGATCAAGAAGTGCTAGGAACATTTGATGCCGTAATTCCCGTGGCTTGCATTGTAGTGTGTTGGGCACGTCATCCTCACGCCGGAGCGATACGGGTGTTCGATCCCCGGCGGACCCCATTCCGGGTATTGCTGCGTGTGAGATATGCGGCCGGTGGATTTTCTCGGGGCGCTCCTGTCCCTCTCGTCCCGAGATTCCATCGATTCTCCATCCAGTGGGTTTATTCCGTACACATTGGAAATGTTTGGTCCTTTATAGTTTTCGCCTTACACATTTAATTCAAGTTTCCCGTTTTATATTTGAGAAACAGAGTTTTCGAAAACGGGGGTTTTCTTATAATTTGTAATATTCTCTCTAAATAGTATACAGTTTAATCATTATTACATTAATTTCGTTTCCGTTTTCATAACTAATGTTAGGTATTATAAAACGGTAAATACATGTGGGGGGTAAGCAAAGTTGGAAGTTGCGTTTGTTAGTAGAAATTGAAAATGGAACCACAGCCCGGATTACATCAACCATTTATTGTATTGTAAAGTGTGTAATGTGTCATATTTTAATGGCATTGAACTAAATTTTATCTAAAACACTCAAATAGTGGGGCTATTACATTGCTTACCCTTAAAAAAAACTCTCTACCCGCCATTGTTTCATCCCTACATGTCGTCCATTTCCCAGGCTGGCCTGGAGCGATAGGTACGTCCCTAGGTTATATATTAAAGTTCAGATGAGAAAATAATCCTCGCGCAGCTTTGAGGGAGGGAAAGTAGGGGAGGGCTGTCCCGAACGCCCACCGCTGGAGGGAGGGAAACAACGCGACACTGCTTATGCCATTCATACCAAACTTATAG
Organism: Dryococelus australis; assembly: GCA_029891345.1. NCBI lineage: Eukaryota > Metazoa > Arthropoda > Insecta > Phasmatodea > Phasmatidae > Dryococelus > Dryococelus australis. Next base: position 28,276,689 of record CM056993.1, on the reverse strand, counting down.
AGGTTATTTACTGTAAAGTGAGCACTTTTTAAGGCTCTGCTTATTTTTCCTTTCAGGAAATTTCTATCTTTCCTCAAAATTGCCGTATGATTCATAAACACAATGTATACATTTCACCAATCTCAAAAGTTAACGTCTGAGGCTGCAATAGAATATATTTATTTGTGGTTAATGCCTTTTGGAGGGGCCTTAAAAAGTGCTCACTTTACCGTGAATAGCCTATAGCATCGCTGTTAAATACCGAGCTGTGCGGCTTACGTTTTTTCGTTAGGTAATACGCACACGCGGAGAGCGTCTCTGCCCCAACCGCTCTCATCTGCTGTAATTACTAGGAACAGGAATATTTCGCGTTTTGAACGACGTGCAGGCTAGACTCCACTGTCCTGTGTATTTTGGAACCTCGGCTTTCTCTTCATTGGCTGCTGCTCCATTGCGTATCCAGATAAGTTTGCAAAGGATTCGGTGCTTGTTTCCGTGATGGTTTGTAATTGGCTCAGAGTTCACATGGGCGTGTATAATAAACTGTCATACAATTGCAACCATGAGATAGATGCACATACGTTTGCACTCCTAACGTGTCGTAAAATGAGTTGGCGAAATTTGCCAGTCCCTAGTCATTACAGAACTGGACAACCCCACGCCCTCGGTGCAGCGGCAGTTGATACTCTCTAGACTGTACCGGCGTGTTTTCGTCATTTATTTTCTCATTTGGATTCCACTGTACCCAGGGACTTGATAACTTCGTAAGGTAAGTGAACTGTGGGGTGGAGTTTGTATTCCTACTAACTTTTACCCCCTGATTCGCTCGCGTGTTTATAGGGATAACTAATAAAATTTTTCGATATTAAGCCTCGTCGTGTCACATAATCGCGGTGCATCTAAATTTCGAATATGCATGACCAGCAAAGCCTAATTTTAGTTGGATCTTACGTGAGGGCACACCTGACAACTCTAGATAATTCAGGAACTCTACAGGATATGTAGTGCTCTGTTCTATGTCTATGATTGTGTCTACTGACAAATACTCAGTTATTTCTCCTTGTACCGCATTCAAAATATCAGAATTAATTTTGTCAACTATGTAATGTAGCCCATGTCATTTCCCAGCCCTTCAACATCATTTTCCAACCGCCCATCTCCAATTATTGATAGTTTATCCGCATGATGTCCCGTATCAACGTCATTGTATATGTGCACTCTCATATTTGTTGCCAAGCTGAATTTATTGACATTTGCCCATAAGATCGACGACTTGAGACAGGCTTTGATTTCATCTGCAGGTGCGCCCCTCTGAATCGAAAGACTTGAATTACGTTTGCGAGGCATAATAGACTAACAAACAAAACAACGAAACTAACAGTCGAAAAAGTAAACAAAAAAAACCAAATCAACAAATCCAATCCAAAGAGAAATGTAGAGCCGTACTTATTTGTCTACCTTCTAGCTTAGGTCAGTGTACTGTTACGTCTGTGTACTTTACATTTTCCCGAAGGAATGAAATATTTTTACGGGATAAAAAAGTAGCCTATGTCGTTCTCCGGCCCTCCAAATACCTCTGTGCAAAAAATCACGTCGATCCGTTGCTCCGTTTTGACGTGAAAGAAGGACAAACAAACAAACACACCTTCGCTTTTATGTATTAGTAAGGATGTACAATCCTGCAGATATCAACTACTCAACCTCTGTACAGTTGTGTGTTCTGTGACCCGGGCAAGCCGTTCTAGGCGTTTAGCATTCACGCGGGCCCGCTCTCATCGGGCCGCTAAGAGGTTTACGTCCCCTGGCGCCACAGGAAGCTGTGATGTACAGCCGTTGTGTTCCAGCGACGGCAGCTGTGGCTGTCCGGCGTGCTTCATCTCTCTTCCCCCTGACAATAGGAACTTAACGTCAGCCGTGCCTAGCATCCACACGTACAAGGCTTTATTCACATTCAAACCGATCGCACAAACACACAGGAGAACAGAACCTCATGTTATTCACAAGTATAGTCCACACGCGGTTTCATCACACTTTTTTGAATCTAACCTTTCAAAAATATATTCCCATTTATGACGTATTTGTTTGTTTCCTAAATATGCCATGTTTAGGGGCAGTGAAATTTCGCGAAAAGATTTCAAGACAAGATACAGTTCAAAGCACTGTGGGTCCGTCCAGCTTTGCGATTGGCTGAAGCAAGTTCTGGTCCGTCCCAACTGTTTGCACAAGAATCGCGAAGGTGCTGCGTCGGAGTTACGGAATCCTGAGTGGCTCGTTCAAATGCGGGAACGACACCAGCAGCCAATGAAGGTATGAAAACAACCGAGGTGTATATATAGTATTGAAGTCTACTGTGTGCTCCTATTTATTCGCGAAAAAACAGTGGCCCTAGCCATGTTTTACAATAATTTTTTTATGCTTCTGTTAACGTAAAAGTGCCTTGTTTTTGTTTCTATTCAACTGTTACGTATAATTATGTAGAAATTATAATATTTCATATGATTAATGTGAAAAAAAAAAACAGTGAGAAAACATGTGTTTGTAATGCCTAGTAGGAAATAGTTCTTAAGCAAAATATTATTTCACTGAGTGCGCACGAATGCGGTGCGTTGTCCCTTTGAGATAATTTCCCACGTTCGGTCAAGCTTTGTTTGCATATGGCGGGTAGTATGCTGGAAGAAGAACTTAAGCGGGGCTTCAGAAAAGTTGTAACTAACCGTTAATGGACTGTACCATGACGTCACAGCGACGACGTCAGTACTAATGCGGGATGTGTGGAGTCGAGCGAGAACCAGGCTCGTCTTGGACAGTGCGCGGCCGGTGGGAAATAAGTGAGTGAGTGCAAGACATTTGCACGGGTCTTAACGGCGAGGTCTTGAGAGCCGATAAGAGTGATTGAAGGAATAAAGGGGCGGGAGAACGGAATATCCGCGAAAAATAAACCCCGCCGACCAGGGACATCGTCCGACACGATTCCCACATGCGTTGGAAAAGTAGGTCGGTTGCTCCACGAGATTGTCTTTCCTGCCTACCATATCTCGTATTATTATTTTTTAAATAAAGCTTTATGTTGACGAAATTCATCATTAACATATATTATTTTCTATTAATTTTACAAAAATAATTTTTTATAAATTTTTGATGCTTACGCTAAGCGATTTCAAGGTCGTTGGTCTGGTGGAATGATAAAATAGAAGACACAATTGTTCTTCAAAAAAAATATATTTTAATTTTTTTTATGGAATGGGAAGTTATTGTATGGAATATGTTGGATTTTTTTTCCCTGGAAAAATGGTATCTAGTGCACACAGCATAAAACATCGTTGAATAAAGAAAGTCCCTCGAGTATGAGAGACATCATTCGATGTTGAGACTATACGCCGTAGTCTCATAAGCACGACTACCAACAACGCCAATCGCATTTTTATTGCGAACGACACATGGAAGGGCGTTATACTCATACCAGTTCCGAGCAAAAACGTTTGCTGCCACGTCTACAAGTACCTATTTACATGGGCGTAGAAGCCGTGGGGTTGTAGGAGTCCGGACCCCCACAAGGGTCAACATGCCCCCCCCCCCTCCCCCTCGACCATGAACCGCACATTTCATACTTTACCGAAGTTCCTTTTCTACTGAAACTTACGCATCGTCTCCTAAAGCAGGAGTCTATTTCAGTTAATATCTTTACTTATACTCCAATATCGAACATATTTTAAGACATACATTTAGGATGAGGCTATAGTATCAAAAGACAATGCAGGCAGAGAGGTGTACATTACTACGGGAAGACAAAACATTTCCCGGCCTGATAACACGATCACGAGGAATGGTGTTTGCCACACGATGAACGGATTATTATCATTTTCAATTAACATTATTTTTCCTTATATTGTAATTTTTATTAAATGTTTTGGTTCACTCGAAAAAAAAAATTAGTTAAATTAGTTAACTATTCAAAATGTTATTTTAAAATTTGAACAAAACTATTCTTAAAAGTAATTTATAAAGTATAGCTCAATGGTGTAACGATCGGTACCAATAAATTATAAATTACTTCCTAAGGCTAACTGTTGGTGTAATGAACGTATCAGCTAACATTGTTAATCTTCGGTAATTAATAAAATGACCTTGCATTCTAACAAAAACGAACATTAATAGGGTCAAAACTTTAAACATAGATCGGTCATTAAGGTCTCTGCTCTCTAATTGGTGTGGGAATATAAACTGAGTATGTAAGATGGTCCAAGGCATATTTACGAATGCCTTAGAGAGTTAAGATGTGATCCGACTATTGAAGTATCTTGTGCAGCAGTTCGGAGTTTAGCATGTCCTCGAGTGTGCCCAGTGTTGCATGATAGTCCACTTCTTTGTCACTTATAAAATAAGTTACCTCGCGTAGTATTCCGCCATAGCCTATGCGAGTGTCTCTAAAGCGGGTCAAGCTGTACGAATTGATATTTCACAGTTTCGTGTGAGTAATCGTACCCTAGACAGCTATTTTCATTTCATCATTTGGTGGAACACGAACTTGTTTTTATCGAAATAATTAGGGGTAGTGGAATTTAGCGAAAAGATTTCAAGACAAGATATATTTCAAAACACTGTAGGGTCACTTACCTGTTTCGATTGGCTGAATTACTTTTTGACCCGCGGTAACTATCTGCACACGGATCACGTAGGAGCCGTACCCATGTTGCCGGATTCTGAGTGGCCCGGTCAATTTATGAAAACGTATTCTCAAGCAGGCAGCAACCAATGGCAATGTACAAACTGCTGCTGAGTGCTTATGGTATTGAAGTCTACCATGCACTCGAATTTTTTTCGCGAAAAATCACTAGCTCTAGCAATAATCAATTAAACTCTATCTGGGTGGCAGAACAAATTCGATTTTTTATTGTTCGTTGAACGTAGCTCAAAGGGAGTCCAGCTGGCCACTATATCACTGCTCCGCTGGGTTGCTATGGCGACAGCTTCCCTGCCAGTTGCGTCGAAGAAGCACGTACTTTTCAGGTGAGATGTGAAGTGCAGATCTGCATACCTCACACAGCGCATGAGCGTGGGAAGCTACACCCACGACCCCCGTGATTCGTTTGTGAGTCACAGATGTGTGCTGATCACACCTGTGATTCATTAAGTTATCCTGAGATAAGGCTGGAGAGGTTCGGCTACACTCTAAATCTGAATCAATGAGAACTTCACTGTTTCATTACGTGAACAGTACCCGACTGATTCAACAGTCACTTCAGTGAATTCAACTGATGAATCAGTGAAAAATGCCAGATTTCCTTCATTTATTGATTCGACGACATTTTCCACTGATTCATCAGTCTTTTTTTTTCTCTTTTTTTTTTTTTTCGCTGTTATTTGGTGGTTTGTTTATTGGCTGATGGACCAGTTAAACATCGTGTCAAAATGGCCGTCATACAACGTCTAAAAATAGCCGTTAAACAATGTGTATCAAGTGAAATAACAACAAATAAACTAATAAAACCAATCCAAAATACTTTCTAAAATATGTGAGCTAACATGAACATTCGGCCTTTCGTTCCGTTTTTACGTCTTTCATTTCGTTTTCATGTAATCACCACAGTGCTCTGTTTAAAGGTTTAAACTGCTTATAATGTGGTGAAGAGAGTGCACTCATATATACTATTTGTTTTAACAATCCTAACAGTATCAATTAAACTAAAAACGAAAAGTAAAGGCTTACAATTTATTTAAATCTTCACGTTTCGATAACAAGTATAAGATATATATTTTCCTCTTACTTTTTCGGCTTGATTGGAAGCGAAATGGAGAAGGGTGTGTGAGTTCCATCCATGCAACCTCTCAGAATCTTTTACTTTTTCAAATCACGGTAAATTAAGCAATATAAGTAGTAAACGATCGTAAATATGTTTATTTCGCGTAATGACTTGGCTAAATTCAATAAAAACAATATTTAATTTCGCCGCTGCAGTCGGCCGTCAGTTATCCAATCAGTGAATATCTTCATGCCACTAATCCAATCAGTGAAATTTTGTCACTGAAACAATCAGTGGTTTTCCACTGATTCTAAGTGGAGACGTTTTTACTGATTTGAGTAGTTGAATTTCACTGCGAATCACTGGTTTTCCACTGATTCGAATTTAGAGTGTAGTTAACACTGGTAATCCGACCGACGGATTTGGTTTTTAACCTTTTCATGCCCATAGTAGATAATTTGCATGTTGCACGGAAAGCTTATAATTGACCTGTGTTGTGCTCTGCAAGGCTCAGTGCCCAATGATCTTTCATGTGAGTAACTATTCCTAAACAGTGCTTCCGCTCAACGTTATGATTGGTTCGTATCACCGTCACCGAACACAAAGCCCACAGCTTATTGGCTGTGTTAACGAAACAAGTTCTTTGCCAACTAAGTACAGTGTGTTGCAGCGAGGACGCGCACAAAGTTAGTTTTACCACAAGTATTGGGTGACACTTTCCTGAAACGGTGTCAGACGATGTGTATGTAGAGTACAGATAAAAAGATAGTTACATATAAAGAATCTTGGATATGATATGTTAAAGATATGCCTCGGCTAACTTTGTTTAAAATTGTTGCCACGGAATCAATAAACTTATTTATGCTTGTGTTAATTATAAAGTTAATAGCACAAAAGCATTCATGTTCACATTAACAAAAAAAAACTAATTCAATTGATAACTGAAGAATTAATAAATATAGAAGACTAAAAAAAATATTAAATTGCTTGTACTTTGATGCCATTAAGTGCATCTAACATGGACCATGCGCATATTAATATCCTAATAGAATGAAACTCGACTTATATCATAACATTGAATAAGCGTTAATAAAAAAGTTTCTAATAACTTAACTTTCAATCATGGTGAACACCAGCCTGCGATTCGGCTATTATATAATTTCCAATAATTGAATTTATAAAGACTGGTGTTTGAAATCACTTAGATTGCCTAAGAAAAATGTGACTTAGCTATAGATAACGTTAAATCACTATAGATCAGCCGAAGTCGTGAAGCCATCCATCTCGAGTGTGGAATGCAGAAATAGTTCTCCCGATCACCCCCCGCAGCACGTCCCTGGCGGACCTCCCGAGAAATATTATAGACCAAAATCTTACTTACCATAATCGTGTGAAACAAAATGAAACCAATTTCAATGGCCAATAGTTCGATCTTTACTCTTTTAAAGCTCCCTCGTGCCTAGCGCTTGAACTGCGGTTTAGTGTGCTATATAGCAATTCACGTTTTTCTGCGAAACCATCAAACGTGCGTTCAATGTGATGATCTAGCAAAAGAACATGCTCTTCAGACGAGAGCTGCGTTGAGTGCCTTCAAGACGGCAAGCACAGTAGAAACACCTTGTAAGAGAACTCCGAAATGGTCAAACACGGCTTTTTAAAAGCATTGTAACTAATGCAATATTGCATGTCAATACTTCGGGGAAACATTCCTCACTTCCGAAGGATGACAAAATTTTATCTGAACATAGGTCCGCAAAAGCTTCGTTTATTTACTAATACATTACGCAAAGTGTATGGCCCGCAGGCTGGATCATGTTACTGTGGAATACCATCGCAGCGTTCGTTTGCATGATACACGACACCGCACACTACACCACTACACCTAGAACATGGATTAGTTATACATGCGTGAAATCTTTTCATCGGCTCTAAAGGAAGTGTTCAAAGTGCCCTCCATCAGCACGAACACATGCGTCAACCCGCCGTAGCATGGTCTCCAGGATGCGTTGGTGAATCCCTGGACGATTCCTGATTGTTTTGCAACCCGCCACAATGCGACTACGGAGGTTGCCCTCATCGTCCACTGGGGTTGCATATAGGCAGTTCACGGTAAAGTGAGCACTTTTTGAAGCTGTTTCATCACACATAATAATCAATAAATACTTTTCATTGTGGCCTCAGACTTTTTGTTTTGGGTATAGTGAATGTATACACTGTTCTTATTACTGGCATGGAAGTGTTTACATTTACAAGTGGTGGAAGGATATAAATTGGTTGAAAGCAATAAAAAGTAACTAGGATTTCAAAAGTGCTCACTTTACCGTGAACGGCCTATACACAAGTGCCTTTGAAAGTCCCCACAAATAAAAGTATAGTGGATTGAAATCAGAGCTCCTCGGGGGCTGGTATGGGGCTACCAATAGCTGCGATGGCATTCCACAGTAACGTGATCCAGCCCGCGGGCCATAAACTGTACGTAATGTATTATGGGCTGTAGTACAGAAACAACGAAGCGTTTGCGGACCTATGTTCATATAGCATTTTTTCATCCTCCAAAAGTGAAGAGTGTTTCCCCGAAGTATTTACATGCAATTTTGCAGCAATCTGTGTACGCGTCAGATAAATACAAAACTACGCAAGGGCCGAGCGTTGAACCTTCCTACATATTTTCCACCAATAAAAATAATAATGTCGCCACTGAAAGTCCCATAGGTACATGCAGTGCGACTACAACACTGAACGCCAGTTCATAGCTTTGCGCTTAGTGGCGATGGGGCGCCTGGTGCGCTTGGCGGTGGCGTCCTTATCGCTCCCAGGCTTCAAACGCGGAAGAAAGCTGCAGGTAGGCGGGGGCCTTAACCCCTGAGTCAATCTGCCCACGATCGTGGACACGTCGCGCGTCAGTGATATTTATGTGCGGTGCCGTACACAGCAAGACGACAGTGACCAGTCATTCTCGTGACTAATATGATTCGTGGAATTTCCTACTCTTCTTCGACGCGAATGTTTTAAAGCCAATATCACCGAGCAGGCAGAACGTTGTTCTCTAGTTACATAGTGGTGGGGCGAATCGATTATTTCGTACCATATCGATTCTTCATTTATACCTTAATCGATTATCAATCGATTATTCGACGAAATTATTCAGTACATTACATTTGCAGAATTTTGGATACAAAGTTCAACAGGACGAACACGCAGTACATACATTTGCATATATGTTGCCGAATGTTTACTGTTATATACAAAAGTAATAAATACTCATCATGGCAAACTCAAAAAACATAAGCTACATCACAAATCATAATGTTACATATATTAGACAAATATTTAAAAAGAGATATGAAGGATACATGTTTATGTAACAAATGAATTAATTTACTGTTTAGGGGTACAGGAAATATCACAACTCAAAGTATAACTGTCTTCATTCCAATATTATTTTTCCAAAATTAACTTTGTAGTGACGATTACTTTTATAGTCGATTATGGTTACGATTATCAAAATAAACATGGATTAATTACGATTATTTTTATATAATCGATTATCAACATCGATCATCCCCATCACTAGTTTACAAGACAAGTTCTAAACACAAGTACAGCGGCTGTCAAAAACAAAATACGTGATTGCAAAACGTAAACTCAGAATTTAATATGTGACCGAACGGGTCAGCAATAGAGACGGAATTACTCATAAGAAATATTTCGTTGCCAGCAGTAGTGTAGATGTAAGGACGTGTGTTTACGTTGCTGTGCGTGTAGGCACAGGGGCATGTGTTTGTTTTCGAAGGCCGATATGAGGCGGGTGTTTAACCAACGCGCGGCGAGAGGTAACCGGACCATGCGGACGGCGCAACAGCGGGATGATCGTCTCGCCTTGACCCAGATCCGGGTCTAGGCGGTACCCTGCCCCGCCCGAGGCGCGCAGCGGGCCCCTCGCGTGACGTCACGAGGAGGCGGAGGGGAGGGGGGGGGTGTGTCCACTCATGGAGCAGTTCACGCCCAGCTTCGAGCGCCGACCCCTAGTTCGTGTTTACCATAGACTATAGACTGTTCACGGTAAACGGTAAAGTGAGCACTATCAGGCTCTAGTTACTTATTCTTTTCAAGCATTTTTTAACCCTTTAACCATAAAAAAAAAATTAATGTTGCCATGTAAGTAATAAACACAGTGTGTATATTCCACCACACTCTGAAGTTAACGTCTAAGGCTAAAATAAAATATATTTATTGACTATTATTCCTAATTAGAGGGCTTTCAAAAGTGTCCACTTTACCGTGAATAGCTTATAAAGATGATTTATACCTCTTATTCGTCTTCTGTTCGTGTACTTAACATTGACTTACCCCAAACTAACGCAACTGTCAAAGTCACGTGGTCATCAATGATGAATGTGTTTGTTTTACATCTTAATTTTTAAATGACTGGCACTATTATATTTACAAATTACTTCTACCCATTTGAATTTAATCGGACAGCATTACAAATCGGTAAGAGGAAGTATAAAAACATCTCAAAGCATTTGTTTTCTACAAAAAAAAGATTTCTAACCTCAAATCCAAACCATGCCATTTTTACCAGCAGTAATGGCAGAAAAGCAGTTCAGTGTTGGTACACGGAGATAGGTTGTGCGCAGCCAGCGAGATATGTGTACCTCTTCTTTAGTTTGTGTTGTGTACGCTGGTGTTAAGTGTTACTCTCCCGACATTTTGTAAAGAAACTGCTACACTCTCAGAAAAGTTGCCTTGTGAGAGGCAACAGGATAGGTTTCTAGGGTAACAGCAACTTAACTTCGGTGCACACACCAGAAGATCCTGTACGATTATAACAGCCCTAGTTGTGAAAAATCCGAATATTATATACGTCGTTTTCTCGCAGGAACTATCTCCAGAGAGACTGGAGAGCGGATAGATTTGGCCGGCTCTTAACATCGAGGTCTTGAGAGTCGATGAGGGTGAAAGTGAGGTGAGTATGCAGCAGCGTTGGAATGCAAGAGCGGGGGAAACGGAAGATCCCCAAGAACCCAAGAAAATTCGCCGATCAGTGAAAATACACTGGAAGATGTCGTGACATTTGTAGGGCAATAGTAGGATGGAGGTAGCATTGCCGGAAGCAAAGTTTATTCTACCGAGGAACAAAATGGGATTCCTAATGGGAGCTCTATTAGCGGCTGTTTCGCTTCTGTATTCTCAAGTATTCTGTGGCGGCGCCATGAACGCATAACGACCACCACGCAATGTGTCAGTCACAGGCGTCCTGTATCTGGGACGTTATACAGAAAGAGGCTTTGATGACCTAGACTTTACAAAGAAGGAAATGTCGTCCAATGAGGAAAGTCCCTCACTTCTGGGAGGCATTTCGTTGCTGAACGTACAAAAAACAGCTGCTGCCAACCTCACGAAGCACGGGTGCATTTTTATTGGCTCATTTGTATGCCAGAGCGTTGATGCTAGTACAGCTCCGAAAAAAAAATTGTATCCGTTGCGACGCCGTAATATATATATATATATATATATATATATATATATATATAATTTACAAAAAAATATATATATATATATAAAATTTACAAAAAAAAATTGATTGCCCTAAAGCTGCTATCGCAGGAGCACGTAAGTGGGTACAGGCATAGGATACAGTAGTATGAATACATAAAAAATCAAAATATTGTATATTGTACCACACCAAGAATGTTTCGCAGACGACCAATACTTGCAGGATGTATTTAGTATGGTGGTGGACCACTCGTAGCTCGGAGGCAAGCAGTGATACTGTCTGGCATGCAGGTACAGGCTGTTCGCGGTAAAATGAGCACTTTTTAACCCCTTAAGATACTATCCCGAGTATATGCCTTCACGTGTCACACGTTGCAGAGTAGGCAAAATAATGGTCGGTCTGTACAAATCCAGACGTTAGCATAAATATTGACATCGCATTTCACTGGATAATGCTACTGGCTGCTGGTGGCACAAAAACTATTTTATCATTGGTTGCTTCTTGTGCCATGGATTTATTGGAACTCTTTCCATTGGCTACAAAGTGTAAGTTGTAATAAGACATTCGTAGGTACTGTTGACACAAAAAATTCCCTGTTTTCCCACACCTGAACTGAAAAATTAATGTGAACTTTAAGGGGTTAAGGCCCTCTCACCAGCCATTAGCCACTAATAAATATGTTTCATTGCATATTTGGGCATTACCTTTTGAGAGTAGTGAAAGTATACACATTTTTTTTATCAGTAGTATAGCAATGTTGATATTAATAAGTGGTGGAAGTTGCCGTCCTGTCTGGTACCATAACGTTCTCGGTGGGCGAGAGGTCTGGGGACCTTGCCGGCCAAAGAAGCATGTTGTGTGAGGCCGGGTGTTATCCTACTAAAAAAAATGGGGTTCTCAAGCTGCGACACAAAATTTTCCGTATATTTACGGAAATTTTTACGAAAATGCACTGTAAATATACGGAAACGCAATCCGTAATGAGGAAAAGCGGAGTTAAGTGCGTAATTACAAAATACGGAAATTCTCCGTGTTTTCTATAACTTCGGGTTTCGGGTACCAAGAATGGCGAGTCTACACGAAGCTTCTTCGCCACTGTAACCAGAAAATTATCTTTTGTGCGGCAGTTAAGATTATCCATGTCACTAATACCTGTTCTTTCAAATATTAAAAAGTAGCAATATGCGTCTGAATCACTTAGCAACACTTAAAATACACTAACTTTAATAGGAACGAAAAAAGTTGCTTATGTGACTAATACAGAAATTCAAAAGTTATACCAGATTTACCACGAGAGAGTAGTAGGTAAGTGGATAGGGTCGTGAACTCTCGACTTTTTGACTCGGCTTCAAGTCTTGCCTAAGTATAAAATATTTTAACTTTTTTAAGTATCTTTTTTTATACACAGTAGAATACCCACATAATGAAAATTGAAATAAAATAGATATTAAACATGATTTAAACCAGAAGTACAGAAAACTAACTTCGGAATTAACGGAGAGGTGCCGTGAATTTTACGGAAAGTCCGTTTTTGAAAATCAATGCGCCCGTAATTTTACGGAGATTTAACGGACACTTCTGGATACGTTTTTACCAGCACTTTTCCGTGAAACGATGGGAATATTTTTTTTAACAGTGCAGGAAGGGGAGTCCAGTCCACGTGGTCCTGGACGCATCGCCGCGCCGTCAGGTTTCCTTCAATCAGCACCAGAAGGAGTCCGGAAATCGCAGGAAATGTTACCCCACACGAGACATCTCGTTGGGACGGTGTGCCGCTCTACGATGAAGTGTGGATCACGGCGCTGAACAGGACGTCTCCAGACTCGCATTCGGCGGACGTCTGACCCAGACAGGACTGTGACTCGTCGCTGAACGCCACTCGTATGGGCACTTTAGAAAGCCCTGCTTATTATATACTTGTATGCACGTTGTGTATACTTCCGCCTTGTGTAAGATTAACATTGCCATGGGATTCATCGTTTTATTCATGCGTCGGCCAATTGAGATTGTGAAACTATTATAGAAGTAAATATTTAACAAATCTGCTCATTTTTACACTTCGATGCATTAAAAAAAAAAAAGACAGAAAGTTAAAGAAATAATTTAAGTTATGATAAATGGTTACCTTACAATTTATATTCGACGTTAAAATGCGTAACTACTTACCATCCATCGTTACCAACTTTACCGGGCGCATGTCACTCAGTGTGTCCGTTAAAATATATGCAGGTCGGGGCAGTGACTTTTTTTTAAGGTTGATTTCAAAAGAGCTCATTTAATATTGAACAGCCTTTAACCAGTCTGCAAGCTCCTGTACTGTCCGTTCCCGGCAGAGGATCACACGCGCTCGGCGATGCTCAGGTCGTAGGGGTAGATGTCGTAAGGGACGCCGCGACGACAGTTCCAGCTCTACTAGCCGTCTGGATATTGTATCGGCGGATACTGGCGTGTCCCCAGATGCTGTGACACGTCCCTGGGACGCCCGTGGGAAGTTTACAGCCCGTCGCCCTGCTGGTGGCCCGCCGGGGTTCACCTGAGGCTTCTCGGTCACGATAAGATAACAACTTTTAGAATCCCTGCTTAACATCTACTGGTAAACCCGTTTGTGTATTCCCCCACCCTATGTAAAATCAACGTCGCCATGGGAATCATCACTTTATTCATGCGTCGGTCAAATGACACTGTGAAATTATTATTCAAGTAAATACTTTAAAAATCTTCTCATTTTTACACTTTGTTGCATACAAAAAAAAAACAGAAAGCGAAAATAATAATTGTAACTTATCACAAATGGTTACCTACACTTTTTATTCGACAGTGAGATATGGAACTACTTTCTATCTATCGTGGCCAATTTTACTGGGCGAATGTCACTCAGTGCGCCCACTAAAATACATGGATGCAGGGTCAGTGACTTTTTCCTAAGGTTGAATTCTAAAGTGCTCGCTTTATCATGCACAGCCTTTAGGCGTGTGCACCCTCCTGTTCCCACTGTGTCCTACACAGACTCACAGTGTTGGCAGAATAGTTCAAGTGGCGAGCAATGCGCTGAAACGGCCAACCTGCCTCTCGGAGGTTGACGATGCGGCCTCTCTCAAACTCTTCCAGCGGGGCGAAGGCTTGTCGAATGCACCGTCGGGAGATGCCGCATCTTTACGGAACTTGGCCGCGTGGCTCGCACTGCTACTAAAGCCTTACTCGGTGTCTTCCAGCTGTGAATAATGGAGGGATATGCAAACGCCATTAAGCCTGGTTCCCACGTACCGCCGATCACGCCGAACAGACAGAGCTGAAAACTAGAACAGCCAATCAGAAGCCGCCCTCGGTTTCCACGTGAGTCGCGCAGAAACCGAGGACGGCATTTGATTGGCTGTTGTAGTTTCCCGCTTTGTCTGTTCGACGTGATCGGCGTACATGTGAACCAGGCATTAAACGCAAATGTGGCACGTGTCGTGCTATGACGATAATGTGTGACAAACTTCATTGTACTTGCGCGATTAGTTAATGGATACTACTTTTTTTTTTTCTTCAAATGAGCGTATATTTATTTGTGACTGAAAATGGTTAAGTAAGCTAGCTTCACTCCTAGTGCTCTTTATTGACACCCGATATTTGCTAAAAGATGTCAGAACTAGATATATTTCAAAGCAAAACACTTTAACCCTTTAGGAAGGCACAGATTTACTGTCACTGAAGACAAGGTTGAAGTAAGCTGTCAATATTCTCCACTACACCAATACTAGTTGTGTTGGTCTCTGTATTTCTATTACCCTCTTCCTATTGGTCCCGGCTACGCCGGACACGCTTGCAATATTCCACAACGTTTATTATTGTCTGTCCATCGGCCAATGGAGTCGCTTGTTGACTACGTGCCAACCAATGTGTCGTGACAGATGCCTCATGTTTCGCAACCCATCGTGTTCATTTGAGAAACTATTAAAATCGACAGTTTCATTCTTATGAATTAAAATGTTGACTGGTTGTAATTTTTTACTTAGTTTTCCTTGGAGTCCAGCGAAACAGCAAAATAATAGAAGTGTGAGATTTGTCTTCAAGAGCAAAGAAATTCCCAAATGAACGTCGCCCGAGTATAAATGTGCATACTCCTGAAATCTGCGGCCTCCTCCGTAAATCAGAGATGTTCGTAATAGGAGTATAATCGAATTCTGATTGACCAGTCAAAGACAGAAATGTCCCCTCACACAGACATGTGGCCAATAATTGGAGACCCGGAAATTTCTCCGGATTCATTCGGCAACAAGCTAGATTCCACAATTTTTTGTGTATTGGAGCTTCAGTTAGTTGTTCATTGGATGATGAGATGATCCAGTTTTACCCCAGATCAAGCATCATGGGATTCGGTCCTTGTTTCCTTGCCCGTTAGTTATTGGCTGTAATTCGTCCAGGTCGTTTCTAACTAACTGTGATCCAATTGGAAAATAAAGTCAGATGTACATCTGCTTGACGTCTAGCTTGTCCCCAATTGAATTCGCGAAATTTTTGGGTCACTGCCTGTTTTTCGCGAAAAGATTTACGCGGAGGCTAGACTTCAATATCCCATGTGCACACTTGCAGTCATCGTTTGGTTATTGGCCGCTCATCTCTTTGTGTGAAGGGAGTCTGTGAGTGAGCCAATCAGAATTAAGTTTCTCCGACACGGACTGTCCGTGATTCGAAGGCAGAAAGATAAGACGCGTAACAATACAAATGATCCAGTCACCAAAATGGTTTTGAACTGTAGTGTTTTGGAACGCAATTTGCCCTGAAATATTTTCGCGGAAAACGGTTGCTCCTACCAATAAGTAGAGACCCGAGAATTCCGCGGGTTGATTTCTAGACAAGTTGGAATACACACACATGTACATTCATGTTACGTTTGTAATTGGCGGACGTGTTGTTTAGATACCAGCTGGAGATAAATGAGCCAATAACAAACATGCAATAAATTGTGCGCCTAACCACCGCATTTTACTACGACAATAATCAACCAATAAACAGTTGATATCTGTGTGAGAGTACGCAAGACTGTGAAGTCTAGCCTACTGGTCATTGACTTCGCGAATTTATCGGAGTCTCTGCCAATAAGCGATGGAAAACTGCTAGGAGGCCCGCAGACAATTTTTTCGTGATAATAATGTGTCCCTAGCTATTTATATATAGGCTGTTCATGGTAAAATGAGCACTTTTGAAAGCCCTGCTTAAGATCTACTTGTATGCACGTTGTGTATTTTTCCGCCATGGGCCTCATCAATTTATTCATACGTCGGTCAAGTGAAACAGTGGCATTATAATAAAAGTAAACATTTTTTTTTTACAAATCTGCTAATTTGTACACTTCGGTGTATTTAAAAAAGAACGGAAAGAGAAAGAAATTGTTTAAATTATCACCAATTGTTATATAACACTTTTAATTCGACGGTAAGATAAGGAACTACTTTCCATCCTTCGTTACCAACTTTACTGGGCGCATTTCACTCTCAGTGCGCCCGTTAAAGTAAATGGAGGCAGAGGCAGTGATTTTTTTTTCTAAGGTTGATTTCAAAAGTGCTCACTTTATCGTGAACAGCCTTTGGGATGATGATGAAAGGGGCGGCACGGCACGGCACGGCACATACGTCGCGACTGTCTCTGACGTCGGTTTGCGAGGACCGACCGCGACGTCGCGCAGGACGGAGGGTTGTGAGAGGACCACGAACTAAGAACCGAGGGAGGGGGGGGGGGGGAATTGCTACGACGACGACTGCGGCCAGTGATTCAATAAACACGCAAGGCAGCGGCCGGGCTCGCTCATCGTCTATTCCTGGGCTCAAGAGTTAACCCAGCAGGTTGGCCCACGCCTTCCACGCGCGCGAGTGCAGGAGCCGCTGATTGCCTGCTTCGCGACGAACCCGCCCCTCCTACTTGCCAATCTCCGTCTGTCCTTAACTGCACTTGCTAACTGCGCTTCTGCACTCGAGGCGACAGCGTACATAGCGCATTTGCGGTTACTTCCAACTTTTCTGTAGCCCTGCTAAAGTTCTACTTCCAAGATATCCCTCCGCCTCATGCAAACAATGCTCAACAACATCTATATGCTATTTATGGTAAAGTGAGCACTTTTGAAATCAACTTTAGGAAAAAGTCACTACCGCTACCTACATAAGGCTTACACGTGGTGCCTGCAAGTTGTACTCTATTCGGCACGAATGTAAAATAATGTGTTTTATACGACCAAGTTCACACTTGAAGTTGCCGTTTGTCTATTTCTCGCCAATATACCACACGTGTGTATGCAGGTATCACTTTCTCGATCTTTGCTTAAAGGATTTTCTCAGAGCTGAAACGACTAAAAATTGGGGTTTTACTACCATTTTTTTGGTGTACAGGTAAAGTATGCCTGCACACCACATATTTATCTTTGTTTTCCACCGTAATATGATAGTATTCCCGCTGAAGGTCTCTTACAGGCTTGTAGCCGACGAAAAATCTGCTCTCCCAACTTTGCAGTACATAGAAGTGATGATATATAAAATACGTAGTCCTTGCCTGTCCCATGTTTCGAGGCCTAGAGGTGTGCATACGCCATACTACGTCATTAAAATAATTTGCATATTATCTATTGATCTACATGTGTATAGGCCGTTCACGATAAAGTGAGCACTTTTGAAGCCCTAGTTAAATTTTTCTTTCAGCCAATTTATATCCTCCCCCTACTTGTTAATGTAAACCCTGCCATGTGAGTAAACACAGTGTATACATTCACCATACCAAAAACCAAAAGATCCGAGGCCACAATGAAATGTATTTACTAATTATTATGTCTGATGAAACAGCTTCAAAAAGTGCTCATTTTACCGTGAACGGCCTATATTAAATTTACACTCACACTGATAAAAAGGATTTGTTAGTAATTACAAAAACTGTTTGGTTGATGCTTTCCAAGGCGAATTTTTGTGGTTGGTTATGGTGCCCCATAACACGTAGATTAACTACTAAAGGCTGTTCACGATCAAGTGAACACTATTGAAACCAACCTTAGAAAAAAGTTACTGCCCCTGCCTGCACATATTTTAATGGACGCGCCAAGCGACATGCGCTCAGTAAAGTTGGTAATGATAGATGAAAAGTAGTTCCACATCTTAGAGTCGAATAAAGAGTGTTAGGTAACCATTTGTGATGTCTTAAATTATTTATCTCGCTTCCTGTTTTTTTCAATGCAGGGAAATGTAAAAATGACCAGTTTTGTATAATAATTGCTTTTCTAATAATTCCACAGTTTCACTTGACCGACGCATGAATAAAGTGATGAGGCCCATAGCAATGTTAATTTTACATAAGACGTAAGAATACACAACACGCATACAAGTAGCTCTTAAGCAGGGCTTTCAAAAGTGCTCATTTTACCGCGAACAGCGTATAGTGTTCACTAACATATTTGTGTATTGAAAAAAAAAGTTTATTGGCTGCCACGAAATATTTAGTTGGCAGCAACAACAATTCATATTATCCACGGTAAAACATTTTTTGCTGCGACTGCAAAAATACATCGTTTTATTCTGCGCATGCGCTCTGGCATATTCAAAGTGACAACGTCTGGCCACGACGCCATATTTGTCTGTGCTCGGTTCTGTGCGTCAGGTCACGAATTAATTCTTGATAGATATTCTTAACTACATAGGTACGGATCGCATCATTCCTTTATTCAAAATACATAAGTCAATGTTACACGTAAATGATTCTCGAAAAATCAGCTTCCCACGAGGTGAAGAGTACAAGCCTTGTCGTGTGTGCCATTTGTTATATTTCCAGTGTATGTGTGCTGAAGACAGAATTTTTTTAACGTCGAGCAGGGTAGCGTAATGGTAACGTGCTGAGCTCGCAGTTGAGAGATCCGAGGTTCGAATCCCACTCGCGGCAACTTTGAATTTAGTGTTTAATTGTTTTAGACAAAAGCCCACAACCCGTAAAACACATTTTTGAACCACACTAACGTGTATTGCTGCTATCGTCGTAAGATTTCCGCTACGACTAACGAACACATTGCCTACAAACGCACTGATTTTATTGGTGACCACTAACGCCATTTTGTAGTTTCCACTAAATACTGGAATGACAAAAAATAAAAAAAATTATTGTTGGCGCCACGAGATCTTTTGTCATGTCTATGTAGACAAAAGAATTTTTTTGGTTACCACAAAATTGTTTTTCCAGTGGACATGTTTGTGTCAGTCCTAAAGGTTGAAGTAAAGCAACTGCATATGGAGCACTGCACCCGACTATACAACGTGAATAATTGATAGAAAAAAGTAGTACAGACACCATAAAAATTGTAAGGAAAGTGCGATTTATGCTGTATATGAAAGAAGAATGTATTTATTTTGCATTATTATAAAATATTTTACTAAAATATACTTTTTAAATGTAACAAAAAATAATCTATTAAAATTGCTTATATTTTTAACAAAATTTCAGCGCATGTTCATTCTGGATAAATCAGAAAGCAGAATTTGCAAGAAAATCTTCGTCATGGAATATCGTCATAATGTTTACTATGATTGTGTGTAAGAAAATTGGAATAATAATGTAGGAAATTTTATAATTACTTTTATGTGCATTAATTTGTCACAAACACTTATGGCTGAAACTGATGTAAATGAAGTAAATTATAAAATTGATACGAGTCATTATTAATATGATTTTATTACACATGATTACAGTAAATATTATGACGATCTTTCTTGAAGAAGATTTTCTTGTAAATTCTGCTTTCAGAAGCATCCAGAATGGAAATGCGCGTAGATTTTGTTAAAAATACAGACAATTTTAATCGATTATTTTTCACATTAAAAAAGTTTGTTTTAGTAAAATATTTTATAATGTTGCAAAATACGGTATACGTTCTTCTTCGTTATACAGTGTAAATCGCACTTTTCTGCCAATTATTGTTGTGCCTGCACTTCTTTTAAGTTCTTCATGCTGTATAGTCGGGAGCAGTGCTCCACAGGCAGTTGCTTGACTTCATGCCGTTCGCAGCCGGAGGGAAAGCCCAGTAGTTTCACGGCAAAGAGAGGATTTGTAAACCCGTGGACGCGCGCGCTCGTTAAATGCCACCGAAGGACTTCCGCGCGTCTCGTCTTGACTGGGCGCAAAGTGCACGCTTCCAGCACGACCTGTCTAACGCGGCACTAAACACTGACGCGGCGCTAAACAGGTATCGGCGCCGCGGTTGTTTTTCGGGTGACGTCAGTGCTGCAGTGTCGTGCCAGACTGCCTCGTGCATTCGGCTTGCATGTTTGGCGTCCGGCACCCGACCTCCCGGCCAGAGCTGAACTGCGCATCTAGAAGACCTTCTGGAGTGGGGAGAGGTTCTGTGTTTCCCTGGGGAGATGTAGCTGGTCAAGGCTTGCAGCGTTTTCCGTCCTGACACTTGATCGTGTAAACTAGATCTGTAACTGGGTTGTATTACACGCGATGAGAGTACACAGATCAAACCACCTGCGTATAATCGTACTTTTATCTTACCGCTTAAAGAAACTTCATAGGCACGCTTTGAACATGTGATATTTGACCACTTTCACGACTTTTTCTCTCCATTAATACACTTCAGATGATAAATGTAAAAAGATAGCGACGTAGACAATAGTTCTTTTAAATCCTTCCTGGCAAAACTTCGAATTTCCAGAACATTTATTTACTGAGACACGCGTTTACGCGCAAACAACGATTTCCCAGAAAACGTTTCAGTACATAGGACCCTTAATTGAGTTGCGTTGCAGTGTGTTTGAAATTCGCGGTTTTTTTACTAAACTGCGAAATTTTCTTCCCCGTCTGGCAAAAAGCAGTTCTTCGTAGATATCCTTGAGCGTCGGGTACAGCTGTCCTATTCGCCCGTACTCCTTCCAGTCCTTCCAGTGTGGCGTGGTATGTCTACTGTCACATATGCATCATAAGTAGAAACCAAGCCTGCCATTTCTTTTTGTAACATGATACCATGTCAGACCACAGCGCTCTATATACATGGCTACTGCGTTCTCCTTTCGCTTGCTGGACTCGGATCCACGGAATTACGCCACTCGAGTGATACCTGTCCCGTACGGGTTGGAAGTCTTGCCGTTTACACCGCAAACCCCGGCCGCAGCAGCCAGCAAAATGTTGGAAAACACCATTCGCCTATCAGCGCCCGGTATCCTACTGGCCACCCGGCAGCCCAGCCAACGAAGAACGTTTCGCAGCTTCTAGTAGCCAATGAGAAACAAGGCCAGTTCCCAGAGCCTCACGCAGTCGATCTGAGAATGGTCACATCCACATCAAAGAAATCGCCTCGCCATTTCCGTATGTGTGTGCGCGCGCGCGCGTGTGTGTCCGGAAGGTCAAGTGGCACACGTGAAACTATTAGCACATGTTATTAGCGAGGTTAAGCAGGCTTCACACGATGCGAGATGAGTGCCAAACTTGCGCTAGATGCCGACCTTGAACGAGAATTTCTTGCACGAGTTTGTGTGCAAGGCACATCTTGCACGAAATGAGGAGATAGAGCCGGTCCTGTTTTTCTCGTGCAAGGCGATGCAAGTTGCGATCCTATTGGTCCTTGTATGCCGGTCATGTGACCTGTTGTAAATTCAACCACAGAGTAAAAGAAAATCTTAATCTGAGGTGTGCGAAACGGAATACAGGGAAATAAAACATTGCTGGAAAATAACTTTAAAGCGTGGATTGAAGTTTAGACAGTTCGTTGAGAATAAAATAAAAGTAATTATATTTTGAAGGGATAGCTTTGAAACAAATACCTTGTTGAAATAAGCAACTTCATATTTTGTATTATAATACCTTGGCTGTTTGATGCTCACCAGTGCTATCAACTAATTTTGATGCAAGACAGTATTCATCTTATTTATCTGCGTGTGAACTCGTTCCGCACGCAATTTAGTTGGCATTCTCGTACGAAATCTTGCGGGGAAATGCATCTTGTATCGTGTGAAACCTCTGCTTTACAATACGAGATGACAAGCATGGCTTGCGTGAACAAGCGGGCGCGCCTCGTCTTGTCACGGGACAGCGAGCCGCAATCCGAGCCTGCAGTCGCGTGGAGGGTGATAATCCTCGGCCAGGAGGATACGTAGGCAGCGTTGCCAACTTTGTGGTTTTCTCGCCAGAACTGGCGATTTCATGTGATCGTCTGGTAGCCAGGATTTCGTGAGAAAAAAAAAACTGCTGAGATTTGTGATGATTTGAAGTAAGACAAGATTATTTTTTCCTATTATCTGTCTCTTGCGGGAACAACGAAACGCTTTTTGTCTCCGTCGTACGCCAAGTTTTAAGAACATCCACACTGAAAAATCACTTGGAATTACGTGTTTATACAGCTTGAGAGTAATGTGCTTTTTCACGTATGTCTAGCAAGCACGTTATTAAATACATCAGATGGAATTTTCTTTTCTTCCCTCTATGCTTTTTATTTTTAATTGTTTTCATATCTAACGGAGTGTGTGTGTATGTGTGTGTATGTATGTATATATATATATATATATATATATATATATATATATATATATATATATATATATATATATATATATATATATATATAAAACCAATCTCGATGGAGGTCTTAATTAAATAAAAGAGTTAATTATAATTTCCTAATTTTTTTGCAATAACTACAAACAAAATTCTCTCAACTCAATTTCTAACAGTAAATTCATAACACTTACTGTTTACAATTAATGACTCCAATTAATACAATTTATAATATCCCCAAAGGAATCAATGTAATTAAAAAATTTAAAATCAGTCCCAATAGAGCGTGTATCAACCATATTTTACTGTTCCAATACTTATAATATAATTCGTCTAGAGTCCTCCGAGCGCCCTCACGCGCAGTAGCCTTCACTCGCCGGGTTTCACGCCCTCTCGACCATTCACACCAAGAACACTCGTCCGCCACCGTATTCTCGCACCTAACTTCGCTCGCGCATTGGCCAGATGGCCTCCGCCAAAGACTGCTGGCCGCTGCACCGTGGCAGCATATATAGTGTCGTAGGCCGTCACCCAGAATTTTCTGTAACTCACGCGCTACGCCGAGCGTCCTAATTCCGAGAATATTCGTGCGCCTACTACAGGTGTCGACTTCTTCAGCAGGGGGGGGGGGGGTCCTCTAACGCAAGCAAGTCTCACCGCTGTCAGTTATTCACAGGCTTCCCAGAAGGGCCCAACAGTGAAGCGAGCGCGTCGTTCCAGGAAGAGGGGAGGGTCGAGTTAGCCCCCTCCCCTCCAGCTCCGGACAACCTATCTGGCGCCAGCTGCAGCGCGTAACAATATATATACATATATATGCATGCTGTGACCTATATTTTGTATACTTTATTCTTAATTTAAATATATATACAAGTAATGATTACGATCTGGTTATTTCTGTTTTTTTTTTTTTTTAATTGATGTAGAGACGTTTTTGTCATAGAAGCTGGCAACTGTGTGTATCAGTCGGGGTGGGGGACGGTAGAGAGAGATAGTCGGTCGCCGTGCATGGAATGGAGCCCAGTGCTGGGCCGGGCCGGGCGCCATACTTCTGCGTCTACCTCGTCCTTGCAGCTCGAGGAACAGCTGGTGCATAACAAGCAGCCCGCGTCATACCTGAGCATCCGTCTCCCTCGGACCTGCCAGCGGCACAAAGACGGCGCCCCACGCTTCCGCCACGCGGTAATTGATGTCCCAGCACTCGTGCCCTTCCTCTCTCTCTCTCTCTCTCTCTCTCTCTCTCCACCGACTGGCGTATCACAAGCACGGGATATTCATCCCAGTCATACCCGCCGCTTAGGATAGCAAGAGGCTATATCGATCATTTCAGATTCAAAACTCTAAATTAGTTACGCGGCTCTCGTTTACTACAGTAAAGCAAATGATATATTTACATCTAAATTACACACTCGCGCATTGAAAGAGTCGCCAAAACTCTCCTGGTCACACAGAAAAATTAAAAACTGGGTATGCGCAAAATACAACATTTTTCAAATGTGCGGAGTAACAAATCTCGAGGAACCATTTCTTGTATTTCTGGCATAGGCCGTTCACGATAACGTGAGCACTTTTCAAACCTCTTTCATCAGACACAATAACCAATAAATACATTTTATTGTGGCCTCGGACTTTTGGTTTTGAGTTCGGTGAATGTATACACTGTGTTTATTACTCACATGGCAGGGTTTATATTAACAAATGGTGGAAGGATATAAATTAGTTGAAAGAAAAAAGTAACTAGGGCTTCAAAAGTGCTCATTTTACCGTGAATGGTCTATATCATATCTAGAGCTAGTGACTTTTCGCAAAAAAAAAAAAATACGAGTACACGGTAGACTTCAATACTATAAGCACCCAACAGCAGTCTGTATATTGCCATTGGTTGCTGTCTCCTTGAGAAGGCGTTTTCATAATTGACCGGGCCACTCAGAATTCGGCAACATCGGCACGGCTCCCACGTGATTCGTGTGCAGACAGCTAACACGTGTCAGAAAGTAATTCAACCAATCAAGACAGGTAAACGATTCTACAGTGTTTTGAAGTATAACTTGTCTTGAAATCTTTCGGCGAAATTTTGCTACCCCCTAATCATATCCAATCGCCTTTTGAGGCACTCTGTTCTGAGTAATACTTCAAACCACAGAAGTAAAATGGAACGTTTTCCTCATCCATGTCTGAGATCTCATGGAGGATTCTTCGTCACTGGTCGAGTCGAAAGTTTTTTTTTTTCGGATGATTGTATTCTTCTTTGGTCTAGGTGACTTTACATTACCGGCGTACTTTTCTCTCTAGACAACTTTTTTTTTCTGCTTTTCAACTGCCTCGTTGAATCCTTCATCAGACGTCAGGTCACGTGGTCCTAGTTTCCTTCTTGCTTGTTTCCTAGTCTCACGTTTCTGAGGAGTTGGAATTACAACTGCAAAGTGCAAAGGGAGACACATTTTGTCCGATCAGGGGATATCGTCGGCGTAGGTACACCCCGAGAAAGGTGATGGATAAGAAGAAACTAAATTTGTTTGAAACAAGAAAATTGCATTTTTCAATAGTTGCAAACAAATGACAAGTTTGCCCCGACCATTTTCATTGTTTATCACAGCAACAGTACACCTACCTACTATTTTAACAATTTTTTTGCATTAAAAATATTTTAGTCATAGGTTAACATTTGGAAAAGTAAATCGTTCTAACTTTTTAATTAACTCTTATACATTAAAAAATCTACATTCATAAAAAAATAATTTGTGCAGCATGGGATCGATATCATAACTCTCTCAAAATAGCACATGTTTTATGACCACACCAACAATACAGTTATTGACATGGCAGTGCTAAGCAACAGTGCAGCCTAATTCTAAATCAGCAGCTATGTTGCTCTGCTCTAGCAAACTACACAACAAAATATTTTAGTAGGCTGTATTTTACAATGTTATGTACTGAACCCATTTGTACTATACATAGGCTATGATACTTCCTTCTGTAGGTTACGTAATTTAAAACTTCATATTGGGCAGGCCCTACTAACTATTTGAACATGTTTATAACATTTGGTACAGAACATTTTTCCTAAACTGGCTACATGCATAAAAAAAAAATACTGGCGCATCTTGGGATCAAACTCACAACCTAACATAACAACGATGTACGCGTGTTGCCACTACACCACTAGATAATAACACTATAGGCTGTTCACGATAAAGTGAGCACTTCTTAAGGCCCTACCAACAGGCATTAACCCTTAATAAATGTATTCTATTGCAGCTCAGGCATTAATTTTTTGAGAGAGGTGAAAGTATACACTCTGTTAATGTCACATGGCAATGTTGATATTAAAAAGTGGCGGGAAGATGGAAATTGACTGAAAGGAAAAATTTAGCAGGGCCTTAAAAAGTGCTCACTTTACCGTGAACAGCCTCTAGCTCTGCAGGTCCCTGTTCACCGTAAACGGAACACATTTGAGAGTCCGTCTTAAGATCTACTTCTATGCACATAATGTATTCTTCCTCCGTATGAAAAATGAATATTGCCACGGGCCTCGTCACTTTATTCATGCGTCGGTCAAGTGAAACTGAAGTTATTAGAAAAGTAAATATTTCACAAATTTGCAAATTATTACACTTATATGCATTAAAAAAACAGAAAGCAAATTTAATAATTTCAGTATTAACAATATGTTTACATTAAATCTATAATTCTTCAGCAGATTGAAAGCTACCACATACAGTGACTATTAAAATTATCTATGTGACTGTTACAGCTTCCTACAAGTAAAACGTTGATGTCTTAGCAGAGTCTATATCTCATCTGAACATATTATATTTTTTTCCCTTGAAGAATAGACAGCAGTTTTGTTTATACAGCTTTTTATAAAGAAACTAAAACAACATTTAATTTTCTTCAATAATAAAATTTTTTACTGTCTTTAATTTTTAAAATTATTTTTACATGAAATACTTTGACCTTGTATATAATATTGTATACATAAATCCGCAGAACTGGAACTGGGCACATATCTAACTCTCCCCCTTAAGACGTTGAACTACTTTCTCTCCGACGTTACCAACTTCACTGGGCACATGCCAATGAGTGTGCACGTTCATGTATGTATGTATGTATGTATGTGCATGTAAGGTTGATTTTAAAAGTCCTCACTTAACCGTGAACAGCTTATGACTGAAATGTTAGAGTAAATCTGTGCGTTGTCCAGGCAGGGTCACTACGATGCCCGGATGAGAGAAGGCTGACACTAACTGAAGAGGCGCGGCTGGCGCTAATTAGAGCTGGTTGTCCCCTCGAGGGACATGCATCGCGTCCCTGAGGAAGAAACGGGAGGACCCCGAGAAAACCCTCGCCACACACCATGGGTGTTTGTCATGCACCCGGCTTGGTAATCCTGCCTGGCAAATTCCAACTCGCAGCTCGAGACCGGAAAGTGTAAGGCTAACGACTGATCACTGAGCCAATTGTGAGCCTACTTACTAGCTGTCCGTTGAAATATGAATTAAACTTACGCCTATACTTAAAAACCGATTCAATTTTTTAGATAAAACGAACCCTGCTTATGACTCGAGTGCTATTAAATTAGAGAATTATTACTGTGTAACTAATAATTTTAAAGGCAAATTCTGTGTAGGTTCGTAAAGTTTCAAATGGACAAAGTTTGTGTTTTTATTTACGGCTTAAAATATTTATTATTGTCTTTACACTCAAGTATTTATGCACTCTCATGTATGTTTTTCACATTATGGCTCCTGTATACAGACGTCCTGTTTGGGAATTTATTTCATAGGTTTCTTTAGGTCTCAAATAGAAAGCAGCAAATTACGTTAAGCATCATAATTTTTTTAAAGTTATAATCGTTAGTTTAATTTGGTTTGTCGCTCGTATTTCCGTGCTGGGTTGGCTAATCTTGGGGGAGAGGGAGTGATTTACACACTAAACTACCCAAACATCGCATATAAACATAACACATGTATCGATCACATCCCCATGGTTCGAACCCATGGTATCACATCCCCATGGTTCGAACCCATGGTATCACGTCCCCATGGTTCGAACCCATGGTATCACATCCCCATGGTTCGAACCCATGGTATCACATCCCCATGGTTCGAACCCATGGTATCACATCCCCATGGTTCGAACCCATGGTATCACGTCCCCATGGTTCGAACCCATGGTATCACGTCCAGAAAGTAACAGTTGGTCAACTTTGGCAGTGGAGGTCGCAATTTAAAAAAATCTACCACGCTATCAAACCCGACATTTTTAGCATTGTTTACGCCCGTTGATGTACGTGTACACTTGAATGCATACATACTACACATACACACATATATACACTTGCAAGTGTAGAGAAATTGTATGTTATTTGCTATTTTCATACATACGGGCGCCTATAGCAAAATAACAGAGCTACTCAAGGTGTACTTTCATGCACATTACGTACTCTCTCACCATATGTAAAATAAACATTGCAGAGAGCGTGAATACTGTATTCATGCGTCGGTCGCATGAAACTGTGACATTATTAGGAAAGTAAATATTTTACAAATTTCCTATGTCTTACACTCGTGTGCATTAAAAAATACAAAAGAAAACAAATTTCTTACCTGGCACTTTCGATTCAACATTTAGAAATGGAACTACTTTCCCTTTATCGTCACGAACTTTACTGGGCGCGTTACCCTCAATGTGCCCATTTAGCACTTTCACGCCCATTGTAGACAATCATCAACATGCTGCACGGGAAGCTAATATTTGTCCGGCACTGTACTCCGCGAAGCACAGTGGCCCATTGACATACCCTGTGGGTAACTGGTTCCTAAACTATTCTACTGTGCTACGTTATGACTGGTTCATATCACTGATCACCAAACACAAAGCCTAAAGATTATTGGCTGTGATAACAAAACAAGTTCCTAGCCATCTTGAGCACAGCAATGAATCAATAAACATTTCTAATTATGCAACACCAGAGCTTATAAATTTAAATGGGAATGAAAAGTTCAAAAGCTATGCAGGTAGAGGTAGTGACATTTTTAAAAGCCATATTTCAAAAGTACTCGGCGAACTGTGAACAGTGAACCAGTCTGTCGGCGGCCATGTTCTTTTATCCCAGGCCGGCGTCGCGGTGTGCGGGCCTGCTGGTTCTTGCGCCCCGGCGACTGCAAAGTGCAATGATTGCCGTATTAGGCTCGTCTTGTGGACGCGCGCCTACCTGCACGGCCCACGTGCTCCGGCGTGACGTCACGTGGAGGAAAGTGGGCAGCATGGCACGGGGAGGCTGCCTGACCCAAATACAGCCGGCCATCTCCCGCCTGCCAGCGCCCAGCTGACTTCGCGCCCACAGTCTCTTCTTCCAGCCTGTTGTCAACGGAGTTGTTATTTTTCTAAATGCTGTTCACGATAAAGTGAGCACTTATAAATCAACCTTAAAAAAAAAGTCACTACCCCTACATGCATATACTTTAATGGGCGCACTGAGTAACATTCACCCAGTAACGTTGGCAACGATGGATTGGTAG
This sequence comes from Dryococelus australis, assembly GCA_029891345.1. NCBI lineage: Eukaryota > Metazoa > Arthropoda > Insecta > Phasmatodea > Phasmatidae > Dryococelus > Dryococelus australis. Next base: position 28,247,452 of record CM056993.1, on the reverse strand, counting down.
TAGTTCCATACCGTAACGTCGAATAAAAAGTGTTAGGTGACCATCTGTGATAACTTAAAATTATTTCTTTCGCTTTCTGTTTTTTTTTTTTGATGCATCAAAGTGTAGAAATGAGCAGATTTGTAACGTATTTATTTCTTAATCATTTCACAGTTTCACTTGACCGACGCGTGAGTAAAGTGATGAGGCTCATGGCAATGTTAATTTTATATAAGGCGGAAGGATACACAGCGTGTATACAAGTAGATCTTAAGCAGGGCTTTCAAAAGTGCTTTTTTTTTTATCGTGAACAGCCTATAGTAAAGTTAGTAACTAGAATGGAAAGTAGTTTCATATCTTTAACGTCGAATGAAAAGTGTCAGGTAACCATCTGTGATAATTTAAATTATTTCTTTCACTTTCTGGTTTTTCTTTTAATGCATCGAAGTGTAAAAATGAACAGACATGAAAAGTATTTTCTTTTGTAATAATTTCACAGTTGCACTTGACCGACGCACAAATAAAGTGACGAGGCCCATTGTAATGTTAATTTTGCATAAGCGGAAGAATACGCAACGTGCATACGAGTCGATTTTAAACAGGTCTTTCAAAAGTGCTCATTTTACCGTGAACAGCCTATACATTGCCAGCCATGGGTTAGGTTTATTCTACTAAATGTTTTGAAGATCAATGTTAAAAGTTTGGCATCCAAAACATTTCTTAACTAGGTAAGCGCTAGTGTGCTAGATATTTTCCCTGTGTCTCTCACATGGGTTAGACAACTCGTAACTTTCAGTGGCGTGTGGTGATGTGTTGCACGGCAAGCTGGTGTTTGCTCACGCCTGCACATTCTCGGTGCACGCAGCAGTAGCCAGTAACCGCAGTGTAGCCCTGGGGAAACTGAATGCATTCCGACCACTCACAAGCGAGCAGCAAGGGACCCATTACACGCGTCCTGTGGCGTCAGCTGCCGAGCTACGTTTTACTGGTAGAAGTGTAGACTAGCAAGCAACAGGGTACAGCACTCAGCTAACTCCAGTTTACCTTGCAACAGTTCACCACACACCACTGATAACTTTCCGCTAGGGTCAGTAACTTTTTTCAGATTTGCCATAAGTAGAGATCTGAAGAATTCGCGGATTCATTTTGGGACAAGTTAGAGTTCAAAACATGTTTTTATATATTGGTCCACACGATGTTTGACACTTCCTGGAGAACGCTGGCCCAATCATCGCTTTCCACTGTGACAGCACACAACCAATGTGCAGTTAATATCGGCATATTTGTAGTAGATTCTAGCCTACTGGTCGTTGAACTCGTGAATTTTTCAGGTCTCTAGCCACAAGGGACACTCCCGATAGCTCGACGCGCGACATCTGATCCCATAGAGTGGAGTGGAGAGATTTGGGTGGCTCTTAACGTCTTGAGAGCCGATGAGGGTGAAACGAGGTGAGTATGGAGCAGCGCCGGAACGCAAGGGCGGGGGAAACGGGAGATCCCTAACCAGCGGCATCGTCCGACACGATTCCCACATGCGAAAAGGCCGGGAGTGCCCCGCCGGGAATCGAACCCAGTTCGCCTAGTTGGGAGATGAGTAGTCTAACCACTACACCGCCACTTCACCCTGACCCCCCCCCCCCCCCACAGAAAAAAAGAGATTAAGATAATTGTTATGAAAATAACAATTTTAAATACTATTTGCTATGCGCAAAGTTCTGTATTATGCATCCATCAACATTTTGACTAAACATAAACAACAACTCAATATTAGTTGCAACTATAGTCATAATTAAGGACGGGTGTTTTTCGCGAAACGATTTCAAGATCAGCTGTACTCCAAAACACTTTTGTTCATATGCACTTTCGTGGTTGGATGATTTTTAAACATCGCGTGCCTTAAGTATTTGACCCCGAATCATGGACGTTCAGTGTCGTAGTACTCCATTACTATTGGCCCAGCCAAACAGGAAAAATGTCTCCTCGCGTAGAAACGCGGCCTATAACCAAAGGAAGTTGTGGTTGTAGACGTAGGATATTGAAGTCTAGCGTGGCCATAAATATTCTCGCGAAACACACATTCGTCCCTTATCTGTCTTCCCGCGAATGACGGATGGTGAGCATCGGGGAAACCTAATTCTGATTTGCTCGCGCATGTAACAGAACGTCTTCACCCACATACAAGCGGCCAGTAGTCACTAAGGCTGCGAGTGAGCGCGTAGAATAGTGAAGTTAAGCCTCCGCGTGAACCTTTTCGCGAAAAACAGACGAACCCACAGATGTTCTTTTCTACACGACAGACTGTACGAGACCAGCGTATTTATTCCAATAGTTGCACAAAATCGGTTTCTTATTTACAAAAAAATTTTTGTTAATGTCGTTTCTTTGTAAAATAATGATAAACAATATCGAAACAATGTAGTTATATCTGGGCCACTTAAAAATTTTTTTTTTTTTTTGAGGGAGATAAAGTTTCAAACAAGTGCTGCCCGAAGTACATTCGGGCTTTGTCCTCAGCGTGTTGTGTAAGTGTTAGTTGGACCTGCTCGTTTGACTGTCTGGAGGTGGTTGTGCATGGGCACACCTGCGGTCGCTCCACCCTGGCGCCGCCGGCTTCACTTTCACGCACAACGTGGGAAGGTCGTGCCGGGGCGCCATGTGTGGCTGCGGCGCGGTTCTTTGAACATACCGTCATCAGACTGGACACGTCACGCGACCACACCTGTCGTCTGGCTCGCTTTTTTTTTCTTTCGCAGAAGTCACGCCGCTAGACGCCGCCTAATCCGTGTATTCTGTGATTTGAGGTGAGGCCCCAGTGCGTACTCGTATACGAAACGGCACGGCGGTTCCTTTGATGTGGTAGTGCCCGTTCTCTCATTGGCTGCGCCAGGGCATAATAACGGGCCTCGTTCTTTGCTGGCTACAGCGTGCTGCTGTAGGTCCCCTATTGGTATAGGGCGTTTCACGGTAAAGTGAGCACTTTTTAAGGCCCTGCTTTCACCATATTTCTATCCTCGTGTCATTTTTTAAATATAAACATTGCCATGCGACTAATAAACGTAGTGCATACATTTGACCACTCCTAAAAGTCAGTGTCTGGGGCTGCAATAAAATATATTTATTAGTGGTTAATGACTGTTGAAAGGGCCTTAAAAAGTGCTCACTTTACCGAGAACAGCCTATAGAGACCTGCAAAATTTGCGTTATTATTTGAGGACAGTTTAAACTTAAAACACTTATACCATTCCAATACGTTTGTCATTGTATCTTGCTTTATTAGACACGCCCCGGGTATCTCTGCGCCAATAAACGAACACTTCACAATCGTGTGGACCAATCACGCACACTTCACTGAAAAAGGGCGTGACTTCACATTTGGGCAGCAGCCAATGAGGGAACGACGCCGGCTAGGGTTTAAACAATATTGTGAATTTTAGCTCGAAGCCACAAAATAACGCGAATTGGTTGGGCTGCCGGCTGGACTCACAATAGCCTGTTGCACTGCGGCAGTCATCCGTCTGTCGTTTTCGTTCGTCAGTTGACGGCGATTCACAACAATCCGTCGTCCGTCAATCTTTCTGTACGGCAAAACTTCAGTGTGACAACATAACATCGCAATCTTTCTTTCGTTGGAAGTGTATTTTGTTTGGAAAATGCATTTTCACGAGAGATACATTTCGAGAGAATAATGTGTTTGATACTAAATTTTTTTTACATTAAAAATTCTCGAGTTTACCGCTGAAGATAAATAAACACAGATCCACCTCCTTGCACTTTATTTCAACGCGCATATATTCCTGTACAAGGAATGTCAGACGGCGGTGATTCATCCTTTCAGCGACGCCATTTTGACGGCGTGTGCGGCTGGATCTCGCGAAATAAGCTGCTGTTTCACCTCGAGTGGGATTTTTAGTGAAGTAGTTTCCCGCTGGTTCGCGGCCAGGCTTCGACGATTTGTGGAAATTTTCGAACATTCGCCCGGGAATAGGGATGGATAATCGACTCACACACAGTGAAGCCTGCCGAGTTTGGACCCACAGTGTGTTAAATTATTACAGCGTACCGGTCATGTTCTCAGCGTAGCCACAAACCTCCTGGACTACAACTCTGTAAGATATTAAAGAATTAGCGCGCGCTATGTCATATGCGTTTCTATATAATAGCAAGGGGTGCCACAGATCTGGGAAACCTGGAAAACAGGGGAATGTCAGGGAATTTGAAAACTGCCAGGGACATCAGGGAAATATCAGGGAATTTCAAACAAGTTAGCAAAATGTCAGGGAATTCTGTGATAAGCATGATAAATTTCGCACTTCTGTCAGCAATCGTGCACCTCTGCCAGAAGCATACAACACTGTTTTAATGATTGTGGACTAAATGCTTCGGCATTTTTTTTTTTTTTTTTTTTTTTTTTTTTTTTTTGTAATCTATGTATTGAGCAATTTTGTAAGTTATGAGAAGTATTTTGGTGTAAATGTGTGTTATAATGCAAAGGAACCAATCCTTAAGAAAAAAGTGTTAGAAAACGGTCAGGGAAAAATATCCCTTTTGTCTGGAAATCAGGGAAATATCAGGGAATTTTCCAATGTGAAAAAGGTGGTAACCCTGAATAGAGCAATTTGTCGTTGTGTTTTGTAAACGTAACTGTTGACAAGTGGTTACATTATAAGCTGTTCACGGTAAACTGAGTATTTTTTAAAGCCATGCTTAACCCCTTCAGACCCACTTTAATTTGCAGCTTCAGATGCTACAAACAAAAAAAAAAAATGTATGATGCGTGCTGTGTTTAGGTCGCCACAGCATTTGTTTCGTTCTCGCAACCAATGAGCTGTAGGCCATATGTTCGGCTACAATTATGTGAACTGATTAAGACCTAAACCATTAAGACGGTTTACTAATCATTTACACACAGGTAATATCATTGGTAATTGAGCGTCGCAATGTGCAGTAAATATAAAAAATTACCCACACATGTGTAACGTACACAGTTGTGTACACTAGTTCTGAATGGATTAAGACCTACTAGTACGCACATTCTGTATTGTTCCGCCATGTGTAAAATTAGCGTTGCCATGTGCCCGATTACTTTATTCACGAGTCGGTCAAGTGAAACTGCGAAATTATTAGAAGAGTACTTAAATATTTTACAAATTTCCTCATTCTTACGCTTACATCCATTAAAACAAGAAAAAGCAAAATAAATCGTTTCATTATTCACAAATGACACTTTTAATTCAACGTCAAGGCACGGAACTACTTTCTCTCCATCGTTGCCAACTTTACTGGGCGCACACGCCAGTTCAGCGTGTCCGTTAAAATATACGATGGTAGGAGGGATGAGGTTTGTCAAGTTGATTTCAAAATTGTCCAATTAACCACGAACAACCTATATAATTATGGACGAGCAATTCAGCGATACGAGTACTCGAACAATACAAAAAATAAATGTTACTTGAAACTAGAAAGTTCTAAAAAAAATGTTTGCGTTTGGCATCGCATTTATTCAAATACTTTTTTTTTATTATTATGTCAAGGTGCCCTTTTCTGAAGAAAAAAAATAATTCTCCACATTTAGCTTTATTGAACCTCGAGGTCCGCTCGTATTTGGGAGTGGATCACTGATTTGGACTAAAGAGGCAATAATTGTATTATGCTTGGAAATATGAATATATCTTTCGTTTGTAGTTGCCTCAAAGTTCCTTGTTCAACTCTCTGAGCCACAGTGTCCTATATAAGGAATGTTGTACAGAGACTGACTTTAACGACGCACATAGTACATAGCAGAAAACAGTGTCCAATAAGGAAATGTCCCTCGAATGCCTGTGACTTCACTCGTTGCTGGGACTGTCCCTAGTCTCGTAACAGCTACTGCTAATCGCAACAAACGGAAACACGTCTTGGTTGGTCCCGACATAAGATAGATCGTTTTACGGATACCAGTACTGTTACAAACAAAACTTTATTCTTTGCAACGGTTAAAATCCGTACTCTTTACCTGTTCTAAAAAAAATCATAAGGCGTTCGGCCGCACACGCGTAGTTGGCCACGAAATACAGTTTGTCATGCCAGCAGGACAAACATATTTCAGGAAGAATTACTTTACAACGAACTATTTCAGAACAAACGAATGAAAAAAAAAAAAAAAAAAAAAAAAAGGCGTGGAGGGGACAGGAGGAACATTTTCAGGACAAACAGAATTAAGGTAAATAACTTAAACGGCAAGTAGAGGGAGGACACGACTCTCACGGCATAATTGATTCAAAATGACGGCCCTCCAGCTCATGACGCCCGTCATAACAGGTCCTGAAATCTCCAGTAGTCCCACAGGGGTAAGGGTAGCGTAAGTGACAAAGGGGGGGGGGGGGGTTGGAATTGGATATGCAATTGCACATCCACATGCAACTGCATGCGAAAGTGCATCGGGGGAAGGGGTAAGTGAAACTGCACCGCCACCATTTTGAATCAATTATGTCGTGGGAAATATTTGGCAAATCAATTTTCGAATAATCAATTTTCGAATAATCAATTTTAATGGCCGTTTGTAAGCAAACAATTTAAAGGAAACAAAATTTGAGACAAACGATCTTATGAATATTTGTTTTAGAACTAACTATTTTAGTTTTAGGATAAATATGCGCACCCCGACACGGACAAATAACTTTAAAAACATTATACAATTTTGTCTGGGAAAGAATCATGACTGCCAGCACCCGGGAACTAGCTGTGACGCGAACTTCCATCTACGCAGTGCCTACAAATGCGCTGACAAGTGGGTCGCAATGTCACTCAAATGTAGTGTTGCTGGTCGGGATGTTAACACGTTGGAAAACTATCCGTTCGCCCCACTGTTTCCATTTCCACATGTTACTGGAGTTTCGAAGACATCAGACATGAACAGTATATCTACTTCTACATACTGCTATATACTTCTACATAAGCGTTTAGCGGGCTGTGGCAATCCAGAACCTTTTCCAAACATCCGTCAAAGTATTCTACTTAAAATGCAGGCCCAGGCATAGTGGCTGTCCGTGTATCTCTGTCTTCAGCTTGTCCTTCGTCTCGAAGTATCTATCAAACTCTAGGTCATCCATCATTTGAATTCTTCTTTCTCTCAGTCACTCCCCTTCTGCCATTCTTGTCATCTTTTCGGCCACCAATCGTTCCACAGCGGACGTGGGAGTCCCGATTTCCACAGGCGGAAAACGTGGTGCGCGTTCATTACTGTGCAGCTATGTTTTCTCGGGGTGCTTGATCACACAACATGTTTCCAACAAACTGCGGCAGTTTATTCCCGACGAAAATGTGTCTACCACTTTCCCCTAAAATGATTAACAAGGGAACAATGCTCCCCCCCCCCCAAAAAAAAAATCGAGTTTTGAAATGATTTTCGTTGCCAATAAGAGGAACTACTTTCAACAAATCGGTGAATAGTGTTTTGTAGAGCGGAGATCGTACACCTGTGAAAAGACGTTGGTAAATACCCCTTCGTCAAAAAAATAGGGGTTTCCGCCCTGTGCTTTTATTACGAATCAGCACTACTATTTTCCAGATTAACGGGAAATAAAACTACCAACCGCATGTTCACAGGTGTAAGATCTCCGTTCTGCAAAACGCTATTCGCCGATTTGTTGCTTAATCGCAAGAGGTTCCTGATATTTGCAAAGAAAATCATTTTAAACCGCGATTTCTCAGAGGCCCGTAGCTCCCTTAATAACAACCTAAGGGAAAAGTGGTCCACACGTTATCGTCTTATATTTTCATCAGAAATAAACTGCCGGAGTTTGTCGAGGATTTTAGTAACACATTGTGTAGTACTCTTCACCTCCCCTAGATACATTTGTAATACTTTTGTAAACGAGCTGAAATCGATTCAGCGTTCGAAGGTATCGGAACCAATTATAACTACGGAAGTGCCCTCGTTTTCAGCCTTTAAAAGCATAACAGTGCAGCAGTAATGGCCAAACGTTAACTTAACTAACAAATGTGCGAAGAATAAATGAAATGTTTCCAGCTGGTTCATAGTAGGTTGGAATATTTGAAATCATTATTAGCATTGCCTGCAAATACCTACGCTAGCGAAAACGCCGACCAGTGCATTTACAGAGGTTTTGAAAGTGCTTGTGTGTCGCTACCCTTTCAGTCACCTGTGTCCAAGATCTAGTGGGGATGTTGAAAATGTATCGATATATCAAAATGACGACTTTATATCAATCAACGATATATCGATATAAATCGTTGATATATTTCAACGATATTTCATCGAATTCAGTATATTTTTCTACGCATAGAAAATACATATTTTTAAAATGCTCTTTTAATAAGATCTGTTTTGGATACTAAAATTGAATTCAAGTTTTGCTATATTTACTTTGACAACATGCACCGGAAACAGGCGCCACATATTTCTGCAATGCTTCGTGTCCTCAATACGTAATATTCCAGGAATTTTTACATTTTGTCAAGTCCTTTAATTCATAAAATATTTGACGCCGATGTACCGAGACATTCGATATTTTTCTTTCCGTGTATCGTTTTCTAAAACGATACTTTTATAAATAACCAATATAAATATTATCGAAATCTTACATCCCTGCGATCTAGGACATGCTGCACACGGAGGATACTTACGCCATTGCACGAGATCATAAAAATTACCTCGGAATGTAGAGAAAAACAATTCTTGGCTCTTGAACAGTTAAGCAAGGGTTTCCAAAGTGCTTATAGGCTGTTCACGGCAAAGTGAGCACTTTTGAGGCCCTAGTTATTTTTTCCTTTCAACCATTTTTAACCACCTTTTAAAATAAATATTGTCATGTAAGTAATAAACGCAGTGTGGATATTCCACCGCACTCGAAAGTTAACGCCTAAGGCGAAAATATAACAAATTTATTTACTATTATTCCGAATGAAAAGGCTTTCAAAAGTGCTCACTTTACCGTGAATAGGCTATGGTTAGAGGCCCGGAAATTTCGCTAGACTCCGCAGCCCTTTGCGTCCTTGAGCCTCAATTAGTTGTTCATTGGCTGATGCTCCAGTTTTACCCGAGACCAACTAGCGCGGTATTCGGTCCAATTTTTTCTGATCAGTTATTGGCTCTAACTCGTCTAGGGCGTGGCTAAAAACTGCGATCCAATGCAAAACAAAGTAAAATATATATGTGCTTGAAGTCTAGCTTGTCATCAAATGAACCCGCGAAATTTCCGGGTCTCTAGCTACAGTTGACCGTGCAAACGTCTGGATTATCGCCTCTCTGGAGAGTCGTAGGGTCGCGAATCCCTTCTCCTGTCAGTGCGGCGTGTGTTATCTGCAGCTGGCTGCGAGCGCGTGTGGGAGGAAGACTCGCCTTATGCGCTGCCCTGGACCGTCGCCCGGACTTCTAAAAATACCCCGCCTCCCCCTCCATAAGCCACGTCTTCTATGCCGCCAGCTGTCAGCCCCGCGGAAGCCAACACACTTCTCTTGCGCAACGTGAACTGTTTATGGCGGATCGGCGCCTGCTTGTTCAAACTCTCTGCAGGGCCTGGCTGGCGCTTGCTTGCCAACCGCTCGACGCGCACGCCACAGAATACTGTCAAGTCTGGTTTACATTAGGTCTGTTCGATATCATAAAAATTTCATATCGATATTTTCCCGAACAGTTACTCGATATTTTTGATATATCGATAATACCAAAATTATTGATAATTGACCTACCGAAGTTATCGGTAATACCGAAATTATATATAATACCGAAATTATCAATAATATAGAACATTCCGATAGTACCGATAATTTCGACAGTACCGAAAAATTTGGATGATACCAAAAACTTCGATGATATGGAAACATCGATATATCGATATTTTTCAGAGTTACGTATCGTTCGATAAATTATTTTTCATATCGATAGTTAGTCTATCAATATATCGATATTTCTAACAGCCCTATTTTTCATGCTTTCAGTACCTGGCCCGAAACTAGCAAGGTTAGTTTCTTGAGCACTTTCAAAACCAACCTTTGGAAAATGTCACTGTCGCTGCATGCATACAATTACACTGGCACGTTGACTCGTATGCTGCCAGCAATGTTTGTAATGATGGAAAGAAAGTAGCTGCGTGTCTTAACGTCGAATTAAAAGTGTTAGGTAAACATTTGAGAGTACAGAAATTATTTTATTTTTACTTTCTGTTTTTTTTATTATTATTTTTTTTTATGATTATAAGTATGAGAATGAGAAAATGTGTAAATTATGAACTTTTGTAATAATTTCACATGCTCACTTGACCGACGCATGAATAAAGTGACGAGGCACACGGCAATGTTAATTTTACGTACGGTGGAAGAATACACATTGCCCCATACAAGTAGATCTTCAGCAGGGCTTTCAAAAGTGCTCAGTTTACCGTGAACAGCCGTTAGAAGAGAGAACAGCTACTGGAAGCGTGCGAATAGATCGTGGAAGGAGTTGACTAGAAACAGTCCAGAAATATTGTGCTCCAGCGGCTGGGAGGACAAGCTACTCGGAACAAATCTGTTCTGCTTGACCTCTGGCCTTTCCCCGCCGTACTTACGGGAAAGAAGTGTGATCGTGGGAGGGACGACCAGACAATGGGATTTGTTGGACTCTACCACGAAAACGGAGTATGTACTGTGGGATTTTTCGACAGAATACACAAGAAGAGTAAGCCACCAATTCGCGTTACCAGGCTGAGTGGCTGCTTTGTTGTACCAAAGGTTCTCTATAGGTTGGGCTACCGGAGGCGCTGATTGGAGAGCGGCGTTCTGACGTGTTGTTAGCCAGCGACGCCATTTTGCTGGCGTGTGCGAGTGGAGTTCGCCGAATAAACGCGGCTTTTTCACCTCTGTATTCTTATTTACTCTGTGATATGGATTATGGACATGGTGACTGAAGGTGATATTTCACTTTTTTATTTGGTTATCCGAAAGAGCTTTCGACAAATGCTCCCTTAATGCAGTCATTAGTTGTCAAATAATTATAGTTCTCAAAATATAACACTCAAAAGTCTTAATTCCCCGAATTCTGCAGCATACTAGGCTTTGCTCGTAGATTTTTTTCCCAGTAAATTTGCATTTAATGCTATCTGTATGGTGTGCAGAACATGTTGATTCAGTATGATCGCGAATAATAAACAGGTGAACGAATATTGGCACTCTGAATTTTACTGAAAATAGGGGCCAGACTTATCGCAAATAAAATTTTGTTCATTCAAGAGAAACTGTTAACATTCATTTAATAAATAGTTCAAACCACAAATTGTAGAGGAGAATTTATTCGTGATCCTTTAGTAGCTTGTAACACAACTGCAATATACTGCACTTAGACTCTAATTAAACACTTCAAACCTACCCATGACACTCTTGAGTCGGAATTTTAGTGTTATATTTGGAAAACTATAATTATTTGACAACTAACAATTGCGTTAAGGGGGCACTTTTCGAAACCTCTCTCAGATAACCAAATTTAGAAAAAAAAAAAAAAAAAAAAAAAAAAAAAAAAAAAAAAAAAAAAAAAATAGAAATATCACCTTAACACTTTCGACTCTGAGCCAGATTATGTACTGAAAGCATTATTTCCAACAGTCTTGGCGCGAATTATCTGTATGTGCCTGTGGAGACGTGAACACTTCATTGGCTGTCGCACTTTGCGTTCGCCATGTCTCCATTTTTCTCGCTCACTCAGGACTCACTAGCTGAAGCGACGAATGTCTGTTATTGCTGTCAGCTGTGTTTGAAAGCGTGGCCAGCTTCACGTAGGCCAGCACCACTAGTCGTATTTGTGGCTAGTGTCTATAAGTTCATCGGGTTTTCAGGGACGTATCTCAAAGGTAAGTGATTTTATTCGACCGAAATATATTTTTTCGAGGACAGATATTTAGAGACGATGGAAAAACGCGAAAAATTTTTGAGCCCAAATATATTTTATAACGTTATAACTAGTTTATTCTTTCATGATTAGATGAACAAGGTTTTGACTCGGCTGAGTTGTTCGCAGACCAATCACAGACGTTCTGCCTTAGAGGATCAAAATCCACTCTGGCTTAGTGAAACGGGGAAGTAGCGTCAACCATGTATGTCAGCCAATAAGTAGGGATAGGAAAATTTCGCGAATTCATTTCGGGACAAGATAGACGCCAAACACGTGTATAGGCTGTTCACGGTTAAGTGAGCACTTTCGAGGCTCTATTTACTTTTTTCTGTCAGTCATATATTATCCTTTAAACACCTTTAAAATAAATATTGCCATGTAAGTAATAAGCACAGTATGTATGTTCCACGGTACTCAGAAGTTAACGTCTAAGGCTACAATAAAATATGTTTTTCCAAATGACAGGGCTTTCCAAAAGTGCTCACTTGACCATGAATAGCGTATACACTGAAGTCACCTTTTCAATTGGATCAGAGTCTATTACTACACGCCCTGGCAGACTTGCAAGGAAACGAGTAGCGAACCCCATACTGCCAGGTGTGAGGTAACACTGGCTATTCTGTGGGGCAGCAGCCAATGAACAAACATCTGAAGCTTGATTATGCACAGTACTGTGGAGTCTAGCCTACAGGTCATTGCTAGGGACACCCGAATTTCCCGAAAAGTTTTCCCCGCACGCTAGCTTTCAATACCCTATGTCATTCCATCAGTTTTCTTTTGCTTATTGGAGGCGTGTCTTTGTGAGAAGCTAATTTTTTATTTACTTGGCTGGCCAATCATAATTATGTAACTCCGATTTCGCACGTATGTGGTTCGCAGGCAGATACATGGGACGCGTATATCCTAGATCGTCCAATCACGAACGTGGATTTCAGCTCACGTGTTACGCAATATAACTGGACGTGAAATCTTTTCCCGGAATTCAGGTGCCGCTAGTCATTGAACTCGCGAAATTTTCTTATCCCTAATTATAGGACGCATTTTGGTTGGGTGGAGCGACGGTGTGCCGGAGTCTGGCCTGGTCTGCGCGGAGAGGAAGCAGTTCGCCCCCGCAGACTGGTGACGTAACAGCTCGCACATCCGGGACAGCCATCGCCCGCCGCGGGACGGACGGTCTGTAGGCGACACGACGTCTGCACGCACAGCCAGCCAGCACGGGTGTTAGACGGCAACTCGGGGATGAGTGAGGAGATTTGGATGGCTCTCGACAGCGAGGTCTCGAGAGCCGATGAGGGTGATCGAGTGAATGTGGGGAGTGGCGCCAGAATGAAGGGGCGGGGGAAACTGGAGACCCCCGAGGAAACCCCGCCGACCAAAGGCATCGTCCGGCACGATTCCCACTTGCGAAAATCCAGAGTGACCCGGCCGGGGATTGAACCCGGATCGCCTTGGCGAGGGGCGAGCGTGCTAACCGCTCGGCCACCGCGGCCCCGACAGCTCGAGAATCCTGGTACTGAACGCACGAAGAACTGGTATGGGCTGTTCACGGTAAAGTGAGCACTATTTAATGCCCTGCTAAAAGGAATTAACCCCTAATAAATATATTTCATTGAAGTCTCGGACATAACTTTTGAGAGTGACGTGTATACACTGTGTTTATTAGTCATATTGCAATGTATACACCAAAAAGTGGCGGAAAGGTAGAAATTTATTGAAAGGAAAAATTTTTAGCAGGGCCTAAAAAAGTGCTCACTTTACCGTGAATAGCCTATACCTTAGACGATAAACTGGTGCGCCATGCACCTTCACGCCGGAATCACATAGTCCCGACACTATAGCTCTGACACGACACTTAAAATTAACCACCGAATGAAATACAAGATAGATCTGACGTAAGCCCGACAATTCTGTCGTACGACCAGCAGATTTGGATTATAAATTATTTCTATTCTTCGTCTTGTCGTGCGGCACGACGCACAGAGTGTACAATCTTGCAAAATGAAATTGTATCATAAGCTTTCCCTGCAATGGTAAATACGTAGCTTAAACGAAAACAAATTATGAAAATTATTGTATTTAACCCTTAAAAATTATAATTTTACCTTTGTATGCATTAGCTATAAACTTTTGTCACTATTATGTAGTCCAAATTTCCCGGCTGCCCACCGCCTTTGAAACTAGTGTAGTTAATCGGCCCCTTCTAAATGTATTCGAAAAATTCTACTCGTCGTGTCGCGTCAGTAAACTGTCGAGCAGTCACTTAATGTCCGTAGTTGCGATTTTTGTCGTGTTGTGCTGTGCCTGTCGTGGCTATGTGAAAGGCATGCAAAAATCTGAACTACTATAACACAGCTTATTTCCATAAAAAATATATATATATATAAAACAAATATAAAAAAAATTGAAAATGTTCCTTTTCTTCTGCATTTAATTTTAAAGAATTTTAAAATCGTATGTTATCATGCACATGCATTCTATTAACTATACACTCGTACGTACGAAAAATATTAATGTTGTTTACTACACAAAAACAGTGCAAACAATTCAATTAACTGCTATGAATTAAAGTAAGATCGCACCATAAAATCAAACTTCTTCGAATACAAAATGCAGATCACCGTTTTTCCAGTTTCCCTCTGAACACGCTGTTTGTTTATTACAAGACCCTTGAAAGAGGGACTCGTAATACAAACACACCATAGACGTAATCTGTAGATTCAAGCTGGATCTCAGAAATGCATTATTAACTAAGTGTTGCCAACAATCCGAGCTCACGGCGATGCTTGATACACAGTACGGAACAACCTGCATGCGATGAAACAGAATACTGGATGCGCAGATTCATGTTTGGAAATTCAGCAGATCAGTTGTGCTTTGCACCCAGAAACTTTTTTTGCGAAGTAAAGTACTGGACTCAAAATTATTTTGTGGTGCTTTCGGTCACAAGTAATTGCAAATGCTGAGTGAAATCTTGGTGTTTTCGCATACCAGGACGAAAGTATCTTGGTAGATGGTACGACACCCTGAAAACTGGTATGTGTACCAAGAAACTGGTACGTCTAACACTAATGCAGCCAGCTCAGGATCCAGAGCTCCCCCCCCCCCCCCCCCCCCCCCCCCACCATTTCCCACCGACACACAACCACGGCTCCGCAGAGTAGGCAACTATATGGTCAATTCCCTATTGGAAGTGACTTATGAAAATCAACCTTTGAAAAAACACTCTAGGCATAACATGTCAACCTGTCTTTTCAATAACCTGTATTCCACAAATATATAACACTGTGGTTCGCTTTAGAGAACTGTATTATTGGATAAATGAAACTATACCTTAATATCTTCTATAACTTGTCATATTAATTTCTTTTTAAATATGAATTAACAACAGCGAGAGCAGCGACGTGTTGGCAACGGCCGGTAAGAAATAGTTCACAGTTAAAATATTATTTTATCCTGTTTTTTTTAGTATATTATTTGTAAATTAAACGGTGCCTATTGAAATATTGAAATATTTAGTTAGCCCCGATGGCAACATATCTCATTTTCACAGTTTAAAATAACAGCGGAAAATATCGTGAGTAGGCCTTAATGGTACTGTGTTGTTTTATCGAGTGAGAAAGCAAGTGTTTGTTGAGCGAGGCTTGTCGCTCTCCCTCTTTTTTTGCCTCTTTCACACTCGGGAAGTTTTACTTCGCTAGTACACATTATAAATGTACAAGTTTTCAATTGTAGCATATTTCATACTTATTACAGCAAAATAATGATTTTTGGATTTGTCATTTACAGCTGAAAAGAGATTTTTAATGATTGAATACTAATTTAAATATATTTAGATATGATGGCGGGGCAGAAACTAAGTGAAGTTTGCAGACGTGGCGAGCCGTGACATGGCATGTTGCTGTTTTACCCAAAGAAGCGTAAATTATACTCACTCCGAAGAATACTTCAAATTACCAAATCACGTTTGTAGAAAAAAAAAAAAAAAAAAAAACCTACATAAGCAAGTTATGATGATGTGATAAATATGTGTTTCTCCGGGCAGTAATAAATATACTGTACGGTGTTTCGTTAACCGCTGCATGTGAAATAGCGTGGCATGGCTGCATGGTGATCGTTACGCTGGATCTGTGTGTGTGCGTGATTTCAAATATTTGATGTGAACTATTTATACGTTTTATATGTGAACTGTTTTTAAGGTGAAGTTATTTATTTACATCCACGTCTGTTTGTTTTTCACAAGTTGTACCTTTGCCCTGGGTGTTTGAAAAACATTCGTGTAACATGATTTACCACCAATCCTAACAAAATAACCAAGCTCTGCCCCAATAAATTTCAATAAACCTAATACACAGTAAGTAGCCATACATATAAATATGAGCGGAATAAAAGTTACGGTAGGCTTATTTGTGTGCATGTTCAATGCTATATATTTTTTAAGTTTGTATGACAAAAAATGAGCAACACGAGTTGCGTGCTTGATTTTAATGTATTTTTCGTTGGACTGATTATTCCTTCATTATTCGAACTGAGGCCGTCCGTTTAAATAAATAACCCAACACATATCAATAACAAAAAGTTAAATACTATAGTTCATTACCCCGCAGTTGTAACAGTGTTAAACACAGTCACGGCAAAATACTAACGTGCATTACATGCAATGTGCTATGTCGTAGAAAACAAGTATATTAAAGTAAAATAACTGTAAGAACTGTAGTCAATTCAGGCGTTTAAAACGCCATAAAGCTGACCTAAATAATGTTGGAGGCCTTAACTGTGAATATTCATACGGAATGGTTTTTGGAATGACAAAATTATTTGAAAAGCTGTAAACAGTAAACAACACATTTGACAGGTATAAAAGTAGAAGTCACATTTTAATGGTTATGTTTAGGTGTAGCGAAAGTATACGAACACATGTACGTACGCAATGGCATGTTAACATTGATTTTGACAGATGCTACATGGCAGTCACATGGTAATGTTTGTTTACGTTTGGTGGAAGGATACGAAACGGGCCTGCAAGTAGATATTTAGCAGGGCTCCGAGAAAGTCGCTTCCAGTGGGGAATGGACTATACACAGAGATGAGATTCCGCGGCAGTTCCCATTGATGTGCTCTCAAAGACTGTTCTCGGTCAAGTGAACACTTTTGAAGTCAACCTTCGAAAAATGTCACTGCTCCAACCTGCGATACCTATATTTTAACGGGCACACTGACTTGGCATGCGTCCAGTAAAGTTGGCAACGAAGGAGGGGAAAGTAGTTATAATTTTTAAAGTAGAATTAAGGGTTTCAGCTACACATTTGTGAATACTGAAATTATTTATTGATAACTTCAGTTTTCCTTCGCCAGCGCAGGAATTAAGTGATCAGGCCTAAGGTAGTGTTAATTTTTCATACGGTGGAAGAATATACAATGTGGATACAAGTGGATGTTAAGCAGGGTTTTTAAAAGTGCTCAGTTCACCGTGAACAGCCTGTACCTAGGGAAAGGAAATCTTCGTGATTTAAATGACCTGTGGGCTAGACTCCATATCACTGTGTATACTCGAGCCTCAATTGTTTATCCATCGGTGGTCTGTGTTACTCTTCACCTGGCAGTATGGGATTCGCTACTTGTTTCCTTGCACGCCTGCTATTGGGCCAGAGTCGGCCAGGGCGTGTCTAATAAATTGCGAACCAATTGCAACGTCAACTCCAATGTGCACATGTTTGACGTCTAGTTTGTCGAAATGAACTCTCGAAATGCTCCTATCCCTACCTATACCTATTCTACGATGTTCTGCGGGAGACTCTGGGGACGGATCATGTGTCTCATTGGCTACTGCATACTGCGGAAGGTTAGCTATTGGCTGGGCTGCCCGGTCACCAGGCTCTGATTTGCGACCGGCGCGGCGTCCCAACAGATGGTTGGTCAGCGACACTGGTGCGTGGAGCGTGCGGCTGGAGTTCGCGCGCCCTTTTAGTGGCTGTTTCACATATTTATTCTTCTCAAGCCCCTTGATTACGTGTAAACCGAGCTTAATTTTGCAGTTGCATCACATACAGTTTATTAGAGTTGCGACGGACGATTGTAATGATGAACAAAACTTGGATAAAAAAAGGGGGGGGGGGACATATGCCGTGTTAAATGGTCGGGTTAAAACCAAGTAGGTTTATAAACTAGATAGGAACTTACTCACTAGAGAAGGCAACAGTCAATAAACATATTAGTAGAGGCAGGTGTTTTTCGCGAAAAGATTTCAAGAAAAGTTATACTCAAAAACACTTTTTTTTCATAAGCACTTACGTGGTTGGATGATTTCAAATGTCACGTGCCTCAATTTTCTGCCCTCGAATCATGGATGTTCAGCGTCGGAGTACTTAATTACGATTGACCCCAGTCAAATAGGAACATGTCTTCTCCCATAGACACGCGGCCAAGAACCAAAGGAAGTTGTGGTTGTGGATATAGGATATTGAAGTCTAGCATAGCCATAAATATTTTCGCGAAAAACACCTGTTCCTTCTTATAAGGAAGGTTCGAAAACACAGAGCACTTTGAAGTCTAGCTTAAAGGTTTTGGACACATTAAATTTTCCTATTCAAGTGAGTTATTAGAGACCCGGAAATTTCGCTATTTTCTTTAAGGACCATAAAGTTTCCGCTTCTATTGGACCACAGTTTGTTACAAACGCCCCGGGTGACTTTAAGGAAAACAAAGACCGAATCCCATGCTACCTGGTCAGTGGTTAAACTGGAGCAGCAGCCAATGAAAATTAGCTGAGGCTCAAGTAGATAAAGGATTGTGGATTCTAGCCTGTTTGCCGAATGAATCCGCGAAATTTCCGGGTCTCTGTTAGAAAATTGTAGATATCTTGCAGCGGGCTTCTAGACAGTGGTTCATTCACGAGAGAAAGCAAACGCAGGCCTTCTCAGAGCGTAAACCGTCACCATGAGAACTAGCCAGTGGTGTAACCAGTTAGCGGTTTTGGAGGCTGATATTTGACGGCGGGGAGGGGGGATTGTGGGAGATTATGGATATCTCCCCGGTAGGTGGGGGATTTGGAAGTCTCCACAGGGAAAATTTTTAAAATTTAACCTTGTGCAATCAAAGCCGTTTTCTGTGGAGTAGGTACAGCTAATGAGGGAAGTGTTTCCATTAAGAGACAATGTATAATGTATAAACCTGTTTACTGTTTTAACAGCAAGAAACAAATGTGCTTTATTCTGTTCTGTAGTTTAGTCATCCGAAAGTCACAAGATAATAAAAAATGTTAATTTTGAATAGTTACAAAAGTAAATCCCACTTTCAAATATTTGGGACAAAGTCTTAGCGGCAGTGCGAGCAGCTGATCACGCCCACTTGACACTGGCGTCTGGGGGTGATGGATCACATATAGTTACGCCACTGGGACAAGCAGGCCTCGAGTACTCCTGAAGAACCTGCAGGAAGCGTGCGGGAGGTGTGTTTGTCCTAGGCGGGACCGCCAAGTGCGTGTTGACAGCACGAGTGAAGCTGTTTGCAAAGAGCGGGGAGACAAGGACGCGAGCGCCAGCGACGTGCCGTTCAAGGTCATTGCGACGCCAACACACGATGCATAATCGCGCTCTTTCTCCTCCGAGCCGTGAGAAGAGAAAATATGGTTCGCCATCTAGCACAATCCAGTGAATAAATGGCATGGACTGAAATGTATACAGAATAGTGCAGTAAGTTTTGTGTGTGTCTACATATAAAAATAAATATTATAGGTAGAGACTTGCAAAATTCGCGTTATTTTTTGGCTTCAAGCTAGGATTCACAGTACTGTATAAACTGAAGCAGGTGTCGTTCCTTGATTTCTTGCTGCCCAGATGTTAGGTCATTCCCTTTCTGAGTGAACTGTACGTGGTTGGGGCACACGATTGTGGAGTGTTCATTTATTGGCTCAGAGTTACCCGGGGCGTAACTAAAGCATAGCCCAATGACAAGAGTATTGCAGTGGTAAAAGTGTTTTCAGTCTAAACTGTCCTCAAATAATAACACGAATTTTGCAGGTCTCTAATTATAGGTGCTCCAGCGAAAACGTTTTGTTTATTTGGAATAGTAGAACAGCGCTCTGTCATACGACGTGTTAGCAGGCCTGCATTTGGTGTTATGTTTACTGTTGGCTCACGTTTCTCAGGGAGCTGTCAAATGTTGCGTCAACAAATTGTAAATAATAATAAGACATAAGCGTACGAGGTGTTTTTTTTTTTCCGAAATAAACTCCATTGTGCCGTTGTCTGTCTCAGAATTCTGTTAACACTTTCGAAACATTTTGGTAGATTCGATATTGTGACATAGTTATGGCTTCGTAGTTAGTTTTAATATCTGTACTGCATCGTAAAATCAATAACTAGTTCACTATGGACTTACTTTTGGGATTCTCATGTTAAAAAAAACAAAGAAGCAAAAGAAGGCAAAAATCTAAGATGGCGGGTGGAGTTGTCCTTAACAATCATTCATTGTCATACGTGACGAGGTCTCTGTGAGCGAGTGCACGTAAGACGACGAAAGTAATAAGTAGAGACGTTCAAAATTCGCGTTATTGTTTAGTAACAAGCTAGACTTCACGCTCCTGTACCTACTTGAGGGAAAATCGTGGTTTCATTGGTTACTGACGATCATACTACGTCATTTACCTCTGTGACCGCTCTACTGGAGATTGGCTTCTGAACCTCTGAGCCTTTCCTATCGGCTTCGAAATGTCCTCGTGACGAGCCACACAAGTTGTCTACCAATGGCGATAGTCAATAGAACATACAGCATCTTGGAGTTTAGTCTGCCCGCCAAATAATGAGGCGAAATTTGCAGGTTTCTACCAATAAGCGGCGGTCAATGAAATGCTCAGCTCGTCACGGACACAAAGATATTCCTCATCTAACTTGTTGCAAGCGAGAATTTCTCCGCGTAGTTTCGGCAGGTGTTGAAGGTGTCTTCCACTGCGGCAGCTAACAACCAATGAAGGAGAGATCCGGGCGGCCCTTGACGTCGTGGTCGTGAGAGTCGACCAGGCTGAAGTGAGGCGAGTATGGAGCAGGAATATTGTTAAATGGGTATACGAAGACAAACAGAAGAGACCGTGCGGACATGAATATATGCGACTTACTTCTAATTTGTCTTTGTTGTCAGTAAATTTGTACCGCATTCAAAGCGTCAAGCGTGCGAAATTTAAATAGGAAATCCCTTGTTAAGGAAATTTCGCCTCACTGCGTTAATTTGATTAATTTTAAAGAGAGGCTTTTTAAACAAAATGTATTCTTCAACAATTTTTTTTAAGAGAAGTTCCCTGCAGCCGAGATGCTTGCTTAACACGTATTGCCCGTTTGCGAGGAATTTTTAAAATTTGCGTTTTACAGAAAAGTACATACTGCCTGTCTATTGAAAACATACGCTTGTAGGAATCACCTCCTAAAAAATTCTCGATGAATGCGTTTTATTTGAAACACCTATCTTTAAAATTAACGCATTGAGACGAAATTTCCTTGGGTTTCCGTACTTCAATTTTGCAGCTGCCAGCAGGGTAGGCTCTGTGCCCTGAAGTGTAGATGGCATGGCTCCTGCCGGGGCATAGCAGACGCCACAGTGTTTCGCAAAGGGGCGGGGCCCCGGGGAGGATACTTCCGGCGGCAATTAGTCCTCCTTCCGGTGTTTGCCTGACGAGCACGGCGCGAATGTCGGCACCTCCACACAGCGATAACCAGCACTTCTAGCTGGCGAATAATCGCTAATTAATGTGAGGATATTATAGACTTCATATGGGTATGTGTGTACACATACACACACATATATATAATATTTATGTGTGTGTGTGTGAATCAAAATTCCAAGTGTTTTGAATTCACACACACACACACACACACACACACACACACACACACATATATATATATATATATATATATATAATTGATGTGTGTGTGAATCAAAATTTCAAGTGTTTTGAAATCTTTCCACAAAAATCAGGTGTCGCTACAAATTGTCCTCTCATTACAAGAACCGTAATTATGTACAGCTTTATGCTAATTGACTTTTGCCCCAGTTAGTAACTAGCTTCAACGTAGGACGGAATTAGTTTGCTAGGATTCTACACACTGTACTCATGTCCAACCGTTTCTTTCCTTATTGGCCATAATGCGTGTATAAAGCCACTATCCTTCTTCATTGGGCCAATGATGATATTGGTACGCTAAAGCAGAACGTTCGTGATTGCTCTGCAAACAACTCAGGTTTTGACACACTTGATCATCCAATCATAAATTAATAAACTAGCTGTAGAGTTATCGAAGATGTGTAGCCTCGATTCCCCCCCCCCCCCCCCCCATTTTCCATTACCTCTATAGATAACTGATTCGTAAAACGTGCGTATGTTCTAACTTCTAACTTAGGTTTCGATTGGTTTATACCGCTATCGTCGGAAAATACCACAGTTCATTGGTAGTTGTAAGGAAACAAATACTGTCTCAGCTTAAGTACAGCACACGTCAGAATTTTGCGCGTAACAATTGACTGCTTTTGAGGACTGCTGAGAGCTGCCTGTACACATAGATTCCATTGTGATATATGCACGCTTCGTCATTGGGTGTAACTAGAGGTTATTATAAGTTACTAGCTGATCCCGGCGAACGTTGGTACGCCTCTTTCACGTTCTATTTTGCCTTCTCAATGCGTCCTCTCTACTATGTCTGGTAAGTCGAGTTTGCCCGTGGTATTGCTTACATTATTTCTCTTTTAGATCAACAAACATTTCCTGCAAGTATGAGCAAAATCGGCCCATAAATATATGTCAGACTCCAGCGCCGCCTATAGGAACCCAACCTAACAAACGTAAAGCACAATAAAACAATTTCTTTTAGATCAACAAACATTTCCTGCAAGCATGAGTAAAATCGTCCCATAAATACAGAAGTTAGACTCCAGCGCTACCTGTCGGAGTGAATTATAACTAAAAACCTCACTCTCCACCTCAATAACATATTGCGTGGATGTGGTATCTATTGGTCCAGTGGTTTTTCAGTGACGATACGGTTTAGTTACGCACAAAGGATTTTATTTATAAATATTTATCGCGTGAAGGGTGACTGGTTCTCTGACTCCAACGTACTTATCTCTCCTCCCCCTCCCACTACTATCTTCTACGGTAATGGCCGTTGTGTGTGTATGAAGCAACTTCACTTTCGCACTAGGCCAACAACTAGAGTTGTGATAATCTATCATTAAACGTTTGTTATTGTTCTGCAACGAGTTACGCCGTGCCAAAAAAAAAAACCTGCATCATCCAATTATCAAAGAACCAATATTGTGTTGTATTAATTTAATAAGTTCTGTACTTTCAGGTTATTCCTCCACCATCTGCAAACAAACCTTAATTAAGTCTAGAGAAAATTAATATCAAAGGGATAACGCACCGTATTTATGTGCGCTCGCTTTAATTATATTTTGCTTGAGAGCTATTTCTTACGAGGCATGGCCAACACAACAGTTTTATCCCTGTTTCTTTTTCACATTAATAATAAATCAAATATAATTTAAAGATACAATATGAGTAAAACTTTCAGTTTAACAAAAAAAAAAAAAAATAGATACTCTCATGTTAACAGAAATATAAAACGATTGTGATGAACGACAGACATATTTAGCAGACAACTAAACACATGATGCATGGCGCATGGGGTGATTTTTCCAAGGTTCGAACCAAAAAGTGTGATGACAGCTGCGAACAGACTATAACTAGGGGCGCCTGTTTTTCGCGAAAAGATTTCAGGACTAGTTGTGTTCCAACGCACTTTAGTTCAGAACCACTTTCGTGATTGGATCATTTTAATTTTTACGCGTCTTATCTGTCTGCCCGCGAATCACAGACAGTCAGTATCGTCAATTCTGATTTTCTCACGCATTTAACTGACTGTCTTCACTTAAAGACAATCGGTCAATAGCCAAATGAAGACTGCAAGTGTGCACATAGGATATTGAAGTTCAGCCACCGTGTAGATCTTTTCGCGGAAAATTGCTATATTCCGCGAATGCGTCAGAGGCGACTCGAGTCAGCAAACATGCCAGAGAAGCCAAACCTGTGTTAGGGAAAGGCCACTCACGGGTAGGTGATCTAGAGATGGGGAGTATTTCCAATACCTGTTATCAGCGACAGGTATTAGGCGAGAACAGTCGATACCTGTTCCTAGTTTCTGGAGATACCTGTTACCATCCCTGCCTGTTACTGAAGCAGGAACAATCACACGTACTCGATTGTTACTCGACACTCGTACGATATAATTTCGTACCTACCGTCTGATATTAGAATACAACACTCAATACCAATAATATTTACGGGCGAGAATGCTGCAAAATGTTTGTATGATTAACTAACATAATCACAAACGCGACCGGAAACCTATTGTCACTGTCCTACCAGGAGAACATGAGACGCGAGGAGGTGTACCTCCTTACACCCAACCTCCTAGTGTATCATGTTTCCCTGGTAGGAGGGGGCAAGCTTCTACCATAACGTCACTTACGTCAATTTGACGTTAGGCAGGGGCCACGATGGCCGTAAAATAATTCAAAGTTGTTAAATTTTGCGAAATGTTGGCCTTTTAGCCAAAAATCCAATACTGTTTGTTATTTATTACCTTTTTTTTTTTTGTAACCAAGGTTTAGTGGCTATGTCGTCACCAAGACATAAAGTGGTGGTAACCACTAGACACCATGGGTAAACCTTTGCAACCACTTGTAAACATTTTCAAACACTTCAAAACTATTGCAAACCTTGGAAAATATTTGTAAACTTTTGTAAACACTTGCCAATAATCGCTGATTATGGTCTCGGCCTTTGGTATTAAGTAGGAATATAACCTATATTAAAAATTTATAAGTATTAGCTGGATACCAGCGAAATTATCGGTACCTGAATTTGGTTGTATTTTATTCTATATTTTTGGCAACCTGGGTTTTATTTAAATGTTTTTAAATATAAAATTGTCATATATGGGAAAAGAAAATAATAATTTACTCTTCAATATGAAATGTAAGAAAGCTAACCAAAGAAGTTTTCCATGTGTAATATTCGTGAAATATGAATGAAAAGAAAAATCGAAAGACATACTCAAAATAATGAAAATAACCCCACTTCTTTGTTTCTATTACAAATCGTTTCAAACTTCTTATTCCCATTACACTGTACAGAAAAATTGTTTTTTGCATGGCTTTTGCCATTATTAATGTTGTGATTGGTTTTGCTAGGTCTTATGCAAAGCCTACCTTACCACGCCTTTGGTTTAGGACGCAGCAAGGTCAGAATTTCAAGACAAGTTATATTTCAAAACGCTGTAGAAACGTTCACCTATCTTGATTGGCTGAATTCATTTTTGACACATGTTAAATGTCTGCACACGAATCAAGTAGGAGTCGTGCAGTTGTTGGCGAATTCTGAGTGGCCCGGTAAAATATGAAATCAACTTCTCAAGCAGACAGCAACCAATGGCAATATACAAACTGCTTTCGGGTGCTTATGGTATTGAAGTCTGCCGTGTACTCGTATTTTTTTTCGCGAAAAATCGCTAGCTCTACCCATAACAGGTATTCGCAACAACAGGTATTAGCAACAGGGGAACAGGAACAGGTACGGGGTGTTCCTGACAAAGACTGGTTTAGCTCATCTCCAGGTGATCCTCCACTCCGGCCGGGGAAGGCAACTGACTCGCGTGGATGTGTTTGTTCGAGCTGTAGGACGCGTCATGCCGTAGCCCCCATTGTGCCTCGGCTCACGGCCAAGAGACAGCACAGCAAGGAGCCTGCCTGCGCCTTCCTTCGTTACTTCATTCTGCAAACATGCTATTCTTAACACGGGCCGGCGGTGTTGAATTTGCCGTCCTTAAACAGAGCCGCGGAGCGACGAAGAGTACAGAGGCGAAATGGCGGTGTGTATCATCTGTTCGCAGTTTCTTCGCACTTTTCGAATCTAACCTTTGAAAAATCACTCCCACAAGCATGCCGTGTTTCATTATTTCCTTAATATGATATGTATTATGTATCACAAGCGTTTTATACTTACGTTAACGTGAAAGTAGCTTATTTCTAATTTAATTTAAATTTACTTGTATTTTATGTATAAATTATTATATTTCATTTACGAATAAAACAGTGAGAAAATAGGTGTGTTGGTAACACCACATAAGAAATAGTTCTCATGGAAGATGCGCTGTCCCTTTGGCGTAATTTTCTAGAATCGGTTAAGCTTTTTTTTCCCTTGAAGCGGTTTGCATTTGAAAATATTAGAGCCTGATTTATTTTTCACGGTTGGTCGGATCTTTTGGCATGTGTTAATTGGGTGCTGGCCAATCACTGACGTTGATCGCCAAATGTCCCGAATTATGGGCGCCCTGGTCAAATATGAAACTGGGTTCTAACGTAGATAGTAGCCAATAGCAATATGAAACCTGCTGGCATGGATGAACAACGTCGAAATCTAGCATTTGCGACGATCGCTGGTGCTTACTACAAAATATTTAGTTGGAAATTTACTTTTCGAAATATATCGGGCAGGTAACAGGATTAACTTTTCATTGCTATAAAATATTTCGCATTGGTTAGAAAAAATAGGGCTTATTATTTGGGGTTCAAATAGTTTTGTTGCAAGCGAAAAAGTAATTTGATTATCATCACGTAACACATGACAGGTTGTTATTCCGTGGCTGCTGCACGGAATGCTGATGGGGTTTTTTTTTTTTTTTTTTTCGTTTGACTCTACCTCGTTGTTTACACGCCACTAACTTAAACATGTGTAAAGAGTGCCTTGACACTCTCCAGTGAGTGGTTGTATTACTTCTAATATAACCCGTCCACTCCACTCACGATGGTTACTGCTTTCTGCTGTGTACACCGAGAGAGTACAGTTGTGAGAGAGTGAAGAGATCTGGTCGACTCGTAACATCGAGGTCTTGAGAGCCGATGAAGGCGATTGAGATGAGTATGGAGCAGTGCCGGAATGAAAGGGTGGGGAAACGGGAGATCCCCGAGAAAGCCCGCCGACCAACGGCATCGTCCGGAGTGACCCGACCGGGGATTGAAACCGGATCGCCATGGTGGGAGGCGAGCAGGCTAACCGCTCCGCCACCGCGGTATCTAGTTGTGAGAGAGCAGCCAATCTGAGACACCGGAAAATAGCACAAATTTGTTGAGCCAAACCATTTTCGCTAACACTCTTTATACTGTAGTTTATCATTATACAGCCCACTGAGAAAAAGGTTTTGTTAAATCGATCAAGATTTGTTTGGTGCAACCAAATTATTTGTTTGTATAGGGGCAGTGAAATATTTTGTTGCTGAAACCAAATTATTTTGTTGTTCTCATTTGGTTGGTAAGATTTGGTTGGTGGAACTAAAGATTTGTTTGGCTACACGTACGTGAACAGTTTGGGCCGATATAAAAAAAATGTATAAGTTCGACTGAGTTTCGAACCTAAATCACCTGCCTCCGAGCGCTACGCCTTAGTAATCTCAGCTAATACGACAACTGATGATGTTCGGAAAGCTTTTAAATATATATACTGCAAATATTGGACAACGTGTGCGAACAAATATATCAAGTTCTACAGCTTTACCTGTTAGTTTCTTGTTGCATTGTTTTATTAATGTGTTTATACGATAGTTAATCGTCAATAGATGCACTAACGAACACGGTGACTATCCTAATTGTTACAAAAAATACAAACAAACTCTCGAGCTGTATTTTCGAACGAAGGCAGTCAAATGAGTGGCCAAACAAATATACACAGTTGATTCAACAAAATATTTAGTTGCCAGTTGGCCGAACACAGAGATTTTGTTTATGCAAACAAATATTTTGTTCGATTTCCTCTCATTGTGGAGTGGAGAGATTTGGGTGGCTCTCAAAATTGACGCCTGGAGCCGATGAGGGTGAAGCGAGATGAGCATGGAGCAGCGCTGAGATGCAAGGGCAAGGTGATTAACGGGAGATCCCCGAGAAAACCCACCGACCCAGCGACATAGTCCCGTACGATTCCCACATATGAAAATCCGGGAGCGACCCCGCCTAGGTGGGAGGCAAGTAGTCTAACCACTACACCACCGCTGCTCCTTTTATCCTTTCATGACAGGGTGACTAGTTTTCGACTTGGCTAGATTCTTTGCAGACCAATCACAAACTTTATAATTTAAAATATTATAACTTTCATTGACCCAGTGAAATTGGGCTGTAGCTTCATATACATACATGGCTACCAGTATGGGAAGAAAACTTTCAGACTTGAGCATATAACGTTGAATTATAGCAAATAGTCACTTCCCCCTGACCCCTTTTCCCCCGCGATAAACCATCGTCCCTAACCACAACTAACAACACTTCATCTGCCGCCACTAGTCGTTAAGGTCGAGGTAAAGCAACTGCCTATGGAGCACTGCACCCGACTATGCAAACAAAAGTGCTATTTATGTATGAAAGAAGAATGTATATGTTTTGCAACATTATAAAGTATTTTACTAAAATAAATTTTTTTAATGTAAAAAAATAATCGATTAAAACAGTCCGTTTTTTTTAAACAAAATTTGAGCGCATTTCCATTCTGGATGCTTCAGAAAGCAGAATTTGCAAGAAAATCTTCGTCATGGAATATCGTCATAATGTTTACTATGATTGTGTGTAAGAAAATTGCAATAATAATGTAGGAAATAATTTTTATAGTTATTTTTATGCGCGCCCATCTGTCACAAACATTTATGGCTGAAACTGACGTAAATAAAGTTAATTATAAAATTAATATGATACCTTATTACTATTATTTTATTACACAGGATCACAATAAATATTATGACGATCTCTGAAGAAGAAGATTTTCTTGCAAATTTTGCTTTCCGAAGCATCCTGAATGGAAACGCTCTTAAATTTTGTTGAAAATACAAAATGTTATATAATGTTGCGAAATATATGCATTCTTCTTTCATATACAGCGTAAGTCACACTTTTATGACCATTTTTATGGTTTCTATACTACTTTTTTTATGAGTTATTCACATTGTATAGTCTGATGCAGTGCTCCATATGCAGTAGCTTTACTTTAACCTTCAAGCCAATATCATTTGGTGTCCAAGTTTTTAATAGAGGTTTCTGAGTCTTTTTGTGATAACTTGCATCTCGGGTTTCTGGAGAAGTATTACGGCATGGGCCATGTTATATACTACCAGTCAGGTGCAGTGTGAGCTACGAATGCCTCTTGTGTGGAAGGCAGACCTAGCAACTTTGTTGTGGTGTCAAAATTAACTACGTGACGAAGAAATCTGTTCGTGTACTGCAAAGAACTAATGTAAAGGTCGATTAGCGCACGACCGGAATGCTGTACGACCATCTGAAGATACTTATATCAACTGTTGCTGACACCGAATAACTAAATGACAGACAGACACAGCGTAGACAAGTACACAGATAACAAATGGCGTGGCGACTTATTGTATGTGGACGTACACATTCTCTGGTTGGCTGCGCGAGGCTCTGGAAACGTGCCTTGTTTCTGATTTGCTACTGCGTGCTGCGGAAGGTTCCCTATTGGCTGGACTGGCTAGCAGGCAAGTAGGTTACACAGCAGCTGATTGGCGAACGGCGTTCTGGCATTTTTTTCTGACAGGTGACGCCATTTTACTGGCGTGTGCGACTGGAGTTCGCGGCATAAGCGCTTGTTTCACTTATATAATCTTGGGCACTCTGGTACACTGAAGTAAACAGCCGTGTTCATATCCATAGACTAAAGATGAGGTAGATAGACCGATCTCGCTGGCTGCGCTCAACCAATCTCTGTGTCCTAACAATAAACTGATATTCTGTCAACACGTCTAGCGACAACGGCGGGGTTTGGATTTCAGGTTAGAAAACTTTTTTGTCGAGACCTGAAAAATTCGCGAGTTCAATGACCTGCAGGCTAGACTCTTCAGTCCTATGTACAAATATGTCGATATCAATTGCACATTGGTTGTCTGCTGTCAAGGCGACAATTCGACAGCGTTCTCCAGGAAGTGTCAAACACCGTATGAACCAATGACTAAAGTTATATACAAACACACGTGTTTTAAATTCTAGCTTGCCCCAAATTGAATCCGCGAATTCTTCAGGTCTCTACTTATTTGTAAACAAATGCTTTGAGATTTATTTATACTTCCTCTAACCAATTTGTAGGGATAGGAAAATTTCGCGAGTTCAATGACCTGTAGGCTAGATTCCTCAGTCCTCTGCATACTGGAGCCTCTCCTGTGTGTTCGTTGGCTGTTGCCCCACGCCTGGCAGTTATGGGATTCACAAGGTGTTTCCTTGCAAGTCTGTTATTGGCTCAGAGGTGTGCAGGGTGGGTCTAATGAACTGTGATCCAACTGTGAAGGTGACTTCACTATATATGCGTTTGACGTCTATCTTGTCCCGAGATGAATTCGCGAAATTTTCCTATCCCTACCAATTTATATTGCAATTGGATTAATTTCAAATATGTAAACGTATTAATTTCATATAATAGTGCTTGTCATTTAAAAATTAAGATATAAACAAACACTTTCATCACTGTTGACCATGTGACTTTGACAGATGTGTTTCTTTCGAGACGAATAAGCGGTCTATCCCATCTTTAGTCTGTGTTCATATCGTGAACTCCAGCAGTGCGGTTTAGAAAAATGGTCCCCTGGCCACCAGTATGGCGGGAGGTAGTTCGTAAGCCAGCGTCTGGAAAATTTATAGACGTCGGCCCAACCAATGGGTAGAGAGATGCAAAGTGTGCGTGTTTGTTTTGCGACCGATTTAACTTCACTGCATTATTCGTATTTGATAGCAATCCGCGACATGGCTGGCTTCCTCGCTCTATGCGAAGTGAGACGGCATTGCAGAAGATTGGTCACTCTACCACTGATCGTCGTTTATTGGTTGGATAGTCCATCAGGCCGTGCTGCACAGATTGTTAGACAATAGCAGAAGTCTTCTAAACATATTCAGGTCTTGGAATTTAGTCTGTTGCCGAAAAATAATGCGCATTCTGAATGTCCCTGCCAATGGATAACCGTTCGCATGATGCAATAGCCAATCAAACAGATGGCAAGTTCTCGGTGTCTCACTCAGTCACTAAGCGACCCAGCATACTATATCAAATGAATAACCACGCAGTCTCACGTGTTAGTGCTTACCTACTCCGTGCCGAAATTTTAAAGTGTCTGCAACTAGTTTAATGGTTCACAAAATTTTCTCATGGGTTCTATTCTGGACTGTTAATTTATATTTATAAATAGCTGTACTGTACCTAAGTAGTGTCTCACTTACGAGGTAAGTAGGCATATTTGCAACGCCTGTTAGCAGTTGGTTGATAACCACTTAATGTGTATATCACCATTGGTACCAACTGCTGAAAATACTGGTTCGCAAATAAACGAAAACACTTTTGGTTTGCCGTCAAAAAACAATAGCACCATTACATTTAAGATACGTAAGAAGTTGTAGAATGTTTGAAGCTTTTTATACTAAATGCAATAAGGTGTACATAAACTTTATGTTTTTACACCATCGCTAACAATCTCTGACAGTGTTCTTCTTTAACGATCCTCATGCCTCGCCATAAAATTTTTTATC
The DNA here is from genome assembly GCA_029891345.1 of Dryococelus australis. Classification (NCBI taxonomy): domain Eukaryota; kingdom Metazoa; phylum Arthropoda; class Insecta; order Phasmatodea; family Phasmatidae; genus Dryococelus; species Dryococelus australis. The sequence continues at coordinate 28,216,002 of CM056993.1, read as the reverse complement.
TGGTTTTCAGACATTTGATGCTTCGTGCATATTTTATTAACCATTTCTCCGCCGAAGCAATATAACTAGGCCTCTCGCGAAGTATTTTTTTACAGTTTTGTTTGAAACCGTACAACACTTTCTCACTGTCGCGGTCAGAATCGAAGGAAAACTCCCGCATCCGCAGAATATTTAAAGAATAAGTACGCAGGTGAAACAGCATCTCTTAAAGAATAAGTACGCAGGTGAAAACAGCATCTCTTAAAGAATAAGTACGCAGGTGAAACAGCATCTCTTTAAAGGAATTAAAGTTACGCAGGTGAAACAGCATCTCTTAAAGAATAAGTACGCAGGTGAAACAGCATCTCTTAAAGAATAAGTACGCAGGTGAAACAGCATCTCTTAAAGAATAAGTACGCAGGTGAAACAGCATCTCTTAAAGAATAAGTACGCAGGTGAAACAGCATCTCTTAAGCCGCGAATTCAAGCCGCACTCGCCGACAAAACGGTGTGACTGCAGCCAGCAAAATTTTGAAATGCCGTTCGCCAATCAGTGACTGATGACCTACTCGCCGACCGCCAATGGGGTACCTTTCGCAGCATGCAGTAGCCAATCAGAAGCAATGGTCGTTCCCGCAGCCTCGTGCAGCCAGTCAGAGAATGGGTACCTCGAAATCAAAGGAAACGCCACATCGCTTTTCTCGTGTGTGCTTATCGACACCACGACACAGAGGCCAATAACGAAGCTAAGATATTGGTTGCGTGCGACAACTGTAAAGCAAGTGGTGTTGGTGATTGACAAGCTTTCGACATAACTTATTTGTCGGTGATTTCCTACTTGGGTGCCATAAATTTTTTTGACTTTGCAACTTGTTCAAGTTTGTGTTCACCAATAGGTAGGGGCTGAGCGATTAGCACGCTCGTCTCCCACCAACGCGAACCGGGTTCAACCCCCGGCAGGGTGACCAGATTTTCGCAAGTGGGAATCATGCCGGACGATGCCGTTGTTCGGCGGGTTTTCTCGTGTATCTCCCGTTTCCCCGCCCCTTCATTCCGGCGCCGCTCCATATTCACTTCAATCACCCTCGTCGGCTCTCAAGACTTCACCAATAGGTAGGGACACCCCAATTGCGCGAAAAAATTTTGCGACCAGTTGTATTTCATAACATTTTGGCTGAGATGCACTTTCGGGATTGGATGGTTTCCGTGTTATATGTCTTAAGGGTCTGCTCGCGAATCACAGACGTACAGTATTGAAGTTACGTAATTATGATTGGCCAGTCAGGTAGGAAAATATCTTCACGCAAAGACACGCCCCGCCAATAAGTAAAATAAAACTGCTAGTACGACCGTATATAGGCTATTCGCGGTTAAGTGAGCACTTTCTAAGGTCCTTTCACCACACATTAACCACTAATAAATACAATTCATAGCAGACTTAGCCATTAGCTTTTGAGAATGGTGAAATGTATATACTGTGTCTATTAGACACGCGGCAATGTTTATATTAAAAAATGACGGAAAAATCAAAATTGGCTGAAAGGAAAAATTTCCCATGGCCTTAAAAAGTGCTCACTTCGCCTTGAACAGCCTATAGTATTTAAATATAACTTGTGTGGAAATATTATCGCGAAATTCGGGTGTCCCCGCCAATACGTAAATGATTAAATAATAGAAACTATAAATAACAAGACCAAGTATGACTGATAACGTGATTATTTTGAACACTTGAAATTCTCATACGGGTGTTGAAATATGGCACTTAACTGATTTGATTGCGCGCCTGAAAACATAACTAACGTAGTCCATTCACGGTTTCTACGGATGTTTTGAAACTAACCTTTGAAAAATCACACTAGGAGTAATATGCTAACCGAATTTTTTTTTTTTAATAACCTGCATATCACAAGTATATAACACTGACTAGTGATTAACTTTTAAAGTATTATATTATTTTATAAATGAAACTTAAACTTAGTATCCTCTATAACTTTTAATATTTATTTCGTATTCTATACGAATTAATAATAGTAAGAGCAGCGAAGTTTTGGCAACGGCTAGTAAGAAATAGTTTACATATAAAATATGGTTTAAACTAAGGTTTTGGTATGCTTTTTGTAAATTAAACGTTGGCTGTTGAAATATTTAAATTTCTAGGTAGCCCTGATGGAGACATATTTCATTGTTACAGTTAAAAATACCAGCGCAAAATACGGTTCGTAGGTCCTAGTGACATGGTGTTTTTATTAGACCGAGGAAGAAACTTCAAATAGGCTGTCTTCTGGGAGGAGCTTGTCGCTCTCGCGCGCTCTCTCTCTCTTTCACTCTCTCTCTCTCTCTCTCTCGCTCTCTCTCTCTCTGCCTCTGTTTCGGGAAGTTGTGCACCGCTCGTAGTAGCAAGAAAGTTATACATGTTTTCAATTTTAGCATATCTCACACTTACTACAGCCAAAATAACGATTTTTGAATTTGTAATTTACAACTGAAAATAGATTTTAATGTTTGAATTCTTATTACAACTAGGGACAGGTATTTTTCGCGAAAAGACTTATGGCCATGCTATACTTCAATATCCTACGTCCACGACCACGACTTCCTTTGGTTGTTGGCCGCGTGTCTACGTGAGAAGACATGTTCTTATTTGACTGGGCCAATCGTAATAAAGTACTCCGATACTGTACGTCTATGATTCGCGGTCAGACACTTGAGGCACGTGACATTTAAAATCATCCAACCACGAAAGTGCATATGCACAAAAGTATTTTAGAGTACAACTGGTACTGAAATATTTTCGCGAAAAACACCTGTCCCTAATTATAATATATTTAGATGTGATGGCAGGGAGGGTTACAAATCTGAAGTTGGCAGAAGTGCAGACTGGCGAGGCGAGTCGAGTCGCCACATGAGTATTACACCGCGTCTTGCTGTTTCCTTTTTCCTATGGTCGCTGTTTCTAAACGAAGCGTTTATTTGTCTCGCTTCGAGAAATGCTTCAAATTACCGAATCAAGTTCGTACACGTTGGGTTTTTTTTTACACCTACCTAGGCAAGTTACGATGTTTTAATAAATCAGTGTTTCCACGTCAATAATATACTGTAACGCGTGTCGTGACAGCTGCGTGTTGGAAGGGTCGTGGCTGCGTCGTGTTCGTTAACGCTGGGCCGGTGCGTGTGATTGCAAATATTGGACGCGCGTAATTTGTACGTTTTAACAGTGAACTGTCTCATTATGTAGAAAATCTAATTAGCATTGTTAATCCTTACAGTGGTATGGAATCATAGCATACGAGTACACTCATGTTTATTTTATAGAAATGCTGTTGTTGTGACGTGTTCTACGCATAAGTTTATTATTCAGTAATTTTATTTTTATTCTTAGTTTATTTTACATATTTACTATCGTACATGCAGCAGTTGAGAGAAATTTAAATATTTCAACAGCCAACGTTTAATTTACAAAAAGCATACCAAAACCTTAGTTTAAACCATATTTTATATGTAAACTATTTCTTACTAGCCGTTGCCAAAAATTCATTTATTCAATATAATGTATTTATTTTCATATTGTTAAGTTTTAAGTTACATGTTAATTTGTGCAAGTTGGTAATGGTTGACAACGAGGTATTTATTGTAATAATAAGGAATGCACCCCGATATAAGCTCTATGTCACACAGGTAAGTTCAAATCAGGTAAGCGACGTCCAATTGAGTTGTTGAAAGAATGTTCTGGTCTCCATTTTGTTTGAAATGGGTCGCTAACGTAACAGGTCAGGTAGACCTGAGCTCCGTCTGAACAGTGAAAAATTATAATTTAAAAGTGAGTTTGACTCCGACAAATATGCTCCGGTTTACGTAAATAGCCGAAAGAGTGCTTTGAAACTGTTTGAAGAGGGCTTAGGAGCTTTGCAACTTTAATTATAACCCAGAAATATAATAAGATATCTTATCACCGCCAAACTAAGTGACCGTTGGTCCAGCGGTGGAGTGCTAAAGACGCTTTCCTGTTAACTACGCATTTAATATAACACTTTCTTGCTGATCACAAAGTGCCTGAAAATGAGAACTCGTATTTTACTCTACCGAATTTTGACATTGCTAGCCAGTAACATTTTATTCAATGTAGACGCATAGGCAGATTTAGTGTATGCTGGTAGTTAATTTCCGTATTTTTCCCAGAAAATATTTAAAGTGTGACATATGTATAGCTGCGTGGAGGCGGAGATAAGCCTGGATACAAGGAAGCATGCTGGTAAGATGTAAGTCTGTTGATGTTTTCGTGGTGATTTGTAGTATTTTGCAGTGTGTGGTCTGTCACCTACACATTCAGTTGTTTGTTTGCAAACCATGCCTACATGTGGCATAATAATATTACATAATCTCTCTACTTGTCTTCACATATATTACAGAACCCCTATTCTTTTAAGTGGCTAATACCAATACGTGGGGCCTAAATATTATTTCTCACACTATCTATCTTACAGTCTTCCCCGCAGCACAATTATTTTCATAATTATTTAAAGTAACATCTGTTAATTTATCAAAACCTTTTAACATAGCCCTAGGTGTTTGAAACACAGTTGTGTAACGTTTTAATATTTCCGTTGTTTGAATGTTTGCCACATTCCCAACAAATTACTAAGCTCGCCGCAAAAATTTTAAATAATTAAATATACCTAATAAAAACGAAGTACCCTTGCAAAGGAATATGAGCTCAATTAAAGTTACGGTAGGCCTATTTGTGTGCATGTTTATCACTATAATTTAATTAAGTCGCTGCTATATCCGAAAAATAAGCGACACGAGTTGCGTCTTTGAATTTGCTGTCTTTTTTCGTTGAAGTGACTGCTCCTTCGTTTTAATATTTGTTACAACTGAGGCCGCTTTTTTTTTTTTTTTTTAACAAAACACCCCAACACACATCAATAACAAGAGGTTAAATACTACAGCTCCCCCCTCCCTCGACCCCCAAAGTTGTGACAGGGTAAAACATAGTCGCGGTAAAATACCAACTTTTATTATGTAATGTGTAGGAACAGGTTGTTTTTCGCGACAAAAAAAATTCATGGCCGTGCTAGAATTCAATATCCTACGTCAACAGCCACAACTTCCTTTGGTTCTTGGCCGAGTGTCTACGTGAGAAGACATGGTCCTATTTGACTGGGCCAATCGTAATAAAGTACTCCGGCACTGAACGTCCATGATTCGGTGACAAACACTTGAGGCACGTGACATGCAAAATCATCCAACCACGTGAGTGTTTATGAACAAAAGTGTTTTGGAGTACAACTGGCCTTGAAATTTTTTTTCGCGCAAAACACCTGTCTCTAGTAATGTGTTATATCGTCGTCAATACAAATATTGTTAAAAAAAAAAAAAAAAAAAATCGTAAAACTGGTCTAAACATAGTTATAGGCCTAAATTGTGAACATTCATCTGTAATGGTTTTTTTTTTTTTTAAATATGACAGAATTCTTTGAGCAGCTGTAAACAGTAAACAATGGCAGTGATTATGGTTACGTGTAGCGGAAGGATACGAGATTGGTAACTAAATGTAGAAATTTAGCAGGGCTCCAGAAAAGTGTGAAGTAATCTCGTGAATGGAGTGTATGTGGTAACAATCTTCTTAAACGTTGCCGCCTCCAGGAAAATAACCTGACTTGCAGCTGGATGGAATGTTCCAAAACAACATGTAAAAGAGATGAAAGAGAGAGTTGGCACTTCCATACTAGGCCTTTATTTGGCATTAACGCTCATATGTTGCCAACTTCACAACACTAATCCTACTTAATAACCTACCTAACTTTTCGTTTATGACGTGCAGAACCAAACAGCTCAATATTAGCTTTTTGTTGATCTGTCGTGAGTTTATTGCGCTTCATTATTTTTCTGAAATTTTCAAGACGAAATTAAGTTGGTCTGTGCAGGATGGCATTGGTGGCTACATAATTATACAAAAATGATAAACTATTTGCTATAAATTTTTTACTATTTCTATCATAATCCAGTAATACTTGTTGAACGACTTCGGTCAAATTTCAGATCAATAAAAAATATTCACGACATCTGGGAGCACCTTAACTGCAATGAATGTTGAAAACTTCCACACTTAGGTTATAGGATTTGAATATCGTAACGAGGCACTCGGAACTTTATTAAATGCGCTTTTAATTCACTTTTGCGTAGAGGTAAACATACATAGGAACGCATAACGGACCTTTTAATACTGGCAGGAGTTTGAAAGAACAGTGCTGGAGAGAAAAGTTTAAACATTATACGATCGGTGAAGACGATAGTTAATGGCAATAAAAGTTGTTTGTATTTCAGGTTTCAAAGCACTGTGCACATGTCAGAGAATTTTCTCTCATTATTGTTTGCCGCGTGTGCAAGGATCTACTTCCCCGTTTCCCTGGACCAATGAGGTTTATGATGCTCTAAGACTGAACCCTTATGACTGGGTTGCAAAGTGCCAAGCATAGTAAAAATATGCATCATTCAATGATAAAATTATTATGACGGTACAGGGTTTTTGAAGATAATGTTGGCTTCAAACACTGTCTCAATTTTTCAGTCTACCTACCTATAAACTGTTCGTGTTTAATTGCGCCCTTTTGGATGCCCTCCTTAGCATCTTCTTTTACTTATCATTTTCATCCTCGTGCCCTAAGTAAAATTAATATTGCTATGGGTCTGATCACATTATTCGGGCGCTATCCAAATGAAATCCGTGGAACTGTTAGGAATACAGATGTGTTTTTTGGCGTACTAACGTGTGGGTTGCCAGATTGTTTTGGTTGAAGTCGCCCAAATGTCGACCGATTTGATTAAATTTAATATTACATGCATTAAAAAAAAATACTGTGATATTTTATGTGTATAAAACACCAATTGTTTTAAAATTTAAAAATTATATAGGCGTACACAATATTTGAGAAATATGTTAACCTCATAAACAATCACGTGATATTCAATTCGCCTATTATTCATTGTCCGCAGCGAGTAACAAGAGTCTGAACACGAGACTCTCATCCACAGTGGTTGCCGTTTAAAAAACTGTTCTTACTTCTGAGAATTAACTATCTTGTTCGCAATTAAAACATATACCAGTACTAAGTAAATGGTTCCAAGCAGCCCAAATATCGCAAATTCATTACAAAAATGGCCCAAATTGCGATAGTCACACTTTCGTTAAGTTTTGGTCACGAAATTTGCCTTGAAGTAGCACAAACGGTGACAAATCGCCCAATCTGGCAACCCTGTGTTAATTCATACTCCGGTGTGTATAAGAAAAGAAATACTAACTTCACGACTCAAAATTTCAATACTACACTAGCAATACAAACGTCAAGTATTAAGAACAATTTTTAATAATCCGTGCCAACTTTACTCTTTGAGTGTTGTACAGATTTACTGACACTTACGGCAAGCTGGCAGTGAGACACCTATACTGAGGTAGTTGGGAGGTTGAATGTTGTACAGATTTACTGACACTTACGGCAAGCTGGCAGTGAGACACCTATACTAAGGTAGTTGGGAGGTTGAATGTTGTACAGATTTACTGACACGGCAAGCTGGCAATGAGACACCTATACTAAGGTAGTTGGGAGGTTGAATGTTGTACAGATTTACTGACACTTACGGCAAGCTGGCAGTGAGACACCTATACTAAGGTAGTTGGGAGGTTGAATGCTTTTAGTTTGGCAACTAAAATTTTTTGCCATCAGTTACGCACGTGTACCAGATTTTCTCTGTTTTCTAGGTGGCCACGGTGGCTGAGCAGCTAGCCTGCTCGCCTCCCACCAAGGCTATCCCGGTTCAATCCCCGGCCGGGTCACGCCCTAAAAATATTCGCATGTGGGAATCGTGCCGGACGATGCCGCTGGTCGGAGGGTTTTCTCACGGATCTCCTGTTTCCCCCGCCCTTTCATTCCGGTGCTGCTCCATAATTACATCAATCGCCCTCTTAAGGCCCTGCTACAATTGCCATGTCCCCTGCCCTCGGTTACGTCACGAGACTCGCACACAATTTGCTGCTACAATAGATGTCTTAAGCTGCCCCCAACAAGTAGGTTTCAAAAACTGCTACCAGATAGCAGTAAATGCTTTGCGCCATTTTGTTTTATACTTGTTTGTTTAGATTTACGATTATTTGGCTGGTATAAATTTGATTTGTTGATTTGAAGGCGATTTTGATTATTAGAGTAGTTTATATATTTTGTTTAGCGGTTATTTGAACATAATTTCTTTATATTAGCGTTGCGTTTTTATCGAAAATTATATTCCTTCATTTTGGAATAAAATTTCCCTGGATGTTGCATTTCTGAAATTCCTGTTTTTGGATAATTCAGGCCGTAATTGCGTGGCGCATGTTGATTGTTTACAATGTTAGTCCCGCTCGGCACTGGCACACTTCATATTCGCTTCGATGTATATGTTTACAACTGTTTATGTTTACTATTACAGATTACGCGCTTATTTTACCGGGGACAATGAGGACCGAGGACAAGCGGGGACATGACTCATGACGTCACCTGTTCACGTGGGCCAATCACTGCTCGCGACGTCAGAGAGGACCGAGAACCGAGGACAAGGGGACATGACAATTGTAGCAGGGCCCTTAGATTCTCAAGACCCCGCTGTTAAGTGTTAGTTGGAGCTGCGCGTCTCAAGGTCAAGAAGCGAGGGAGCAATACGGGCGACATTAACACGCGCGTCTAGTGCCTCATCGCTCCTACGTGCAAGGCGTGCAGTGTTTCCGTCGCAACGCTGTACTGTGCGAATTAGATCTGTAACGTTGGGGTTTTATTACACTCGATGAAATACCACAGATTAAACTACGCCCGTATCTTCGTACTTTTCTCTTGCTGGTTAAGGAAACTGCATAGGCAAGCTTTAGAAATGCGATATTTGACCATATTCACGATTTTTTTTCTCCAACAATATACTAAATATGACAAAAGTAAAATAATAGGGACGTAGTTAATTGTTTTTTTTTTCTGACAAAAGGTCGTATTTTACCGAGATACGCGTATTCGCGCAAGCAACTATTTCGCAAAAAAACGTGCAGGTCTTAAGACTCTTAGGAGCCACTCAAATCTCTTCCGTCACGTGAAGGCGAGGTTGGCGACTGTGCGTCCTAGTAGAGCGAGTACTGCAGTGAGGGGATGCAGGTCCTCGTCAGCTATAGTCGGGCCTGCGTCAGCAGCTGACCTTCCCCTCCTCCAGCCGACGAGAATGCCAGCCCCGCTGGGCCGACGTCGATCGCTGCTCTGGACGCCTGCATGGGTCGGCCCGCTACCACACAGTACTTGACCGTTTCAGACCCACTTTAATTTGCGGTTTCAGGCGTTGCGAACAAATAATTTCATGTACTTGAAGTCGACACAACACGTGTTTCGTTTGTCACAGCCAATGAGTTGTAGGCTATGTTTTCGACTACAGTTTTATGAACCAATTATGACCCACACCAGTAAGACGGTTTGCGAATCATTTACCCGCACGTAAAATCATTGGTCATTAAAGTTCGCAGTGTTTGGTACAGACCAAAATTTACCTACACATGTGTTATATACACAATTGTGTACACTGGGTCTGAATAGGTTAAAGCAGATTCCCACCCGCCGTCTTAGATTTATGGAATTTTTGCCATACTCTGGAAATACAGTTTTGTAAAGGCTGTTCACTATAAAGTGAGTACTTTTGAAATCAACCTTAGACAAAAGACACTGCCCCCTGCCTGCATGTAGTTTAACGGGCGCACTGAGTGACAAGCGCCCAGTAAAGTTGGTAAACGATGGATGGGAAGTAGTTCCATATCTTAATGTCGAATAAAAAGTGTTGGGTAACCATTTGTGATACCTTAAATTATTTCTTTCGTTTTATGGTGTTTTTATGCATCGACGTATAAAAATTAGCAGATTTGTAAAATATTTACTTTTATAATAACTTCACAGTTTCGCTTGACCGAAGAATGAATAAAGTGATGAGGTCCATGACAATGTTAATTTTACATAAGGCGGAAGAATACACAACGTGCACACAAGTAGATCTTAAGCAGGGCTTTCAAAAGTACTCGTTTTACCGTGAACAGCCTATATCATATTTTTTTTGGAACGACAGAACACAGAGCATTACCTAGTGCATTGTCTAAGGTCAGTATTTCTTAATTACTGTTGATATCGCTGCCTTTGTAATCGTCCGCAAGAAATCGTTTCGCCTCGACAGTTGCCAGCTAAAAATTAATAAATGTAGCTAATCTGTGGCAGTTCGATAAAGTCTGGGAATCTGTTATTTAGGATATGGCGTGTGGGAAATTACAATCCACCCTTGACAAATAGAAGCTTTGGCGAAAAATCGATGAATCCAAGATGGCGGGTGGGAATCCGCCTTAAGCGTGGGATGGACCCCCAAGTTTTTTGTGAAATAGTTTGTTTGCGCGAATACGCGTATCTCGGTAAATAAATGTTCTGCAAACACGACTTTTTGTCAGAAAAGGTATTTAAAAAAAATTATCTATGCCTCCTTTTTTTACTTTTGCCATATTAAGTGTATTCTTGGAGGAAAAAAAATCGTGAAAATGGTTAAATACCGCTTTTCTAAAGCTCGCCTATGCAGTTTCCTTAAGCGGCAAGAGAAAAGTACAAAGATACGGGCGCAGTTTAATCTGTGGGCTTTCATGGCGTGCAATAAAACCCCACTGTTACGGATCTAATTTGCACAGTGCAGAGTCACTATGGAAACACTGCACGCCTTGCGCGTAGGAGCGATGAGGCACTAGGTGCGTGTGTGGTAGTGTATAAGCTATTCACGGTAAAATGATCACTTTTGAAAGCCCTGCATAAGTTCTACTTGTAGGCACGTTGTGTATTCTTCCACCTTATGCAAAATTTACATTGTGATTAGCCTCATCACTTTATTCATGCGTCGGTCAATTGAAACAGTGAAATTATTAGAACGGTAAATATTTTATAAATCTGCACATTTTTACACTTCGGTGCATAAAAATAACAGAAAGCGAATGAAATAATTTGAGTTATCAGAAATGGTTTCCGAACATTTTTTAATCGACGTTAAGAATCGGAACTACTTCCCATCCACCGTTACCAACTTTACTGGGCGCATGTCACTCAGGACGTCCGTTAAAATATATGCAGGAATGGCAGTGAATTTTTTCTAAGGTTGATTTCAAAAGTGCTCACTTTATCGTGAACAGCCTTTAGCTTGTATCGCTCCCTCGCTTCTTGACCTTGGACGTACGGGTCCATTCCACTTTCAAAAATATACAGATGGAACAGCCGCTTGACACTTACAATGCAGCCGACGTAATATTGCGTTATCTGAGTTTCAGCGAGTTTTATGTAGTTGCCCTAACCTTTACGATATCTGTGTTATTTGAAGACTCTGGTGACGAAACATTACTTTGGCCAGCAGTCTCCCTTACCGCACTCACTCAAAGGGTTAAATCGCGAACCGTAGCAGCACGTGCCATCATAATGGCGTCACTGACCAGCAGGTAGCGTGTTGGAACGCCGTTCGCCAATCAGCGCCTGGTAACACACTCGCCACCCGGCAAACCAGCCAACAGGGAACGTTTCGCAGCGTGCCGTAGCCAATCAGGCAAAGGGTCCGTTCCCAGAACCTCGTGCAGAGTTAATATAATTGCACGATTCTTATCGGCTTGGGGTTCGCTAGGGGCGTGATGGGTCTGGACCACTTTTGAGCAATTGGATTATCGATTAAATTAATCGGGTAATTAATCCGTTTAATTAATCCGATCAAATGATCGGGTTACGGCATGTGGATTAGTTCGATCCGATGAAACTAATCGAATGAAATAAATTTGATTATTTATTGATAAAATAATTAATAAAAAAAATTTAAAATTTCTAAATTTGTGTGATATTATTTTTGGTATGTATGTGCAAGAGTGTCATAAGGGTCATTGCTATTTATTTATTTATTTTTAGAGAGCAGCAGCATCAATGTTCACTCTTGGACTCTGACGGTCAACTGAGGTGGGGAGGTGCAGTATTTACGTATTTATAAACATTGTAAATATATACTAAATGTGACGTGTATATTATGAAACCTGTTTCAGTAATTTGCAACAGCTGAGTAACTTTGATTTCGTAAGTTACAAGAATGTACGTTTCTTCGTATTTTTGAGTGGTTAAAATCACGGCCGAAGAAGACAGGTCTGGACACTAGCTCGAAAAGTTGACGCCCTTATTGACCCATTTAGTTCATGAACCCAGCCGCAGAGCGCTGCTACCGAAGTAGTGATGTTTGTCATTGCTAGCCTAGGGAGGGGAATTGCAATTTTTTTCTTAAAGTGGGAAAATGACGTTCATATCTCTATGATGCTATCCCTATACCTGCAACGCTAACGACAATAGTTTGCTTGCAGCGCTCTGCGGCTACTGCGTGAAATAAATCAGTCAATAAGAGGGTCAATTCGTTAATATTGTTAGATAGGAGAGTGTACAGACCTACCTGTCTTCTAAAGGCTGTTCACGATAAAGTCAGCACTTTCGAAACTAACCTCAGAAAAAAAGTCACTGCTCCTAGCTGCAAATATTTTAACGGTCGCCCTGAGTGACTTGTGCCCAGTTAAGTTGGTGACGATGGATGGGAAAGTAGTTCCGTTTAACGTAGGTAACCATTTCTGTTAACTTAATTTATTTATTTCGCTTTCTGGTTTTTTTTATTTTTTATTTATTGAAGTGTAAAAAAACAGGCAGATTTGTTAAATATTTACTTTCAAAATAATTTTACAGTTTCACTTGACCGACGCATGAGTAAGGCGATGCGGCGCATGACAATATTGATCTTACTTAAGGTGGAATAATACAAAACGTGCATACAAGTAGATGTTAAGCAGGGCTTTGAAAAGTTGTCATCTTATCGTGAACAGCCTATACGGACGTGGTTAGAATGGATCCCGAGTCGCCGGCTTGTTCCGCTTGCGTTTCCGAGTCCGTCTCCTGACCGTATTCGTCGTGTATTGTAGAACGGGTGTTAAGGCGAGGCTGGGTGTCGTCCGGCGCGAGAGGACCTCCACTTGCGTCCGTGGGAGGCAGCGCCTGGGCGGCGCTCGACGACCCACACGCGACGACCACGACCACGCTTTACTCGCTTCCCCCCTTCTCTCGTTCACACCTCCTCATGCGCGGCGCAAAAGCGCCCAGACGAATCACCCGCCTTCACGGATCCAAGCCCACCGTGGTAACCCTTCTAAATCTATTCCTGGGAGTGGTTTCTAGAATGATTTGCCTTATTGAGATGTAATCACGAATCAAAGTATTACCTACCAATCTAATACTTGTCATTAGTTTAATTTTCGAAACTAGATTAATAAATGTTCCTCTTGAGCCCTCGCTAACAATACGTCACATATCATTATAAACGGCAACATATTCTCGAATATTGATGTCGTTCGACTCACAAAGACATCAATAATACAGACACACATAAGAACAAGTAAACTAAAGGAACAACACGTACACTGTACAGCACCTTACACAAACAACACTACACTGACACCATCACTACACAGACACAGACATCAAACACACGACGGACACCTCACAAAACGACAACAACCGTTGGCTCTTTGTCTGTAGAGGTAGAGGTAGAGGAATTTTAACTTTTGACATTTTTATATTGTAATTAACCTTTTTCTTTAATATTATAACAAAATGTAATTTTAAGCCACTGCATTTTTTAAATTTAACTCGTTTTTAATTTTTATAACACGGCAAATTTTATTTTCCAAATTTATTTTAAATTCCAGTAATAAGACCTGTTATGGTCTTCAGCTGCCATTTTATAGGCTATTCACGGTAAAGTGAGCACTTATTACGGCCCTTTCAACAGTCATTAACTAATAATAAATATATTATATTGCAGCTCTAGACGCTAACTTTCGTGAGTGGCGAAATGTATATACTGTGTATATTAGTCACATGGCTATGTCTGTATTAAAAAAGTGACAAGAAGATAGAAATTTGATGAAAAGAAAAATTCAGCAGGGCCTTAAAAAGTGTTCACTGTTCCGTGAACCGCCTATAATATGTTCTCTTCTGCTGCACGGGTCTCGCCACGTCGCTGTTCCTGGGTAGTTGGGGGGGGGGGCGGTGATTTGTTCACTGCTACACATACCATAGTCTAAAGATGACGTAGACCGATTATTCGTCTTCCGCGCATTGAACCCAAACAATGACCCAACCTAAAGCAACACTACTGTCAAAGTCGCATGGTCAACTGTGACGAACGTGTTCGTGTATATCTTAACACTGTGTAGAAACTTTCATTGTTTTTCAGAACAAAACTCGCGTGGGTGTGTAGTCTTCGATCGGCTGGTGTTTTATCACGACTTCACAATAAAACGGTAGCGCGGTAACAATGATATTGCTAACGATAGAATGTCTTTTTTTATAGCCACTCCAATAATGGACGCTGTAAAGTACAGGGCAGTTAGTGCCGAGTGTGGTATGGACCAATAGGACGATGGTGAATTTTAACACAGGCATCAACAGAATCGGTGTTCTTCTTGTAGTAGTGGATATACGTGACTCACTTCTAATTTGTCTTGAGTGCTAGTAAATGTGTGCAGACCTCAATGTGCTAATTTTTAAATGACAAGCATTATTATATTAATAAAATACATTTCCCAATTTCAATTTAATCAAACTGCATTACATATTGGTTAGCCGAAGTATAAAAACACCTCAAAGCATTTGTTTGCTAAACAGTGTACCTAACCTCAAATCCAATCCACGCCGTTTTTGCTATAGTCTCTTCGCGGTTTGTTCACACTTTTTACATTAAACCTTTGCAAAATCACCCCATGTATTACGTTTTTGGTTGTATCCTAAATATGTCGTGTATCACAAACTTTTTATACTTGTGTTAATATATATATAAGTACGTTATTTTTTATTGAATCGGACATTTATTTATATTTTATGTATAAATTAGAATATTTAATTGATAAATAATATAAATAAAAACAGTGAGTAAATAGGTGTGTTGATAATGCCCAATAATAAATAGTTGTCATGCAGAATATTATTGCACTGGTTGTGCACGGGTGGGGTACGTTGTCCCGTTGGTGTAATATTCTAGACTCGGTTAGGCTGTGTTTGCATGAGGCGGAGGAATATCCTGGAAGTATAACCTCAGCAATGCTTCAGAAAACTTGGAAGTAACCGTGAACTGACCATAGTTTGTGTTGGCAGAAAAGCAGTTCAGTGTTGGGACACGGAGATTGGTTGTGCGCAGTCAACGAGATCGGTCCACCCCCATCTTTAGTCTATGCTCGATACACGCAGCAGGAACCAATTACTTGCAGGAAAATACCTCGTCGCACGAAAAAAAAGTTCATGGCCTCGGAATAGATGAACTAGCCGCAATTTTAGTAATTCAGTCTCACGAACACGCGCTGTTTTTGAGGGATTTCCGCTGTACTCGTCTAACAATCTCACAACACTATCTGAACTCTATCTCTCTGTCTGTAGACTAAGTTGTAACGTCTGGCAGAATTAATTTTCACTGGTGGCTGAAGGATACACAAAATAAGGCCGTATTCCAGTTAGCTCCTTTTGCCAACGAAGTGATTGTGTGACCAAATTTCGTCTGCAGAATCTATAATGTAACTAGCTTTAGCTTACGTCGTTACGAACTACCAAATACAAATAAACAAACAACCGCAATGTTAGTTATTCCCAGTTATTTCATGCACACTCACAGCTGAAGTTATTGAAATAAATATGTAACACCCTCGCAGTAACTATTTTACCAAGTTAGAGATTGAAAAATTTACCAAATATTTTATAGCATAACTGTAACAAACAACAATTGTATAATAACCTACTCCTTTAATTCTGCAGACGTTAAAAGGCGTTTGTATTAACAATTTTTTGTGTAGAAAATGTTTTTTATTTCAAGAAATTTTGAACATTATTTTTAGTTGGAAATAAGCTTACATGTGTTCTAATCAAAGCAATTGAGCGGATCATGTTTGCAAAACTTGTTTACTAACTAATTTAAATGTGGGTTTTTCTTCTACAGGCTGGTTCTCTTTTGCATAACCCGAAGCCAGTTTTACCAACTAAGTAAAGCAAACATTTTCATTTGTTGGTTCTTTTTTTTTTGCATAACTACGTACAATTATGTATTATTCGAAGTAGTGTTGGCCAACAGGTAGCAATATTTGCATGCTGAACATTTGGAGCGGCGTTCAGGTGATCCAACTTACGAAATACAAAACACTACGTAGTTGGTAAGGGGTGGGAAAAAAAAAGGGGGGGGGGGAGATAAACAAAATCTGGACCATTTGGAAAAACGGGCTAAAGCTCCTGTCACATTGTCAAAATTTTACGTCCAAATGTTTGTAATAAATATGCTCAAATTAACGTCGTTATCGCCGCCATTTTTGTCTGAAAAAGTCGGATGACTCTAGTTTCCATCAATCGTTTCGAAAATTGGATGGTTTCTAAATTTTGTTTGATGTGCTCAGCCGATCTGAATCGTGCATGACAAAAATGGCCGTTTCCGACATCACGAAACTTTAAAATGGCTAACAAGTGATGGAAACTAAATGAGGTTATGAAGATAATTAATTTATGTAGAAGCTGGTTGAGTAGAATGCTCTTTGAAGTGATTAATTCACAATAATATGAAGAACTCAGGCATAAAATTTTACTGTGCAAGAAATATCTTTGATGGATAAAATTTAAATCTAGCAATGAAGTGAAAATAAATCACCAGATTTGTTACGTTTCTTCCGGAAGTAGACTCCACGGAAACACAAAAACACTATCTCACTTTGAAAATAAATTATAAATAAAAATTCGAACTAAATCCTTCCGTTAAAAAATTTTCACAGTATGGCACATTTCCAAATACATTCAAGATTATTTGATTCAATAGGTTGAGTGTAAAAAATTTGATGGTATAGTTTCGTCTTCAAATTTTATTGTCAAATATATTTAACCCATTCAGTCACCGTGTCCACAATGTGGACACGTTGCAAATGAATGAAAGTTATGACCGGAATTATACTATACACAGCAGGGCACCGGTGCCCAGTCGTACTTGTTAACTGATCTTATTTGTGGACTTTTCTACAGCTCTTTGACGTGAATGGTTAATGCCAATATCATCGAAGAAGCAGCACGTTATTCATTGGCTGAAGGGGGAAAAATGCTCAACAAAAGTACAGTTTAAATATTAAAAAATACGTGATTGCAACACTTCAACTCTGAAACTAACCCTTTTCACGCCCACTTTAATTTACAGTTTTAGATGTTGTAAACAATTTTTATGACAAGTGCTGTACTTAAGTCGACACAACACTTGTTTCGTTGTCACAGCCAGTGATCTGTAGGCTAAATGTTCGGCTACGGTAATATGAACCAATTATGACCTAGACCAGTAAGACAGTTGGCGAATCGTTTGCCCACATGAAAGATCATTGGTCACTGAGCTTCGCAGTGTGCAGTACATGCCGAAAATGGTATACATGTACACAGTTGCGTACACTGGGTCTTGAATGGGTCAATGCGTGATCGAACTGCTTAATGGGGAGAATATGACAGCGCGGCAGGGGCTAAGTAAGTGCTCAGCTGAGGTTGGAGCAAGCAGACCAGATGTTCGAAGACAGGCCACTCTGGTATTACGCCCACGGCGTGACGTGCCACTGGACTTCAGCGCCCCGAGACGCAGTTAACAGCAGCCCTCCACCTGCCCGATAATAGCCACGTAATGCTATACGAGCACCGCGCCCACACTAACACGTCACTCCAGCCTGTTGAAGGTTGGCGGGGGGAGGAGGAAGTTGATGGTAGCCTGCTTATTAATGAAGGTAACCCCGGGCGTGTCCGGCCCACGCCGTCATCAGCACGGCATTCCTCGATGTTCGTGCGCGGGGCGCTGTTTTAATAATGACGCAGTCTTGAAAACAATGCACAGCGAACACGAACCTACGACAAGAGAATCGCGGTTGCTGGAAACAAGAAGCATGTCACGACTTTGACCTCCTTCGGGGCTGCGCTGGGCTGGAGGTGTTTCGAGTAGCCGGGGTCTACAAGGCAGAGGAAATATTAGATAGAGCGCGCATGCCAACTGCGCAGTAGGTTATTTTCATGGTGCAACATAGGATTGCTTTATTATTACTATTACTATTATTATTATTTTGCAAATTGTCATTTGGGTTGGATTCGAATTTCGGATACGTCTTTTGAAATGTCGTTACAGTATCAGTAATAAAAGTTTTAATGACACTTGAATACTTGAATATATTCGAGGAAGGTAAATATTTTACATATCGAAATCCCGGCGCCGTGGACGACAGGGGGGCATGTACAGATGACGAAAACCAGCCTATATTCTTGTTGAAAATTTTCCTTCCAATAAATTTTATCAAATAATATTGAATATGTTCGAAAATGCGTCACACCGCCAAGTTTTTTTTTTTTTTTTTACTGAGATATTCTAATATGAATTATCATTTAAAAATTATTTTCATAAAAAGATATTACTTTTGTTTTTCCACACAGTCCATTACGAGTAGAAATTCAACGAATGTTGTAATTTATTTTCGTTAATTTACTAAATTTATAATTTTTATTTATCAGAGACGTTTCCTGCACGATGGCATTTAATGCCTCCGAGTTCGTAATATTATGTGCAATATTCACATAAAATAGAGATTCATGCCCAGGCAGCTTCTGCATAAATGAATTTAACTTCGTAACTTAGGCCTACTTCGTTTCCAGCAGTTGTTCTTTATTTTGAAGTTTCTTGACGTCCACATTTGTCGTGCACGATTCTGATTGGCTGAAACTGTCAAACATCATACAAATTTTAGAACCGGTCCAATTAAAAAATGTTTGATGGAAACTGAAGACATCCAACTTTCTCAGACTAGTATGGCGGCGTTTGTGACTTTTCGATGACGCCATAACTGTCCAACTTCATTTGACCAAACTTACTGGAATCAGTTCGACGGAAAAATTTGACAGTCTGACAGGGGCTTTAGGAATAGAACGAGTTTTCGTGTGGGGGAGTGTGACATAGGGAAAATTTCCGCCACTAGGTAAGCGCTAGTGTTCCAAAGAGGTCACTTTTAATTAAAGTTCTAAGCTACGCGAATAATAAAAGATAAATATTTAAATTAGTTACGTAGTTATTTCATATCAGATTTATGATTATTGCAATTATTTTGTTTTCTAACATAGAAAATAGATAAAATCCGGTACACGTGCGACACTAGCGCTTACCTAGTGGCGAAAAGTTTTAGTGGCCAAATTAAAAGCGTTGAGATTCCCAACGTTTGTAGAACTAAATTCGCTGTTTGAACGGCTGTTCCACTTCTGTGCCTCCAAGACCTCTCTATCGCGATCCTGAAACCGTTGTTCACTTAGTGTATATGTGGACGTCCATGATTGCGGAGAAGGCTGTTCGAACGGCTGTTCCACTTCTGTGCCTCTAAGACCTCTCTATCGCGATCCTGAAACCGTTGTTCACTTAGTGTAGATGTGGACGTCCATGATTGCGCAGAAGGCTGTTCGAACGGCTGTTCCACTTCTGTGCCTCTAAGACCTCTCTATCGCGATCCTGAAACCGTTGTTCACTTAGTGTAGATGTGGACGTCCATGATTGCGCAGAAGGCTGTTCGCAATCAAGTCAGCACTTTTGAAATCAAACTTGGAAAAAAATCACTGCTCCTACCTGCGTATATTTTAACGGGTGCACTGGGTGACATGCGCCCAGTAAAGTTGGTAACGATGGGGGGGGGGGGGGGGGAAGTAGTTCCATGTATTAAAATCCAATAAAAGTGTTTGGTAACCATTTGTGACTACTAGAATTTCTTCTTTCGCTTTCTGTCGTTTTTTAATGCACCGGAGTGTAAAAATTAGCTGATTTGAAAAATATTAACTTTTACAATCATTTCACAGTTTCATTTGACCGACGCATGAATAAAGCGACGAGGTCCATGGCAATATTATAAGGCGGAAGACTACACAACGTGCCTATAAGTTGATCTTAAGCAAGGCTCTCAAAAGTGCTCATTTTACCGTGAACAGCTTATAGGAGAACATAGAGGCGCCCCGCCTCTCGCCGTGTTAATTAAGGCTGTGTTACACGCCACGCCCGCAACCAGAGCGTGTGCAGGGTACCTGGAAACAAGAATACTGCGAATTTCAAGATCACGCTGGTCATGGGTCAGTTCAAGTGTCACGGCTCGCGACCCACACGATACCATCGCCCCCCCCCCCCCCCCCCCAGAAGGCGGCGATTTCTTCCGAGCTTCTCCCGGATTCGGCGTAGCAGACGTTTGGAAACTTCGTAGACGCCAGACACTCTTATAGGCTGTTCACGGTAAAGTGTGCACTTTTGAGGGCATGGTTATTTTTTCCTTTCAGCCATTTTTTTATCCTATAAAGATATTTTTAAGTAAATATTTTCACGTAAGTAATATTCACAGTGTGTTTATTCCACTGCACTCTGAAGTTAACGCCTACGGCTAAAGTAACTTGTACTTATTGACTATTATTCCAAATGAGAGGGCTTTCAAACGTGCTCACTTTACCGTGAATGCCCTGTACTATGATTGTGTGTAAGAAAATTGTAATAAGAATATAGGAAATAATTTTTATAATAATTTTTTTATGTGCGACCATTTGTCACAGACATTTACGGTTGAAACTGACGTAAACAAAGTTAATTATAAAATTGTCGTGATATATTATTACTATGATTTTATTACACACGATCACAGTAAATATTATGACGATCTTTCTCGAAAGAGATTTTCTTGTAAATTCTGCTTTCCGAAGCATCCAAAACGGAAATGTGCATAAATAAAAAAAAAAATACAGACACTCTCGGTCGATTAATTTTTACATTTGAAATGTATATTTTAGGAAAGTATCTTATAATGTGGTAAAATATATACATTCTTTCATATACTGCATAAATCACACTTTTCTGACAATTTTTATGGTGTATCTACTAATTTTTTTTATAAGTTCTTCACATTGTACAGCCAGGCGCAGTGCTCCATAAGCAGTTGCTTTACTTCAACCGTAACTTGAAACATCGAGAATTAAGCCAAATGAGTGAAAAACAGTGAAAATTAAACAACTGATGATCAGTGCCAGATAGCTTATTAGTATAGTGCCAAGAATGTCACTGCTATAAATCACCTGTTCCCAGTTAATTTGCTTGACTCGCCGGTCAGCAGTAGCTTATCAACTGACTTTAAGTGAATGTTATTTCACTCATTTATGTCACTGATCCGAACGTAGAGTGTTAAAGTGTAATGTTTAAATTGTTGTCCACTGACTGTGGCTTATTTTTGTTTTGTACATATTATAGTAAGAAATGGAGAAACGGCGATATACTTATATTTCTTACAGTTCCATAGTGCCAGTGATCGACATATACGTGCTGATATGTAAGTCCATTATAATATTAATTTGTGTAGGCCTACGATAGTTGACTGAAAGAAAGTTTCAGTTCGTGAACCATCTAAAGATCTGTAACACTTAAATAATTCCGATCGTAGTTAATTTTACTACTGAAGTGCTGCCAGTAATCGCCTCCTTGCCAAAGGTCGCTAGGGTCAATTCGTGCTCTCTTGTTTTGGCCACGTGCGTACAGTTTCTAATTATTTGGGAGCATTCAAGCGAGTAACGTGGCTTTCTAAAAGTGAACACATAAATTGGCAGCGTTATTAGAAAAGAGACGGTGAAGTAAACGAATATTCTCTAAAAGCAAAGCGGGGTGAAAAACCTAGTTTGCTCATCCACCAAAGTACACGAATTTTCGTCGCCATTGATGGTGTTGAAATGTATAAAAGCTCGAGTATGAATGACTTAAGAACACTGCAATAGTAAAATTTTTAATTTTGCTTTCTTTAATATTGCAAAAAAAAAAAAAAAAAATGAAAACTAAGGACTAGAGTAAAGGAATTTTCCTGTGGTATTCTTACCTATAAAATTTTGCAACGCCATACACTTAAAAAAAAAATCGTCAGTCACAAATTGGCGACAGGTTCGTCACCTAGAATAAGAAAATATTTTACAGATTTATGTGTGAGAGCCGTCACACCTAACACCTAACACCATCGATAATATTTGGATTTATATAATTCTGGTGAAGAATTCTACCACAAAAAAAAACACTTCGGTTTGGTTTATTTGCCCGCTGCTTTCAAGAAAAAAATTCGTTTAAATAGTATAATTGGCATCTTCATTATTGTGTAAATTATTGTGTATCGCCTTCAGTATGCGCGTGTCGTGATTGGTAGTTACTTTGTTTTATGTGCATTAAAGAAAATCTTTTTATCCTTACTTTGATAACGGCAGAGACGATTTACGCAGGGATGAGTTCACAAGACGGATTTTTTAAACACATCGTATACTAGTAAACAGAAAGCTATTTTATAGCATTTATAGCTGAGCAAAAAATTTTTTTTTCGCACTCATTCAATTTGGCCGTAATTTCTGCGTCGTTGATGGTTTCTCGATATGAGGCCGGCGGATGTGGCTTACACGCTTTGTAACTGTATGTTGGGGATCTTGAGCCAAATCTCCCTGGAAATGTTCCGGAGCTAACGGTTTGCTCTGTCACTTCCCCCGTGGAGTATGGACCAGACTGTGCGCCAATTAAAAAATAAATAACACATTGAATCGCCTTGGGAGGGGGGAGGGGGATTTAATGATGTCAGCAACTGGACTGTAGTTGGAAGGCGAGGGTTAGATTTACCGCTGACGAACAGAATTAAAAAACAAAAAGTCCCTTTACTGGTAGCTTAGTTTATATTGCAGTGAGTGTATGTCAGTGGTATTCGATCTTTTTTTAGTTTGCGTATCACCAAAATATATTTATTTGATTTTCGTACTTTTTAAGTATATTATGTTTAAACCGAAAATACCAGAGCCTTTGATTTGTGCTGGACACCAAATAACTAATTATATTTAATAGCAAGAGGAGAAAAATAGAAACGATGATCGTGTCCAGTTTTTTTTTTTTTTTTCGAAATATAACTACGTGAACCATTATTTTAGCTGATTTTGCTATAGCGCTTTTGTAATATAACTTTTCAAAACTCTAATGTCCCTAAATGCATGGAAACACTGGCTGGCATTTATCCAGTAAAGTTGGCAAAGAGACAGGAAAAGAAGTTTCATGTAAAAACGGTGAGTTAAACGAATGATTTAAAAATGCGTGGCCACTGAATTGATTTACCGTAGTTAATGCCTATTTCACTCAAGTAAAAACAAGAATTAGCATGTTCATGACACATGTATTAACGTTCCTAATAAAATCACAGTTTCGCTCGACCAACACAGGAAGAACGTGATCTGGTCCGTGGCAATGTTAACTAAACGTAGGACGGATTGCTACAAACACACGGAATGACAGATTGTAAGCAGAACATTCGAAAGTGACCCGCTTACTGCGCACAGTTTCGCTCGACCAACACAGGAAGAACGTGATCTGGTCCGTGGCAATGTTAGGTAAACGTAGGACGGATTGCTACAAACACACGGAATGACAGATTGTAAGCAGAACATTCGAAAGTGACCCGCTTACTGCGCACAGTGTATGGATACTTAGGATGTGAATTGTAATTAAACAATTTTGCATTCACAGTGGGACGAACCCGCGTACCCCGAGGGGTTCGCGTACACGAAAACTGAATACCTCTGGTCTAATGCCCGGTTGCACCAACATATTCCCCGATCCGAGGTTGAATTATCCTAGGTCCAAACCAGGATCCAGTTTGATCTTGGTTCCGATGTAAAAGTGTTGCACCAACTAAATTACATGATTCGGGATCTTCAGTTCGTCGATCTTGATTCCAAAGTGAGAGATCGAGATTAAGTTTGATACAAATTTTGCTATTGGTTCGTAATATATGACGTCACAGAAGTAGGCGTATTTTTCACCATAAATAGAACTAGATGTGCGATATTTTATATTTTTCGAATGAATTACTGTACGAATTTTACTGAATACTATTCAAGTGCATATAATGTTGTTTTAATTTCCCAAGAAAACAATCGAACGCAGTTCTATCTGTTGGCGTATTTTCAAACTACATTTGTCGACGATGGCTGCAGATCTCGGATCGAGATTTCAAACCGCCAGTTTCGGTGGTTCGAAATGAATTTCATCTCGATCTCCAGTCCAGCTCTGAACTCGAATGGTGAAATGTTTCGATCTTATATCCGACCTCGGATCGAATTTAGAACCACGATGGTGCAACCAGGCGTAAGTCGTTCTAACGTTCAGCAAGATCATAAATATATTGACAGTATTTGAGGAATGGTGTTGAGTGGCGCTGTGATAAATAGCCTCTCAAGAATGGCAGCTACGTACTACACCTATGGCATGAAAATGAGGTAATAAACTACTGACGCCTGACAGGTTATGCTACCCTGCTAAAACCTTGCTGGGGGGGGGGGGGGCGGGTGGCGAGCGTATTGGCGGATAACGCTACACATATAGGCTGTTCACGTTAAAATGAGCACTGTTGAAAGCCCTGCTTAAGATATACCTGTATGCACGTTGTGTCTTCTTCTGCTTCGCTGGGGGGGGGGGGGGGGTGGCGAGCGTATTGGCGGATAACGCTACACATATAGGCTGTTCACGTGAAAATGAGCACTGTTGAAAGCCCTACTTAAGATATACCTGTATGCACGTTGTGTCTTCTTCTACTTTATGTAAAATTAACATTGTCACGGGCCTCAGCACTTTATTCATGTATAGGTCAAGTGACGCTGTAAAATGATTAGGAAACTAAATATGTAAAAAATGTGCTCATTTTTAAACTTCTACATATATATATATATATATGCAAGGCCAGCGGCATTTTTCTAAGGTTAATTGCAAAAGTGCTCACTGCTCTATACAGAAGTTGCACTTCTTCGTTGCACGGTTGTGCTTAAAGGCTAAAGGAAACCTGATCTCGAGAGTATAGATGACAACGAACCACTTGGTTACCTATTGGTGCTCAGAAATGTTGACCCTTACCGAGAGGTTTGGCTTTGAACCATTGCCTCTCGGAATTTCTTTCTTCATTAGCGCCATTTCTGTGTGAGTATGGCCATCGTATTTATTTGCAGTACTGCATTTTGGTACTATGTGCCCTATTTCATGCAATCGTTCCACAACTTCTGTGTATTTCTGAAGATAAATATATGCGCCATGTCAGCTTACTAAGGTAATTTTTTTTGTCATATAGCCCCTAATAAAATTTCCTAAAATAATATAAAAAAAAAAAAAAAAAAAAAAAAACGTTAAGACGCATTTTTCAATGAAATTTTCTTTTGCAGCTTTGTAATTTAAAATTGCTACAATTTTATGGCTTTAGAAGCAACTGCACCTCTCATCATTGCACTTATTATATTAAATTGTTTCTGCCATAGATGGTTTAAGCATATTGAGGTATTTCCGTGTCCTTGTACATCCAGTCTGTGGTTACAATTGACTTCTTTATAATGCACAGTGGGTACAGTCTTAAGTGTTCTACGTTTTAAACAAAAAAAAAATATCCCATTTTATTTTGCTGTAGACGGCCTACATGGGCGAGTTATATAAGGCGTTATCTTTGAATCGTGAGGTTTCGGGTTCGAATCGGGGCCGAGTGACCCGCCCATGTGTGTAGCGTTTCTAGATGTCATCAGGTTAATTTAGAATGCCATGTCTTTCCCCCTCCCGATTAGCATTACCTACCTACCTTTTCCTACTGCTGCGCATGATTTCGTACGTTCTGCAAATGCAACACATTCGTGTACATTGCAGGGCCATTACGCGAGGGTTGATGTGCCACCAAAGCTGTCAGCTCCACAACTGGTCGGTGCCAGTATTACTTTGTACAACGGAAGGTCACGTAGATTCTAACCGCGAGGGAAGAGTTACACAAAATTCAAAACAATTCGGGACGCAAATTGTCTTACCTCTCAACATTTTTCGTTTGGGTAGCATAAGGGATAATAGACTGACGTTAGCGTTACATTTGCAAAATGTGAGATACTTCACCTAAGTATTTGTCATGCATGGATGTACGAGAGCTGATTCAGAAGTCATGGCAATTATTGTTTATCTCCCGAAAATGATCCAGCACAGGAAACGTATTATGTACAGTTCAAAGTGTACGACAAGTACGTTTTAAAGGTGACACCACATTGGGTGCGGATGAAGGAATGTTCGGCAAGGAACAAAGACAAACATGGCTGCTTGAAATCACCGTTCTGCACGCACAATAGTAGGCTACCCTTTCAAATGAATGTATACAGGTTGTACGAGAATAAATCAGTTATAAACGGTGATTTCAAATAGCCATGTCTGTTTTCGGTATAAACTCCATGCAGTACTCTTGAACACACATAGTGGCTTAAGTGCCAGCAATTATGTTTAACGCCACTTTGTCAATTCACATTAACGTCGCAATTTATTTTCCATTATTATCATATAGTTACACACAATACACATGTTTGTTACAGTGGCATCAAACAGCAAAATGTTATAGGCTACTATTTAGTGGGCAATCACTTTGCACGCAGCTGCGTTAATTTTTAAATCAGAAGGGTGAATTTGTAGTAATGTTTCTTAAAAAAATACTGTCTTATAAATGTGTATTTGTGGTACTGACGGCACTTTGTCAGTCTAGCGACGATAATAAATAAGTAGGGACAGGAAAATTTCGCGTTTTGAACGACAGGCAGGCTAGACTTCACTGTCCTGTGTATTTTGGAGCCTGAGCTTTCTCTTCATTGGCTGCTGCCGCATTGTGTTTCCAGATCAGGTGGCAAGTGATTCGGTGCTTGTTTCCGTGAAGGTTTATAATTGGCTCATAGTTCAACTGTCATCCATGAGGTAAATGCACATATGCTTGCAATCTAGCGTGTCCTAAAATGAATTCGCGAAATTTTCCAGTCCCTATAAATAAGACAAACAAACAACAAAAAAAATGTAAAAACCGTTTTAGCGTAAGCGTGCTGTGCATGTGTGGCGTGGAGGTAAGTGAGGTGAGGATGGGTGCGTGTTGTTGCAGGGTGCTGGTGGGCGCCCCAGAAGCCCAGGCGAGGTCGCAGCCCAGCGTGGTGCGAGGAGGGGCAGTCTACCAGTGCAACATCGACCGAGACGATCACTGCCGTGAGATGGTGTTCGACCGCACAGCAGGTAAGAGACGTCCTCTTCATCTCACGCTTCACTCGACAAACATGTTATCAAATTCCAAGTAAAACCCTAGCAGCTTCTGTCAAGTTCAACACTAGTCGCTGTCATTCCAGTGCAGTCTACGTTGGCCCTAATCTTACAGGCAACAAGTTGATAGGAATATTGAATTATGTGTCGCGATGTATCTGTTCTCGTTGTTTGTAACCAAATAGCAACACAAACTATTTTGAAAAAACTGCCGGTTCAATACCACCGCCAAATGTAAAACCAGACTAATTATTATGTATTTGTCGTTGACGGAGTGTACACAGCATCGCATCTGCGGTAATTTACTTTTCGTTTTGGAGTATGTAGCAGATAACATTTTTTTTTTTTGTTGCGCGCATTCTTAGTTATCAAGCCATTCTATTTTGGAATTTTGAATCTCCAAATTGTTGTTGTCAACTGCTGATTTCTAACAAGTTTGGAATACGTCTGTGTACCACTGTCTCTTGTGTATCACTTCTCTCAATGGTAGTAGTTTTTTTTTTTAAATGTCCAGAAGTTTCGAGAAAGTATTAAGTCCAGTGAATCATAGTGTAATAGTGTGTGCGACATAAATAACACTCAATGACAGGATCGTGTAGGATATACATTTTACTATGACACACTACTCACATGAGAAAACATTGCAGAACGACAATTTGTAGGGATTAGTTCGAGCATTCCAACTGCAAAAAATGTAGGCCTAATGGTATTTAAAATGTGTGAGCCATTTA
The DNA here is from genome assembly GCA_029891345.1 of Dryococelus australis. NCBI lineage: Eukaryota > Metazoa > Arthropoda > Insecta > Phasmatodea > Phasmatidae > Dryococelus > Dryococelus australis. The sequence continues at coordinate 28,188,070 of CM056993.1, read as the reverse complement.
CTTAAATAAAATATAATAATTGTGATCACAATTAAAATTGTTTATATTAGCTTTCTGAAGTACCGCAAATTTCTTAAATTCAAATTAAATTTCGTTACTGGTTAAACTGAAAATAAATAAAAATAAGTGTGTTCAGCTGCGCCCGAGCTGTAGAATATAGAGACTCCTTCTTTAGTGAGTATTTGTGGACAAAACAAAAATTTAATATCAATCGTCAGTCTCAAAACAACTAGCATCATAAAGGAAAATTCAAGTGCAGTTCGTACGCTGCTAACGTAAACTAGTTCGTTGCTTCCCGCAGCTGACGGCTCAGACTAAACATAAAACTTATTTATTACACATAAAAGCATCTATCTTTAGCTTGAGACTCTTCATCGTCTCAAATTTGCCGCTTCCAAGGCAAATTGTTTCTTCGAAAATGCTCTCCTTCGGGACTTATAGGCTGTTCACTGTAAAATGAGCACTTTTGAAAGCCCTGCTTAAGATCTACTTGTAGACACTTTGTGTATTCTTCCATATTATGTAAAATTGTGAAATTACTAAGAAAGTAAATACTTTACAAACCTGCTCATTCTTACACTTCAAAGCATTAAAAAAAACAGAAAGCGAAAGAAATTATTTTAAGTTATCAGAAAGGGTTACCTAACACTTTTTATTTGACATCAATATATGGAACTACTTTCCATCCATCGTTACCAACTTAACTGGGCGAATGTAGCTCAGTGCGGCCATTAAAATGTATGCATGCAGGGGCAGTAATTTTTTTCTAAGGTTCATTTATTCCTAAAGTGCTCACTTTATCGTGAACAGCCTTCAGCAATATATTAAACGTGGAGCGTGTCCGCCCGCATCAGAGAACAACAGGACTGTTCTGTCCGTTAAATCGAAAGGCCGCGCGGCTTTCGCCATAAAGTCTTCCGAACGGAACGGAACGGAACAAATTTATGTCGGCAGTGAATCATCGCAGAAAAGTACTCGATCTTAACATAATTAAAAAAAAAAAAACATGTTCCTCTCCCCCTCCCCCCCCCCCCCCCACGCACACACACACACAAATTAAAATATTTCGTACGAACTTCGTAGCAACTGGACGTTCCGACCGAAAAATTCAAAACAAAACTTAGGTACTCAAATAACTAACAAAAAATAAAAATCTAATTAAACTAATATTTCTAACAAAAAAATTTCATATTTCAATATTTATTTAAGATAAAGAACTCATATAAATGAAAAAATGAAACTAAGTCATTTAAAATTTGAAAACTTCATAGAGCCCAAAATACCAAGAATACGTAAAAACAAAAACGTAGAAGACGATATATACTGCAGTGATGTACAACTAATACAATACTTGAGACATACATTAAAATAAGTACATTTGTTACACGTATAAATATAAACAAAAATACAATTCTCTCTCTCTCTCTACGTTAAATCATATATTGCAAGCTTAGCCTTACGTGAGCCCGGATAGCTCAGTCGGTAGAGCATTAGGCTTTTAACCTAAGGGTCCGGGGTTCGAGTCCCTGTTCGGGCGAGATTGGCTTTTTGTGCCGCTGTGACGGCATTTCAGTGATAATCATTGATCGCGGTGGTAAGATGTATTTATGCATTTGGACGGCACTCCTTGTATCGTTATGCTAAACGGGTAAAGAATTTAAGTGTAATTGTTAAGGAGTTAAAGCACGATTCGCCTTATACGTTTTTCCTTGTTTCTGGGATAAACGATTCATTCGGCGGTAATTTTTCACGGAAAATCAAAAGTAACAGTAACGCACATTGCGTAGTTAGTAGTTCCGCACGGAGAGAGACAGTGAGTCACAGTGCATTGTGAAATAAGGTTAGTTTTTTGCACGCATGGGCAGTTTAAATAATTTAATACTAGAGAGTATACATATATTAATAACGTAGATGTTTATTTCTTGTAATATGTGTTATATGTTTTGATGTGATTGCTTTATATGATTATCAATATCAGTCATAATGTACCGGTATCACGCTATGCTTGTGCCAGAGTGCTAAACCAGAGTGTGTTTCGAAAATACTTTTAAGTGATTTTATAAAATTTTAACTGGCACATAACAAATCTTCGTGTTTGCTGCTCGTATGGAAAATTACGTTTGTGTAGTGGTGTGATATTTTTTAGAAAAAAAAAAAAATAAGATTTGGGTTTGGTTAGAAAAAGTGTTCTCTCGAATAAATTCACGAACCAGTAACATAGATCAGTAGAACTATAAGCGAACTGGGCTTCTATCTGAAAGTTGCTGTTTGTTAAAAATAGCAGGGAGACTCGTAAGAAATATTATTATTGCCCATAGATTTAGTTTGTATAAAAATCCACACAGTTGTTCTAGGTCAGTTCTAGAAGGAGTCGCTGGGTCGCGTGTCCTTCCAGTGACTATGTCCCTTTTTTTTTTCACTAATTTTGTTTTCTAATCTTTTGATCACAAAATGACGCGAAGCTGTTTACGCGTAGGGCAAGTAATGATTTTGGATTTGGAAAAATTTTTACTCATTGACTGTAGAATACCTTAACTTTTCTACTACTAGACGCGAAGAAAACTAAACAATCGAAATTTAATAAACTCTGCTTAACATATTTATCAGAGAATCGTATGTAGCGTGTGTTGGGTTCCCTGATGCACTGAGAGAAAATCAAACAAAATATTTGTTTGTATAGGACCAAATATATATTAAGTTACCCTAACAAATAAATTGTTGAGCAAACCTAATTTGAAAAGCAACAAAATTACTTTTGTTGTCTAACAAAATATTTGTTTGAATTAGCAAAATCTCTGAAAAAAAAAAAAAAAAAAAAAAAAAAAAAACTGTCAACTTAATATTTTGTTGAATCAACTGTATATATTTATTTGGCCACTCATTTGACTGCCTTCGTCCGAAAATACAGCTCGAGAGTTTGTTTGTATGATCTGTGATAATTAGGATAGTAACCGTGTTTGTTAGTTAATCTGTTGATGCTTAACAATCGTATAAACACATTAATAAAACAATGCAACAAGAAACTGACAAGTAAAGCTGTAAAAATTGAAATATTTGTTTGCACACGTTGCCCAAAATTTGCATCTATTTAAAAGCTTCCCGATGTGACCAGCTGTCACGTTAGCTGAGAATACTAAGGATTAGCTCTCGGGCGCAGGTGATCTAGGTTCGAAGCTCGGTCGAACTTGTACAATTTTTTTTACATCGGCCCAAACTGTTTAATGTACGTGTAGCCAAACACATCTTCAGTTGCACCAACCAAATCTTACCGTTTGGGACAACCAAATGAGAATAACAAAATAACTTGGTTTCAGCAACAAAATATTTCATTGTCCCTATACAAACAAATAATTTAGTTGCACGAAACATTTTGTTTGATTGAACAAAACATTTTCTCAGTGTGATCTGGCAATTTTCAGAACACGCGGAAGTTCCAAAACTATAATATTCAAAAGATATTTATAATCTTATTTAAAAGATTTTTTTTTCTGAATTTCATATGACATCAGTGATCCTACTAAAAGTCCTATTTAAATTAAAAATTAATTTTCCATCATTGTACGGACTAATATGTTCAAGCATATTTAGTTATTTCTATTTAAAATCAAACATTACAATATCTGACAGTAGATATATTTCAAGTGTACTTAAAATATTGTAGATCAGTTGTTTAGGACTCAAAATTCACAAGCAAAATCTAATATATTTAACCTGACTTTAAAATCGTTTACTTTAAAATAGAACACACACTTCCAATTCGTGTACGTTCTCTGTAGAAAATGGCCACTTCCGTAATTGAATAAGGTGGATGCCAAGTAAAATTTTACTAACGATACTTTTAAATTTTAATTACATCCTCATATTTTAGGGTTTTTTTTTTTTTTTTTTTTTCAATGTAAAAGCCACCGAGTCAAAGAGTTTTGCAGCGCACCTACTTTAAACACTTTGTACGAAGAATCGTGTTTATGATTGGAAAGGAAAACCTTGGTTTGGTCTTTAAAAAAGCTTTTACACTCGCAAGATGGCTAGATGTCGACTTTGATCTTAAGTTCACACGAGAATTTCTCGTGCAAGGCAGACATTGTGCGTAATGAGGAAATATAAACTGCCCCATTATTTGTTGTAAGTTGCACATAGCAAGAAATTGTATTCCTCCTGCTGTGTTGGTCATGGGGCGAACTGCAGATCAGCCGTAACGTTGGGAGCAGATCGTGCATGCAAGGCGAGTGAAGAGGAACTTGGCAGACCATATTGTGGTTAAGAGCACTTCGTATTTTCCAAGAAATTAAGTGGAACCACAAGCTCCTTTCATTAATTAGTACTCACGATGTTAAAAACGATGCTAGCAGGAGATTTTAGACTAATTTTGTGGTTAGAAAGTATTCACTTTCTTACAAGGAGAAAAATTTGCTGCAAATTGTCTGTGCAAACTGATTATAGGCTGTTCACGATAAAATGAACACTTTTGAAAGCTCTGCTTAAGATCTACTTGTGTGCACGTTGTGTATTCTTCCGCCTTACGTAAAATCAACGTTGCCGTGGGCCTCATAACTTTATTCATGCGTCGGTCAAGTGAAACTGTGGAATTATTATAGCAGTAAATATTTTACAGATCTGCCAATTTTTATACATCGATGAATAAAAAAAAATGAAAACGAAAGAAATAATTTAAGTTATCACAAATGGCTACCTAACACTTTTTTTTCGACGTTAAGATATGGAACTTTTTTCCACCCATCGATACCAACTTTACTGGGTGTATGTCATTCAGTGTGCCGGATTAAATATATGCATGTAGGAACAGTGACTTTTTTCTGAGGTTAGTTTCAAAAGTGCTCACTTTATAGTGAACAGCCCTTATGTATTTGTTTCGTATAAAATTCCCCTGATTTGCTCACATGGGGGTTTGCATGTGTTGTCTGGTACAAAGCCCATGTTTTGCTGCGCAAAACTAAGTGTCTTACATATTCCATACATGGTTTTGGTCATGATGAGGAAATTTTTCAAAAATAAACTAATAATGAAACAAAAAAGAAATTGATGGCTACATGGAGATGTATACTAATCGCGAGATATTAATATGTAAAAAATATGTTTCTGTGATAATTAAGTTGTTTTGAAGAAAAAAAACTGGTTTGTAAAGACCAGAGAGTGTTACAGGACAGGGAACAACAGGTCGCTTATATTTTCATGCCCTCTCCACGCATACCATAATTTTAGTGAAATCTTTTGATACCCATTAAAGCAATTACAAATTTTTTTTCGTAGTTGTTACACTGCAGGCGCTTAAGTATTTTATACATTTTGAAAGAATTATGCATTCTCATAGATTTACACAAAAAAAATTTGCCTCTTCGTTTTTATGATGTTGCCTAGGCATGTTGTTGTTGATGACGAAACCGTAACGACAGGATAAGTTTGAATTTCTGAAATGCGTTACAATTCTTGGCGGAACATCGTAATCTTCTGATCCCACACATAATTCATTTTATTCCACCGTTGACGGTGGTCCACAAGTGTTCAAATTTCCTGAAGATATTTAATGGTACGTGTGATTATAATAATATCTGTACTGCAGTTTTAAGAAGTTCAAGGTATATCCACCAGGAGCGCTGTAAGTACTCAGTAGCGCCAACTTCGTAGTCCGAAGTGATGCAGTAGTTGTGCCGACTAAGTTGGTATGCTTGGAGAGGGCAAAAAAAAAAATTAGCGACCGTTCAATAACATTGATGTTGCCACTCTGGTATACACTTTATTTACTCTATGGTAAAGACTACAATACCTTAAGAGTGATAACTTCGTGATCATAAAGCTAAATTCTTTTGTTACTGCAAAATTACTTTGAGTACCACAGCGAAAAATTTTACAGGGTGTGTTTTAGAAATTCATTCTGTAATAGCCACTATTTTTTATGTGTGAAAACAGTGCATAATCTTTCGATGCTAAACAGGGCGTAGTGCGGCAATCTATTTTGTCCGGACGCATTCCCATTGCTTTATCTGAAGCCCTGCTAAAGTTCTACTTCCAGGTCCGCCTTATGCAAAGTAAGCTTAATATTTAGAAAACTACGCCAAAGGGACAACGTATCGCTTTCTTGCGCACTCACTGTAATATCATTTTACCTAAGAACTATTTCTTACCAGGTGCTACCAACAGGCCAATATTCCCACTGTTTCTATTCATATTAATTATATATGAAATATTATTATTTACAAATTAAATATAAATAAAAGTTTAATATAACAAAAAAATAATGTTTTTTTTATGTCAACAGAAGAATAAAGCGGTTGTAATACAGAGCTTGTTTAGTAAACAACCACACTCTTCATACATGGGGAAATTTTTCAAAGGTTTCATTTAAAATGTGTGAAGAAACCGCGAATAGACTACACAAATTCAGTCGAATTAAAAAAAAAAAAAGAAGGGGATGGGGGTTGATTTAAAACTTGTGTGTCATCTTTTTACGGGCCTGGTTTTATTGCTTCGCCGTGTGTCTGTTGGGACAGCGTTGAGCAGTCGCGTAAAATATTTGGACCCGACCAGGGATCGGCAATAATTTCCCAGCGGATGTGAGCTCCAATTTTACATTTCACACAACTTCCTATCCCCCGTGTTCGTAACTCAGGTTTTCACGCGCCGATATACTGCAGAGGATACGGCACATGACGGCATTCCAAGCTCCGGTATAGGCTGTTCCCGGTCAAATGAGCGCTTTTGAATGCACGTTGTGTATTATTCCGCCTTATATAAGATTACGATGTCACGGGCCTCATCACTTTATTCATGCGTCGGTCAAGTGAAACTCTGAAATTATTAAGGAAGTCAATACTTTACTAATCTTCGATGCATTAAAAGAACACAAAACAAAAGAAATAATTTAAAATATCAGAAATTGTTACCTAACCCTTTTTATTCGACTTTAAGATACGGAACTACTTTCCCATCCATCGTTACCAACTTTACTGGGCGCATGCCACTTAGGGCGCCCGTTAAAATTACATACAGGTAGGAGAGTGACCTTTTTCTAAGGTTGATTTCAAAAGTGCTCACTGTATGGTGAACAGACTTTACTCGTATAGCTTGCGATTGATGACTGGCGATATCTCAGTAATTACGATCGGGCGGAGACCCGAGTCGACTGCGAGATTTCTAGGACACGCGCGTTTGGAATCTGGACGGTTTGTTTATTGCAGCAGCGGAGACCTCCCAGGCACTTGTTCCTATCCTTGCAAATAGAATTGTAGCTGCTGTCTTCGGTAAATGATTGTGTGAAAACAACGCCTGCGTGTAATCGCATGTGCTGAAAAAGAAATTCCGCAGTACTTAAAAAAATAATGTCGGCAGTCTATCAGGAAAGCAAGTTCCACTGCTTTAAAGGCTGTTCACGATAAAGTGAGCACTTTTGAAATTAACCTTAGAAGAAAGTCACTGCTCCTACTTGCATATACAGTATTTTAACCGGCGCACTGAGTGACATGCGCCGAGTATAGTTGGTAACGATGGAGGGGAATGTAGTTCCGTATCTTAACGTCGAATAAAAAGTGTTAAATAACCATTTGTGATAATTTAAATTATTTATATCTCTTTCTGCTTTTTTTGATGCGTCGATGTGTAAAAATTGGCAGATTTTAAAAATACTTCCTTTTCTAATAATTTTACAGTTTTCACTTGACCGAGGCATGAAGAAAGCGATGAGGCACATTGCAATGATAATCTCGCGTAAGGCGGAAGAACACACAACGTGCTTACAAACATATCTTAAGCAGGGCTTTCAAAAGTCCTCATTTTACCGTGAATAGACTCTACTGTCGTATTTTTAAGTTTTTAGTGTTTTTCGAGGTGCGGTCACTTGAATTTGTTTATTTTTGTTTTATATTCGTAGAAGTGAAAATTGGTGCGTAATAAAATGTTTACATTTCCTTAAAAAATGATCTTGTAATTTAGCGTGCTTGACGGAAAAATACATTTCATTACGTCCATTGCGGAAGGACAGAGGACGGGCGGAATGAAAGACAGAAAGAAGCATGACTTCAGAAATGATAAATTAACAGCAGGCCAATTTTAACAGATCTGTGGACAACTCCATAGGTGTGAGGTCGCCCTGCAGCCGATAACCAGAGAGAGAGAGAGAGAAATGATGGCTTGGGGGGGGGGGGGGGTAGTGCGCGGCCAAGTGACTAGGATTTAAGGTTAGAACATTTGTTTATGCAAAACAAGTGCTTTGGGATATTTCTATAGCAAATTCCTGTAGTTAATTTCTATGCAATTCTATTTAATTTAAATTGATAAAAGTGTTTTATTAATATACGAGGGGTTTGTATTTTGAAAATTAACTCATAAACATACACTTTCGTTACTGTTGTCCATATTAGTTTGACAGTTGTTTTGGTCCAGGATAGGTCAGTGTTGGGGACATACGGACAAGACGATAACCGGACTGTTTCATCTTTAATGTATGCCTATATAGGCTATTCATGATAGAGTGAGCACTTTTTTTAAGCCCTCGCATTTTGAATAATAGTCATTTTATATTGTAACCTTAGACGTAACTAACGAATGCGGTGGAATGTATACTCTGTGTTTATCACTTGCATGACAATGCTTATTTAAAAAAGTTGATTAACAGATAAAGAACGGCTGAAATAATAAAATCAACTAGGACCTCAAAAGTGCTCACTTTACCGCGAATAGCCTTTACTTTAACAAAATGTGCCAGTGTCGGTGGGGGAAAATTCAACTAACAGCGATTCAAAAAACCTGTTTGTTCAAGTGCATAAAATTTAATTCTGCATTTTAAAAATATTTCACAATTCTGTAATATAGTTTCAATCAAAATTTAATAAAAATACCAAATAAATTTAAAAAAAAAAATCAGTTTCGCGTACTTTATTATTAGAACTATAAGCGTTTTAACTTTGAGTTTTGTGTTTAGAAAATTTCAATAAATGTTATACGAGCCCAGTGTTTGTTTTCATTTGAAGAGTTCCCTGAACTATTAGGAACCACACGAAGAAATTTCTTTGAAGTCCGACATTTTTTTTCGGCTACGATTAAGTTATAACTTCTGTCTATTTTGAATTTAAATTTTACTGTAAAATTTAAAATCGAATTACAGTCGAACCACTTAAAGAATTTCGATTAAATGGCGTTGTCTTATTATAATGACATCAACAACGAATTTGAACTATAGCCAAACATGCTAATTATGCACAATTTTGAAACTTGTATAGCAAAACTCATAAATTACAAATTCCCATTACTTCTGTAATTAATTTTTGTAAATTAATTTCCCATATTTTTTCTACATCAATCAGACTACTATTTGATTGATGAAATATCACAGAACTATAAAATACCCTGAAAATATAGAAAGTCGTACTGTCTAAAAATGAGTGTTTGGACTTATGCACGCATCTCAGTAAATAGATGTTCTTGGAATACGCCTTTTCACAGGTAAAAGTAAAAACCTGCATTATTTACACCTGCCACTTTTTACTTTTATCCTATTAAATTTATTAAATGGGGAAGACGGGTAAAAATGATTATAAATATAATTTCGGCCTTTTCTGCCCAGTTTACTTAAATAAAAACAGAAAATTATTAAGTGGTAAATGTGTATTAATCCATTGGCTTACGTGGCGAGTAATAATATCCTACTTTTACAGATCTGATTTGCGAGAAACTCAGCTACACGGGAGTGTGTATCTCAGTCTTGATAGCGCCAGTTGCCGTGAGTCGTCATTGCTAGACGTGACTTTGTGGCCTTAAAAAAAAAGTTTACTAGTGATTTATTCACTAGGTAACGGTCGGGTCACGCGTTAATGTGTGAAGAACTCTTGTTCCTAGGCAGCACGGAGATTCGTCAGCGGCTCACACGAAACGGGGCAGAGATGCAACCCGCAGGGCAGGATATCAATCGGGAGGTCTGGGGCACGTTCGTGGACGTTTCAACTCTTTATAGGCTGTTCATGGTAAAGTGAGCACTTTTTAAGGCCCTTCTAAATTTTTCCTTTCGTGCTATCTCCATCGTCCTACTGCTTTTTGTTATAAACATTGCAATGTGACGAATAAACATACTGTATACATTTTACCACCCTCAAAATTTAATGCCGAATGCTGCAATAATAGATATTTATCAGTGATTAAAGCATGTTGGGAGAGCCTTAAAAAGTGCTCACTTTACCATGAACAGCCTATACACACGGGTATCTGAAAGTAAAGGCTGTTCACGATAAAGTGAGTACTTTAGAAACGAACCTTAGAAAAAACTTCACTGCCCCTGCATGCACATATTTTAATGGGCGCACTGAGTGACATTCGCCCAGTAGAGTTGGCAACGATGGATGGAAAGTAGTTCCATTTCTTAACGTCGAATATAAAGTGTTAGGTAAACCATTCGTGATAACTTAACATTATTTATTTTATTTTCTGTTTTTTTTTTTAATACATCGAAGTGTAAAAATGAGCAGATTTGTATTCTTAATAATTTAACAGTTTTATTTCACCGATGCATGAATAAAGTGATGGGCCCATGGCAATGTTAATTTTACATAAGGCGGAAGAATACACAACATGTATACAAGTATATCTTAAGCAGGGGTTTCAAAAGTGTTCATTTTATCGTGAATAGCTTTTAGTTATAAAACACTGATACTAGCGCAGCGCACTAAAACTCCTAAAAATCAAACAAATTATAGTCTAAATCAAGTAAATTTCTCGTTTTCAAGCAAGTTTTTCGTGTTTTCTAGATAGCTCTTACCCCGCTTCACTCCTATTTTCAAAAACGCGCAAATTTAAGCCAAAAATCAAGTAAATTTAAGTAAAAATTTCCAGCAAATTTTCCATTTTTTTCAAAATTGTTCGAGCAATGTTTTAAGCTAAATTCCAATACTTACATTTTTTGGTGTTATAAAATTTTAACAACATTTTTTCTTCCTCTTAATAAATTTCGTTCTTTATAAATAAAAAATGGAATCGTTGCTCAGCAAGTTGAACAATTCATATGAATTGACTAAACTGCAATATCTCGAAAATACTAAAAAAGTATGCTGCTATAGAATTTCAAAATTATGAATTTAATTTTGGTACAAAAATTAATTGTTTTCTCGATGGGAAATATAAAATGTCATTACCAGATCGTTATGGAAAAATATTTGATAAAAATTGTATGAAATTAATAAATGAGAAACAAGTTTGTATAACATATAAAGGTTCAAAAGAAATGAAAAATGGAAAATCTATGCATGATATAGAATCCTCTTACGAATCTGTGTGATTTTTCCTTTGACTTTTCTTAATTTTTTTATCATCAAAATTTTTACACCACTTTTGCGATACTTTTTTGGTTGGTTGATTTTGGCTTAAATTTGCTTGGAAAAAACCCTGCTCGGAAATTCTTTAAAAATGGAAAAATTTCTCCAATTTTGACTTAAATTTGTTTGTTTTTGAGAAGTGAGTTGAAGAGATAGAAGATGTCTCCAGAAAACTTGAAAAAGTTGCTTTAAAACGAGAAATTTACTTGATTTTTGACTACGATTTGCTTGATTTTTTTATCTACTTTAGTGCGCTGCACTAGGATCGGTGTTTTATAACTAATTCTGCAGGAATTCAATTTGCAGTGTACTTGTGAATTCCATAGCCGTGAGGAACTTGTCGACCAGAAGTAGCCGAACTGGGATGAACTTAACAAAAATCCTAGGTCTGGATTTTCAGCTGGCTTGCCTAACGAAGCTTCAAGGGACTAAAATTAATTTATAAATTTTGGCATATTATATAAATTTTTTTGTTGTAGCATGTACTAATAATCTGTCAATTGTAACACTCGCCCTTCCTCCTCTCTCTTCTATCCACACTGTTTCGTACTATTTATCTGCTTGAACTAAGTCCACCTTTATTCAGTACTGTAATAGGAGGAAATGGGTGCTACCGGGGGGGGGGGGGTAAGCTCACGATGGTTACTAATATGGAAGATTATTATGTAAAAAATATATATTTATTACTACAAAACTCTATAATTGAACAATTCATACATCTGCTCGTACACAGAACAGCAATTAGAACTTAAATATATTACGTTGCTGTGATAATCCAATACTATTACAATACAAGTCAGTTACGCCCTAACCTTGCCAGAATTATAGATTGTGAAAGGGGATTGACGGGGACTCGTAAATAGCGTGACGTCATACTGCTACGCGATTATGCTCACCAGTAGATCTCTGCTGATTGGCGTCAGAGCTCCTCTGGCCAATTACTACAGTTGCCTTCTGCTTCAGCTTTGTCTCACACACTCACTGTCTCGTCTTGTACCTTGATGCCGTCTGGGGAGACTTGGGGGGGGGGGGGAGTGCCGCTACGGGAGGCGCTTATATGCCGGGCGAATCAGAGCATGTTATTAAAACATTTTGCCCGGCCTCAAGCTATACCCCATGTCACCTTAGGCGGTAGTTGAGCGGAGCCAGGTTGCCGCTAAAAATGTATGACAATTGTGGGAAATTACTTTTAAAAAACAAATGACAGAAAATATAGGAATTTTATGTTTTTTTTTTTGTACATATCTCGCAACTGAACAAAGTTAATACATTAGGGCTACAGCAGAGAATAATTGCCCGTGTCGTCAGAATGCCATGGAAATTATCTGCTTATAAATTTGTTGTGTTTTTGTTAGAATTACAATTCCAACTTTATATAGAAAAATCAGAGTTAAAAGGTTTAGAATTAAAACCGTTATATGCTATTCACGGTAAAGTGAGCACTTTTTAAGGCCCTGCTAAATTTTCCCTATCAATTAATTTCTTCCTTTCCGCCACGTTTTAATGTAAATTTCGCAATACGACTAATAAACACAGTGTATACATTTCATCACTCTCAAAATTAATGTTTGAGACTGCAATATAATATATTTATTACGGGTCAATGCCTTTTGGGAGGGCCTTAGAAAGTGCTCACTTTATCGGGAACATCCTATACCGCAGGTAACCCAAGCGTTGAATTCCAAACAAGTTGCAACATACCATTCATGGGACTCAAGTTAACACTTTAGATTTCGTGTTAAAATATATATATTTTTTTAAATTTATACGAATAAATATTGTAAGATAATTCTTATTTACACTTTATAAATCATTATGAATTTTTAAATAATGCGGTATTTTTATGAGATATCATTGACATCATGTCAAAATAACATAAAATATCGTCAAAGTTCACAAAAAAAAAAAACTATTTTGGATCTTGAACAGTTTTAAGCAGCAAATATAAAAGTGAAAGTTTCGGTTCTACGTACGTAGCACGGCGGGACCTACGGAGTTACAGTGGGTTCCAAACCACGTGGGAAACAACCGGCTCCGTGCTCATAAACTGTTGGATTACGAGTCGGAGGTTTCGGAGCGAACCGTCGCCCTTCCGGCTTGCTCGTCAAGCGAGCTTGACGCTTCAGCGAGCCCTACGAGTGGCCTTGACAACGACAAGACGTCACAGCTATAAGCTGTTCACAGCAAAGTGAGCACTTTTTAAGGCCCTCCCAAACGGCAACAACCCATAATAAATATATTTTATTGCAGTCTCAGACGTTAAATTTTAAGAGTGATGAAATGTATACACTGTGTTTATTAGTCATATTGCAATGTTTACATTAAAAAGTGGTGGAAAGGTAGAAATTAATTGAAAGGAAAAATTTAGCAAGGCCTTAAAAATTACTCACTTTACCGTGAATAGCCTATAGTCTAGCGCCACCAACGTCACAGCGGCTATCTAATTGACCAAACGTAGCCGCCTCGTTCACAAATACACACACTGAGAAATAATTCGCAAACTTACTATAGGTTGTTCATGGTAAAATGAGCACTTTTGAAAGTCCTGCTTAAGATCTACTTGTATGCACGTTGTGTATTCATCCGCCTTATGTAAAATTATCATTTCCATGGGCCTCATAAGTTAATTCATGCGTTGGTAAAGTGAAACTGTGAAATAAATACAAAAGTAAATATTTCACAAATCTGCTCATTTTTACACTTTGATGCATTTAAAAAAAAAAAAAAAAAAAACAGAAAGCGAAAGAAATAATTTTAAGTTTCCACAAATGGTTACCTAACACTTTTTATTCGACGTTAATATATGGAACTACTTTCCATCCATCGTTACCAACGTTACTGGATGAATGTCACTTAGTGTGCCCATTAAAATATATACATGCAGGGGCAGTGACTTTGTCTTAAGGTCTATTTCTAACGTGCTCTCTTTATCGTGAGCAGCCTTTACTTGCCTGAATTTTGCCGGGTAACCTAATTACCATGCACCCAATAAAGTTGGCAACAACGCAGGGTAACAAGTTCCATGTGTTAACGTTCAATTAAATGTGTTACGTAAAAATTTGCGAATACGCAGTGAAATTATTAATTTTGCTTTCTGTTTTTCTTAATGCATATAAGTGTAATTTTTAACAAATTTGCAAAAATTTTACTTTTTAAAAATAATTTTACATTTTCACTTGGCCGACGCATAAATAAAGTGATTAGGCTCACGGCAATGGTAATCTTACATACGGCGGAAGAATACACAGTATGCATTCAAGCAGATTTTAAGAAGTCCTTTCAAAAGTTCCCAGTTATACCGTGAAAATCCTATAATATACTTCGTCAATTTGTCAGAATGTGAAATTGTGAGGACTTTAAAAATATTAATAACATGCAAGTTCGTACTTTAATCTATACATAGCATAAAACAAGGTGTCCCGACCGCGTGTGTCTGTTTATTGGCTAAGGCTTCTAAACTACTCGATGGATTTTGATGCGGTTTACACTGTCATTTAGAGAATATCTTGAGGAAGGTTTTGGTATATAATACATTAATATTTAATGTAAGGGTAGTAGGGAAATGTTGACGTTTTCTAATCAAGTAGGAAAATCGCTTTTCGGGCGCCTATATGGCTTACGCTGACGAAACCATAAGAGATACACCAAATTAATGTACTACAGAATTGTAGATCTAAAAAAAAAAAAAGTTCTCCAAGAAAGTCCGCGACAGCATGTGTTTATCTTTTAAGGATGACCCACAGTAACCATTTTAGTCTTTTAGGGGTTCACTTACGAAGACTTTGTAAAAAAACAGAGAATTAATCCTATGGTAGTTACCTTAAGCGCTTAGAGTATATACTTGCTGTGAACCTAAACAACGCCATATTTGTAAACCGCACCCGAGCGAGGCCGGGTCGGGTCGCTAGTTAATAAGTATAAACAAAAAGTCCCAGACTTGAATGTTAAAATTTAAACTTTACTCTCGCAACACATCAAGACTGGTAGCTGTTTAACTTAACCCTGTCATGTCCATAGTAGACAATCGCCAACATATTGCACAGGAAGGTTGTAGTTGACTGGTACTGTACTACGCAGGACTCGGTGGCCAGTGATATTCCCGTGGGCTACTGAATCGTAAACAGTGCTAATGCTCTACGATATGGCTGGTTCATATCACTATACGCTGTTCACGTTAAAATGAGCACTTTTGAAAGTTCTGCTTAAGATCTACTTGTATGCACGTTGTGGCTCTTTCCGCCTGGTGTAAAATTAACTTTGCCACGGGTCTCATCACTAGGGACATGCAATATTCGCGTTGTTATTTGGCATCAGGCTGAACTTCACAGTACTGTATGCACACTAGGGCCGGCGACGTTTCTCCATTGGCTGCTGGATAGACGTGAAGACACTCGCTATCCCATTGAACTACACGTGATTGGGGCACACAATTGTGAAGTGTTCTTTTATTGGTGTAGAGTCACCCAGAGTATGTCACATAAAGTATGGTCCAATGACAAACGTATTGCAAAGGCACATCTGTTTCAAGTTTAACATGTCCCCAAATAATAACGCGAATTTTGCAGATCTCTACTCATCACTTTATTCATGCATAGGTCAAGTGAAAACGTGAAATTATTATAAAAGTAAATATTTTACAAATATGCTAATTTCTACACTTCGATGCATTAAAAAAAAAAAAAAACAGAACGCGAAAGAAATAATTTTTAAGTTGTAACGAATGGTTATCTTCGACGTTAAGATATAAACCTACTTTCCATCATTCGTTGCCAACTTTACTGGGCGCATGTCAGTGCGCCCGTTAAAATTTTTATAGACAGAGGCACTGACTTTTTCCTAAGGTTGATTTCAGTAGTGCTCACTTTATCGTGAACTGCCTTTATCACCGAGCACAAAGACTACATACAGCTTATTGATTGTGATATTGGAACGAGTTCTTTGCCAGCTTAAGTACAGCACGCATCAAAGAAATGGTAAATTACAACACTAGAAATGATAAATTAACGTGGCCGCCTGGTTGAAGGAATTTTGCACGTCTGAGGCCTGAAAGCGTGGGAGCGCTAGGAGCGACCAAGACATGCCCGTCAACTCTATCATCGCCTCTACGCGCAAAGCACTGAACTGGCGTGCAGTCTTGCCGTCGATAACGCACCTCTACGAGACTTTCAGCGGAGAGCCTACAATTTTATGACGCAATAATGAAAATACATGTTTGATGCCCATCCGTATTCCTTTTTTTCAATGTTTTGTACCGGAATGTTCACACCTAAAAAATTACGGTGTAATTATCCGTTTGCGCCATGTTCACTATCACAAAACATGTTTCAGAGAGAAATGGAGGAACTGAAAACGTTTACAGACGCGTAACGTTTCCTGTATGTTATTCGTAAGCAGATCTCACTCAGGCACGTTGGGCGATTTTTTAATAAAACCTTTTCTGCTGGAACTCTGCACACCGTTCGGCGTTCTATTAAGGCTGTCACCTTAATGTGGAATGTAGTTTTTTCCTCCTTAAAATTTTCATCTAAAAAATTTTTACTCGCACTTTGAACATCTTTTATAAAATACTCTTGCATAACAGCGTTTTAAACTTTAAGTGTAAAACTATTTCTTCTGCTTCTAGTAATATCGCCTTAGTATTCATAGGTATAGGCTGTTCACTGTAAAGTGAGCACTTTTGAAGCCCTATATACTTTTTCCTTTCAGCCATTATTTATACTTTAACCACTATTTTAATTAAATATTTCCTTGTAAGTAATAAACAGAGTGCGCATATTCCACCTTACACGGAAGTTAACGTCTAAGGTTAAAATAAAATATATCTATTGACTATCATTTCGAATGAGAGGGCTTTTAAAAGTGCTCACTTTACATTGAATAAGCTATACCACGGTGGCACAGCGACTAGAAAACTCGCGTCCCACCAAGGCGAACCGGGTTCGAATCCCGGCGTGGGAATCGTGCTGGACGATGCCGCTGGTCGGTAGGTTTTCTCGGGGATCTCCACTTCCCCGCCCTTTCATTCCGGCGGTGCTCCATATCCACCTCGCTTCGCCCTCATCGGCTCTCAAGACCTCGATGTTAAGGGGGATCAGTCCCTGTCGAATGATTTTTATAGTTTTCCGCCACAAATTAGATTTCAGAAGGTGCATTACGATTTTTGGCACGATGAAGCATGAGTCGAGTAATACCTTCCTAAATGTTCTTGAATTGTTACAGCTTCTCTGTAGTTTATATTTTCTTGCTTGTTACAGCCGAGTTAAATAATAGATTATTTAGTGGGAGGTCACAATAGCCACGGCAGTCGAACAAAGCAGATGTCGTAAGAAGCATTAAGTTATGCACCTTATGCCATGTCGTCCAAAAAAATCCATCCAGAATCCACGTTTGCATGTAGTAGACGAGAATAAAAAATCCAAGATTGGTGGGTCCTAATCCCCTTTAAGGGTGGGTTAACGATTAAAGAATTAAGAATTGTACTTAATGACTCGATAAGCACACGGACAATTAACACTAAGTAATTTTGCAGTTTATGATTGAATTAATAACTGTTAAGTCTAGCCAATCAGAATCGCAGAAGACGAAAGCAGCTAACATAACCAGGAAATATACAAAAGTGGAGATTATTTACATATATTTAATTCTTTGTGGTTACTGTTTGTGTAAACATTTTGAAAAACTCATGATAACTTATAGAAGGGAAAGCCGATGCCAACATTGGGCATTTACATCAATAAATCTGAAAAGGTTAATTAAATCGAATTCAGTAACCTCTTCCAAGAAATAAAACGTACCCATGAACTGTTCTTTGAATTAAGAGCATACGGTCTCTCGATTAAAATAATTATTTGCATACGATTTCACAATACAACATAACCTAAATCCAATGTGTTAATGCCGTTTCCCGCCAACAACAAATGTCACTGGTCTCTGATTGGCTACATCGTCTTGACTTGTACTTAAGATATGAAATATAACGACATCTTAAGTCACGCCAAGAATGCGCACGACCCTTCAAGACCCGCACACGACAGTCGTAAACTAATACCCTTGAACACATTGATTCATATCTTAAGCATACGATACACTTATTCGTTTAAGTCAATCGCTGGAACCGCGACTGCCCGCTTCCTTCACCACTTCAACTCTTTACTCGACGCGAAGTCTTCTATACGTTGTCTCACGGGCGGACCATTGCAGGGGTGTCAAATGTCTCGAGAAAACTTTCCCGCGAAAAAAAAAAAAAAAAAAAAAAGGCGGAGGTATAAAGTCAGAGTTTTTCGTCGTACGTGATCTCAATGGCCAAGGTCGCTGTAACAAGGTTCTGGGTTCGAATCCCGGTAAGGTCATACATGTCTGTGACGCATTTAGCTGCTAGTTACAATAACTTGAGTTTTTAAGTACTCATCCGCACTAGCCTTCGAGTATAAAAGTAAAGACGCTTAATAAACTTATAAAAATTGATGGGGGAGAAAAAGTTATGATGGTATGGTCATGTAGAAAGGACGTCCAATAGAAGATTACTGAAGACGGTAGATAAATGGAAGACTGAAGGAAGAAGCAGAAGGGGACAACCTTTATGTGGTAACGCAGCATACACAAGAGAGTGGAGAAATTGGGGATATCAAAAGATGATGTAGAAAGTACGGGAAAAAAATGGACGTGGTTGATGACAGGGTAAGTGAGACTGGAAGTGGAAAGCCGCGTGTCTCTACTATACGAAGGGACGCAATGCGTAGTATTCGCCTGGATAAATATCTCTAATCTAATGAAAATTCCGCTAATTAACAGACAAAATTACGTGGTACGCGTATGGACAGAAAGACCTCCAATATTGGAGTGACATAGTCGTGAGATGTTCGTGAACCAGTCTTTCGTCTGCTGAATGTGACGGAATTACTCAGATGTTGACATGCTCTGCCAACATTTACACGGCATAGGCCGAAATCTTTTGTAAGCAGATCTGAAATTTTTAAATGCTTGGCCTCCGACGTGAAATGCAATGTACCGCCGTTAATACACGTTTTCCAGTCTTCTCTTGATTATGATGAAATGGAAAAGAATGGAGTGAAAATACAGACGCCATCAATATCAACAGCCTCCGTTGAATGCGGCCCTTTAGTGCTACAAACAAAAATAATGACTCCACTGAGAAACAGGCTAGGGGATAGTTTACTGAATTTGTTACATTTCATTCCTGAAATAAAAGTTTGCTGTGTGTACGGTTATTATCCACATCATATTTACTAAACTATTATAATTGTTGGAAATTCGTGGTGGGGGGGGGGGGGGATGATATTTTTAGAATTTCGAAAAAAAAGGGGGTGGGGGTAATATCACTTCACTTCCCTCGGAAATCCTGTGGAAGAAACTGTTTGTTGTGTTTAGTGCCAACCATAAATATCTTTCATGAACAATATCGACTCGAACATGAATACCGGGACTGAGCCGTTGAGTGTGTGTGATATCTAGGGATAGGAACATTTCGCGAGTTCATTTCAGGACAAGATAGACGTTAAACACGTGTACACTGAAGTTGACTTTGCAATTGGATCGCAGTTTATTAGACACGCCCTGGACGACTCTGAGCCAATAGCAGACTAGCAAGGAAACAACTAGCCAGTGCCATACTGCCAAGTGTGAAGTAACACTGGCTACTCTATGGGGCAGCAGCCAATGAACTAACATCTGAGGCTCGAGTATTCACATGACTGTGGAGTCTAGCCTACAGGTCATTGAACTCGCTAATTTTTTTCCTGCCCCTAGTCATATCTTACTGGCATGTCCTGCTTCAGGTTCGTGGACACTCGAGAAACACACCTGCCTGTTCCCAAACATGTTGCCCAATACTCTGTAAATGTGAACGGGTGGAAATTGAGCTCGATCGACGAAAATTGGGCAACGGAAGAAAGTGGAAACCCGCGTCATCGCTCTGGTAGCCCAGTTCCACAGGTTTGCCAGTGATTTATAACGCCCCGAGACACTATCATTACAGAGCTGGAAATTTCGTGGAATTTGCCTAACGCCAGGCTGGACTGCAAACAAGCGGACTTTGGCGTTTGTTAACGGGACCGCACTTGATATGACTCGCGTTTGGCGGGCCATATGAGAAAGCAACAGTTGGAAATAAAAGCAACAGAAATACGCACAACACAGCCCAGAGGAGAAACATGACTTTTCAGTCCAGCGACAGCCAGTGCTCGTACGCAGGTCGCTAGGACGTCTAAAGGCTGTTCACGATAAAGTGAGCACTTTTGAAATCAACCTTAGAAAAAAGTCACTATCCATACCTGCATATATTTTACCGGGCGAATTGAGTGACATGCAGCCAGTAAAGGTGGCAAAGGTAAGTGGGAAGTAGTTCCATATCTTAACGCCGAATAAAAAGTGTCAGGTAACTATTTGTGATAACTTAAATTATTTATTTCGCTTTCTGTTTTTTTTTTTTATGCATCGAAGTGCAAAAATGAGCATATTTACATTTTCTTTTGTCATAATTTCACAGTTGCGCTTGACCGACGCGTGAATAAAGTGACGAGACCCATGACAAGTTAATTTTGCATGAGGCGGTAGAATACACAACGTGCATACAAGTAGATAATATGCAGGGCTTTCAAAAGTGCTCATTTTACCGTGAACAGCCTATACAGTACTGTAAAATTCAGCTACTACCAGAGGCTTGGAGGGGTCCTTGGAGTTGAGTGATTTGGGCGGCTCTGAACGACAATGTCTTGAGAGCCGACGAAGCTGAAATGAGGTGAGAATGGAGCAGCGCCGGAATGCAAGGGCGGGGGAAGCGGGAGATCCCCGAGAAAACTCGCCGAAAGGCTGCATCGTCCGGCACGATTCCCGCTTGCGAAAATCCGGGAGCGGCCCGGCCGGGGATTGAACCCAGTTCGCTTTGGTGGGAGGCGAGTGGTCTAACACCTCAGCCACCACGGCCCCGGGGTTCTTGTAGATCGAGGACTTGGGTCAAATCGCTTCATTTATCCTCAACTATAGGCTGTACACTGTTGATTAAATGATTATCAAAACAATCTTTAGAAAATGCCACTGCCTCTCCCTTCATATATTTAAAATTTTAACAGGTACTCTGGCTGGCGTGTATAGTGCCATGTCTTAACGTTGGATTTAAAATGTGAGGTAAACATCTGCGAATACTGAAACAACGCCTTTACATGTTTCGAAGATTGGCAAATTTAAAATATTTACTTTTCCAATAGTTTCACTTGACTGATGCATGTATGAGTGATCTGGCTCACAGAAATGTTTATTTTACATTTTCAAGATTTTTTTCTTTTAGAATAAATTTAATATTATAAAAACGAAACTGTCCGGACTTAGGTACTTAATTTCTTTATCTTATCTGGCAACAAGTCGTCTCCCCAGGAGATCTAATTGCTGAGATACGAGTAAACGCACAAACGACGAATGTGCAGACGGAACTCTTAATTGACGAATAATTCGGTGTCTGCGACAGCGCGGTGGACTTGTTACCAGGACGAATTACGCACAGTAAGGGCCTCGTGCCTAGGACGTACAGTATATTCCCGTAGACGTTAATGCCTTGCCTTCACGGCGCTAATTGCGTACGGCGGGAGTCGTGGCGGTGCTGGAAAGCCACCCCGCAGCCGGAGCATAACGCATTTGTTACGAGTTTTTTACGCGCCTGCCTCGTCGCGCCGCCTGAGGCGAGGGTTGACGGGGTTATCTTTGTATCTTACACTTCCCTCCTCCTCCTCCGAGCATGCACCCTCCCGACCGCTTCTTTCTTCCCGCACGACACGTCGTACAGTCGCGTAACTACCTCCGTGCGCACTCGCTGTGGTGGCCACAGTAGCCTACGTTTTGTATCGTGGCACTTATTTACTGTTCCGGATAGGCAGATAATTTCAAATCAATACAAAATAACCTCTACACTGTCTTGGGTCGGATCCACATTACAGGCAGGGGGCCCACGGTGGCTGAGCGGTTAGCACGCTCGCCTCCCACCAAGACGAGCCGGGCTCAATCCCCGGCCAAGTCACTGGATTCTCGCAAGTGGGAATCGCGCCGGACGATGCCGTTGGTCGGCGGGCCTTCTCGGGATCTCCCACTTTCCCCCGCCCCTTCATTCCGGTGCGGCTCCATATTCTCTTCAATCACCCTCCTCGGCTCTCAAGACCTCGCTGTTAAGTGCCACCCAAATCTCTTCACTCTCCTCACTCACATTACAGGCCTTTCAAGGTTCTACTTGATTTGTTTGTATAGGGTCAAACATATATTTAGCTGTCCTAACAAAATATATTGTTGAATAAATAAAATTTGAAAAGAAACAGAATTATTTTTGTTCATCTAGCAAAGGATATGTGTTGGGTAAAAAAAAAAAAAAAAACTGTCAACTAAATATTTTGTTGAATCAACTGTATATATTGGTTTGGCCACTCATTTGACTGCCTTCGTTCCAAAATACAGCTCGAGAGTGTGTTTGTATTTCTAGTTACAATTAGGATAGTAACCGTGTTTGTTAGTGCATCTGTTGATGATTAACAATCGTATAAACACATTAATAAAACAATGCATCAAGAAACTGACAAGTAAAGCTGTAAAACTTGAAATATTTGTTTGCACACGTTGCCCAATATTTGCAGTATATCTATTTAAGAGCTTTCCAATATCGTTAGTTGTTATGTTAGCTGAGGTTACTAAGGTGTAGCGCTCGGACGCAGGTGGCCTAGGTTCGAAACACGGTCGATCTTGTTAAATTTTTATATCGGCCCACACTGTTTTATGTATGTGTAGCCAAACAAATCTTTAGTTCCACCAACCAAATATTACAGTTTGGGGCAACCAAATGTGACCAACAAAATAATTTGGTTGCACCGAACAATTCTTGCTTGATTCAACAAAACCTTTTTCTCAGTGTAGACTGTCTGATGCATGAATTGATTTTAGCTGGTATGGTAGATGTCAACGGTGCTTTGGAACTAAGAGCAACTATTCCATGTCTAATAACAGGATGTGCACAAACAATGGCGTACTTACTATAAGCTACTGACAATAAGCAAGCCTGTAACTCGTTAACAATCGACCATAGGTCATACGTTTATAAGGACGTCCTGTGTCGCTTTGAGGTTTGCTATCCATGTCCCAGTTGTCTTCCGCACAATTAGGAACATGCTGTATTCACAAAGACAGAAACAAGCACATGTATGTATACTTGACATAAAAAGAATATATAAAGAGCGTGTTTACTGACCATCTAGCTCTTGCTCCATCCATCGGTACACTTCCTACCCCTCGCCCTTGTGGTTCATGACCTCACAGTAACACATCTTACCCTTACATGCTTCTACATACTAAACTTTTGGCTCTGGCGAAAGCAGTTCCATACTAATTTCTAAATTCACCTTCACCATACGGCAAACATTTTTTGTGCGAACCTATCGTACTGCATTTTATAGACTTACACTCATTGCTATAAAATTTTTGACAACGCTTTGATAGTCATTCGGTAACTGAAAATTTATAAAATTCTCATTGTTTTCTAAAGGATATAAGTTTGGTGCGATGGCGTATGCATATAATTATGTTGCAAGAAGGAATGGCCCTCACTCTCTGTATGCCGTATACAAACGGACCTCATAATAGCACAGGCGATTTGATATGTACTGTATTTGACATACGTGGTTAACGAGGGATATGCTTTGCGAGAGGACGTACGGGACAGCCTTACGGACCACTGACGGAGTTTGAGAGAGGACATATAATTGTGCAGGGAAATGCAGAGTGGATGGCGCACAGAATATCCCTTTATTTGACTCGTTCGGACTTCGCAGTCAAAGTGCGTTGGGAGCAATGGACACATGAAGGTATCCACACACAGCAGAGTGGTTCTGAATGATCCCCCATCAGATCACGAAGGACTTTCATTTCATTGATAGACAGCCACTAACAGAGCCACTGGCTTCGTTGTCTACTATCTAGTACAGCGACACACTGAATAAAATTTTTTTGTGGCAACCACAAAAGTTTTGTTATTATTCACCTTACAAATAAATTTAATGCTGAACACTAAATTACTTACTTGTCGCCAATAATTTTTCGGCCAATACAAAATTATTTTGTAGGTATTACAAAATAATGGGTGACCTCTTACAAATTTTTTTCGCCATGAAAGTGGTTGTCGCACTATAGTACTGAAAGTCTACCAGAAGTATTTACAATTCCTATTACAGGTAAATTTGCAATCCCGACGCCATTAGTATGTTGTGACATTAACACCTCCACATTCTTGCCTCCATTAGGAGTGGTGTTGGTAGAGAACAACGTATGATGACATTGTCCTTAGTGATGGATCACATTTTTCTCCGGGGACAGATAATTACAGTGGCACAGTCTTGAGTGTCACGCTTCAAATTATAGTGACACATTTACCCTTATACTGACGTGATTATCTGAGGAGCCACCGCATTATTATCGTTCTCTGCTGGTAGTGTTAAAAGATTCATTGATGTATAGCGATACACTGAAGACATTCTGCTGTCCTATGTGCCCTGGAGCAAGTTTCGAGGAAGATAGATTCACCGGCAAACAGCTTAGATATTGTCTGGGCATGGGACGACGAGAATGGACAGTATATAATATATAGTTGATTGAGTCGACGTTATAACGATCGCGCACAACGAAACAACATGCGCCGATGCCATATTGCACACAAGTAACACTTTTTTGTTCATTTGTCTGTTAAGTCAAAACGGTGGACAAGATGGCGTCTACAAAGAGTTGCCACCGGAGGGGTGGAAGGCTGTTGTCCCTGATGAGGACCAATTCACCAATTTTCAGGATGTCATTGTTCTTGAGCCATTTATCCCTGGGTTGAAGCTGTTGCAGGTATTCAGTATGCCAGCGTTTCCAGAAAGACTGATGAATTTGTTGAATTAGTGACCACCTGCTCAATCTGTTTGTATGTTCCTTGGTGAAGTCCTGTTCTGGTAACACTTGAGGAGAACAGTGAGACTGAAAATAACTTGGAGTCAGTGCAGATTAGTCATTTCGGTCACTGGAAATAGTACAAAGTGGTATAGAGTGGAGCATGGCTTGAATATGAGTCAGCATCCTGTACATTTCCTCATATGACAGTAGCTGACTGCCCACCACTTTGCTCAATAGAGACTTAGCATATTTTATACCTGCCTCCCAGAATCCTTCAAAATGCGGGGCTGTTAGTGAATTAAATTGCCAAGTTATCTTGTCTGTGCTAGTTTGTCAGTAAGAGACTTGTTACTGTCAGCCAAGAACTCTTGCAGCTTTGACAAGTGACAATTAGCCCCTACAAAGTTTGTACCACAGTCACTATGCAAGTAAGTACACTGCCCTCGATGTGCAATGAAACGTCTGAATGCAGCAAGAAAGGTTTCAGGTGACAAATCTAAATGCACCGCCTTTCTGGCAAAGCATACAAAAAGACAAATGTATGCCTGCAGTTTGCGAGGTTTTCTTGTTAGCACCATAGTGTATACTATTCACGGTAAAGTGAGCACTTTTGAAAGCCACCTCATCTGGAATAATAATCGATAAATATATTTAATTTTAGTCTTAGACATTAAATTCCGAGAGTGGTAGAATAACACTATGTTTATTACATATATTGCAGTATAAACTTAAAAAGGTGGTTAAAGGATAAAAATGGCTGAATGAGAAAAGTATCTACAGCCTCAAAAGTGCTCACTTTACCGTGAACAGCCGATAATTGAGATTGGCCTATCATGATTAACACCACAGGCGAGGAAGGGCTTAGCTTGACACACTCTACTAGCTGGAAGGCTTGCCAATTTCAGGATTGTGACTTGTCGGACGAACACGAAGACGACGAATACACTCGAAGATGACCAAAATTCACGTTGCAGTATTGACTGAATTGTACTGGTCCCAGGATGAAAGAAATCTTCATGGAGCTGATCAATTAGAAGTTCTGCAAGGCGACTGCGCTTTGGGAGGAGAATAGGATGTTTCTCATCATATGCTAGGTATGAATGATGAAGTCTGCCACCTACATGCAGGATTCCTTCTGCATCAACAAAGGGAGATAATTTTCATATGGCAGGTGAGCGAAGTTGCCGGTCAGCCAATCTTTGCATTTTATCTGAAAATGCCTGGTTTTGTGTAGCCTTGATAAAGTGCGTTAATGAATGCAGCATATTATCAAGCAAGACTGGGCTGTAAACTGAGTTAAGACTCGTATGAAAATTTTTCATAACTCGAACACGAATGGCAACAATTCGTTGAACCCTTTTTAACTTGAAGAAACATTTAAGTAATTCCAAAAGTCAGGACTCTTCTAAGATTGCTGACAGGAGACAAGGGTTTTGAATTCATCATTAACAGTGGGTCTGTGAATGACATGATTGCTCTGCAGCCATTCGCGCTTTGGTTGATACAACCACGGTGGTTCAGACTATCAAAGTGGATGGTCTGTTATCTGTCCACGTGTAAGGCCTCGAGATGCTTAGTCAGCAGGATTATCTTCACTTGCCACATGACGCCACCAGTCCACCGATGTGCATTCTTGTATCTGAATCACCTGTTTTTCGACAAATGTGTTCCAAACTTGAGGGTACATCTTTATCCAGGAGAGTGCAACAGGTGAATCAGACCAAGCATATGTGATTTCCAACTGTAAGACATGTGTAAGGGCGTCGAGCGGCGAACGTAAACATCTAGAAGGCAAAACAGCAACACACAACTCCAACCTGGGAGGGGTAACTTTCTTGAATGGAGCTACCTCAGTTTTAGCCAATGGTAAATGAGTGGTGATCGTAATAGAGTTAGATTCAGCTCGAAGATACACAACAGCAGCGTAGCCCTTCTCCGCACTGTCAGCAGATCCACGCAATTCAAAAGTGGCCCTCTGAGAGGTTGTGAGCGATGCAACGTCGAATACAGTTGGCTGAACAGTGAGGTAACTCTGTTCGAAACTTGTTCCATTTGGCAAGTAAGTTACCAGGTGTCGATTGGCGAAAGGTGCTGTGTTCCAGCATTTTGCAGGTCAGTGACGCCGTTTAGTTGGCGTGTGCGGTTGAAGTGAGCGGTGAAAGGGGCTGTTTCACCTCTGTATTCTCAAGTACTCTGTGCCCAGGCATCTACCGGCACTATAGAGCCGATATTACACGATACCTGACGCCGTACTTGGTCTTGTACAAACTTCTACAAGGCCTGGGCCCTGATTACGAACTCTCCCGTAGCTGTCGTTATGCTTCGGAGACACAACGAAACACAAAGCGAATGTAGTGATTACGAACTGCAATGCGGTACGCGTTTCTTTAAACTTCGAATACACAAAAAATTCGTTATGTTTATTTATTTAGTAATCCAGGCAGACGTAAGTATCTATCTAAAATGATAGCTTCAATTGAAAAAAAAGGCATTATGAATAACGTGTGCGACAATGTCGTTAACAATATTTATATTTATGGTTTATAAACTTGCAGCGTGAGCGCAACATCTATTGGTCAGAAAAGTAAACACCTACGCGACATCTGTTGAGTGGGAAAATAAACACGTGCGGCCGTAATAACCACCCAACAATAACCTACATAGATTGCTACAACTACATAAATATGTATCTTGCGAGTAATTCAAAGTGTTTTACAGCATTTTAGAGTGTATTATGTTTATTTCTTGATCAATTAGCTTAATATAAATTACGTGCAGTGTTTATTATCATCTCTCCGCGGACGATCGTGCTCGTGGTGAACAGCACAACACAGTTGCGATGTTGGCCGCACAAAACGTATTCCACCGCTGCGACGTCATCAAACTCCGACATTTGCGGTACGATGACAAAACAAAAGATGTCCATGCTCAGCTTTCCTCCGAGTGCGCTACACAACGGCAAAATCACTTCTCAGCGAACCGAATCTTGCGACATGTGAAGTTCGTAATTAAGGCGCTGGTGCATGAGCCGGTATACCAGCCGCTACATGAGCCGCCATGGAAGATTCATATTACACGACAGCAGTTCGCGTGCTAGCATTTGGCGCCCTCGGTGGGTGCGCAGCGTGTATGAACCACAGTCATTTGTGCAGGCCTATAAAAAAACTGGATAGCGCGTTATAATATTGCTATATTACTGTTGGCCTTTACATCAATTCATTGCTTACTCGTGTAGTTTTATTCATTTTCTTGAAAATCATGTGGAGGCACGAGAGTACGAGAGTGTTATTCTTAATTTTGTTGAAAATTACTAACCATTTGAAAAATGAAAGTTTTTTCCTTTATGTACCAAGTTATTATCCACGGGTAAAATTGAGGGGGTTTGAAAAAAAAAAGGGGGGGGAGGGGAGAGGGCATTTTAAATCTATTTGAAAGAGTTTCAACGTCACTGACGTATAATCAAGATGGAGCTGTCCTTTTTAGTTTCTTCATCAACTAGTTTCAAGTATTAGTCACAGGGAACGTCCAACGTTCTGAAGTGCGATGTGATTGGTCAGGTACGAAAGCCAGTATGGAACCTGCCACGAAAAATAGGACGTGTCCCAAACCAAACCTGGTCCGAATTCTGGCCGTACAGGGCGGCAAATGCCACGACGGGTGCCATACTAGCCGGTATAGCGGCCGCTATATCGTACCTTGCGCAAGCTTTATCGGACTCTGGTGTCCTGTTCTGCTAATCCTAATCTACCTTCCTCTCAAGATTGATCAAATAACCAAATTTTATCATGTACGCCCAATCAACGAAATACGTAAGGGTAGAGAACTTATAGTTTAGTTTAATTCTTGGAGTACTGTTGCATTGGGGAAAACCGTAGAGTGAGTATTGAGCAGAGCGCAAAACCAACTTTGTTGCCAACACTACTTTCGTAAACGACGGGGATTAATTTTGAGGTTAGGACATTGCTGAAGTAAACAAGTGCTTCGAGATGTTTGTATACTTCCTGTAGCCATTTTCTAATGGAATTAGACTAAAGACAAATTGGCAAAAGTGTGTTATTAATATAGAGGTGATTGTCTTTTGAGCATTAAACAAACACGTTCATCACTGTTGAGCATGTGCATTTGACAGCTGTGCTGGTTTGGGAATGGTCAATGTTGGGTAAGTGTACACAGAAGTAGAATAATGGGTCTACCGCATAATTAGTCTACGGGGAAAGCTCGCTCGGGGCCCATTACCCGCTAGCAGTGGGTGCGTTAGAGTGACTGACGTGTAAGCTAGTAAATAACCAGGAGTGGGAGAAGATCAAAACAACAGCATGCCTCGCAACCGCACACTCCGGCTCCAGCAGTTTCGTCTCCAGGGACGTTCTGGAGAATTACGTCCTTCCGCGTTCCTGGCCAAGCGCCTCGTACGATTACAGCCCACGGCACAGCGTCTTCTCCTCTCTCTGCCAGATTCTTCCGCGGCCCGGGTGAGATATGGTGGTATCCAGTCGACTCCGCTCGCGTGCTCCGAGGTCACGTTAGGTCCGCAGCAGGTGCGAGTTAGACGTCCGCCCGCGGATAAGGCTCGTCGCGCGCATTGGTCCACACGTGATGGCCGAATGAGGAGGATGGGTGGGGGATGACAAGCGAAGCAGGTGGCGAAGAGTTCACTGACATGACATGTGGCGAACCACGCGACCTCGCCTCTTCCCCCTTCCGCCTCGTTCGAGACTCTTTTACACCTCACGCACTGCCCTGTAAGTTCGCTTGTCACTCACCCCACTACCCTCGTGTTCATCACCTGCCACGCCGTAGGGCTTCCCTCGTAAGGCAGATTCCTCATTCTACACGCTGCTCACGGTAAAGCGAGCACTTTTGAGGTCCTAGTTACTTTTTTATTTCAACCCTTTTTTATCCTTTAACTGACTTTTTAAAATAAATATTACCATGTAAGTAATAAACAAAGTGTATATATCACATCGCACTCAGAAGTTAACGTCTAAGGCTACAATAGCATATATATTATGGACTATAATTTTTAATGCGAGGGCTTTCAAAAGTGCTCACTTTACCGCGAATATGCTATATATAAACTTATCGATAATATAGACGTTCATGCTGTTATCGGCGTGGACGTAGAAAACATATATATACTTGTGGGATCCATATTTAAAACAAATTTTGTGACGAGTTGGGTAACTCTGTGGCACGAAAATCTCATTTAAATGTCCCCTTGTTTTGTTGGGATGTTTAAGATATTAAGTGGTGCCGATTGAAACACTGAGCATTACAAATAGCTTCTTTGAAATAGGAGGAAGTGTAAATAAAAGTGAAAAATCCTGTGTCTCAATGTCACCCTCGCTTACGGTATACCTTGTCGCTTCTACGTTTATGTCCATTAGAGAGCGAAGAAAGCCTTGGTGGCCTAGTTTTCATTCCAGATTTATTACTTTTTTGAAACATTATAATTTTATTAATATCGAAAGATTATTCGTCTAACGTCTCTAGTCAGCTAGAGGAAGTAATTAATTTCCGCCGATCGTAGATGCTCCCTTTAAAGCATTGTATTACAATTGGGATACATTTTGTAAATTAGTTTAGAAAATGTAATAATCGTAATGTGCGGTTAACCAGTTTAATTCAAGTTTTTTTTTTAAGTCGGACCTATAATTTAATAAAATATTACACCACTCTTAAGAAATCACATTTAAACGACGTTATTGTTAATTAGTCGGAGCAGAAGTCAAATACGGAAGCGACACCAGCGGCCTATGGATAGGGATGGGAAAATTTCGCGAGTTCAATGACCTGTAGGCTAGACTCCTTAGTCCTCTACATACTACAGCCTCAGCTGTGTGTTCATTGGCTGTTACCCCGCACCTGGTAGTTATTGGATTAGCAAAGGTGTTTCCTTGCAAGTATGCTATTGGCTCAGCGGCGTGCAGGGCGGGTCTAATAAACTGTGATCCAATTGCGGAAGTGACTTCACTATATATGTGTTTGACGTCTATCTTGTCCCGAAATGAATTCGCGAAATTTTCCTATCCCTACCTATGGAAGTATTCCAACAGCTGGGGTGTATATATAGTGTTCAAGTCTACTGTGAACTCCGTTTTTTCGCGAAAAATCGCTGGCCCTATTAGAAATTAAACAATCTATAGGATTGAATCCCGTGTTTCCGGGTCGTAATTAAACTGACTCCTCACTGAGTCAGCAGCCAACCATCTAATATATATAATTCTTCCATTGCTATTTCAAACATTTCTGAAGCACTGATAAAGTCCTACTTTTAGGATATCCCTCCGCATTGTGTAAACAAAGCTGAAGAAAGACTGGAAAATTACACCAAAGGGACAACATGCAGCATTTGTATGCAAACAATTTAATAATAATTTGCTTGCTAACTATGTCTTACCAGGTATTTCCGACACAACTATTTTCTGTGTGTTTTTATTAATATTAATTATAAATATAATATTATAATTCATATATATATATATATGCATAGCATAAAACGAAATCGCCCGGACGCGTGTATTGTGTATTCAACAAAGGCTTCTAAACTACTTGATGTATTTTGATACGGTTTTCACCATCATTTAGAAAATATCTCGAGGAAGGTTTAGGCATATAATACATTAATAATTAATGTAAGTATAATAGAGAAATGTCGACTTTTATAATAAAGTCGGAAAAAGCCGCTTTTCGGGCATTTAAATGGCTTACACCGACTAAACCGTAAGAGATACGCCATATTAATGTACTACAGAATTGTAGATCTCTAAAAAGTCTACAAAAAATCTGCGACAGCATATGTTTATATTTTAAGAACGACCCCACAGTAACCATTTTTGTCTTTTAAGGTCCACTTACGAAGACTTTTTCAACAACACAGTATTAATCCTATGTTAACTACCTTACGTATTTAGTGTATATACGTTCTGTAAACTTAAAGAACGCCATATTTGTAAATCGCACCTAAACGAGGCCGAGGCGGGTCGCTAATAAAATATAACCAAAAGCTCAAATTCAACGGAAAAAAAAAAGATACTTTTGTATTAACAGAAGTATAAAACACTTCTGATACATGACGTGTGTTACAAACAGCCAAATGCCTCATACATGAGGTGGTTGTTCAACAGTTTGATTCAAAAAGTGTGAAGCTACTGTGAACAGACTATATCTGAGGATCACGCTTACAGGTTACTGTGGAGTCTAGCCTCCACATCACTGAAACCGTGGATAGTTTCCTATCTCTGGCTTCTTGTTGATCCGTTCCTTTATACTTTAAAGCTGATTGAATGTTTTACATTTAGGAAAAAAAATATTTCCACGTGTAGTTCATTTAATAATCTGCTTGGTCTTGGAAATAGCTGCTTTGTGGAACTCATCGATGGAGACATGCAAAATTCGCGCGTTATTATTTGACATCAGGCTGCACTTCACAATACTGTATGTACTGGAGCCGGTGTCTTTTTCCATTGGTTGCTGCGTAGATGTCAAGCCACGCCCTTTCTAAACGAACCGCACGTGATTGGGACACACTACTGTGAAGTGTTCAATGACTGGCGCAGTGTTACCCAGGGCGTGTGTCAGATAAAGCATGGTCCAATGACAGACGTATTGCAAAGGTACGCGTGTTTAAATTCTAACATGTCCCCAAATAATAACGCGAATTTCGCAAGTCTACTCTTTGAGTATTGGAGCCCGGAGTAGGAAAAATAACTGCTGTTAAGTGTGAATCATCTTTATATAAACGAATTTCAGTCACCGAAATAATTAGGTCTATAATGTTTCCAATGATTACAACAGCACTAGAAATTAAACATAAATATTTTGTGGCAGTTTGGAATTTTTTTTGTGTAAATTCACCATCGACAGTTTGTTTTGTGATGTACCGAAATTATCCTGTATCGGTTGATAGTGTTACTGAAAAATGTTCGCCACACAAAGTTGGCAACAACTTGCGCTGATTTGTAACAACTTTCACTGGTTCCGATGTTTTCGGAGTCTATACCGCAAACAAACACTTCTAGATCGCAATAATAAAAATAATTTTATTTATTTATTTTATTTTATACGTGCCTAATGTGCCATCCAACAGTGCTAGACCAATAACAGGGTGGCAAAGAAATACACAGAAAAAACTACAAAGACAAAACAAACGATAAACAACACATACACCTTACAAAATAAACAAAGAACAGGTAAATACAAAAACATGACGCAAACACATATAAATTAATAAAACTAAATGGTATAATAAACAATAGTCTAAATACTACAATGTTCGCAAAGATCTAAGAAAGAAATTTTTCTCCCTATTAATCGATCATTGTCAAAAAATTTCTTATTGTACTTTACATATTAACACACCTATTAACAAATTCTATTAACTATTAACAAATAATAATAATAATAACGTGAATTTCTAGGAGAGCCTTGTGGATGTCCAGCTGGCGGTTAACGGCTCGTTTCGGCCAACATCTCTGTCAACGCATCATCACTGCGGGCGCGGACTGTACAACCCAATACAACCTCGGTTAGCATTTAGTCATCGACTTCCGGGCTTGAACAATAAACAATAGTTGGAACAATGCAATCGCGTTAACGGAGCAAACTACTCGGGCCGAGCCATAAATCACGAACTTACGAAACGCAGAATGGCCATCTTCCGGCCCACGCGAAGATCGCGCAGCTATCTTTATAACTGGTACGCGGGCGATTAAACACTCGACCTTTGGGGAAAAAAAAAAAAAAAATCCCTGCCGATGATTATGGTTTTCGATTGTTGGTATAATAGAGTTGTCGAATGGCACAATGATTGGATTGAGAAAGGGACGTATGCATAAGAGGAAGTAGCTATATCTGTTGAGCCCGTTCAGTGTTTGTAAAAGATCTTGCTGTAATAGAATTTTCAAAGGCGCAAGTGTGTTTTAGCCTGGTTTTGGAAAGTTTGCTTTTCTGGATTTGGACGAATGATTTTTTTTAAATATGGTGTTTGATGAGAACAGGCATGGTCTTCATTGCGACAGCTTCATTAAGATATTTGCGGACGTTTGTATGTTAAGTTACCAGTTAAAGAGGGACTGGGGATAGTGTTGACATTATGAAACTAACACTAATGACATTTGTAAGACCGCATAAATGCCGGCAGTGAATTGTGATATATTTTAATGAATGACGGTCTCGACTACTGAAATAAATGCGTTTTTTATATTACAGTTGGTATAGGCGTAACTGTCAAGTTTTTATCATTTTAATAGTGAAGCTTGGCAGATTCATGCTTACCCGATGACGTAATTGATCCTGCTCATGGAGGCGCTATCAACCAAAAAATGAGTCAAGCAGGAATTTTAAACGTGTGTGGTTCGTCGATAATGAGTAGGGACGCCCAAATTTCGAGAAAAGATTTCCGCCATGTTAGATTCCAGTACCCTACTGGTACACCGGCAGTTTTCTTTCGCTTGTTCATCGCGCGTCTTTGTGAGGAAACTTTTTCCTTGCTCGACTCGTCAATCGAAATCAGGATACTCCTTCAGTGCGCCTCTGTGATTAGCGAGCAGAAATCTGAGACGCGTGACACGTAAATCACCAAGGATTTGGGGTTAAGTGTTATGAAATACAACTGGTTGTGAAATATTTGAGCGAAATTTGGATGTCCCTAGTAAGATGCCGTTGAAATATCGGAAGGAAAAACAGCCAGGAGTGATATTAACTATATAAATAGTAATTGAAAATGTTCGCTTTTTAAAGTTAGAAGCTATGTATTTTATCTTGCGATAGTTTCCTCAAATGCATGTCCCAAGCACAGGAATAGAATGCATTCGAATCCAACAGAATGTTTTCAAAAACGTTGCAAAAATGCTTAAGTGTACGAATATTTTTATTTTGGAGGTTGGGGCTAAGAAAAAAAAAGGGGGGGGGGGAGGCAGACATTACGTGCAACCACATTCTGAAGTGTATTTGAGCTGAGGCCAGAAAATGTTTCGTTGAAGAATCTGAGCTAATTTTTCCTTCTTCGGAGAGCATATTTTCCTTATAAGGATATTCCTGCAAACAAAACAGTTTAGGGAAATGGCGACCAGCATTATTACTACGACTTCTAGCAGTCCACTTTGAAGCGTTTCACCATTTCTCACGTTCGCTGTGTTCAATACAGAGATCAGATTGTACAGAAAGCCATTATTTAAGACCGTGGAGGCAGGATAGCTGTATACGATTCGAAGTATAATTCCCTACATTCTTTTTTTTTTTTTGACGGAATGATTAGTTCAATGTTTGTCAGTAGTATTTTTTTGGCGGACAACCTTTGGACTTTTAGAGCACAAATTAGATTTTCCGACCTAGCTACGCGGATACGTAAGTATAAACAAATTTATGATCAGAATGGAAATGACGTGATAAAAGATCTATTCATTATTTTTGCTGGCTGCTTAAGCCTGCCCTTCACGGTGCCCATTTCCGTAGCAGTTTTTATTCCCATGGTCTGCTAACGGTTCTTGATGGAATGGCTAGTAAAGAAAACAGTCGACCAAGTGACGTTTGGAAATCGTTAGTAACACGAATACGTCAGTTGTAAGCAAATTATGGAAATTATATGTGCAATGTGCACAAGAAATAACTGGTCACACATTTCTTGGCTGCGCTGCCATTTTGCAAGTCTACTGGTCTACTTTAGGTTAACAGGCGCTGCCACCCTGCAGGTTACCTGGTCTGCTGTAGGTTAGCAGGCACTACCATCTTGCAAGTGTACTGGTCTATTGTAGGTTAGCAGGTGCTGCCATCTTGCAAGTCTATTGATCTGCTGTAGGTTAGAAGGTGCTGCCATCTTGCAAGTCTACTGGTCTGCTCTAGATTAGCAGGTGCTGCCATCTTGCAAGTCTACTGGTCTGCTGTGGGTTAGCAGGTGCTGCCATCTTGCAAATCTACTGGTCTGCTGTAGGTTAGCAGGTGCTACCATCTTGCAAGTGTACTGGTCTACTGTAGGTTAGCAGGTGCTACCATCTTACAAGTCTACTGGTCTGCTGTAGGTTAGAAGGCGCTGCCATCTTGCAAGTCTACTGGTCTACTGTAGATTAGAAGGCGGTACCATCTTGCAAGTGTACTGGTCTATTGTAGGTTATCAGGTGCTGCCATTTTGCAAGTCTACTGGTCTGCTGTAGGTTGGCAGGTGCTGCCATCTTGCAAGTCTACTGGTCTGCTGTAGGTTAGCAGGTGTTACCATCTTGCAAGTGTACTGGTCCACTGTAGGTTAGCAGGTGCTACCATCTTGCAAGTGTACTGGTCTACTGTAGTTTAGAAGGTGCTGCCATCTTGCAAGTCTACTAGTCTGCTGTAGGTTAGCAGGCGCTGCCATCTTGCAAGTCTACTGGTCTGCTGTAGGTTAGCATGCGCTGCCATCCTGCAAGTGAACTGGTCTACTGTAGGCTAGCAAGCGTTGATTGGCGAACGGCGCTACGCTATGTTCTCGGCCAGCGACGTCATTTTGATGACTTGTGCGGCTGGAGTTTACGGTGTAAGCGGTTGTTTCACCTTTGTATTCTTCCAAGTACTCAGCGATACAGTTCACTGAACCAGCGAAATTATCCTGTAACTGGTTGTACAGTCAATTCACGGTTTCTTCACTCTTTTTGAATTAAACCTTTGAAAAATAACCCCATGCATAACGCGTTTGGTTGTTTCTTAAATATATCATGTATCGAATATTTCTATTCTTCCGCTTACATAAAGGTTTCTTACTTTTGGTTAAAAAGAACCTTTACTTATATTTGATCGATAAAGTAAGTATTTATTTATAATTAATATGAAAATAATTAGAGAGAAAATAGGTGTGTTGGTAATGCCTAGTAAGAAATATTTCTCATGCAAAATATTACCACAGTGAGTGCGCAAGAATGCGGTGTGTGGTCCCTTTGGTGTAATTTCCTAGAATTAGTTAGGCTTTGGTTTTCATGAGGCGGAGTAATATCCTGAAAGCAGAACTTTAAGCAGGGATTCAGAAGTGTTGGAAGTGACTGTGAGTAGACTATTCGTCTTTCGTCACGTGCAGTATTGTTCCGGTGGAGCGTGTTTATGATGAACCGGGGAGTCGGGTGTTCCCATGCCCGCTATCGTGTTCATCTGGCGGGTTAACTACATCGCCCCCCTCTCCCCCTCCCACCCTAGGTTCCTTGTTACGCCGCGGGTGGTGGGGGGGGGGGGGGATTTTTTTAATCCACTTTGCGGCGAAAGGCGTTCCTGATCGCCGGGAAAGGATGAGATTATCTCCGAGCTACGGCGCGGTGGGCCGCATAGTCCCGGGAGAAGAGATTTATTGTGCGCGCGAGCCTTGCGGTAAACCGATATACACGATACCTGCAGCCGTACTTGTACAAGCTTCTACAAGCCCTGGTGCACGAGCCGGTATACCAGCCACTATATGAGCCACCATGGAAGATTCATATTACACGGCAGCATTTCGCGCACTAGCATTTGGTACCCTCGGAGGGTGCGCAGTGCGTGGTTTGTAGTAAATATGAACCCCATTCGTAGAACTGCTACCAGTTAGTAACTTGCGTAGGCCTATGAAAAAAAAAAAAAATTAGCTATCACATATTAATATTCGTATATAACTGCTCGAACTCGTTTTCAAATAGCAGCCGCGAGGAGCGCCCTACTCTCTGAAACTGCAATGTGATTGGCCAGGTACGATAACTGGTATGGAACCTGCCGCGAAAAATAGGACGTGTCCAGTTACCAAACCTGGTACGAAATCTGGCCGTGCAAAGCGGGAAATGCCATGGCGGGTGCTTCTCTAGCCCGTGCAATGGCCGCTATGGCGGAACTTGCACAAGCTTCTACGGAGTCTGATATCGTGTAATATCGGCTTTGCGGCCATGAGGTAGCGGATCCGGCGTCGTTTCGCGGCGGATTACGTCGATTGGTTCCAGCCGCCTGATTGATCGAGGAGCGTGTGTGCCCCACGTAACCTTGTTGCGGGCAGGGGAGTGGAAAAAAATTATCTCTCGGGGTCATCCTCACAGGCATAGTGATTTATCTAGGTATAAGTACAGTACTTGCTAGGTACGGTCCGCCTGCGGTTACTCGCAACTTTTCTGAAACCCTGCTTAAGTTATACTTCCAGGGGTTTCTTCTGCTTTGTGCAAATAAAGCTTAATCAAGCCTAGAAAATTCACCCTTTCAGACCCACTTTAATTTACGGTTTCTGGCGTTGCGAACAAAGAATTTTATGATGCGTACTGTACTTAAAGTCCACACAATACTTGTTTCGTTGTCACAGCCAGTAGTTGTAGGCTGTATGTTCGAGTTCAGTTATATGAACCAGTTATGACGACTAGGAACAGGTGTTTTTTCGCGAAAATATTGATGGCCATGCTAGACTTCAATATCCTACGTCTACAACCACAATTTACTTTGGTCATTGGCCAATTGACTGGGCCAATCGTAATAAAGTACTCCAATACTGAACGTCCATGATTAGCGGAGCCGCGTGACATGTAAAATCATCCAACCACGAATGTGCGTATGAACAAAAAATTTTTTTTGGAGTATAACTGGTCCTGAAATCTTCTCGCGAAAAACACCTTTCTCTAATTATGACCTACATACTAGTAAGACGGTTTGCGAATCATTTACCCACACGTAAGATGATTGGCCATTGAGCTTCGCAGTGTTTAACACAGACCAAAATGTGCCTACACATGCGTAATGTATACAATTGTGTACACTAGGTCTGAATGGGGTAAACCAAAGGGATAGCGCCCAGCATTCGTGCGCGCTCACTTCATTATCATTTCCATGAGAACTAATTATTACTAGGCATTTCCAACACACGTTTTTTTGTTACTGTTTTTATTAATATTAATTATACATGAATATTTATAGTTTTTTTGATAAGATAAAAGTAAAATTTCAATTTAGCCAGGACTAAGGTACTTTCATGTTACCACTATTATAAAACGCTTGTGATACATGACATATTTAGGTAGCAACCAAACACGTCATACATGGGTTTTTTTTTTCAAGGGTTTGATTAAAAAAGTGTACAAAAACCTCGAATAGACTATGTAAAGCTAGGCTATTCACAGTAAAGTGAGCACTTTTGAAAGCCCCCTCATTTGGAACAATAGTCAATAAATATATTTTATTTTAGCCTTAGACGTTAACTTCCAAGTTCGATGGAATATACAAACTGTGTTTATTACTTACATGGCAATATCTATTTAAAAAGTAGATTAAAATGATAAAAAATGGAGAAAAGGAACAAGGACCTTTACCGTGAACATCGTATATATCTGTGTACCGTATGTAAGAGGTTTAACCGCCGTTCGCACACGCCAGTAAAATGTCATCGCTGGCAAGCAAAATGTTGGAATGGCATTTGCCAATTAGCGGCCGGTAACCTACTCGCCAGCCGACAACGCGGCAAATAGGTTAAAGGGGCTATTCACGATAAAGTGAGCACTTTTGAAATCAACCTTAGAAAAAAAAGTCACTGCCCCTGCCTGCATATATTTCAACGGGCGTACTGAGTGACTTGCGCCAAGTAAAGTTGGTAATGATGGATGGGAAATATTTCCAAACATTGACGTCAAATAAATAGTGTTAAGTAATCATCTGTGCAAACTGAAATTATTTATTTTCCTCTCCGTTTTTTTTTAATGCATCTAATATAACAATGAGCAGATCTGTAACATATTTACATTTCTAATATTTCCGCAGTTTCACCTGACCGATGCGTGAATAGAATGGTGAGGCCCATGGCAATGTTAATTTTACATAAGGCGGAGGAATACAAAACGTGCGTACAAATAGATCTTAAGCAGGAGACTGAAAAGTTCTCATTTTACCATGAACAGCTCATTGTTAAAGAAAATTTCCTTCATTTTACGGGAAAATTACGGTGAAAATTTATCCAGAAGTGTCCGTAAGCTCACCGTAAAATTACGGACACATTGATGTTCAGCCGTAAATTTCACGGAACCTCTCCGTTAATTTCCAAGTTAGTTTTTTGTACTTTCCGTTTAAAATAAAAAGAGATAATGAAAATGTCTTTCACCTACAACTCTCACTTGAAAATTCTGGTATAACTTTTATATTTGTATTTGAAAGACAAAAGTAGAAATTCAGTTTCTATTAAATTTAGTGTATTTTTAGTGCTGCTAAATGTTACAGATGCATGATGCTATTTTTTTTTAATGTTTGAAAGAATAGGTCATAGTGGATAACCTTAACTGCCGTAGAAACGATAATTTTCTTGTTACAGTGGCGAAGAAAGCTTCGGGTAGAATCGGCATTGTTCGTCCCCGTAACTCGAAGCCAAAGGGAACACGAAGACTTTCCGTATTTTGTATTTACGGACCTAACTCAGTTTTTCGTCATTACGAATTTCCTTTCCGTATATACACTGTACATTTCCGTAAAACATTCCGTAAATATGCGGAAATTTTTAACAGTGCATATACCTTTCGCACACCGTCAGTAGCCAGTCGGACACGAGGCCCGTTCCCAGAGCCTCGCGCAGCCAATCAGAGAATGCGGGTAAGCGCACATCGAAGGAACCGCCACGCCAATTCGTTTCTGTGTACTTATCCTCTTTTCCCCCTAACCTACCCTGATCCTCAGTGTTAGGTGTACGTCCGAGGTATAACGGGAGCTAAGTGCATCTCAGGGCTGAGCCGCTTAAGCACCTGTCACACGGTCGAATTTTCCCGTCAAACTGCTTCTAATAAGTTTGGTCAAATAAAGTTGGATAGTTATGACGTTATTGACACGTTATAAATGCCGCCATATTTGACTGAGAAGTTTGGATGGCTTCATTTTCCATCAAACATTTGAAGATTGGACCGGTTCTAAAATTTATTTGATGTTTGACGGTCACAGCCAATCACAACCGTGCACGACAAAAATGGACGTCAAGGAACATTAAAATAACGAATAATTTCTGGAAACGAAATACGTAATGAAGATAATTATTTATGTAGAAACTGTCTGAGCATGAATGCTATTACAAGTGAATATTGTACATACATAATATTACGATCTTAGAGGCATTAAATTTCATTCTGCAGGAAACATCTCTGATAAATACAATTTCAATTTTGTAAAGAAGGGAAAATAAATTATAACATTCCTTACATTTCTTCTTGTGATGGACTGCGTGGAAAAACAAAAGCAATATCTCACTAAGGAAATAATTTTTAAATTATAATTCAAATTAGATTCTCCCAGCAAAAAAATTTGAAGAGTGCGACACATTTTCACACACATTCAAGATTATTTGATAACATTTGTTTGAAGGAAAAATTTGATGGCCCTGTTTGTCCTCAAATTTTACTGTCAAATTTAGTTGAAGGGGAAAATTTGACAGTGCGACAGGGGCTCTACGCCTAAAGGGGAGGGGGGGATCCATGCAAGGGGCCATGCATCGCAAGGCCACGTTTGTGGCCATGACTACTTCCCTAGGAAGTAGGGACTACCTATTGTAGTTAAACCGTAACTAAGAAGAGAGAGGGAAAAACCGGCATAGGCACTAGAAAAACCCTTTCTACAGGAAAAATCTCAAAATTGTTACGTGCTTTAATAGAAAATGCTACAGGATACGGATAGGTAGGAGCCATACTCTTTATTAGTGGGTAGAGAAGTAGAGAAGTACTAGAAGACAGGGGGTGGAATCTTATTTGCGTTGTGATGGTTGGCGGTGGCTTAACCAGAATGGTTGCGGTGTCTCCACTTGGGGGGGGGGGGGGGGTGCAATAGGGCCTGTGTTACCCGAATCCCTGGCGGATTTCTGAAAACTTCAAATAAAATAGAAATGAGCTGCCAGTGAGTGTCAGCAGGGCCAACACAAACCAGTTTTTACTGATTACAAAAGATAAAAAAGGAAAATTAATTATTACTCTAAATAGCGTGATATTAAATCTGAGTCCACGGGGACATGTGTGTGATGATTGCTGTGCTACCTCGCAACAGGCAAGGCTCTGTAGCCATTGGTTGTGGCAGAGTATTGTTCCAACCAATGTGCTGCAAGTGCACAGAGCTTCGCTGGTATAGCCTCCACCAGCTGCAGCAGGGAACCTGTCGCCTATCGTCTTGGAATCGGCTGTCGGTCATTTGGCCAATCGCATCAGCTGTCAGATGCGGGGTGTGTAATAAACTTATCTTCTACGTGGTACTAGTATATGAATGCCTGAATATTTCCTTTCGTTATTAGACGTCGTATGTGTTTTAGGCTATTTCCTTGTTTGGCTGGACCAGTGAGAATGTTGTAATTCTAGCGATGAACGTATGAGATTCTCCTGTAAGTCGTTTCGCCGTGTCAAACATTTACTAAGCAGGTGGGACACAGAGTCCTGGGAAAAACCTTTTCAATTTTGTCTGTGTTCTGTCCACATTTATCAACGCAGAATCTGATTTTTCCAGTGTCATCCACTCCTGCCCCATTGCTTTCAAGTTCTTTGAGAAGTTTTGTTACATATACTGTATATGACTACATATCGAAGAAGCAGTCACTAACAACAAA
The DNA here is from genome assembly GCA_029891345.1 of Dryococelus australis. Lineage (NCBI taxonomy): Eukaryota > Metazoa > Arthropoda > Insecta > Phasmatodea > Phasmatidae > Dryococelus > Dryococelus australis. Next base: position 28,145,335 of record CM056993.1, on the reverse strand, counting down.
TTTTCCAGGTTGTCTGTAAACTAACTTGGGAAATTTTGGTCTTCGATTATATACCCCAAGGCGAATCATCACGTGTCTTTCAGTCTTGACTGTGAACTGGGCATACGCTCAATTCTTCTCCGTTGTTTAGTCAAAAGAAAAAAAACACGTGCTCTGTCTTTTCGGAGAGTTGCTGATGTCACAAGTCGCCTTGTACGCAAATGAGAAATGAAACATCCTTGAGAGTGGTTTAGTTATCAATTCATGTGGCGAAAAAAGGTGGGCCAATAAGATCAGTTGCAGCAATCACTAGGGACACCGTATTACGCGAAAATATTTCCTCACATGCTAGATTTCGATACCCCATAAGCGTGCCAGGAATTTCCTTTTGTTTATTGGCGGCGTTGTCTCTAAGAAGACATTTTCTTAGTTGAGTGGCCTATCAGAATTAAGTTACTCCGATCATACTGCACATCTCTGATTCGTGGGTAGACACCTGAAGACTCGTAACACCTAGATCGCCCAGTCACAAAAGTGGATCTGAGCTAAAGTGTTATAAAGTACAACTGGTCGTGACATCTTTCCGCGAAATTCGCGTGTCCCTATAGCAATCGCTGCCTACACCATCGCGTGTATACAGTGTTGTTCGATTTCTTTATAAAGCTGTAGGTTCACCTTGCTTCAGAATGGCTTGTTCGACGCCTGTACGTGAGAGTACTTCAGAGACCATAAACTCTCCAACAAGACGAAGCACTTCAAGCCGAAGAACTAGCACATATTTTGCTCTCCTGAAAAGAGGACGAATTGCGCGTAGTTGCAACATGATACGGCCTTATCGAAATCGTCTTCAGGTCACGTGGCATTTCGCTCTGCGATGTACTGAAAGTCGAATTTGTGTCCCGTCTGGGAGCTGGAATAACACAATACGCTGTTAGTTCGTCTTCTTCTTCGCCAGGGATGTTGGAACTCGTTATTGTTCGAACTTCGAGTTTGTAGCCAAGCGGTTGGCGGAATATTTTAACGTAAGAAGTGACTTTGTGTTTTTTTTTTTTTTTTTTTTTGCAGCCCCTACTCGTTAAACTCGAGCAAAGTGTGGAGGGAGGGGGAGCACGGTGGCTGAGCGGTTAGCCTGCTCGCCTCCCACCATGGCGATCCGAGCTCAATCCCCGGCCGGGTCACTCCTGATTTTCGCATGTGGGAATCGTGCCGGACGATACCGTTAGTCGGCGGGTTTTCTCGAGGATCTCCCGTTTCTCCCGCCCTTCAATTCCGGCGCTGCTCCATACTCACCCCAATCGCCCCAATCGGCTCTCAAGACCTCTATGTTAAGAGCCGTCCATATCTCTTCTTCTTCGAACACAGTGGGGTGTGAATTATTCGTGAGACGGCGATGACTGTAGTTCTCAAGGCTATCGTCCCGGTGCAGAACCACGAAAACAAACTCACGACAGCACAGCATGAAATATTCGGTGTCTGCAAACACCACACTGTCTGCTGTAAAATGCAATTCTAGCAGTTGGTATCCTACCAGATAGTTCCAAAATTATTACGGTTATGCTGAAGATTTTTCGTTTGCTATTAGCACTGGAAAACGGTAGAAGTTTTGGACGTTCTACCGTTACATGGCGCTCATCTGCTGATCAGTTTGGTTACTATCCCGGGACTTATAAAGCAAGCCACATAAAATATGTAACGGTTTTACTTCTCTTTTGTAATCACGGAAATTGGTAAGAATGGGGGAAAAAAAAAAAAAAAGAATTTGCGACTTCAGTGTCCTGTAGAGTAGACTTTGCAGTCATAAGCATACTCTATAACCTCAACAGATCATTCGTTTCCTGCTTTCTCCCCCAGTGAATAGCCAGTTTTACTTCACGGCATAGGTAGCACAGTATTTTGTGCTTATTTTCTGTTAGGTTTGTTATTGGCTTAGAGTCGTCCAGAGCCTTATAAACTGAGCGTCCCGATTTCGCAAAAGACTTGAAACGACGAGGTTTGAAGACTTGTGTATAATACCAGGGTCGTAAATGTTTCTGGTCCCTCACAAGCGAATCTGTGTGTTGAATCTCGCACACAAACCGCCTCTTTGCTTGCGGGTAAAAATAACGTCCACCGGAAACACGCGTCGGAGGGGCAGGTGGGAAGAGGGGAGAAGATTTCTACGCGAGATTTATCACGACTCTGAGAACGCCGCGGCAAAAACGATCGTCGTGGTAAAAAGCGACCTGTAGAGATTGGTATGTTCCGTGAAAAATTCGCGCGATCTGGATCTTCCGTGAAGTACCCCATTAATTAAAAACCACAAGATTTCGCATATACTTTGATCACTCTCTGGTGCTCAACAGTGTTGGACCTTTTTTTCCATTTATGTAACTGACGATTGACAGTTGGGCATGCGCCCAACGTCTGAGCCAATGGTAAATGAATGGCAGCGCCAGCGAATAATTTGTGGAATAATCTGAGTGCAGGAGTTCAGTATCGCATGAAGATACTTGCAGATGATGAATATTATTATTAAGTTCTCTTGTTCATGAGAAGCCATTCGCCCATGTGAAAAAAAAAAAAAAATCCAGAGGTCTTCGTAAAAATACGGGCACTCCGTAACGTAAATGTACGAATTATTCGTATATTTTACGGAAATGTTCGTATTAATATTTTTACTTCGTAACGTAAATATTTTACGGATATATTAGAATTATATTTAAAAATACACGGGGTACTAGTTTTTTTTTTACTGCCTATATCCTCTGATGAATAGTAACCGAAATCTTAACCCTAAAATTGGCGAACCACGACGGCTACATGATGTTAGAAGTGAATATTAGTGTGTTACAGGATTGTTTGTTCTGCCCGTCCTCCCACTTATCTGTTATCCCTACTTGTTTCTGGGCGCTGTCATTTCGGAACACACCTCGGAAACGTAATAATAGTAATTTCATTACTTTAAATCTAGTTTACGTTTATAACAAGGGCGGTATAGCACGAACATTTTGAAACACTATGAAATGTCACGGGAATTAATCCATATTGACAATAGGAACGCAAAAAAAATAGAAACTAAACTTCCACATTCCTTCAAAAACAGGTTAAAGCCGGTAAAAAAATTGATCCAGAAGTGTCCGTAAACTCTCCGAAAAATCACGGGCACATTGATTTTCAGAAACGGACTTTCCGTAAGTTTCACGGAACCTCTCCGTTAATTTCCAAGTTAGTTTTCTGTACTTTCCGTTTAAAATAAAAAGAGATAATGGAAATGTCTTTAATTTTCGTTATGTGGGTGTTCTACCGTGCATAAAAATGATATTTAAAAAAAGTTAAAATAATTTGTACTTAAGCGAAGTTTGAACCCGAGTCAGCAAATTACCAGTCCACGACTCTAACCATTCACATATAACTCTCACTTTTATATTTGATTACAGACGCCTGGTGCTATTTTTTAATGTTTGAAAGAATAGGCCATAGTCGCGTGGATAACCTTAATTGACGCAGAACCGACAATCTTCTTGTTACAGCGGCGAAGAAAGCTTCGTGTAGAATCGGCATTGTTCGTCCCGGTAACTCGAAGCCAAAGGGAATACGGAGACTCCGTGGTTTGTATTTACGGACTTAACTCCGTTTTCCGTCATTACGGATTGCCTTTCCGTATATACGCTGTACATTTCCGTAAAACATTCCATAAATATACGGAAATTTTTAACAGTGCAGGACCAGTTAGGACTCTTACTACAATGGCGATATTTCGTAACTAGTGTGCAAAGAAAAAAAAGTCATCCAAACAAAATTGTTAAACGAAGTCTCCATTCTTACGTGTTATATAAAGTTTTACAGTTCTGAAGTGCATGTAGTTGTGAAATATGTAAGCAAAAAATAGCTGGCTCTTGTAAACAGTATACAGGCAAATTGTTGTGTGTGTGTGTGTGAGGGGGGGGGGGGGGGGGGCACAAGGGGAGAAAATAATGCGCCTCTTGACAGCGGCAGCTGGTAACCAAACGATCTGTTATCGACTAGTACACAAATGCGAACTCTAGCCTGCTGGTCAAATGCGACTCAGAATGGTCGATATAAACCTTGTATCTACGATAACTTGACATCTACTGTAATCCAGGGACCATCAATGGCGTGAAGATGAACAATTCCGCGACTAAGCAAACAAAGGAGAAATTTGTCAGATTGCTATTACTCCAATGTGAAACAGGCGTTGGAATACAAAAGGTAATTAATTAACTGAGCTTCGAAAATGTAGCTAACGAAAACTAAAAGCTCTTCACGATACAGTGAGCACTTTTGAAATGAACCTTAGAAAAAAAAAATCACCGCCCCTGTCTGAATATATTATGAACGGGCGCACCGAGTGACATTCGCCCAGTAACGTTAGTAATGATGGATGGAAAGTAGTTCCATATCTTAACGTCGGATAGAAAATGTTAGATAACGATTTGTGAGAACCTAAATAATCTCTTTCTCTTTCTGGTTTTTTTTTAATGCATCGAAGTGTAAAAATGAGCACGTGTGTAAAATATTTACTTTCATAATGATTTAATAGTTTTACTCGACCGACGTATGAATAAAGCGACGAGGTATATGCCAATCCACCGTACTTGGAAGTTAACGCCTAAGACTAAAATAAAATGTATTTATTGGCTGTTTTTATTTTTTTCTCCAAATATAAAAGGGCTTTCGAAAGTGCTCACTTCACCGTGAATAGCATATGCATTGGAAAATCAGTGTTAATTCACTAAGCTATTCTTACATTTGGATTTCAATATGAAACCTATGCACATCATCGAACGCAAAAAAAAAAAAAACGGGACACTTTGTCGGCTCGATCAAATGTTTTTTCTCCCCACGTGCAGCCGCGGGCAAGATAATCTAAGCGCTGAGGGGAGGGAATGAAAGATAAGACCGTGTTTTGGGAGGGCTCCCGTAGTAGGCGAATGTCACCCGGATGTAGCGTTGCATGTTTTATTTTATTATTTCTTTCTTCTTGCCGGCGGCCGACTAGCGGAGGACGACACTCGTAGGAGAAAGAGAGGTGCTCGCATAAATTTTCCACGTCCTGGCTCGGGGGGTGGGGGTGTCGTGGTCTCCACCTGAGGAGGGGACGTCGTTTCAGGTCGGCCAGGCGCGGTGGCAGGTGACATGGCCGCGGGGTTTCCGCACCACGGGGCTCGGCTCGGATGTCGCCTTTCGTCGACCGCCGTCCGGCCTTCGCGCCACGTCGCCGCGCTGCTTCCGCACCGCCGGAGCCGACCGGCTCCCTAAGGCTGTTCACGATAAAGTGACCACTTTAGAAATGGACCTTAGAAAAAAAAGTCACCGACCCTGCATGCACATACCTTAATGGGCTCACTTACGCCCGGTTTGCACCATCGTGGTTCGAAACTCGATCCGAGAGATCGGATCTAAGATCAACACAGAAAACTGCAGCGCCATTCGAGTTTCGAACCGCCGAAATTGGCGGTTCGAAGTCTCGATCCGAGATCACCAGCCATCGTCGAGAAATGTAGTTTGAAAATACGCCTCACAGATAGCACTATGTTCGATTGGTTTCTTGGGAAATTAAAACAACGTCATACGCACTTGGACATTATTCAGTAAAATTTGTACAACAATAATTCACCTAAAACAGATAAAACATCGCACATATATGACCGATAGCAAAATCTGTCTCATACTTAATCTCGATCTCTCACTTTGGAACCAAGATCGACAAATCGAAGATCCGGAATTCTGAAATTTCGTTGGTGCAACACTTTTATGTTGGAACGAAGATCAAACTGGATCCTGGTTCGGAACTAGGATCATTGATCTCGGATCGGGGACGATGTTGGTGTAACCGGGCATGTGTGACATTCGCCCAGTAAAGATAGTAACGATGGATTGAAAGTATTACCATATCTTAACGTCGATTAATAAGTGTTATGTAAATATTTGTGATAAACTTAAAATTAATTCTTTCAATTTCTGTGTTTTTTTTTTTTTTTTATGCATCGAAGTGTCAAAATGAGCCGATTTGTAAAGCACTTACTTTCTGGATCATTTCGCAGTTTCATTTGACCGACGCATGGGTAAAGTGATGAGACCCGTAGCAATGTTAATTTTACAGAAGATGTAGGAATACACGTGTATTCAAGTAAATCTTAAGCAGGCCTTTCAAAAGTGCTCACTTTACTGTGAACAGCCTTTATACTCCATCCACGGTTACTTCCATCTTTACTGAAGACCTGCTGATGTTCTATTTCCAGGATATTCCTCCGCCTCAAGCAGACAAAGCTTAACCGAGTCAACGTTTATTCCGCTCAGGTTAGGAAGCTCAATGCATTTAGTTCAGCAAGTAAAATTTTTCGAAGCTTGGTAAGCGCTAGTGTCGCACGTATGCCGGATTTTCTATATTTTCTACTTTAAAAAAAAAAAATCAAAATAATAGTAATAATCATAAACCAAATATAAAATAACTTCGTAATTAAGTAAAATCTTTCTCGTTTATTATTCACGCAGCTTAGAATTTTAATTTGCAGTGGCCTCTTTGGAACAGTGGCGCACCTAGTGGCGGAAATCTTCCCTATAACAAACTCACCCATAAGAAAACTCGTTTTGTTCCTAACCTGAGTAGGATTAACCTTAACCGAGTATCGAAAATCACACCAAAGTAAAGTTTGTTCTACTCAGGTTGGGAAGTTTGATGCTTTTAGTTTGGCAACAGGAAATTTTCGCCGCTAGGTAGCACTGGTGTCGCATGTGTAACAGCTTTTCACGATACAGTGAGCACTTTTGAAATCAACCTTAAAGAAAAATCACTGCTCCTAGCTGCATAGATTTTAACGGGCGCACTGAGCGACATGTGCCCAGTAAAGTTGGTAACGATGGTGGGAAAGTAGTAATATGTTTTAACGTCGCATAAAAACGCTAGCTAACTATTTGTGATAACTTAAGTTATTTATTTCGCTTTCAGTTTTTTCATTTGTAGAATATTACGTATCTAATAATTTCAAAATTTCACGTGACCGACGCATGAATAAAGTGATGAGGCCCAAAGCAACGTTAATTTCACAAAAGGCGGGCGAATACACAACGTGCAAACACGTGTATACTAGGCAGGGCTTTTAAAAGTGCTTAATTTACCGTGAACAACGTATGTGGGATTTTTTTTTTTTTCCGTCTCGTACGTAAGTTAATGGGATAGTTGAGATTTTCACAAAATAAAGATGACTTTAAAATTATCTGTTTGTATTCTGTTGGAAGTTACGTAACGAGGAAACTTCGTTCTTCGCACTAGCGTGGGAATAAATGAAACACGTCCACATTATAGTTAAATATCCTGTCGTTAAACTGGAATTAGCAAAACGTCTGCTTACGCAGTTACTTTATCTGAATACAACGAAAATAAAAAAAATAGAGAAACTGGTTAAAAATATTATTTTCAGGGCTTTCACGCGGCGCAGCTTTCTCAAGGAAACGGAGAAAAGTTGAAAGTTCCTTTTGATGACAGATTTGTTAATTTCGCACTTAAATCCCGTAACGTTTTTCCATTGATATGGCTTACCTATGGACGCTCAATGACAACCGCATCAGTATTTTTTTACGGTTTGTGATTTTTTTTTTTTTTTAACACCATTGAAGGGCTTATTTTTTTATATTCTAAATAAAGTTAATTTCTCTACTTTTAGGCCGGGCCAAGTTTAAATCACAATTCGAACCCTACATGAACTTATTCACGCGAATATGTAGTGTTTCTCCGCGACTAGAGACCCGGAAATTTTCGTGGATTCTTTCTCCAACAAGCTAGACTTGCAACAACTCGAGCTTCTTTAAGTTGCTCATTGGCTGTCGCTCCAGTGCAACTCCAGATCAGTTAGCACGAGATTCAGCCCTTGTTTTCCCAGCAGGTTCGCAATTGGTTTGAGCAAGGTCCGGGGGTGCGTCCAACAAACTGTGTTCCAATACAAGTAGATACTCTCATGTATGCTATGAGGTGGTTGAAGTTTATCTTGTCCTCAGGTGATTTCGCGAAATTTCCGGCCTGCTGCCACCTTAAAAGCGACGTCTTTGGAATACGAGCGCATGTTGCGGCGAGAAAAAGCTGCTGTAAGGAACAGTGGCGTGTAGCGAAATTTTTTTTTCCTGGAAGTTTTAGATAACATTTGCTAGTGTCGGGCTGTGGTTCCATTTTCAATTTCTAGCAAACGCAACTTCCAACTTTGCGTATCCTCAACATGTATTTACCGTTTTATAATACCTAAAATTTGTTATAAAAAAACGGAAACGAAATGAATGTAATAATAATTAAACCGAATATTATTTAGAGGAAAATGTGGACTGGAGGACAATAACAGAACAACTGCTTACCCTGCCGAAGGGACTCGGCAGGGTAACTCGCTTACGAGTTCGATTCATCGATAGTCACTCCCGTTCGTGGAAGATAAATACTAGATAGCAGCACTATGCGTGTACAGTACGGGAGTTACGAAAATTGTTTCTCGAATCGGAAACGGGAAACTTAGATTTAAATGTGTTCAAATTTAAACTTAAGTGGAAAACTACTGTTAAGGGTCAAACATCTCCCAAATGTATAGGGTAATCATTGCCTATCTTGCGTCTATGGAATAAACGCTACTTGTAAGGAACCTCGGTTTGTTCCTGAACTGCGTAGAACAACAAGGAAAACGAAGCCTTACCGAAGATACTCGAACTCGAGCTCGTACTGTCGTACAACTTCGGCATTAAAAATTATTGTCGCATAAACAGAATATTTACTAGCTGCGTGCGCATCGCATTAAGCATATACAGTACACGGTGGCGTAGTTTCTCTCTTTGGCTATTGTATAAAAATGCACGCTTGGTAACATATTTTCATTTTGATGATGATAGTCCAGTGTTATTCGTCGGTGTGGCTTTTATGTCTGTTATTTCACACCAAGTATTATTTTAAATAATATTCGCATGAAACTGTTTATAATGTAATTATATAGGGTTTCATCTACATGATTACGATTTTTACTCTCGCGAATGCATTTGTTGTATGGAATGACTGTGAATAAACGACGCAATCAATAATATTGCACAGAAAACGCAGGTTAGTCTTAAACTAATATACAGACTGGTGAATGCAAGAGCGTTGTCTGTGAATAGTTGTAGATTCCTCAGTGTTATAACATTGGCAGCACAGTACTACCAACTTCGGCGAAGAAACGAATAAGATAAGGCTCTGTCACTAAACTCATAGACTAAAGATGACGTAATCAAAATTTTCGTCTCCTGCGCATGTCCGCAACACTGACTCGCCCATTGCCAATACAAATGTTTCTAAGTCACGTGGTCAGCGGCAATGAACGTGTTTGTTTACAGTTGAATTTTTTAAACTGACCAGCGCTTTCACGTGACAAAATACCCTGACGAAACTGGCACCAAAACTGGTTCGAGAAAGTTTAACAAATGTCTCAAATCACTTGCTTGCGTAGACGGTGCGCTAAACTCGATTTATATCCACGTTTCTGATGAAAGGGCTATCGGCAGAAAAAAAAAAATTAGAATGTTAGTAAACGGAGAGTAGTTGACTACTGCGCAGCTCGCGTGCGAGCCCTGCCCGCTGTATTCCCTCCGCGGTTTCAATGTCGAGTTGCAGCTCTTTCCTCGTATGTTCCTTGGCAGTAGCAGCTGCACCCATGACGCCAGATCACTATCTGCCGCTGGACGTCACGCTCGTGTGGCTAACACAGAAGAACCTGTGACGATTGTTCTCGTCCAACCTTCGCACACACAGCTGTTGTACAACTTCACGATCACATTTAACATCCAGAAAATTCAATCCTTTAATGGAAAATGACTTTTGAACTTTCCAATTCAATTTATTTAAAAAGTTTAATTTCAAGTTCTCCTTAAGAAGTTTTCTTTTTTTAAAATAAGAAATATATATCTTCAATGAATGCCTTAGAAGATACTTACAGACACATCTGCACCAGACATTTTTAAACTGATTCTATTTGTATTATATATAGGTACGGATAGGAACATTTCGCGAGTTAATTTCAGGATAAGATGGCCGTCGAACATGTGTGCACTGAAGTTTACTTTGCAATTGTATCGCAGTTTAATAAACACTCCCTGGACGACCCTGAGCCAATAGCAGACTGGAAAGTAAACAGGTGGCGAGCGCCATACTACCAGGTGTGGAGTAACACTGGCTACTCACTGGGGAAGAGAACAATGAACAAACAGAGGCTCGAGTGTACACAGAACTGCGGAGTCTAGCCTGCAGGTCATTGAACTCGCGAATTATCCCTATCCCTATACATAGGCTAAACAAAAATGCCTTAACTATGGCTATAGACTCATAACAAACACATGGGAAGGCAAGAGTACGGCCCTAAAATAGTTATCGTATCTGATGATGGAGTCCCATTTTAAGACGGAGAAAATCCTCGGGGTGCTCGTTTAATAATACGCCCTTCTTGCAGGTGGAAACGACGCTACCTGGTACTTGCAGTTACAGATGATGTGGAGTAAACCGAAGCCGCCTCTTTCAGAAATATCTCAGCTATTTGCAGAGCCAGGCGAGTGAATTCCACGCTTAGAAGTCTCCTTGTCGGCTCCATATTCAGATAACGAGTCGTCCTACAAGTCTCCTCTGACTTTCTTGGAGGAGGCAGTAGGTTTTTGTACTGGAGTTCACAATAATTAAGACATTATTGCATAACAGTAATTAAGAAATTATTGCATAACATGTCTTTGTATGCATTTCTTGTTCCGGTTTTTCTCGTTTCCTTTTTCTTCTGTTTCAGCAAAACGACGACACCCACAGCATGTTGGAGGAGGATTGATCGAATTATGAGTAAAAGATGTGATGCGTGTACGTGTAGTCTGAGATATATATATATATACACACGTGTGTGTGTATACTATGTCCAGTGTATGAACTTCGTATACTGTAATTTGACTTGTCCAATATCTTTGTACAGCTATGTATTGAAAAGAGATCTTACGGATGCAATAAAACAAAACGGTGGGGTTTCAGAAAACACTTTTATTAAACTTTCCAACGTTTTCGTTAAATTTTTTTATTTCGAAATCTTAGAGTACATATTTAACATTAAAGAAGGTTTTCAAGAAACGTATTCACTAGCACCTTTACTCCTCACTACGTAACGATTCGGTCAATTTACATGTAAAAATTTGTTCAAAAAATAATTTTTTATTTTTAAAATTTTCCTTTTATTTATATTTTAACTTTAAATTATAATATGTTTCATTTATAACTAATATGAATTAATACAGGAAGGAAATAGGTGTGTTGGTATTGCCTATAGTAAGAAACAGTTCTTATGGGAAGTATTATTACACTTGAGTGCGCACGAATTCGGTGCGTTGTCACTTTGGTGTAGTTTTCTAAGCTTTGTATGAAGCGGAGGAATATCCTGGAAGTAGAACTTTAGCAGGGTTTAGGAAAAAATTGCAAGTAACCGTGAATGGACTAGAGCTGGCATTAGTGAAGGGTGAAGAGATTTGGACGGCCCTTAACACCGAGGTCTTGAGAGCCCAATGAGGTTGATTGAGGTACGGAGCAGCGCCTGAATGAAGAGGCGGGAGGAAACGGCAGATCCCCGAGAAAACCCGCCGACCAACGGCATCGTCCGGCACGATTCCCACACGCGAAAATCCGGAGTGACCCGGTCGGGGATTGAACCCGGATCGCCTAGGTGGAAGGCGAGCAGGAAATATGATATATCAAATCAAAAATGAAGTAGACGAAATAGAATACAACGGAAATACATATAATAAGATAGTAGATCACAATAATATTTGGATTGAAAAAATAGAAATAATCAACCTATTAGTTTAAAAGAATTAAAGAAAGAAATCTATTAACTAAGTGTTATAAATTGGCAAACAGAGTACGATGCAACATAAACCGGCCTGAATATTAAAAATTATATTATAAATATACAACAGTGGTACGAAAGTAAAAACAATATAAATAATAGTGTGTTGAAAGTAATAACGGGACACTGTAAAATTAAATAATATTTAGCTAAAATAAATAAAATAGAAGACGACAGTAGTCAATGAGAAAAGGGAGCTCAGGCGGTATACCATATTCTGTACGTGTGTGACATGTTTAAAGAAGAAAGGAAAGAATTAGAACAGAAATTAAAACCTTTTAATGACAAATGGTCATTACAAAAACATAATATATATGATAAGGAAATTGTACAAATAATAAATGAAAGTATAAGTTAAATATATGATTTGGTAAAAACTATGGATGATGATTTAACTGAGTAGTTTAGGAAGCGGACGAGAGTGTGCTGGAACTAAGGGAATTATTAAGTGAGTGTTGGTGTTTGTCTAGTGTTTTATCATTTAAATTAAATAACAATTATAAACAACTCTCTCTTTTAGATAAGAAACAGAATTTTCAGTACATATTAAACATTGAAAAGCTCGAAACACGAAAAAGTTATAAAGAACACAAAATCCGAAATGAATGCAAGAAGAATTGAAGGAAATATAGTGTCCGATATACAGGATTTTTGTCGAAATTCCCTTTACACGTTATAAGGGCTTGTAGTGGGGACCAAGACGGTTACGTTTTGCATAGGAACTTATGTGCGGAAACCTACCGTTTCCCCGTGTCCAACAAAGCACCACCACATCACATGTTGACCTCTCCCACAGCTGCAAAACACTGTGTGTTTTTTATCTTCTGGGTCCACTTATAAGAAGGGCTCGACGTGACGACCAGCGACGTCTACACAAACAAGGTACCTACGTACCATTTTCTGGTACACACGACCACCAATACCTGGAAGTCCGAGATTAGCCGCAGCCATAATCCGCACCAGCAGGCCCTCCTCTGATTCCACAGGGGTCTCGTAAATCACGCCCTTCATGTGGCCTCACAGGAAGTAGTCTAGCGAAGTCGTTTTGGCCAACAGTGGATAGGTTGAGGGGGCCCGATTGGTTGGACCGCACGTTCGCCCCACTTGGCTCCGCTAGACTACTTCCTGTGAGGGGCGTGATTTGCTGGTGCGGATTATGGCTGCGGCGAATCTCGGACTTCCAGGTATTGGTGATCGTTAGGACCACCTGTTGTTCGCGAAAAGATTTCAGTACAACATGTGTACCCCAAACCACTAGAGCTCAGATCCACTTTTGTAATTGGCTGAGTTTAACTCTCACACGTTGTAGGTGCCTGCCAGCGAATCACAGACACTCGGTGTTGGAGTTTCCTAATTATTATTGGCCCAGTCAGGTACGGAACTGTCTCCCGACAAAGACACGTGGCCAATAACGAAATGAAAACTGCACGAATGCCACACGACATTGGAGTCCAGCCTTCGCGTGAATCTTTTCGCGGAAAACAGGTGGTCCTAGTGATCGTGTGTACCAGAACATGGTACGCACTTTCGTGGTTGGATGGTTTCCGTGTCTGCGCACGAATCACGGACGTGCATAATTGAAGTTACGTAATTCTGATCGGCCAGTCAGGTAGGAAAATGTCTTCACACGAAGACACGCCGCCAATAAGCAAAAGAAAAGTACTGGTAAGGCCGTACGGTATTGAAAACTATCATGCGTGGAAAGATTTTCGCGAATTACGGGTGTCCCTAAATACATACATACATACATACATACATACATACATACATGCATACATATATATATATATACTACATATATATATATACACACACACACTCTCACACCTCGAAGCTCGCTTGTGAGTAGCGGCAGTACAGTCAGTATATCAACCCACCGGTAATAAATGCACAAAGACCAGGCTCTGCAAACGGTTCTTGTTTCTGATTGGCTACCGTGTGTTCGCGAATGGTTCCCTATTGGCCAGGCTGCTGGCTGACAAGTAAGTTACTAGGTGCTGACTGGCGGACGGCGTGAGTGAAGAGATTTGGGCGGCTATTAACAGCTAGGTCTTGAGAGCCGATGAGGGTGATTCGAGGTGAGTATAGAGCAGCGCCTGAATGAAGGGCTGGGGGAGAGCGGGAGATCCTGAAGGAAACCCGCGCCGACAAGCGGCATCGTTCAGCACGATTCCCGCTTGCGAGAATCCGGGAGCGACCCCCCGCCGGCGTGTAGTCTAACCACTATACCAGTGACGCCATTTTACTGCGAGCAAGCACCATGACATATTGCAACACCTGTCCGTGCAGAAATGTCGAGTGGTGGGTAATTAGGGCCGTGGATGATCCCGGGGGGCTGGAAGCACCGACCTTGCCCACGGGCCGCTGGTCGATAGAGGTCAATATTGTCGCAGCTCAAGGTCACGGGCCCGCCCTGCGCTGTTGAAAACACTGTGCCCCTCTGTCCCTCTACTAGCGCGACACCTGACACCCGCCCTCTTAGCGTCCGGCTGCTAGACGCAACCTCCATCGCTGCTCGGGGACACATCAAAAGATATTTTTGACGGGAATACGTCTTTAAATTTGCGACCATAGTGAGAGGCAATCCAGAAAATCCTATGATAAAATCGGGGGATACAGTTTGGCATTGCAGCTCCGAATCTATCGTCTACACTCAGAATTCAATTATACCACTCGATTGCCACAGGATCAAAGAATATGTCACGTTGAGTGAGAATTGCGAAGCATCGCTCACGGGAGGGGGGAGGGGTCGCAATTTTGAGTTCTTTTCGCCGCGTCTCACAACTTCCTCGTAGTATAACTTTTGACTAGGAGAAGCTACGACGCTAGTTTAAGTTTCAATCGACAGCTCTCGTCAAGATGAATCGATTGCGTGTATGCGTTTAATGTAAATAATTAAAAAAACTGAACACAATTTCGGCCCATACTCGTCAAAAAGCCAAGTCGAAATACATCAATCGTAGACGGTTGGAAAGAGCATCTCAAAAACAATCCAGTGATACCCATAAAACCCCATATGATCGAGTGAAGCGGTGCCGGGAACTTAAAAAAAAATTATCAAGGCGTCCGAGCGCATCAACGTAGACGTATTCACGCAAAACAAACGGCCGTGTCCCCAACACAGCCAAACCCATTTTTTTTTGCAAAACGCGAGTATATGTTTTCACCCCCCCCCCCCCCAAGTAGTAATCACAAATCATGATAAGGGGCCCACGGTGGTGTAGTGGTTAGAATACTAGCCCCCACCCAGGAGAACCGGGTTGGATTCCCGTCGGGGTGGCTCCTGAATTTTCGCATGCGGGAATCGGGTCGAACGATGTCGCTGGTCGGCGGGTTTTCTCGGGGATCTCCCGTTCTTCCCGCTCCTTCATTCCGACGCTGCTCCATACTCACCTCGCTTCACCTTCATCTGCTCTCAGTATTTCGATGTGAAGAGTCACCAAAATGACTTCACTCACTCACTCACTCACCCAAAATCTCTATAACTTCCTCTCACTCTTAAAATAATCTGGGTTAGCAATTTTGAAAGTAAATTAGGTAACGAATGCATTTTGTAAAATTATTTTTAAACGGCCTGGATAAATTTAAGTTGTGGTAATGTACTAATAATAAGAATAAACCACATTTCGCTTATTTCCAAATTTAAATACAAAAACATTGTTTATGTCCAAACAAACAAACTTTAGAGCATGCATGTGTCAAAAATATAAAATAGATCTAAATATTAATAAAATATTGCGATAAAATACAATAGTCAAGAAACTTTATCTCAGCATCGTCAGAGAGATGAAAGTTATAGGATGATAAATGTCAAAGGTGCTAATTTAATGGTAAAATTTATTACTTTCAGATTAAGAATCCTTCGGCTACTGTTATTTTACGTGTATATTTCAAGATAAAATATTTAAGGCGTCGTTGACGCGTTGCTTCCACAGGTTGGCGCTCCTTGCGGCCGTATGTTTCGCATGGGCCTTAATCACTTCCTAGCGATGCCCTTGGGGGGGCTGTTTTAGAACCGCGATTCCATTCTGCATTTTACTTGTGTATGAGCGAGGTTGCTACCTCTGGACAGTTAGTGCACTCGCCTGTAGCTGATTCGCGCGTCCGAGGTCTCGAAACACATGGGATGTAAGGCCGACTTCTGCCAATTCTCCACTTGCCTCATCGCCCCTACACGCAAGACGCTCACGGTCAGGTTATTAGTAGAGACCTGAAAATTTCGCGTATTCATTTGCCAACAAGTTAGCCTCCACAATCCTTTGTGCACTCGAGCTGTAGTTTGTAGTTTATTGGCTGATGATCCAGATTTACCCCGGATCAGCTAGCACGGGATTCGGTCCTTTTTTTTCTTGCAGGTTCGTCATTGGCTTAAATTCGTCCGGTGCTTGGCGTACAAACTGCGGGCGATTGGAAAAAGGAAGTCAAATGTGTACGTGTGTGAAGTCTAGCTTGTCCTCAAATGAATTCGCGAAATTTTTTTGGGTGTCTAGTTATTAGCTCTTGGCGCAAAATAAACAGCAGCGAAGCTTGCCTCAAGGCGCGCCGGTGCCTTTGATAGCAACATACTCAATTAAATACTGCGTGCTCTTGAACGCTACGAGTGTCTGACAAGTTTAATGTCAGGCGCTGAATAGTCGATGACATAGCATTTTGTAAGGGATTGCGGTTGAAGTATGCGAAACAGACAGTTATTCTGTAGCAACTTTTTCATTAGAATGTGAAAGTTCGTCTTCGAGAAAAATTAGCTGAGAGCGTGCAGTTGTTTCTGAAGACTACGTCATTTCTCGAGAGTTTGTTTAATAATTGTGTCAAATGACAACGTCATGAGCCTCGAGTGTTTGTGTTTCAGTCACCGCCTTTTAATTTCTAGAATCGTAACTCTGCGATGTCGCAGCTGTTCGTCATGCCCCGGCGGGCATGTGGTCTCCTTACGCGGATGGCGTCAACATGTTAGTAAAACGAGAAGTCGGTATTTACACCGTATATGAGATGGTGGTGGTGGGAGTGCTAACCGCACTTTGACATACATTCAATTCTAGTGTTTCTCAACGAGACTCTGGAGAGTCCACGAAAGTAGCGTGGCGAAGATATCCGGTTCACTACGCAATACATACTAATAAGGCAGAGCAGCAGTTTTGTAAGTAGAAGTAGCAGCATAATTCTGGTGCACCTGACACACAGTGTCACACCATGTGAATAAGCGTCAACAGCCGTTTCCAATGGACTAGAACGATATCAGCTCTCTTTACAATTAGGGTTTACTTTTCCCTGCATATTGTATCCGATTTTTGTGTCAGAATCAAGGTCGGCCATTTTGTTTTCGACTATATTGCCACACCTGATGTAGGGTGCAAATACAGTTATTTATTATTTTACAATGTGGCACGTGGGTTTTCTTTTCAATCAATGCGTCACCCAGAGTATAGATATGTCGATGCAGGATGTAAATTATTTAATTGAATTATATTTAATTTCAATTTTACATATGACATATTTAACTGAAACTAGGTCGAATCAGGGCACCTCATGGTGCTTCTAACGTTATGCATACTAGACGTCCAGCTTGGATATTTATTAATTTGAATGCTGGTTTTGAGTTAAAAAACATATTGCAAATTCAATATTTCCTGATAATGTAAATTAAAGCAAACTCTTTAATTAATATATTTCGCCGTGTAATGGCTAGGGATAGAAGAATTTTTGCGATTTAATTTTAGGGCAAGATGGGCCTTATCCATACTTAGGTTAATAAGGTAGGTTATCGTAAAGTGTATATATTAGGTCATTGAACTTCAGAATACTCCTTGACCTTTAAAATGACGTACTGAACTATGTCACTTCACCGACCTAACGAGAGAGCATGCAGTTGCACCTTATGCTAACTTAACGATTAGCTCGTACTGTGCGAGTTATTTTCTTAGGATGATGCTTGCAACTGAGACAATTCACTGAATGAAAAAATGTTATTATAATTATTATACTATGCCTTCACAGAGCTATGTTGTATGTCACAAGAAACCAAGATGTGACATAAAATCACACATCAAACGAAAACAAGTCAAGACTGGTTGTTGTCACCATAAATGTAAACAATGCATTGATAACTCCGCAAAAGGAAATAAAGTCAGTAATTATAAGCTAAAGGAGATAAAATACAACAACGCGAGTTAGCAGACTAACTGAAGATGGAGACATTAATACAGACAAATGCAAGAAAAAACTCTGGACGAAAAACTAACACAACATAGACGTAGATACACAATGGGGAAAGTAGACTAATAGGTCTTACGTATTCACAAAACTGGATGACGCAAAGACGAACAAGGTAGGTTTATCTGTGACGAACTAACAGTGAAGTTTTTGTGAAATGCTGTCTGTTCCTGCCGTGTAGCAGACAACGCAAACACTGGAAATAAGAAAGCTGCAAGTTATTTTACGTTCACATTGCAAGTAAATTCTGGAGCAATCCCTTAGTATGAACCGTATAGGCTATTCACGGTAAATTCAGCACTTTTTAAGGCCCTTTCAACAGGCCTTAACCACTAATAAATAGATTATATTGCTACTCCAGACGTTAACTTTTGTTAGTGGTGAAATGTATACATTGTATTTATTAGTCTGATGACAATGTTTATATTAAAAAGTGACAGGAGGATAGAAATCTAATGAAAAGAAAAATTCAGCAGGGCCTTAAAAAGTGCTCACTTTACCGTGAACCGCCTATACCAATATTTATACACCTTTCGTTAAATCTTTCAGTCACAGGTTAAAGCATAATGTTAGGCGTTCTAACGAGCTAATTTTTTGTTCGCAACTGTACGAGTATCAGCATAACGCTTTGTCTTATGTCGGGATGTATGAGCATATGTTTCTGTCTTATGGTATTGACAGCAGCTGGTTACGAGACTACGGAACTAATTATGTCTCCCAGATGGCGAAGGACTTACTTTAACGGATGCTGCGAACAATGACGTGTGGTGAAGTGTTGCGAGGTAAGCCGGGGCTTGCTCACTCCTGTACATTCTCGGTGCACGCAACATCGGCCAGTATCCACCTTTCCAGCCTAGGGAAGCTGAATGCGACACTACCGTTCACAAGCGAGTAGCAAGGAACCCAGTACACATGTCTTGCGTCAACAGCTGCCGAATTACGTCTTGGTGGTGGAAGTGTAAACTAGCAAGACACAGGATACAGCACACAGCTTACTTTTGCAAGAGTTCACCACATGCCGCTGCCACGAGCCTTCGGGATGTTATGTTTAATGAAACTCTCTGTATATGGTAAAACCTTTATTATACATTAAATCTCATATTATCGCATACATATATATTGAATACATATCAAGGATTATAAACCAATTCTAATATTCTCATATTACCACTAGTGCCTGTTAACTTTCTAAACATATAAATTTGATCACCAACATTAAACTTCATTTTCTCTCGTGAATACATAACAGGATTTCCCAAATGAACTGATAACAGTAGTAATAGTTATACCACCTTCATTAGCTGGGAATGTTTTCCAACAAATGATATCTCGAGAATCTATTTCACTAGTGTCTTTCAGTTTTGGGTCTTAGAATTATTTGCTCGTCTGGCAAAACAGAACTCTAAGAATCCAGAGCTAGCTTTTGCAGTAATACCTTGTAATCCAAATCTAAATAACAATGACAATAATGTGTAACTTTCTTCTATGTCCACAACTCATACAGTCCATTCAGTATCATCTTTGTTAACGTCCTTTTCAATAGAATGTATATTACGAAACGCCTTCCTTGGAAAGTATGAACTTCCTCCTCTACGAAACCTGTCAATGTAAATCTTCACCGAAATGGCCAAAATTGTTGTAATGTATGGAAAACAAGAACATACTTAATTACAACCGCAATACACCCCAAGGGTGTATGTCCCTAAAATCCCCCTGAAGGGCGTGTGGAGTATTAAATTCCCTTCCGCTGAATAGTCCCATTTAGGCCTACGCAATGACTGAGCCGTAAGATCTTGATTGGTCTGTGCAGGGGCGTCGGAAAAGTTGCAAGTGGTGGGGATAGGAGCAAGGGGAGTGTTTCCCTAATGTCACTAAGGGGCGCCAAATACTGTACTTGTCATATTTTACGTATATTTAATAAAGTTGCAGGTCACAAAGTATTGTTACGCGGTTTTTTACACTGGTAACTTTTTTTTTTTTTTTTTTATAATATGTGCGGATAAGTATCAACATGTAGACACTGACACAATTGTTTTAAAAACTAAATTTAGGGAAGGAACGCATTATTCAGCACTAGGGGCGCAAAATTCACCCCGTGACCTTTCCCCTTCTCTTCAACCTAACGTAACCTGAGAAAGGTTCCGACGCCCTTGAATCTGCGTGAAAGAAAGGTCTTTTTTTTCCGCAAGCGAATCATGTATGTTAGTTTTTTTTTTTCGCAGGCGAATCATGCACGGTCATTGTCAGAACAACAGAAGTCTCATCAGTAGAGGCAGGTGATTTTCGCGAAATTATTTATGGCTATGCTAGACTTAAACATCCTGCGTCCATAAATAAAACTTCCTTTGGTTACTGGCTGCGTGTCTACGTGAGAAGACATGTTGTTATTTGACTGGGCCAATCAGAATAAAGCACTCTGCTACTGAACAGCCATGACTGGCGGACAGGCACTTGAGGAACGTGACATTTAGAATCAACCAATCACGAAACTGCATATGAGCAATAGTGTTTTGGAGTGCAACTGGTCTTGAACTCTTTTCGCGAAAAACACCTGTCTCTACTCATTAGACCAGTCAAACAAGGAAATCTAATACCACACATGTACTACGGCCAGCAGGAAAAAAAAAAAAATGTTGCAGACGCGTGCATGGGACGTTGAAACCTAACATGCTGCCTGACATTTTCGCGAAAAGATTTACGCGAAGGCTAGACTTCAATATCCTATGTGCGCACTTGGGGTTTTCATTTAACTACTGGCCGCTTGTCTTTGTGTAAAGACATTCTGTTACAAGACTGAGCCAATCAGAATTAAGTTTCTCCAATACTGACCGCCCATGATTCGCGGGCAGACAGATAAGAACGCGTAACAATTCAAGTGATCCAATCACGAAAGTGGTTCTGAACTAAAGTGCGTTGGAACACAACTTATCCTGAAATCTTTTCGCGAAAAATAGGTGCCTGTAGAATAAATTACCGTCTCTGGTTATTATTTGTTCTCTGATTTTTATTCTTAATGGGCCTGCCTACCAAGCCGGCAGTCGCGTACTTCAAATGGGGAATCAATGTTAAACGAAATTCCTTCTCATTGCGTCAATTTTAAAGATATATATTTCAAACAAAAAACATATTTACGTGATTTTCTCAGATAATATTGCTACATATAATTATTTTCGAAAAAAAAAAAAAAAAAAAAAAAAAAAAAACAATTTTTATCCATTTTTTTTGTAATATGAAAATTTCAATACTTGCATTTTATAAAAAAAAATATATTAAACAAAAAAATTGGCAAAATATTAAAAAGTAGCGCCATTCCTTTAAAAATTTTACGTCAATTAATTCTTGTTTGAAATAGCTATCTTTAAAATTTATGCAATGAGAAGCAATTTCTTTAACATTGATTCCCCCATTTGGAGCTCGAGGCTGCTGGCTTGGTAGGCAGGGCAGGCCCGTTAAGGTTGCCCCATTTCACGTCCTCCGCCACTCCTATGGACTGCTCACGGTAAATGAGCACTTTTTAAGGCCCTTATAAATTTTTCCTTTCATCCAATTTCCATCTTCCTGCTGATTTTTAATTTCAAACATTGCAATGTGACCAACAAAGACAGTGTATGCATTTCACCACCGCCAAAATTCAATGCCTTAGGCTGCGATAAGATACATTTATTAGCGGTTGGTGCCTGTCGGGAGGGCCTTAAAAAGTGCTCACTTTATCGTGAACGGCCTATAGCGGTTTGTTCCAAGTCGGCAAGTGTAACCGGAGTTGGTGATGACGGCGGCGATGACGCGACTGCAGCAGTCGAGTAGCCGCACCCGACCTTCGCCCGCGTGGGACGTCGTCTTCGCGACGTCGTCTTCGCGACATCCTGTAGCTGCGTTTCGCAGTAGACTCTCCGGAGCCGAGTCAGCCTCGACCCTCGCCGCGCACGCGCTGCTTCCGTTGAAGTTTTGCTGTCGGGAATCTCGGTGAGTCAGACAACACCCGAGCGGGGTTTTTCTTGCGGCCGGCGCCCTTGTCTGGACGGAGCGTTGCATGTAACTGGCGAGGACTACCACCCTGGCGCGCGATGGCGTCCACGTCTGCAAACTGTGGCGCGCGAATATCAAGATCGCGACGGCAAATCGCCGTTGCACGCTCGGCCGAGAAAGCACTGCAACCAATGTGACGTTATTCGCTGTACAGTGAGCACTTTTAAAAAACCCTGCTCAACCCTGCCAGACCCACCTTGATTTACGACTTCAGGTGTTGCAAACCAAAAAAATTTTTATAATACGTGATGTACTTAAGTCGACATAACCCTTTCTTTCGTTGTCACAGCCGGTGAGCTGTAGACTGTGTGTTCAGCTACAGTAATATGAATCAATTACGACCTAGACCAGGACAACGGTTTGCGAATCATTTGCCCATATAAAATATCATTGGTCATTGAGCTTTGCAGTATGCAGTACAGACCAAAAATTGTGTACACGTGAGTAATGTACACAATATGCTTGTATGCGTGTTGGGTATTCCTCCGCCTAATGTAAAATTAACGTTGCCATAGGCCTCATCATTTTATTCATTCGTCGGTCAAGTGAAACTGTAAAATTGTTAAAAAAGGAAAATTTCACAAATCTGCTCATTTTTACACTTCGATGCATTAAAAAAAATGCAGAAGGCGAGATAAATAATTTAAGTGATCATAAATAGATATTCAACTACTTTCCCTCAATCTTTACCAACTTACTGGGCGCATGTCACTCATTGCGCCCGTTAAAATATTTGCAGGCAGGGGCAGTGACTTTTTCCTGAGGTTGATTTCAAAAGTGCTCGTTTTATCGTGATTGGCCTTTACACGGCATTTGATACAGAAAGTCTCGATCAGTCATCGATTGAAACGAAAGGTTTTGGTTCGACGCGTAACATCGAGGTCTTGAGCGAAATGAGGTGAGGGTGGAGCAGCGGCGGAATGCAAGGGCTGGAGAAACGAGAAAACCCGCCGGCCAACGGAAACGTCCGCCACGTTACCAAAATCCTGCTGACCCCCTGCCGGTAATCGAACTCGCGTCGCGTTTCGGAACGCCTTAGTGCTAGCCCCAGCTGAGAACGCTCGCGTTAAAGAGGCAACCAGTGGCGGATCCATAGACTCCATACGGAGTTGGCTACTTTAAGAAAGGTGGAGAGGGGGTAGGGGACTAGGTGCTTTGTTGATCAGATTACGTGATTATCAGAGTAAGCCTTAAGTCTTGATGCTATACTCCATTCACGGTTACTTCCTATTTTTCTGAAGCCCTGCTAAAGTTATACTTACAGGATATCCTTCCGCCTCATACAAACATAACTTAAAGAAAAACACTAAACACAAGTGACCCATGAACCGGATTCGTGCTTGTTCACTGTAATAATATTTTACATGAGATCAATTTATTATTAGGCATTACCAACATACTTGCTTTCTATCTGTCTTTATTCTTATTAGTTGAGTTAAATATTATAAGTTACAAATAAAATAAAAGTAAAAACTTAATTAAATCAAAAATAAAGTACTTTAGTGTTAACTAAAGTATAAAATGTTTGTGTTGTATGTATGACATATTTAGGAAACAACCAAACATGTCATACATGGGTTTTTCTTCAAAGGTTTTATTCAATAAGTGCGAAGAAACCGTAAATAGATTACAAATAAAATTTTCAATACCAAGTGTCTATTTAAGTATTTAGACATCTTAATGCCACAATGAAAGTATCATTCTCTAAAGTCGCATATTAATCTGGGCATGTGCAAATGTTTGTCGTCATAGATTTATATCTAAAATGCTAAATATTTCTTAATGTAAATTTTATCAGCATTTAATGTAATGTGCATATTTTTTTTTAATATCTCTCCTTTTAATTGTGCAATGTATTGTACGTATGTACAGTCCTTGTTATGATCTGTCAGCTCTTTGGGACAAATTTTGAAATAAAAATATCCTAGTAGGTTGTCAAAATACCTTTTTTAATTAATATATTATTATTATTTTTATATATTATTAGTATTATTATATTATATAGTAATATATTAGTACTGCACTATTAACAGTGCACTTGTTTAAAGAATAACATTTTATCAATAAAAAATTTAAGATCCAAAGAATAGGCTCAGATTAATTAGACCACGCTCCCCCTTGGACCATTAACTAAATATGAAGTAGACAGCTTTTATTCGTCATTTTCGCATGTACCCGACGTTGACCTACCCCAATGGAACACAACTGTCAAAGTCACATCGTCAACAGTGATGAAAGTGTTTGCTTATATCTTCATTTTTAAATGACAAGCATTATTATAAGAATAAAATACTTTTACCAATTTGAATTTAATCAAATTGCAATAAAAATTGGTTTGAGGAGGTATAAATATATCTCAAAGCATTTGTTTGTTTTCTAACTTAAAATCCTAAAGCATGCCGTTTTCCCTTGAAGTGTTGGCAGAAAAGCAGTTCAATGTTGGGACGTGGAGATTGGTTGTGCGCAGCCAGCGAGATCGATCTACCTCATCGTTAGTCTATAGTCCTGTGCTTGGATTCTGTAACTCAACAACTTCTCGTCTCGATTACGATCGAGTTCCGTTTCGATCGAGTTCCGTTTCGATCGGTTTGTGAGAGCGATTCTGTAAATTTTTTCAAGTCTATCGAAATGGTACTAGAAATTTCGATCGCTTTCTCTGATGACTATGTGGCAACATTGGATGGCCATTGGAGGAAATGAACGTGCATTATCTTGGCAACCAGTTGCAAATCAGAATTTAGATTCTTTACCTCTTATTTGTATGTACACTAATATTTATACATATTTTTAAGTGTTGAGGTTAGTAGTACCTATTTAGATTAGAGAGTAAGCACGTATTTTTCGTTTAATATTTAATAAATATGCTTCTTAGCAAAGAACTTTACTTACAATGTGTGTGTGTGTTTATTTTGATTCGTAATCTGTAACTACCCCTTTATTTTATAAATATTAATCTGACAGTGCAGTCAGTATATACATTAGCAATTCACCTCCAGCACCTAGCAAAGTAGTTAAATTAGTGCTATTTGAACTAATCGACAAAATATAAAGTATTATTAATGGTATGATTTTATACAAATATTTTGAAATATTGTAAATATAATAGCGGAATATGAATAATGTTAAAGAAAAGTACTTTGTTTTTAAAAAGTAGTAATTTTTTAAACCTTCCTATGTTTTATGAATTAATACTTACCACTTTTAATAATTTACACTCATATACGATTACAAATAAAATTTTAGAGTAAAGAATGGAATTATTATATTTAGCGCTATCTATGAACAGTAACGAAACTATTACTGATGTATATGAATTACAGGTTATTTTGTGAAACGAATCTGAATAAAAATTACAATACAATCGTATATACAGTGTATCAGATCCATAAATACATTCTCTGAACAGAAATGTGTGAATATGCAGCCCCATACAAATTGAAATCTTTAAATCTTAATCAAATACGGGTTTTATAACCCTCCGTCATTTTGAAAACGACTAACATTTTCGATCGAAATAAGACCCCGATCGAAATACCGGAAATCGATCGAAATGAAAGAAGAACAAGTTGCAGAATTGCATATTTTTTATATTTTTATTTCGATCGAAATGAAAGCCGATCTCGATCGAAACGAGGGTGGAGGATAGTAAGAGAATGCCAGTGCTGGACCCGCCGCTGGCGGCAATCGCCCCGCGTGCGCTCGCGCGTGCATTCGCTTGCGTGGCTCCCGGAAGACGCAAGGCGTTATTTCTGGCCGGGGCAGCAGTCGCGCAGAATCCGCGGGGACTACGGCGGACCGCTCGCTATTTCGGGTACGTGATGATGGCGGGAAGAGGCGGGAGGCACGGCTGCGCTGCCTCGCGGTCACTATCTGTTTCGCACACACACACACACACCCGCGAGATGTAGGGTGCTGGTTGCCCGTCCCACCGAGGAGCCATTCACCCTGAGAGAACATCGATCAAAATATTTGTTTGTATAGGGCCAAATATACTGAGGGATTCGTAATTAGACCGACAAACTTCGGGAGGCGATTCTTCACGAAAAAGTAAAAGGAAAACATACGTGACACTTTATACCTAAACCGAATATTAAGGGAGGCATGAGCCCGTAGAGGTTTTAAGCCGTATTCGTGCAAAATATCGGTAACGAAGCAAAATACAATGACAACTCTCGGAACGTTATTGTATGTTATCGGGACCCTCAACGTAAGAGCCGATATTTTGCACAAATACGGCTTAAAATCTCGTTTTTTTTTTAAGGGCTCACATCTCCCTTAATATTCGGTTTAGGTATAAAGTGTTACATATGTTTCCCTTTTACTTTTTCATGGAGAATCACCTCCCAACAAAATTTGAAAGCAACAAAATTACTTTTGTTCGTCTAACGAATTATATGTTTGAATAAACAAAAGCTCTGTTTTGGGCCAAAAAGAAATTAGACGGTCAACTAAATATTTTGTTGAATCAATTTCATACATTAATTTGGCCAGTCATTAGACTACCATCGTTCGAAAATACAGCTCGAGAGTTTATTTGCGTTTTTTGTGACGATTAGGATAGTAAACGGGTTTGTTAGTGCATCTGTTGATGATTAACAATAGTATACACACATTAATATAACAATGCAATAAGAAACTGACAAGTAAAGCTGTAAAACTTGAAATATTGGTTTTGCACACGTTGTCCAATGTTTGCAGTATATCTATTTAAAAGGGTTTCCAGTTCTCGCATTAGCTGAGGTTACTAAGGCGTAGCGCTCGGACGCAGGTGATCTAGGTTCGAACCTCGGTCGAATTTGTAACATTTTTTTGATATCGGCCCAAACTATTTAATGTACGTGTAGCCAAACAAATCTTTGCTCTCCTTTCCTCAGCAAAACCAACTACTGTAAAAAAAAAAACTACTGGTTACACTCTATAAACACTTTATTTGCAGCAACACATGCTCTTTTACCGCAAGAAAATTATATAATTTAATATGAACAACTGCAAAGTAGGTTTGCCACAGTGGCCACAATGATAACCTTGCACTGTAATCACAGTCATTAAGCGGTGCCCTTTGTATTAAATTCAGGTCCTGTATTTGGAAGGTTAATCCATTACGTATTGACCATCAAGGGAATTTTTGATTCTGTAATGTAGCATTTAGAAAGTTTCATTAGGTAGCTACTAAAAACTATAATGAACGAAAGAAAAGTTTTAATGTCATCCGTTTCTTCGGTGAAGAGTGAAGAGATTTGGACAACTCTTAACATCGAGGTCTTTAGAGCCGATGAGGGTGATTGGGGTGAGTAAGGAGCAGCGCCGGAATGAAGGGTAGGGGGAAACGGGAGATCCCCGAGAAAACCCACCGGCCAACGGCATCGTCCGGCACGATTCCCACATGCGAAAAACCGGAGTGACCAGGCCGGGGATAGAACACGGTTCGCCTTGGGAGGCGAGCAGGCTAACCACTCAACCACTGTAGCCCCGTTTCTTTGGTGTACACCAACATTTCTTTACTAAACAAGCTAAATGCATTTTTTAAATTGTTATAAAGGAAATTAATATGGCCATAAAACAAACACTAATTTAAAGAAAAATGAACAACAACAAACCTAAGTTTCTTTAACCTTATCTTTGAATTAAATCAAGATTTTATTAGTGTAAATAAACCAGCCTCAAATAATTGCTTTTCTTTGCTATACAGAAATGTTTGAACGTATTTGTTTTGACAGTGTGCAGTAAGCCCACGTTTCCCCTGACTTGAGCGAAATATTGCGCAGTGGCAAATTGTGGACTTTTGCAGAGTACGCTGTTGTTTTCTGGAATGCGTATCAGCTAGGCCTATTCGACGTTTTGGAATCGATGCCTTCAGGGTTGCTCGTGAGTGGTGGCGGCATCATAGAATACAGACATCAAACAACTGCGTGTACCACGAACTTCGTCCGCAGAACCAAAATCCGTGCCCCAACACTGGCGTAGACACGCAGCCAATAACCAAAGTGAAGTTGCGTTTGTGGACGTAGGTTATTGAAGTCTAGTATAGCCATAAATAATTTCGCCAATAACACCTGTCTCTACCAATAACACCTCTCTCTACCAATAACACCTGTCTCTACCAATAACACCTGTCTCTACCAGTAACACCTGTCTACCAATAACACCTGTCTCTACCAATAACACCTGTCTCTACCAATAACACCTGTCTCTACCAATAACCAAAGGAAATTTGCGGGTGGGTATGAAGGATATTGAAGTAGCCTTTAGCCTGCGTGAGAATATTATCGTGCGAGAGAAATAGTTTAAATCTGGACTCCCATCAGTGCCGGCTAACCAGTAGGGAACTGCGTGTATGAGTGGAGTGTGTGTGTGTGTGTGTGTGTGTGTGTGTGTGTGTGTGTGGACAAACATGAGGATGGCGACTGGAAATACAGTAGCCTGTGTAACTTGTGTGCCTACAGTGATGGATAAAGGAGGCTTTATCTAGCTCGTCGTTAGTACGAGTAAAGTATACCGGCTGTGTGTTGAGCATTTTCCTCTACCACCGGCAGCTAACACATGACCGCACCCCGCAAGGAGACCATGATACTTCCGTTTCATCTTGTTTGGACTTATGTTTGCTATCGTTATGGGAGTGCCACGGCTTTCTTGTGCCTTAACTAGACACCTTTATGTACGTACATGTTAGAGTGCAAGTGGAATCGCTTTCCTTTTATGGGTGGAAATGTGTACAGAGCTATACCAGCCACAGGTACCTCGACTTTGCAGCAGTTAACGCTTTTGGACGTAGCTATAATATGTAGCTGCTATCTGTGTCACGGGTATTGTACTCGCCTTTCACTCAGCGGGCACAGCTTCCAACTACATCATCTACAACGTCCGCAGTATATATGGAAGTATCGACCCTGAAAATACAGAGAAGGCAAGTAAACAGAAGCGCATCGTTGTGGCGTTCGCTTCGATGTAAGCGTGCGCGATGCTTTGGGAATGTACCAGGGCGTGGCCTGGCCAAGCCGAAAAAAAAATCAATATAGTTCATTCATGGTTACTTACAACTTTTCTGAATCCCTGCCTAAGTACTACTTTCCGGTGACTCCTCCGCCTCATGCAAACAAAGCTTAGCAAAGTACAGAAAAATGCATCGAAGGGACAGCGTAACCGCATTCTTGCGCACTCAGTGTAATAATATTTTGCTTAAGAACTATTTCTTACTGGGCATTACCAACGCGTTAATTTTTTTTTATCTGTTTTTATTCATGTTAATTATAAACGACATATAATTTTTTTTTAAAAGTAATATATGAACAAAAGTTTAATTTAATCAAAAATAAGGTACTTTTATGTTATAGACTGTTCACGGTAAAGTGAGAACTTTTGAAATCCCTCTCACTTAGAATAATAGTTATTAAATATATTTTATTTTAGCCTTAGACGTTAACTTCCAAGTGCGGTGAAATATAAGCACTACGTTTATTGCTTATAGGGCCATATTATATTTTAAAATGTAGTTAAAGGATAAAAAATGGCCGAAATAAAAATGTAACTAAGCCCTCAAAAGTGCTCACTTTAAAGTGAACAGAAGTATAAAAACGCTTGTGGTACTTGACATATTAAGAAACAACCAAACACGTTATAAATGGTATGATTTTTCAAAGGCTTGATTAAAGAAAGGTTGAAAATAACGCGAATAGACTATAGCAGAAATGGAAAAATTTCCGTTTCTGAAATGTGCACTGGACTGCCGAGTCCAACGCTCTTGTCAAATGTACCTACCGCAAAATGGCAGTTTCTTTACAATACGAAGAGCGGGAATATTCTCGAGTTCTTTTTGTTGGACAGTAGTTTCTAGAATAATTTTTCTTATTGAAATATAATCACTAATCAAAGCAATACCTACTAATCTAGATAGTAGATAAAGTACGAATAATAATTGTTATTACTATAATTTTAGAAACTAAATTAATAAATGTTCCTCTTGAGCCTTCACTAACAATACATCACATATAATTATAAGCGATAGCATAATATCGTCTACTGAAGTTGTCCGACTCACAAAGACATCAATATTACATTTACACACGAGAACAAATAAACTAAAGGAACAACATCTACACTGTACAACACCCTACACAAACAACATTATACCCCGTTTAACTGTGAGCCAGTAATAAGCAGGAAGCAGTAGAGTGAGTATTTAACAGTTCTGTACAGAAGCCTCACTTGGTCACAGAAACGATAATGTCTCGTGTATAAAGGCTTGTCAAGCTCAGCTTGCTGCCAGCTCAATCGGCGAAATACTCGCGGGCTCTACTGATTGGTTGTGCGAGGGTCTGGGACCGGACCTTGTGTCTGATTGGCTACCGCGCGCTGCGGAATGTACCCTATTGGCTCGGCCACTGGTTGGCAAGTAAGTTACCAGGCTCTGATTGGCGAACGGCTTTCCAAAATGTTACTGACTAGCGACGTCATTTTGGTGGTGCGTGCGCTGCTGGAGTTTACTGTACAATCGGCCCTCTGTATTCTTACTTACTCTGTGACTTAACTGTGAATGAATGCGTTAAGTAGACACGACAGTCAAGTTCAGTCGTCTCAGCGTCTAAAATCAATGTTCTGATTGCAGGGAACAACGAGAGGTACAACAACCAGATCGACGAGAAGTCCAACCAGTGGTTCGGAGCCACAGTGTACAGCTCTGGCGAAGACGGCATCGTAGTGGTGAGTGTTTCATCTACTGTACCACTCCTTCTAAGACTCCGGGGCCGCGGTTGGCTAAGCGGTTAGCCCGCCCGCCTCCCACCAAGGCGCCCCGGGTTCAATCCCCGGCCGGGTCACCAGATTTTCGCATGTGGGAATCGTGCCGGACGATGCCGTTGGTTGGCGGGTCTTCTTGGGGATCTCCCGTTTGCCTCGCTCTTTAATTCCGGCACTACTCCATACTCACCTCAATCACCCTCATCGGCTCTCAAGACCTGGCCGCCCAAAACTCTTCACTCACATTCACTCACTCTTAAGACCACCTGCTTTCCGTGGAAAGATCTGCACTGAGGCTACACTTCTATATCTTACGTGCACACTTCCTTCGCTATTGGCCGCTTGTCTTTGCGTAAAGAGAGTCTGCTACATGAGTGAGCCAATCAGAATTAAGTTTCTCCGATACTGACCGTCCGTGATTCGCGGGCAGACAAATAAGACGCCGTAACATTTCAAATGATCAAAGGGTTTTGGAACATAACTTGTCCTGAAATCTTTTCGCAAAAAACAGGTGCCCCTAGCTACCACACGAACTGTAGAAAAATACTCATATTGTCACATGTTTGTTCTAGACCAGTCAGCGTGCAGTTTGTGTTTCCACAAACTTGAGAAGTTTTTTGAGGGACTGCTCTAGAATATTGAATTAATCATTTGGCAGGATCAGTGAGGTAGTTTACAGTGTGCTTTGAATTTCTTCGTTCTTCATTTTAGCTAAAATCGACATCACGGTTGTCACGTGTAGAGATTTGATGAGTCACAAATAGCTTTAATTATTTTGTACGTGCGCTGTGCCTATTTGTGGGCGACTGCTTGTAGGTTGTATACTTCTGATTTGAGCACTTTTGAAATCAACCTGTGAAAAATGTCACTGCCACTACCTGCGTATATTTTAACAACTACACCGACTAGCATGCACCCAGTAAAGTTGGTAACGACTAAAGAAAAGTAGCCCCATTTCGTAACGTTTAGTTAAAACTTTTAAGTAAATATTTTTTTCAGCTTTTTTTAAAAAAAATGATTATCAGAGCCGTAACTAGAAGCTTGGGCGCCCTAGGGCAATAAGTGATTATAGACCCTCCTTTTAATTCGCCCGATTCCCTTGCCTCAACACGACAACGATTTCTAATAGTTTTCCCTAATTGGTGTTTTTTGTTCAACATAAAGAATGGGGATTTAAATTAGACAAATCTGACCTTACCTTTCACACTGAAATCAATATAAAGTTTACGGCTGGACAGTGGTATTTATTTTTAAATCAGTTGCCTTACAAAAAGTGTATGAAACTGGACCAATACCACAATATAAGATATGTTGAGATACTTCGATAAAATACAGAACAAATTAGGAAAGAAAATTTTATTGATAGAAAGGCTCGTTTGAAGAATTGAGATGTTTATCTTAAAAGTGATAGTTGAAAACAATACATGCTGTAAAAAAATTTAAAGAGAACAACTCAATTTTTATAAATGTATGAACTTTATGAGCAATGCTTAGGGACACCCGAATTTCGCGAAAAGATTTCACGACCAGTTATATTGCATAACACGTGAGCTGAAACCCACGTTCGTGATTGGGTGATCTAGGAGCTACGCGTCTCATGTAACTGCGTGCGAACCACACACGTGCGCTATCGAAGTTACATAAATATGATTGGCCAGTCAAGTAAAAAAAAATTAGCTTCTCACAAAGTCACGCCTCCAATAAGCAAACGAAAACTGATGGAATGACATAGGGTATTGAAATCTAGCGTGCGGGGAAAACTTTTCGCGAAATTCGGGTGTCCCTAGCAATGATCTGTAGGCTAGACTCCATAGTACTGTGCATAATCAAGCTTCAGATGTTTGTTCATTGGCTCCTGCCCCACAGAATAGCCAGTGTTACCTTACACCTGGCAGTATGGGGTTCGCTACTCGTTTCCTTGCAAGTCTGCTGTTGGTTCCGAGTCGTCCAGGGTGTGTAGTAATAAACTCTGATCCATTTGAAAAGGTGACTTCAGTGTACACGTGTTTGACGTCTATCTTGTCCTGAAATGAATTCGCGAAATTTTCCTACCCCCTAAGAATAAGTTGACGAAAATGTGCTGTAATCAACTATTAACTGATCTGCGAACTCCTTGACGCTGATCATATTTTTAACTTTGCATTTAAAGGAAGGCTTGACTGAACATATCTGAGGCGGGTATGTTGGAGACACTTCACCCGGAAACCTTCTAACAAAATCGACTGCTTTGTCGTCTTCCGTATCTTTTTCGCTTGCTCTGACAAGAAATTCAAGCTGAATTACTTGATAAGTGTCAAGAACACCTTTCATACCTTGAAATCGGTTATCTAATTGAGTGCATAAAGTGTCTACCATTGGGTAGAATACTATTATTCTGAGGGAGGATGCTGGCTCTTGTAAGCTTTCATCTTCACACAGTTCGTCAAAGTGTTTGTTCACCTTCATGAACCCTACTCTTGCGAAAACTTTAAGATATTCCCCAGCGTTTACAAATGTCTGAATCTTCATACACTAGCTCTCCAAATCTGTCACGCATCTCGATAAGCTTAAGCAGAGCATTCCCCAATAACTAGGGACTGGTGTTTTCCGCGAGAATATTTGTGGCCATGCTAGACTTCAATATCCTACACCCATAACCACAACTTCCTTTGGTTATTGGCCGCGTGTCTACGTGAGAAGACATATTCTTTATTTGACTGGGCCAATTGTAATAAAGTACTCCGATATTGAACGTCCATGATTCGCGGACAGACACGAGGCAGGTGACATTTAAAAATCCCCCAACCACGAAAGTGCATATGAACAAAAATTTTTTGGAGTGCAACTGGTCTTAAAATCTTTTCGCGAAAAACACCGGTCCCTAGTGATGTCACATGTCCACGTCGACAGGTACGGGCGAGCGTAGGCAGGCCTCTATGTCTCCTTTTTTTTTACTGTTGCGTCTCGGAGGCACTCCAGGTAGGCGCATCTTAGGGGCCAGTGTTATCGCGGATTGCAAGTACTTCCTGCCTGAGTCACTGTGCACTCGAATTTCGCGTTCAAGTCATCCACATTTTCTACTTCAGTGCGTGTTTGCGCTGTACAGAGTGCAGATAAGGGACTTGATGCACACTGCGCTGCGCATCATTCCTATAAGCTGTTCACTGTAAAATGAGCACCTTTGAAAGCCCTGCTTAAGATCTACTTGTACGCACGTTGTGTATTCTTCCGCCTTGTGCAAAATTAACATTGCAAATGGGTCCCATCACTTTATTCATGCGTCGGTCATGTGAAACTGTAAAATTATTGGAAAAGTAAATATCTTAGAAATCCGCTCTCGTTTTTACACATCGATGTGTAAAAAAAAAAATTAATTATCACAAATGGTTACCTAAAACTTTTTATATAACTTAAGACATGGAACTACATTCCATCCTCCATCGTTACCAACTATATTGGGCGCGTCTTACTCAGTGCGCCCGTTAAGATATATGCAGGCAGGGGCAGTGACTTTTTTCCACGGTTCATTTCTGAAGTGCTCACTTTATCGTGAACAGCCTTTAGCCACAAGGAAGACTGGCCACTATTGTTTTGCTGCGCACAGGATCGCTCACAGATATTATTCATGTTGTTGTGTGCCCCTTTGGAGGTCGCACAAACTATTTGAGGAAACGAGACTCTGATGGAGAACACAACATTATTTCACTACTTCATATATTTAAAACCATTAAAATCTTACATCCTGTCGCATTATAATTTACAACACTTTACATTTCATGTCATTACTTTAAACTCCACCGGCGGCGCGTGTTTCGTTAACTTACTCTATTCCTGCAAGTATTTATATATTCTCTAATAAACTATTGCCGCGCCTCGAACTAAGAATCCTTCTGCTAACTGCTGGAACTGCATTATCTTTTCGTTGCCGAAGGCTGATTACTACTGCGGCTACGGGCGGACGAAACCCCATCTGCTGGTCCATGTTGCCCCGGTCCATTTGCCCCGTCGTCGGCTGGATGTAACTGAACCTGAGCTCAACTCCTTAGCTTCCCTATATACTTGGTGGTTTACAAATTACCCAGTTTGTTTGCAGACTGCTCCTGCGGCGCGTGTCCTGACTGTCCCGGCGGCGCTTAGCTCCCGTGACCTCGCTCGCCTGGGAAGTTGTGCTGGTGCGTTCATACAAGCATCACAGCAAAGGCTTGCCCATAATGTGCAACATGCTCACGAACGCAGATATGATGACTGAACTGGTTTCTGTTTGGGTTAGGCCCATGCCAGACGTAGCAAAGGCCATAATTCTGTTCGGGATGCTAAGTAATAATTTATTTACTATGTAAATGAGGGCAACATTATTCGCTCCCAGCTCCGTTACTTACCTGCACTCTGAAAGTGCACAGGAGTGACGTAATTTCGCTCTCTGCTTGAGATGAAAGCGTGTGATCTCCAAGGCATTTATGAATTGGCACACTCACATTAAAAAAGGCATTGCCCTTCTGAAAACACGCATCGTGATTTGGAAACGCCATTGTGCAGTCTTTAACACTGGTCCTTTAGTCACTGAGAGCGTGTTAGATTATCTGGGGTGCAATGACAAACTTAATGTAAACCTGCATGTGGTTACAGTAAGCTGCTGTATATCCCCTCTCTAGATAACAAATAATAAGTGGAATTTCCAAGTTTATGTCGTAACTAATTTAATTTCAGCAGTACGTGTCCCAATGACGTAACTGGTATAGCGTATTTTACCTTAACTATCATTGTCATGTCGTTAAATTTCATAGGTTTTATAGTGCAGTTTAGTGTGCCTAAGTTGAATTCCAAATGAAGCGAGAACAACAGTGAAAAAAAAAAAAAAAAAAAAAAAAACCGCTTAAACTACCACCATAAAAGCCCGGAAAATTGATACTCTTTATAAAATCACGAGTTTTAAGATACAGTCGTTCTCGTTCGAGTTCACACCGATCATGTTTAATTGTCGAGATGGGGAGAGTGTGCGACTCGCACCCAGGAGGACGTGAGTTCCAACGTGGCAGGACTGGAGAGAGATCCTTCATAAGTCGTGGGGCAGCGGCGAGCAACAAGTAGAGCGCCCACCTCCCAGCAAGTCGAACCGCGTTCACTCCCCGGCCCGGGGGATTCTCGCACGTGGGAATCGTACCGGACGATGCCGCTGGTCGGCGGGTTTTCTCGGGGATCTCCCGTTTCCCCCGCCGCATCATTCCGGCGCTGCTCCGGTCTCACCTCGTTTCACTCTCATCGGCTCTCAGGACCTCGTTGTTAAGAGCCGCCTTAATCTCTCTACTCAACAACTCTTAATCAGATGGGGAGTCTTTCGCAGGTAATCAGCGAATGGTTACGCCCTCATCAGAGTAACCTCCAAGCAATTTGCACTTCTGTATACGTTCCTGTTATATGGCGACACCTTAGTGTTCGCGGCCATCATTAAATCTGATATTTTCTGGAGAAATAGCCTCATTAGACAAACCCATAGAATAAATAATGAGGTAGATCGATCTCGCTGGTTGCGTACAAACAGTCTCCGTGTCCCAACATTGAAATGCCTTCCTGCCAATACGACTAGCCAGAACTGCGTAGATTGGATGTGCGGTTACAGGACTGTTTAGTAAAACAAGTGCTTTGGAATGTTTATATCCTTGGTCTAACTGTGAGTGAGTGAAGAGATTTGGGCGGCTCTTAACAGCGAGGTATTGAAAGCCGACGAGGGTGATTGATATGACTATGGAGCAACGCCGGAATGAGAGGGCGAGGGAAACGGGAGAACCCCGAGAAAACCCGCCATCGAGCGGCATCGTCCGGCACGATTCCCACGTGCGAAAATCCGGGGGCGACCCGGGCGGGGGTTTGAACCCGGTTCGCCTTGGTGGCAGACGAGCAGGCTAACCGCTTAGCCACCGTAGCCCCAACTTCATTATACACAGACGTTTACTTGACATCCCTCCATCGTTGCTAGCATTACTAGGTGCATGAAAGTCAGTTTGCCCCTTAAACCGAGTGAAGGTAGGGGCAGTGCCATCTTTAAAAGGTGCTCAAATAACTGTGGACATCCTACACTTGCCTGTTCTGTGGCGAGGCATTGCTGGTCGAGGTCACCAGTAACTGCTTCGTTTTCTGGAGCAACAGCCCCAGCGGACAAACCTGCGCGGCGGCCACCTCAGGAGGTCACAGGACTGGTAGGTAACAAGAGTGCGAGTTCACGCGCGAGCGACGCGATAGCCGGCAGTTCAGGGTACCTCCGATCACAATACGACTATCTTCTCCGAGCTCCTCCCCGTCCTTACCGGTCGAGCAGGTAACGAGCGCGCGCAACAACGACCCATGTCGCCCGGTGACCACCCATATACGTTTACCTGAGTCAGTGAAGAGATTTGGGTGGCTCTTAAGGGTCCTATGTACTGTAACGTTTTCTGCGAAATCGTTGTTTGCTTGTAAGAGCGTATCTCGGTAAATATAAGTTCTGTAAATGCGAAGTTTTTCCAGAAAATATAAACAACGATTATCTATGTCCCTATTTTTTTTTTTTCTTTTGTCATATTAAGTGTATTCTTGGAGAAAAAAATTCGTGAAAATGGTTCAATATCGCATTTTTAAAGCTTGCCTATGCAGTTTCCTTAAGCGGAAAGAGAAAAGTACAAAAATACGGGCATAGTTTAATCTGTGGTCTTCCATCGCGTGTAATAAAACCCCTATGTTACAGATCTAGTTTGCACAGTACAGGATCACGACGGAAACACTGCACGCTTTGCGCGTAGGAGCGATGAGGCACTAGGCGCGCGTGTTAGTATCGCACATATACCTCCCTCGCTTCTTGACCTTGAACGCGCAGCTACGTAGTCCTCTTAACAGCGAGGTCTTAAGAGCCGATGTGGATGATCGAAGGGAATATGGAGTGGCGCCGGAATGAAGGGGCGGGGGAAGCGGGAGATCCCCGAGAAGACCCGCCGATCGACGGCATCGTCCGGCACGATTGCCACTTGCAAAAATCCGGTGACCCGGCCGGGGATTGAACCCGGTTCGCCTTGGTGGGAGGCGAGCGTGCTAATCGCTCAGTCACCGCGGCTCCCCTTTACCCGAGGTGAAACCGGCTACTCGCTAGGGCAGCCATTCAAGTGAACAATTTTCTGAGAGTGGAGTTTACAGACTATTTGTGGTTAATGATCCCGTAAATAGTTTTCGTCCCTACTAACGAAGTATATTACGGTTTTTTTTCTTTGTTATACGCATTTTTCATTATTAGGGACGGGAAAGTTTCGTGGGTTTAAGAGGACTATGTAGCTGCACGCCTCCAGCGCCCATACGCGCAAGGCGTGCAGTGTTTCCGTCCTAACGCTTTACTGTGTAAACTAGATCTGTAGTCTAACTGTGCGGTTTTATTTACACGCGATGAAAGTACACAGATCAAATTACCTGCGTATAATCGTACTTTCTCTTACCGCTTGAAGAAATTTCTCAGCAAGCTTAAAAAATGCGATATTTGACCACTTTCGCGATTTTTTTCTCCGTGAATGCACTTAATGTGACAAAAAAAAAGGGGGGGGCGTACGTAATTGTTTTTTTTTTTTTGTCCTGGAAAAACTTCGCATTTCCAGAACTTTTATTTACCGAGATACGCTCTTACGCGGAAACGACGATTTCACAGAAAACGTTTCAGTACATAGGACCCTTAACGCCCTGTTAGTTAGATCCCGCAGTCCTCTTTGCACTACTCGGAGCTTCAATACTTTCGCAACCAGTAAGTTATGTTAACTTGCGCGTTTGTTAATGACCCAAAGTTGCCATGCAGATGTGACTGATATATACACATGCATGGAATCTGGCTTTTCGTCAGTCACATTACCGCCATCAACGATCATAAATACGACACGTTTATGACGTCAGCGGCTTTATTTCGAAGTCACGTGTTCTCGTTAAAACGCTTGAAGATCAGCAAGGCAAGCCAAGTTATCGCGGTTTCTGGTTTTTTTTTTCTTTTTTTTTTTTCTTCTCGTTAAGCGAAGGAAACATCAGACAACAAATTTTGCCGAGTAAACAATTTCGGCATCCGAGTGGACTGAAAAATTCGTGTTGGAAAGCTGCAAGTTTCACCGCAATTTTTACGAAAATATAGTACAGTTAGTGGAGTGGGGTGATTTGGCAGGCTCTTAAGTTGGGTTCGCGATTCACTTAACAGAATAAGTGTGCCGTGCGCTTAAGATATGAATCAATGTGTTCAAGGGTGTTAGTTTACGACTGTCGCGTGCGGGTCTTGACGGATCGTGTGCGTTCTTGGCGTGACTTAAGAGATGGTTGTATTTTATGTCTTAAGTACAAGTCAAGACGAAGTAACCAATCAGAGCACAGCGACAGTTGTTTTTGGCGGGAAACTGTATTTACGACTTGAATTTAGGTTATATCGTATTGTGAAATCGTATTAAAATAATTATTTTAATCGAGAGACAGTATCCTCTCAATTTAAAGAATAGTTCATGGTCATGTTTTCTTTCGTGGAAGAGGTTATTGAATTCGCCTTAATGAACATTTCCAGATTTATTGATGTAAATGCCTAATGTTGGCATCGGCTTCCCCTCCTATACGATTTCACGAGTTTTTCAAAACGATTACACAAGCAATAACCACAAATAATTAAATATATGTAAATTGTACATTTTTCCAGGTTATTTCGGTTGCTTACGTCTGCTACGATTTTGATTGGCTAGACTTAACAGTTGCTAATTCAATCGTAAACTGCAAATCTTCTTATAGTCATTTCCCGTGTGCCTATCGAGTCATAAAGTACAATTCTTAATTCTTCAGTCTTTAATCGTAAACCCACCTTTAAAACTGGAGTCTTGGGATCCGATAAGAGTGAAGCGAGACGAGTGTCGAGTAGCGCCTGAATGTTAAGCGCGGGGGAAACGGGAGATCCCCGAGAAAACCCGGCTACCGACGGTATCGTCCGGTACGTGCGAGAATCTAGGAGCGACCCCGCAGGTAAGCGAACACGGTTCGCCTTGGCGTGCGGCTGGCGCTCTATCCGCTGAGCTACCGCGGCCCCCGTAGCTAGAGAATCATGTGGTTGGACGTTACATATGAAATTACCTCAAACAGCGAATTTGTTATTTGCGAAGTCTTGAGTTTTGCACTTATTTATGCACAGAAAGACGGTCCCGATTACGACTCGATGGTTACGAATTTCGGGCCACCCCAGAGGTTGGACACGACACGCGAACTATCACTAAAGACCAGAAGTTTTCACGGATTCTTTTCGACACCTTCTGGAGAACGCTGGCCCATACGTTCCTTTCCACTATGACAGCTGACAACCAATGCGCAGTTAACATCTACATATTTATACGTAAGTAGAGACCTGAAAAATTTGCGAGTTCAACGACCTCTAGGCTATACTCCATTGTTAGGGGTAGTGAAATTTCGCGAAAATATTTCAAGACACGTTATACTTCAAAACTATTTTTATTGGCTGAATTACTTTTTGACACGCTTTAACTGTCTCTACGCGAATCACGTAGGAGCCGTGCCGATGTTGCCGAATTATGAGTGGCCCGTTCAAATATGAAAACATCTTCTCAAGGAAACAACAACCAATGTCATTAGACAAACTGCTATTGGGTACTTATAGTATTGAAGTCTACCGTGTACTCGTATTTTTTTTCTCGCGAAAAGTCACTAGCTCTATCCATTGTTGTATGTGAAATCACGAGAATATCATTGTTTATTGGCTGCTTGTTGTATTAGCGGAAGAAGGCGATTGGGTCCGCATCTCATTGGCTGTTTATTATTTTCTCATAGTCGTGTAGGAAGTTTAAACTAAAGAGTGGGCCAGTACCATAAGCAATACAGACGCACGAGGTTTCGAATTCTATCTTGTCCCGAAACGAAACCGCGAATTTTTCAGGTCTCTATACATAAGACTGTAGAGTCCAGCCTGCAGTTCATTGAACACGCGAATTTTTCAGGCCTCTATACATAAGACTGTAGAGTCCAGCCTGCAGTTCATTGAACACGCGAATTTTTCAGGCCTCTATACATAAGACTGTAGAGTCCAGCCTGCAGTTCATTGAACAAGCGAATTTTTCAGGTGTCTGTCACCAACCCTGTTTCCTCGCCACGCGAGTGTGACTAAAGCTTGGCTCACAACCATCCGTCACGAACGTCAGTCGCCCGTCCGTCAGCCAGCCATCCGTTGATTTTTTCGTCCGTGAATTGAAGCGACTCACAATCCGTCGGGCCAGAAAATGTTCAGTGTTACCACCCAGCAACACTAACTTTCTCGCGCTCAGACAAATGTTTTTAATGAATGTAATAAATATATTAGCTTTCCCTAACGTAATTTATCAGTATTTCCTACGAAAATCTACAAGTCATCTTCAGTTCAATTCAGAGGTAAAATGTAAAAAAGTAAACAACTCCACTGCCTTGG
Organism: Dryococelus australis; assembly: GCA_029891345.1. Taxonomy (NCBI): domain Eukaryota; kingdom Metazoa; phylum Arthropoda; class Insecta; order Phasmatodea; family Phasmatidae; genus Dryococelus; species Dryococelus australis. The sequence goes on along the minus strand of CM056993.1, from coordinate 28,104,097 downwards.
GTATTTAAAAAGAAAAATGTCCACACAAATAAACAAATGACGGTTTTCCGACAGCCATGTTCAAAGAACGATATTTCAAGGCGGTGGCCCATCCGTCCGTCCGTCGAAAGTTAAAGTTTGACATATACTGGACGGACGGAGGGGAAAAAAAAGTTGCCTTGCGATTGGTTGAAGGTCACGTGACCGACGGACGGACGGGCGACTGACGGGTGGTTGTGAATCCAGCTTTAATGTTAGCCTCCTCAAGTTAGGAACAAAACGTGATTTCTTACGAGAGAGTTTAGCATAGGGGAAATTTCTGTCGCTAGGTGCGCCGTGCTCCAAAAGCCAACTTTTGATTAAAATTTTAAGCTACGTGAATAATAAAAGAGAAAGATTTTACTTCGTTATGAAGTTATTTTATATTTGATGTACGATTATTGAAATTATCCTGTTTTCTTAACGTAGAAAATAAGAGAAAATCCTGTACGTTGCCGACGCTAGCGCTTACCTAGTGGCTAGCCAAATTTTTAGCACTGATCTTCCCAACCTGTAGCAAGAAGTAACCTTAGAGTGGCCCGTCAGAATATGCGGTAGCAGAAGACTGGCGATAAAAAAAAAATAATAATTCGTCGTACGGACTTGTCTGAGAGAGTCGTGAAGCGACTTGTCCCGGTGTCGCACGCGTGCGGGCGCCTGTCACTTGGTCCTCATAACAATGGTCGCGCGGGGAGTATCTGCTGACAAGATTGATCGAGGCGGTCCCGTATATATCTCCCTCCCTCCTCCTCGACAGCATGGCTCGATGGCCCACCCATCAGCCCCTATTCACGCAATGATCCCCCGCCCCACTTATTCCAGCCACCGTTTACCTTCAGCAGCGACCACTGCTTCCGTCTTTGTTTGCAAACACCTGTCAGTACTACCATAAACATTGACGTGCCTCCGAACCGCGCAGAATATGCCTAGCTCACTGGTAAGTTGAGACCTTCTAAAAGCCTCGGTGAGCGTCATTTCTTCCTGGATACTGTGTATCCTACCACACGAGAAAATAACACTATAGTTCGTGCACGGTCGCTTCAAAAATTTCTGAAGCCCTGCTAAAGTTTTACGTCCAGGATTTTCCTCCGCCTCATGCAAACAAAGCTTAACCGAGTGTAGAAAATCACATTAAGGGACAACGCATCGCGTTCGTGCGCACTCAGTGTAATACTATTTTGCACAAGAATTATTTCTTACTAGCCATTACCAACACACCGATTTTCTCACTGTTTTTATTAATATTAATTATAAATTATATATTTTAGTTTATAGAATTTATAATTTACCCCTAGAATGTGTGCTGTGATTGGGGTATGGGTTATTGCCCCCTCAATCCTTCCCTCCCTCCCTTCCCTTGTGGGGGTATGGAGAGTTCTTGGTTCGATACCCGTACAAGGCGTAATTACATGTAATTGAATAATTGTGTAATGAGAGTAAGTACCTACACATGTTCACCCTTCGGCTGCCGAACCACAACTGACGAGGTTCGAATGCGAGGATCACAAGTGAGGAGTTTGGAAGGAGAGGGCTGAGGAGGAGGTAGTCCTTGGTTCGACATCGACGAGAGTAAATACATGTAATTAGAATTTTTCGCCTAATTAGTAATTTCATAATGATTAAGTACGATTAGTTGCATTATAAAATGTGTAATAACTACCTGCGTGATGGTACATGTAATGAGTAATTACAAAAACTAATTACATGTGACAAGAGTAGGTACACACTAAGTACACATCCGCTCCCTAGCACTGCTCACTCGCGACTGAACTGAAATTCAATGATATCATTAAATAAATTATACACCGCCGCCATGTTGGAACGGAGCTCTAGCCAAGCGCCAACAGCCAGGAGGGCGGGGAGGATTGGGCAGGGGGATGGTAAGGGGAGAGGGTATGGCCGCCATTTTGAATAAATGTGATGCCAGTACCCGTGTGTAACCCCTACCAGTTAAAGTTAACCAGAAATAAAGTAATTTTATATAAAAACAAGTACAAAATGTTTGTGATATATGACATATTTAGGAAACAACCAAGTACTTCATACAAGGGGTGATTTTTTTAAAGGTTTGATTCAAAAAGTGAGAAGAATCTGTGGAGAGACTATACCAAAGACCTGATAACGGCCGCTGCGGTGAAGAGCCTCACGCCTCGGTGAACTGAGTTCGTTTCGCACGTGGTAATCGTGGTGGGCGTGGCTTTAGGCATATAGTTTTTCTCGGGGTTACTCTCATTTCCCAGTACACAAAAAACCTAATGGCGTATCGGCGTGAATCAAATAACGCGTGAAATAGCCTAAATAATAAATGAACTAAGATTTGTTACCTTTTCGCCAGTTACTATTCCAATTATAATACTTATAAAATTAGACGCTGTTTAAAGTGGCCATCAATTTGCGTTATACAACAGTAGACAATATTATTAAAAATTATTAGTATTGACAATAATAAAAATCTGCTATCGAACAAGACCATTATAATAATTAGGGCCTACTGTGGTTTTATTTTGTGAAAAAAACATTAATAATGTCTACAAACATTTTTAATAATAAATTTTACTCGCGTCGATTTCAGCTACGAAAGTTATCATTTTTATAACTGAAATAAATGTACATACATCAAATCTGTTGTTAAAAATTTGTCTTGGCGTTAGCATATATATTTATTTTATTACAAAAATAATCATTATTTTCATTGCCATACTTGACAAAGTTTTTCTTCCAAAATGTGTTTTCTGTAACATCCAGAAAGGAAATAATTAATTTTTTTAAAATCGAAATAAGTACGTAAATTCCAGCGAAATATTTTACACTGTTACAAGCTATAACAACGCTTTTTCATATTGAATATAAGATGTACTTTTCTGTCAATGTTGGCAGTGTGTGTACTATTTTTATTTCTACTTGTTTGCACAACTGAGTTGAATGACCCGTTGGAAGTCACTCTCCTTTAAACGCCGTTAACGGTTATTTGAGCAGTTTGAAAAACGTCACTGAAATTATCCGCTTATATTTTAACTAACACACAAATTGGCATGCTCCCAGTAAGTTGGCAACTATTGCGAGAAAGTAGTTACATATCTCAACGTTGAATAAAAAGTGCCAAGTAAACAAATATCAACACTGAAGTGATTTCATTTGCTTTTTTTTTAATGAATATAAATGAAAGAATTAAAGAATTTGTAAAAATTTACGTTTCTAATAACGTCACAGTTTCACTTGACTGGCGTATTAATAAAGTGATCAGGCCCATGACAATATTAATTTTACATAAGGTGGAAGAATACACAATGTGCATACAAGTAAATCTTAAGCATGGCTTCCGAAAGTGCTCACTTTACCGTTATTAAAAGCCTATACCTTAAAAGCCACCACTGAGTCAACCAATGGACGCTTGTCGTTAGGTTCATTGCGGAAGAATACACAGTATACAGCCGCAGGAAGTTCAGCAGGGCTTTCAGAAGTGTTCAACTGCGAATCAGAGGTAACAGACCAGTAAAGGCTGTTCACGATTAAGTGAGCAGTTTTGAAATGAACCTAAGAGAAAAAGTCACTGCCCCTGAACGCATTTATTTTAATGGGTGCACTGAGTGACATTTGCCCAGTAAAGTTGGTAACGATGTATGGAAAATAGTTCCATATCTTAACGTCAAATAAAAAGTGCTAGGTAACCATTTGTGATAGCTTAAATTATTTCTGTCACTTGATGTCTTTTTTAATGCATCGAAGTGTGAAAATAAGCAGATTTGTATCATATTTACTTTCCTAAAAATTTCTCAGTTGTATTTGACCGACGCTTGAATAAAGTGATGAGGCCCACGGTAGTGTTAATTTTACATAAGGCGGAAGAACACATAACGTGCAGACAAGTAGATCTTATGCAGGGCTTTCAAAATTGCTCATTTTTACAAGCTTTCATACCGTGAACAGCCTATAATTCGGAACGCCTACTGGTAGGCAACGGCGCTGCACCGACGCCACAGAGCACGTAACAATACAGAGGAGAAGCTGTCGCTCGTACGGCGAGCTCCAGTCGCACTCGCTAGCAAAATGGCGTCACTGGCCGACAACATGTCGGAACTCCTTTCGCCAACGAGCGCCTATGGTGACTCATTCGTCGGCCGGAAGCTCAGACGATAGGGAAACATTTCGCAACGTAGTAGGCCAATTATAGAAGCAAAACCCGTTCCCAGAGCCTCGCGCAGCCAATCAGAGAATGGACTCGCCCACATCAAAGGAATCACCACATCATTTCATTTCCGTATTCTCCATAGTTATCATACGGGTCTCATTGTGAGAAGTCGTGTATATATAAAATTTTTAAAAATAATTTTTTTTGCAATTTTTCTTATGGAAATCTTGGTTCAGGACGTACGTTAAAGCAGATATTTTGTCGTCAATTCATCAATTTGGTTATTGATACATAGGTTCTAAACTATAGCGACAATGATGTATCTTTCCTGAAACTATTGCAGTGTTACAAGCCTTTAGCAGCGGCCTACGGTTCTTAAAGACATAACACACGCGAAACTCCTTTATGCTGTTTTCCATCGCCGCCGCAGCGTTTTCTTACGCACAGACGTGACTGAAGTGGAGTGGATTTGGGCGGATCTTAACATCGAGGTCTTTAGAGTCCATAAAGGCGATTGAGGTGAGTATGGAACAGCGCCGAAATGAAGGGCCGGGGGAAACGGGAGATCCCCGAGAAAACCCGCCGCCCAATTGCATCGTCCGGCACGATTCCCACATGCCAAAATCCGGAGTGACCAGGCCGCAAATTGAACCCGGATCGCCTCATGGGGAGGCGAGCAGGCTAACCGCTCAGCCACCGTGGCCCCCGCAGACGTGATCTAGACGGGTCTAATATTTTTTTTTTTACTTGGAAATACCCTTAACTACTAGTCCATTCACGGTTAGTTCCAACTTGTATGAAGCCCTGCTAAAAATTTACTTCCAGGACATTCCTCAGCCTCATGCAAACAAAGCTTAACCGAGCTCAGAAAATTACACCAGACGGACAACCCACCACATTCTTGCGCACACAGTTTAATATTATTTTGCATGAGAATCTTACTAGACATTACCAATACACCAAATTTCTCCATTTTGTTACTAGAGACCGGTGTTTTTCGCGAAAATATTTATGGCCGTGCTAGACTTCAATATCCTACATTCACAAACACAACTTCCTTTGGTTATTGGACGTGTTCTTTATTAGACTGGGCCAATCATAATAAAGTACTCTATTACTGGACGTCCATGGTTAGCGGACAGACACTTGAAACACGTGACATTTAGAATCATCCAACCACGAAAGTGCGTATGAACAAAAGTGTTTTGGAGTGCAACTGGCCTTGAAATATTTTCGCGAACAGCACCCGTCTCTAGTTATTACTCATATTAATTATAAATGAAATAATATAGTTTATAAATAAAATATGATTGTATGTTCCATTCAACCACAGAGAAGGTTATTTTTAAGTTATCACAAGTACAAAACGCTTGTGTTAGGTGACATATTTAGGAAACAACTAAGCCCGCAATATATGTAGGGATAGGAAAATTTCGCGAGTTCAATGACCTGTAGGCTAGACTCCTCAGTCCTCTGTATACCGGAGCCTCAGCTGTGTGTTCATTGGCTGTTGCCCCACACCTGGCAGCAATGGGATTAGCACGGTTTTTCCTTGGAAGTCTGCTATTGGCTCAGAGGCGTGCAGGGCGGGTCTAATAAACTGTGCTCCAATTGCGAAGGTGACTTCACTATTATATGTGTTTGACGTCTATCATGTCCCGAAATGAACTCGCAAAATTTTCCTATCCCTACGTATATGGGGTAATTTTTCAAAGGGTTGATTCAAAAAGTGTGAAGAAACCGCGAATAGACTATATGCTTGTGCCACCGCAGCAGATAGGTCGCGGCCTCGACATAACGAGGGGGTTGATATGGAGGGCGTGATACCCTCTTCGCCTAGCCGCCTTGGATGATGAACTCACTGCCGTTCGGTCGGTGGGTGGAACGGGGGAGAAGGCTGACGTTTTAATCAGAGCCGCCCGCGTGACAAATGTTAGCCAATCAGGAACAAGGGTTGGCAGGCCATTCGTCTCCGCTGCATGTGCGCGTGTGTGTGTGTCTGGCCGACGGTTTCATTTGTCCTCTATAGGGCCTTACTTTAAAACTAATGCAAACTCGACCGACGGTGAATTAATTGCCTGTATACAGGATGTAACTGAACAACGACAACCTAACCTGCATATTCTCCCCGAAATACCATGATGAAGGGGTTTGCGGTGGTGTAGTGGTTAGACTACCCGCCTCCCACGTCGACGAACCGGGTTGGATTCCCGGCGAGGCCGCTCCCGGGTTTTCGGAGGTGGGAATCGTGACGGACGATGCCGCTGGTTCGGTGGGTTTTCTCGGGGATCTCCCGTTTTCCTCGTCCCTGCATTCCGGGACTGCTCCAGACATTGGATACAGCGACTGGAAGGCCTCAATAAGAACACGTAGGCGAGACAGCCGTGTGTGCAGAGAACTCGAATAACGTACGCCGGCTGCAAAACGGTGGAACATCGTCTGCCAGTCAGCTCCTGGGCCGCGTTCCGAAACGACACTCCGAGAGTAGAGCAAAGTAACACAGAGTAACAGTTGAGGAAAGCAAAGTAACACAGAGTAACAGTTGAGGAAAGCAAAGTAAACGTGGTTTTGGAACGAGCAAGATGTAAACAGCATTCTGTGTTTACAAATATGTACTGATTAAGCAACCGATGTAAATTCAAAAATATATTTGTCCCTTTCCCCATATTATTTTTTTCCTTCAATATTAGTTGGGTACCCATCATTTTGCCTAAAAATATTCGACCTAAAATTAGGCCAAATCATTTTATTCCAAGTGACACTTTAGGCTAAATAATTTTAAGCCAAGTGACTTTAGACCAAATTATTTTAGGCGAAATGGCGGTTCTGAGAATGTTTAGGCCAAAATAGTTTTAGACCAAATGACGTGCACCCATATTAGTTATATACATAAACAGGTTTAATTGCGATACATTAATCATGAACATCGCGTGTAAAAATAGGATATCTTTTAAATAAAAGTGCGAATTTTATAACTCGCCATTTATAATTTTCCCATGAGTGTCTGTAACATAATGTTCACATTTCCTTTCAATTTTATAACTCGCCATTTATAATTTTCCCATGAGTGTCTGTAACATAATGTTCACATTTCCTTTCAATTTTATAACTCGCCATTTATAATTTTCCCATGAGTGTCTGTAACATAATGTTCACATTTCCTTTCAATTTTATAACTCGCCATTTATAATTTTCCCATGAGTGTCTGTAACATAATGTTCACATTTCCTTTCAATTTTATAACTCGCCATTTATAATTTTCCCATGAGTGTCTGTAACATAATGTTCACATTTCCTTTCAATTTTTATAATTCTACTAAACTTTCCGCCATTTTCAATTTACCCTTCGTTACTCGCTGAAATAGTGAGTGTAAAAGTTTTACTCTGGCTAGATGCGCAGAGTAATTACTCTGCAGTTTTGGAACACTGCCGAGAGCGAGTAAAACATTTACTCAAAGCGTTTTGGAACAACCTAAGAGAAAAGTTTCCTCGCAGAGTAACGTTTTGAAACGCCGCCCTGGAGATTAACCCAACCAGTGTGAATTCTTTCGCAGCATGAAGTAGCCATTCAGACATGACCAAACTTTCACGCATCCGTTTAGAGACCGAATAAGCCCTTTCTCTCTTTTGTTCTTGCTTGTAGGTTTACTTCCCACTTCCAGCTGTTGGTTTTATGGAGATCGTAGACTATGCCCAGAGCCCCGAGTATTTCGCGGATTGAGTTGGCAACAAGCTAGGCTGGACAGCCCTCTATACACTCGAGACAATATCGTTGGCTTATTGGTTGCTGTGATCAAGCGATCCCTCTGTACAGGACTGTTCAACACTCACTCACACTACTTCTTCCTGTCTCTTACTGGCTCGCAGTTTAACGGGGCGTGTCTAAATAATTGTCGTCCAATAACTACAGTAGGACAAAATAACAAGTGTTTGGAGTCTACCTCGACTTTGAATGAATTCGCGAAATACCCGTGGCTCTAACTATGCCATATAATAACCAAGTGCAGAGAAACGAAGAAATGACAAAAGCACCGTCATTTCTTCGTTTCTCTGTACTAGTTATTAAATGGCATAGTTAGAGCCACGGGTATTTCGCGAATTCATTCGGAGGCGAGGTAGACTCCTAATGCTGTGATTGGACGACAGTTATTTAGACACGCCCCGTTTAACTGTGCGCCAGTAATAAGCAGGAAGCAGTAGTATGAGTGAGTATTTAACAGTCCTGTACAGAGGCCTCGCTTGATCACAGCAACCAATAAGCAAACGATATTGTCTCGAGTGTACAGAGGGCTGTCCAGCGTAGATTGCTGCCAACTCAATCCGCGAAATACTCGGGACACTACCAATTGACGCTATCGAATGATGCGAATAAGTTCCCGTTCGATATGTTACCGGATGGCAAGTTTCTTTGCCGGCGATGTCATGTCGACTGACGCTCCGCCGTGTTTCAGTTCCGTGTGCTGCTGTTTGAGTATTTGAACCCCGTACTTCGTTGAAGTGTCGTCTTAACCCAACGACGCTCACGAAACTGTCAAATGCGTATGGAAGTTCCCAACTTTGTATAGTAACGACGCTAAACATTCCTATATTTACATCCCGATGGGTGGCATTTTTTTTTCTTCCATATAGTTTCTAGGTTAAAAATTTCCATTGCATTTTAAGAAGTTTACCCGAACATTTTTTTTTACAGTGAACTCAAACGGGTATTTACATGAACTTCAGCAAGTCACCGTACTATCGTAAACTCCGTGCCTTTTGCGGGAGGGATCGATTGCTTATTAGAGTTTCAATATTGTCTGCAACAACTGAGCCCTGACGGGGGGGGGGGGGGGGGGGATGCATAGACGTTAAGACACCGAAGATGTTCACAACTTTCCTCTGTCTATATTCAATAATTACATGGACTTGCAGGAAGTTCGATACCATGGGCAAGAACAATTAAACTCTACTCTCCATTTATTTCTTATGAATGATTTTTCTAATGTGTGGTTTAAATCTCGCAAACAAACAAACATTGGTTTGTTGCGCTTCTCATTTAACGAATAAAATAGCCTGTGCACATTTTTGGAGTGTTCGATGCGACTTTGCCTCTATAAAAATTAATGAAATGCCGTTTTATCACACAGACGCGACTATTTTGCAGTATATATTACATGATAGGTTACATTGCGTACACAGCGGCTGTCTTCAGTACAGCATGTTGAACACCACAGCACACGGGAACAGGCGTTGGCTGTTTACAGTAAACTGACCACTCTTCAAAGCATTGCCTAATTTCTGCTTTGTTTGCACATTTCGTATTCTTCCGCCACCCGTGAAATTAACGTTTCCATGGGCCCAATCACTTTAGTTTGCGCATCGGTCAAGCGGAACTGCGAAATTAAATTGAAAGTAATTGTTTTACAAATTTGATGATTTTCACACTTATATTTATTGATTAAAAAAAAAAAAACAACAGAAAACGAAAATCATTTCAGTATTCAAAAATGTTTACCTCACTTATATTCAACATTCAGAGAGTGAAGAGGTTTGGGCGGCTTGTGACATCGAGGTGTCGAGGGTTCATCGCAGGAGACAATGCACTGTCTATCCGTCATTACCGACTGTACTGTGCGCATGCGTGTTAGTGTTCCCGTTAAAATATACGCATGTATAAGCTGTTCACGGAAAGGAGAGCACTTTTGAGGCCCTTGTCACTTTTTCCTTTCAGCCATATTTTATCCTTTAACCACTTTCTAAATAAATATTGCCATGATAATTAATAAACACAGTGTGTTTATTCCACCACACTCGGAATTTAACGTCTAAGGCTGAAATAAGATATATTTATTGACTGCTATTCTAAATGAGAGGGCTTTCACAAGTGCTCACTTTACCGTGAATAGTCTATAGGTGCATGTGCTCAATTAGCCGTGAACATACCGGAGAACCTCTCCCATTGCAACATGCCTGCGCCACGCTGCTGATTATGCACGTATGCGGGAAACCCGCTGGATGAGAATTTATTATTATTATTTCTAACCTGTTCGCCATAACTTAGGAATTCAATTGCCGCGATTTGAATAAAAATAGTGTAAGTGTCGCGCGGCATAGTGAGTGAGTGCCACGTTCTGCTGCTGGCGTGCGACGATGCATCGTCGTACCACCCGTGGCGCCTGGCGAGTATATTATCAGGGAACGGAATGCCGGACAAAACATACGAAAGGAGTCGGCGGTAAATAAAGCGGGGGGGGGGGGGGGGGTGGAGGGGCAGTCGGGTTATGGCTGCACGGTCAACGAGCGGAGGCCGAAATGGACTGATGCGCGGAAGCGGAAAAAAAGACGCTGTCAAGGAATCCTTATTATGCAGGAATCGCATAGCCCCGACGAGCACGACACGACGGCCCGCAGCCGACGAAAGTACAAGACAGATCGTCGTGAGCCCGACCGATTCTGTCGTACGACCAGCAATTTCTGTCCTTCGTCGTGTCGTGCGGCACGACGCCCAGAATGTACAACATTGCAGTACGAAATTGAATTGCAAGCTTTCCGTGCAATGGTAAATACGCCGCTTAAAAGAGAGATTAAATTGAAAATTACTGTATCTAACTCTTAAGAATCATAATTTTACCCTTTGTGTGCATTAGCGATACCAATTTGTCACCATTATGTACGACCTGCGGCGTCAAATACCGGACTACGTTCTGGCGGTGGAACTGTGAACCAGCAAGCAACGCGGCACAGAGCAGCGCGCTGACGCCAGCTTACCTTGCAACACTTCCACAACGCGCCACTGACGTCGACGACTGTGGAGTCTAGGCTTGGTGCCGTCCTACAACGCGAGATGGTGGGACCTGCGCCATCCAGACAAAATATTCACTTCTGTTAGCAACGCCACTGCAGTCGTCTGCATCGTCTAGTCTGTGATACTGCGCTGCGTTGCCACGGAGTGGAACAGCAGCCTAGCCCACGAATTCCAGCCGCACACCCCAGCAAAATGGCGTCATTGGCCAGCGACGTATTGGAACACCGTTCGCCAATCATCGTCTGGTGACCCAGATTTCTCAACGTTCTAGCGGGGAACGTCTGAAAATAATATTGAGTTCTAACCAGCAAGTGATAATATAAATATTGAGCTGCATAAACAGATTTGTATGTTTTTCTAAAATAATGTGTTATAAATAGTACAATATTATATATTTCCAGAATTACAAGAAAATCTTTGGCTACTAGTTCACAAAGAATTGTTTGTAACAAGCACAGATATTTACTACTGTGTAGATGTCAAACGTGTGTAAATCTGAAAAGTTGGCAACCCTACATACAGGCGAGTCGCCGACGGACGGGAAGACTGCACGCTAATTGAGCGACGTGCGAATATAGGAGTGACAAGTCATGTTGCGAGTGAGTCATAGTCGGTCGGCCTTAAGCCCGTGTCACACTGTAAAATGTTTTCCGTTAAACTATTTTCAATAAGTTTGGTCAAATGAAGTTGGACTGTTATGACGTCATCGAAACGTCATAAACGTCGTCATTTTTGCCTGGGAAAGTTTGATGGCTTCAGTTTCCATCAAACATTTGAAAATTGGAACGGTTCTAAAATTTATTTGATGTTTGACGGTTTGAGCCGATCAGAATCGTGCACGACAAAAATCGACGTCAAGAAACTTAAAACGAAGTAAATTATAAATATAATTAATTTATGTAGAAGCTGTCTGGGCATGAATGCTATTTTAAGTGAATTTAAGTGAATTTTAAGCACATAATATTACAAAATCAGAGGCATTTATTTAATTGTGCAGGAAACATATCTTGTAAATAAAATGCTAATTTAGCAAAGAAACGAAAATAAATTACAATATTACTTACATTTCGTCCTGTAATGGACCGCACGGATAAACAAAAGTAATATCTCTCTATGAAAATAATTTGTAAATAATATTTCCAATTAGAATCTCCCAATAAAAAATTTGACAATGTGAGACGTTATTAGATAAAATACTTTGGAAGGAAAAAAATTGATGACCGTATTTTGCCATCAGAATTTATTTTCAAATTTAGTTGGCGGCAAAACTTTCATAGTGTGACAGCTCACGCATTCAACCCTCTCCCGCGTTCACGGTAGTATTTTCTTTGATCGGGCGGCTTCTTGCGCCGTTGCCTTAGCCTGCAATGGTCGGCCGCCAATTTTTTTTTTTTCTCTCCCCTTTCGCTTCTCGCTGCCAGTGACCGTAAATTCTCGGCGTAGCGGCGGCGATCCTCCTGGAGGATGAAATACGGAGCGCGCGCGAATTCCTCGGCTTTTTCCCCCCGGCCTCCTCATAGCGGCCACCTCCACTGCGCAGGCGCGGCTCCATCAGCAGATCTGGGCCGCAGCTACACGCGTGCTTGACGCTGCTGAAGTGCGTGTATCTGGGGTCAATGCTACCGCGGACTACGACCCACGCTTCCAAGAGTGTTTCTTCTCCACCAGTACTCTGGCCCAGACACACACCAAACATTTGTTATGTTTTTTTTTAGTAAACGGTCACCAGCTTCGTGGCAGTTACAAACAAACGTCATACTGCAGTGAATACAGCTGGGGTGTCTCGTCGTTCCCTGTGGAGAGTGGCGAAACAATATATCCATTTTGACGGAACACGCCTTTGATGCGATCATAACCTCAATTACATGCTGCACACCAGGTAGAGGAAAAGTTGAGGCCTATAAAGGCTGTTCACGATAAAGAGAGCACTTTTGAAATAAAAAAAAAAAAAAAAAAAAAAAAAAAAAATCACCGCCCGATAAAGTTGGTAACGATGAATGGAAAGTAGTTCCATATGTTAACGTCGAATAAAAAGTGTTAGATAACCATTTGTTATAATTTAAATTATTTCTTAGGCTTTCTATTTTTTTTAACGCCTCGGTGTGTAAAAATTAGCAGATTTATAAAAAGGTTTACTTTTCTTATAACATCACAGTTACACTTGGCCGACGCATGAATTAAGTGATGAGGCCCATGGCAATGTTAATTTTACATAAGGCGGAATAATGCACGACGTGCATACAAGTAGATCTTAAGCAGGGCTTTCAAAAGTGCTCGTTTAATCGTGAACAGCGTATAACCAAAAAGCGAAGATGTATGCAGAATATTCGGGAACTCCCAAACTCCAGACTTGGTTTCTTTGAACCAGCAATAACACACAAACCCTGTGCACTTATGCCCGGAAACATATTTTGATATCATTTAATTATCTTCAAATTTGCGGCATACAACACCTGCAGAACAAGGTTTGTATGGACAGGTTGCATAACAAGTAGGCGCGTAACGCTGCGTAGGTAATAATTTAGCGTCGCGAGCCTACGACGTATGCGACTGGTCCTATATGCATAGTAGCACCGCCTTGTTCTCCAGGCGTTAGACGCCGCCGCTTTGAACAAAATAAATTATATAAAAAACGCTTCCGGATATGAGCGTATGGGGCTTTCGTGTTACTATTGGTCCAAAGAAACTGTGCCTGGAGTTTGGACACAGAGTTTCCGAACACTCTGAATAAGTATCATAAATACATCGCAACAATTCATTAGAGATAGTATAAAATACATTCCACGCATATCGGTGAACAAAAACAGTCTTGAGTTCTAATTTACTTTCGTTCTGCTACCTTTTACTAAATGTAGGGATTGTAAATGCATACCCTGCTCACGGCCCTGGATGTTACGCCGTTGCGCATTTACCGGCATAGTTTCTATTGGTAAGGTGGCCACCTGATCGAAGGAATTTTTGCACGTCTGAAGTCTAAAAGCGTGGGAGCGTTAGGGGCGACCGAGACATGCGCGTCAACTCTCTCGTCGCCTCTACGCGCAAAGCACTGAACTGGCGCGCAGTCTTGCCGTCGATAACGCGCCTCTATAAGACTTTCAGCGGAAAAACCTACCATTTTATGACGTAATAATACAAATAAAGGTTTGATGCACGTCCCTATTTCTTTTTTTAATGTTTTGTAAGGGAATATTCATAGCCGGAAATGATCGTGAAAACACCCGTTTGATCCATTTTCACTATCACAAAAACATGATTTAGAGAGAAATGGAGGAAGCGAAAAATGCATGCATACGGGTAACGTTTCTTAAATGCTGTAACTAGACCTCACTCAGACACGTTGGACGTTTTTTTTTTTATAAAACGTTATCTGATGGAGCTCTGCACACAGTTCGGCGGCCTACCCATGAGGCCAACTTAATTGGCGAGTGTGGCTACAAAAAGTCATCTGCCTGTCTGGCCGGCCGACCCAGAACTCATTACACACAACTGCAGATGTTAAATGAAGTTGGTGCCGTGGTGGTGTAATGGCTAGAGCGCTTGCCTCCCATCACGACAGACCGGGTTCGATCCCTGCTTCCGGAATTTTCACACGGGGCAATCGTGCTGGACGATGCCGTTGGTTGGCGGGTTTTTTTTCTCAGCGATCTCCCGTTTCTCCCGCCCTTGCATTCCAGCGCTGCTCCATGTCCACTTCGCTTCGCCCTCATCGGCTCTCAAGACCTCTTTAAGAGCCGCCCAGGTCTCTCCATTACACTTCGGCATTTAACAAACAATTTTATTTCGAAAACAAGTAAAAAAAAATATGTATTTTTTTTGTGGCACTACAAGTGAAATATTGCATCTTTACAACATGCTGTTTCATAAAATTTACAAAATTGTTTATTTACCTCCATGTTTATGACACATATCTACTGTACTTGCTTATTAAAATTTAGCATTGGTTTTACGATTTCCACAGTAACATGTTTTAAAAATCGCCCTATTTAACTTGTAATTTTACAGCAGTAATCTTGTAATCTAGTTTCCATACAGTTGTACGTAAAAATTCAGAATATTTTTTTTTTTACATAGTACCTGATGTACCAAATATTTATTTTATTTTTTTAATAGCTGTTTACTTACTTTGAGATAATTACAACTCACCGGTGCGACAATTTTTTACAATGCACTATCGAAATACTGACAGCAGGTTTTCGCTTCTTATTGGCTCGTGTGTGTGGCTACAGAGAAGCTGTCTGGTCGGTCAACTAAAGACTCGGGGCCCGCAACTGTGGCGTTTCAAGGAAAAAAAAAAAAATTACCCACCTGCAAATGTCATATGTAGAGCCGCCTGTTTTAGTGAAAAGATTCCACGACTAGTTGTAATCCAAAATACGTTAGTTCAGAAACGCAGTTTCGCGGTTAGATGATTTTTCACTCTCGTGCGTCTTAGGTGCCTGTCCGCGAATCACAGACGTACAGTATCGGAGTAACCTAATTCTGATTGGCCCAGTCCGGCATGAAAATATTTTCCCTCGAACAATTAACAACAATAAAAGTTGGCTGTCAAAGTGTAACCTTCGTGTAAATCCGTCACCGAAAAATAATGGCTCCACAAAATTCTTATACCTCCGTGGCGACGTTACGTAAGATTATTCGTTCTACTGTTGACACGCACGTTGTAGAATTATTTCGAAAATCTCGAAACATAGTTTTCACGAAAACCGTTATCTGAGAAAGTACTTACCGGTCATATGATAAACTAAGGTTCTTTCTCATCACAGCACGGCGGTGCCGAGAGAGAAGGAAAAATATCCGCGTGCCCGGTGCCTTGTGCTTAGAGGCCACATCTTCTTAAGTGCGCCGACCGTCGTCGCCCTTATTAGCTCATCTTCCATTTACGAGACGGTACAGAATGAGCCGCGTGCTTTGGGGTAGAGCGCGCATGCGATATGCGAAGTAGTCACTCTCTGCGTTCGAACAGTGGACTGCATTTCTGCTATATGCTGTTCATGGTGAAATGAACACTTTAGAAAGCCCTGCCTAAGATGTACTTGTATGCAAGTTGTTTATTCTTCAGTAACATTGTCATGGGCCTCACCACTTTATTCATGCAGCGGTCAAGTGAAACTGAAATTATTAATTAAGTAAGTATTTAACAAATGTGCTAATTTTCACACTTAAATGCATTAAAAAATAAACAGAAAGAGAACAAAATAATTTACGTCTTGGCAAATTGTTACCTAACACTTTTTATTCGACGTTAAGAAACGGAACTACTTCCCATCCATCGTTACCAACTTTACGGGGCGCATGTCACTCAGGGCGCCCGTTAAAATATGTGCAGGCAGGGGCAGTGACTTTTCTGTAAGGTTGATTTCAAAAGTGCTCACTTTATCGTGAACAGCATTTAGTAGCTCTATCAAAAATAACGTTCATAGGATTTAAGGTTAGAACACTGTTTATTCAAGTGAGCTTCTTGAAATGTTCGTCGTACCTACTTAAATTTCCTCTAACCTAGTTTTAATGTAAATAGAACAATTATTTTCAAGTTGGTCAAAGTGGGTGGGATCTGTTTGTGGGATCTAACGTAAACAAACGCATGCATCACTACTGGTCGCGTGAATCCGACAACTGGGGCCATGCAGTGTTGAAGACATGCACAGAAGATAAATTTTCGGGTCAAGTACTTCAGCTGTTTGCCACCATCTGTACCTGGCGCCACCGTACATTACTACGACCAGTTGAAATGCTGGAAGGTTTGTTGGCTCATCCCGATGTTCTTATAGGCTGTTCACGCTAAAGTGAGCACTTTTTAAAGCCCTCTCATTTGGAATAGTAGACACTAAATGCATTTTATTTTAGACTTAGACGCTAACGTCCGAGTAAAGTGGAATATACAGACTGTGTTTATTACGTACATAGCAATATTTATTTAAAAAGGTGGTTAAATGATAAATAAGGGCTGAGATAAGAAATTAACTAGGGCCTCAAAAGTGCTGACTTTATCGTGAATAGGCTATATATAGGTGTTTACCAGACACCGCGTATTTATCGTGCGGGTTGTCCCGCGAATAATTCGTTCGTTGTTCTTGTGCGACAAGGGCGACTTTACTACGAACGATCATCTGCGACTGTTCGCCAAGCAGTGACTGTGTCGTAGCGAGTTCTCGCAATTCGTTATTTCGCGACGAGAGTTTTGGCTCCGACACAGCAGGATGTTGAACGTGTGTGATGTGTTCGTAACTCCAGACAAGTCCCACCTCGAAAGTTTCTTACGTTGTAAAACTACGCAAAATCTGTGTTTTATTATCTCAACGTTTTACGGGCGAAAATGTATTAAGAGAAATTTCGCTGTAGTTGTTTAGCGGTCAAATGTACAATTTTGAAATAAACCTCAGAAATTTATTTTCGCTGTCATACCAACTGGCATGTTTCTAGTAAAGTTGGCAACGTGAAGTAGTTCGATGTCTTGACGTCACATCAAAAGTGCAACGTTTTTATTTGCGAACTGCCATTACAATTTATTGGGATGTCTTGAAAATATTTTTCGTATAGTCCATTCTACCTTTCTTCACAATTTTCTAATAAAACCTTTAAAAACGTGCCCCATGTTTGACGTGTCTAGTTGTGTCTTAAATATGCCGCATTATGTCCCATTATAACCTGCCAAGATTGGTTATGACTGAGTATAAACAATTTGGTTACTGCCATAATACGTATGTTTCTTCTCATGCGTAACTCAGAGTAAATATAATCTAATATGACCTCTATCCTAGACGAACCTGGTTCCACTCAGAGACATTTAATAATGTCAATGTAAATATCATGCTTAAATAATTTATTTTTAAATAATGTAAAATTACTTTTCTTTAAAAATGCCTAGTTTTGTGTGGGTATGACGCAGCATTCCAACTTGAACATACGAATGAATAATAAGGACATAATGCTGACGATATAGCAGTAACAACAAAAATAATACATTTTACTACAGCAATATTCCAAATCGTGAAAAAAATTTTCAAATTAATTTTTTGTGTTTTAGGAAATGCAGTGTCCCCTACATTTTTTAAAAATCTTATTAAAAGACATTCGGTCGAAGAAAGTAGTAATTCCGTAAGTTGCAGGCATTTAAATGTTCGGCTTTGCTCGTTCTTTCATCTTAGATTTCTTTTACTTTAGCTGGACAATTATGTGTATAAGGATGAACTTATTATGCACCTCTGTCTGTTCTGGTGCGACATCTGATACTATTCCAAACTGTAAATCGTAACGCAGTCGCACATATATAACACGCTCATATTGTTGGTTCACTTTTAAAATTAAATTTTGAAAAAAATAATTTTGCCCATTACTACATCGCTTTTGCGTTCTCGGTGAATGGAGTGTTTACTGTTTTTGTTGGTAGCAAATCACGGAAACGTTTTGATGAGGTTGGTAGCAGCAGAAATCTGTATTGTGTTTTACGCAAATAAAAATCAGAATTGACGCAAGTGGACGCAAAGATAACAAGTTATAGTTGCGTACGAGGCAGTGTTTTTGACACATGCATCAACACACAAGTAGGCACCAGGCGGCGCCACAATGGCGCCAAGTGCGAGACGAAAGTGAAGCACGGCCGAAGAAGATAATATAAACTTCAAAAGCGCATCCTGTGCGGCCTGCCGATCACAATCCAAGTGGGGCGTCTTTTTTTGCGAGCTCGCGTGATTCGGCGAGATAAATAAATTAATATGCGCATTGTCCGCGGCTCTTATCGACCTCCGGGATGTCGGTATGCGGTTGGTGTATCAGGCTGAAAGACGGGAGGGAGAAAAAAAAACAGTCGAGCGCCACTTTGTGGTCGGTGTTGTGTCCCGAGGTGGGCTAAGCAATTTGCCGGTACAAATGGCTGGTCGCGGGAGGGGAGCTCCTCGCGCAGATGGATTCCTCGAAGAACACATCCAGAGCTGGAGGCTGGACGGGGAGCTCCCCCCTGAAGACGCGATCTATTGCTCCACTCCGCCGACGACAAATTGCCCAAGCACAGGGTTCGCTTTTTGCCTTCATGCCCTCTGTACCCTTCCTTCCCCGGAAAACATCTCCCCCGGGAGTGAGGAATGCGTGGGCAGACGTCGTCTCCCACCCGCCCCACGGGGTCCCCTTTTGTTTCTTGCCCGATGACAATCGATCAGCGGAGAATATAAACAAGGAACTTACTATCGAGAAGCAGAGGTCGAGAGCGATGGCGAGGGGACCCCGCTCTCCTCGCGCATTCCTCGTGGTCGGCGCGACTGACATGCTGGATATCTGCTGGTCGAGCGGTCTGGCGATAACCACTCCCGAACTGTCCTTCCGACCCTGCTTTCCTGGAAGTCCTGCACGACAATCACGTGCTGGGCGTCGGATACACGGCCCAATAGAAACAAGAGCTCCTCGCGGATCCCAAGCCAGGGGCGGGCAGACTAAGAGTTGGGAGGTTGGAATTACCACCGAGTCCCTCGTAGCCAGAGGCCCATTACACCTGCATGAATGAAGGAGATAATAGACAGGAAATGTTAAGGACTCCGTAAAAGTGAAGTTAGGTGCCACAGAGCAAAATACATGCAAATAATGGAAGAAAATCGAGAAGTAAGAATAGTTAACTTAATGTCTTATTTCCAGAAGCCCTAGGTAAACTTAAAAAGCTAGTAGTGAGTATAAAACATTTTCCTGGAGGTATTCCATACCCTCAAACCTCTTGTCAACTAACCTCCCTAGCCCCTCCCTCCCCCCTCAAATAAAATACAAAGTCTGGATCCACAATTGTTTCCAGTGGCGCCCTTACCAGTCCAGTTCGTCCCTGTCTTAGACACGTTTTTTTGTTCCGATAATTCCACCTCAGCGTACAAACTCATGAAACTCACCTACGTGACACGTGAAAAGACGTAAAAAATCTAATCGCTCTCTATTGGAGACCTAAATATTCCTCTCTGGGGTCTGGTAACGAGTCACGCTTTAGAAACGCGAAACATTTAAATATGTCTCAGTTTCTTGACTGTTCCTTAGAGTGTATATTTCTTGAGCGGAAACTGCTACACTGTTTTTGGACCATTGCTTAAATCTCACGGACGCATGCTGCAATACTGCACATCAGTTTAGATGCCGTTGCTCAAAAAAGTATCAAAAACCCTATGTATAGACCTGCGAAATTCGCGTTATAATTTGGCGTCAGGCTAAATTTTATAATGCTGTATATACTCGAGCTGGTGTCGATTCCACATTGGCTGCTGCATAGACGTGGTCACTCCTTTTTGACTCAACTGCACGATGTGATTGGACTACACAATTGTGAAGTGTTTATTTACTGGTGCAGAGTTATCCAGGACGTGTCAAATAAAAATATGGTCCAATGACAATCTTATTGCCAAAGTACATTGTTTGAAGTTTAACTTATCCCCAAATAATAACGCGAATTTTGCAGGTCTCTACTTATAAATAATACTCTGAATGCCTTCTATTGTCCATTTTAAACACTTCAATGTACAAAATATTCATTATTAGAGATGGAGCATAATGGTCTTTAACAATGTGCTTGATTAACTCAGAAACTTTGACCATCAGTTTGTAGTCCCATGTGGAACAGGGGGGAACTGAATAATGCCCACTGAGCATGGCGAATTCAAGGCAAAGTTACAAAGTGCCTGGTGGAATCCCATTTGTCTGATGCCTGCAAAGTGTATGAAACTTTTGAAAATCTGTCACAGTAAAGCAGAAAAAGAAAGAAACCCAGGTTTTAAACGAGAAGCAACTCGCTGTCATGATCTTATTACACATTTAGTGGGCTTTCATTTGGCAACTTCCCTTGTGGTTCTCTCAAAGAATGTGGATTGCTGGGCCTAACAGCGCATCTGCAGGCAGTCTTGGCTTCGTTCGTTCAGGATCTGGCCTTCTGCATGGTGGTCGAAGGTTCACCATCATGAGTCAGGCTAGCAGTGCCTGGGGTATCACAGAGTCCTGTCCTTAGCCCTATACTCCTCTCAGCTACGCTGATGTTATTCCATGCCATCCTGACACATTCGTTTCACTCTGCTCTAACATGGTCCATTACAACCAAAGACTCCCAGATGTTGGTTGGCATATGTAGAGAGCGTGTCCTGCGCCGACTTGCCGTCTACTTAGATACCCTGGGTGTTCTCCGCAATTCACTGAGGACCCGAGCCATGTATTTCTTCGAGAGTCGACGCCTCATCCCCCTGCTATCGGCTTCATGGACCACATCCTATGGCTCAACAATGTCAAGTACCTGAGAGTAATCTATAATAAATTCTTCATACAGCACGTTGTTAACCCCAGGTCGAATGCGTCATTATCTTATATAACCTTATTCTATCTATCCTCTTATATAGTGTTATCATCTTGCCTCTCATAATTCAATGTACCCATTGCCCCGATCTGACCGTGTATAGCAAAGGGGTGAGGATCATAATGGGCATGCAACTCATCACGCTTGTGAAGCTGCTTAATTAAATTTCTGGTCTGCAATCTCGTTCAACAATCAGAACCACTGAATTGTATTCCGAATGTTTACTTCACTAACTTCATCATTAATTACGATACCCTATATGACCTTGCAGTTTCCATGCTCCACCGACTGATGAGATCAACCACCTGATCTTGACCACGATCATCACCACCACCGCCACCACCAATGCTCCAGACCTTCAAGGCCAGGAGAGACGGCCTATCCATCCACAAATTGGATATGACAAACATCACACCGCCCAATAACAAAATCACCATCACCATCAACGACTTAGACATTTGATAGCTACCTTTCCACAACTTTCTGCTGTTCACAAATTTCCTGTTGCACTGATTTTTGTATCAATTTGTTTTGCGGAGTCTTTTGTATAATTTATATTACATTTAAAATCTTTTTTTTTTTTTTTTTTTTTTCTTGCTACACATATTTCACCATTTAGCAATCTTGGAAGGCCTGAAGGGCAGAACGAGTTATCCTTTTCATGAGTATGCATACATATATATATATATATTTATGTTTTTATGGAGATTTCTTTGCTATTGAGGACAAAACACACACTTTTATAGGTTTACTGCCTTGTTAAACTTTATCGGATCAAAGTAAAAAATTACGACTTGTCACCAATTCAATTTGTAAGAATAGAACTGCTCTTTGTAGCACTTTCTCAAATGCATATGAAAGATTGTAATACTTATTACATCTGCCGTGCCACATTAATTGGTACACTGTCGACGCACTATTTCACTGGCCGACGGCCAGCCAATAATAAACGTTAAAGAGTACAGTAAGCGTGTGAGGTGCAGCCAGGACCAATAGGAGTATGGTAAGTGAAAATACAGAGACCAACACAACCGATATTTCTTTAGTAGAGAATATAGGCATCTCACTTCAACCTTGTCCTCAGTGCTAGAAAATGCGTGCCATCCTCAAAGGGTTAAGAAATAATAATGAAACTTGCCTCCAAAATTAAGCACGATAAAAAATAAAATAGTCAAATTTTTACACTAGTCCTAGAAATCTCCTAAGGCCGAGATAAAGGGCATCTGAAAAAAAAAAATATTTTCACTATTGTTTTTAACATTTGTTTATATTTATCATCTTTATGTATAACATTCTCGAAGTGTGCCATGTGCCCTATACAATTTCGGGCACATTGCAATGAACTGAATACACAATAATTTTACTCACAAAGGTATAAGGTTTGAAAGTATGCATACATAAGTCCAATGTGTGCATATTAAAAAGTCTCTCTCTGGTTGCTCCCGTTATTTTCTGTTTCGTCTTTAGCTTTCTCTCTGCCCTCGTGTAACTTTTCACTTCTCTGTTGCGGGTCACAGAAAGTCACTTTTTATCATTCTGATTAATTTTTGTTACTTTTCTGTCCCATCACCTCGTTGTTTGATTAACTATTTCTACTAACAGGTTACCCAAAAGGTGAAAGTGGTCAGGTTGATTCTGCCTATCGCCCTAGCAGCCTGGGGGTCATTATATATTCTACTACTACAATCACGGCCGTAGAAGACAGGTTTGGACACTAGCTTGAAAATTTGACAACCTTATTGACCCATTTAGTTCATAAACCCAGCCGCAGAGCTCTGCTGCCGAAGTAGTGCTGTTTGACATGGCTTGCATAGAAAGGGAAATTGCAATTTTTTATTAAAATGGAAAAAAAGACAGTCATACCTCTACGGTGTTATCCCTATATCAGAATTGCTAATAACACTAGTTTGCTTGCAGCGCTCTGCGACTACTGCATGGACTAAATCAGTCAATAAGGCGGTCAATTCGTTAACATTGTTAGATAGGCCAGTATCCAGACCTGTGTTCTACGGCCGTGACTACAATAAGTAAGTAGGAATTGGGGAATTTCGCGACTTAATTTTAGGGCAAGCTAGGCTTGGGTCACATGTACATTTCTGTTATGTTTGCAACTAGGTCGCAGTTTATTAGGTACACCCAGGTGATCTCTGAGCCAATAACGGACGTGCAAAGAAACAACCACCGAATCCTGTGCCACCAGGTCCGAGGTAGAACTGGCTACACTCTGAGGCAGCAGCCAATGAACAGAAAGCTGAGGCTCGAAAATGCACAGGACAGTAAAATATATCCTACACGTCGTTCAAAACGCGAACGTTTCCTGTCCCTATCAATAAGATATGCATTGTATAGTGGCGCTATTCTGGTCTACGTGTTTCTCATCTGTAAACCCTTTCTTCCGAGTTGGAACTTGGTAAGGAAAGGGAACTGTGGACTCCTTTTCAATGGGACTCCCTTCCCGTGTGGGGACGACGTCTGAAAGTTAGGCTGTGTCCGAATTCGACTGAAGTACATACTTGTGCGTACCTGTCCCCGGAAGTGACGTCGTATGTGCTGTCCGAACTGCAAGTGAAGTATGCAAGTATACAAGTAAATGAAGTTGTATACTTCTCGCATACTTGCGGAATATGTGCCGCCATTTGAGAAGCAATTTGTAGGTTATAATTAATTTTCAACATAATTTTTTATTTAAAGTTTAATAGGGCAACACGACTACTTCGTAATCATAGAATTTTGAACTGAGTAAATAACTATCTCAAGTTTCATCTTAAAAAAAAACGCCAAGGCGAAAAATTCGTATCACGCCTATGTTCCTAACCTACAAAAGCTAAAATAAAAAAAGCAATTCAAACTGCACTTACATATAATAATGTAAGACAAATGTTAATGTAAATAAAATTTAAATATTATTTAATACTTAATTTAACTCCTAAAACCTTCGGCAATCATCAAAATTTTAGTCGGAATACAAGGACATTTAAAGTGGTTAGCTGGCTAATAACTGGCCCCGAGGCCAACAAGACTGCCTGTCCGAATTCATCAAGTAAAGGTAAGTGAAGTATGCAAGGATGCAAGTATATACCTGGGTTCGGACACGGCCTCAGCCCGGGACAGCGCCCTTGCTGTCAAGGACAAGTACTAAGTGTGGCGCGCGCTCTAAGAGTCCTCGGCGTTGCTCGCCGAAAAGGAATTCCTTGTGGGCGGTCCGGGAATGTCAACTCGGGGCCCCAGGGTTCGGCGTCCGATACGGCGGGCAGCTCTGACCTCGCTGTCACTGCTCCCCCCCCCCCCCTCCATTCCAGCTCCTCCAGACATTCGTGGCCGTCAACGGCGAAGATACGAGCGCACCGCCCAAAGAGAGAGAGAGAGAGAGAGAGAGAAGGAATATGGTTGTAGGAACCATCTAAGTATTTTAAAATATGAGCAGCCATTTGATGGGTTGTAACCCTTGCTGCAGCTGGCCACAGCAAGGGTTGCTAAGAGGCGATCTGGCGCGAGGTGCTGAGCGACCTCTGCTAGTTGAACCAGCCTTAAAAAAAAAAAAAAAAAAAAAAACCGGGGGAATGAGTACGAGGTCGGAGCCAGCGGTATATAAAGGCCCTTACACAATTGAAAAACTTCAACATTTGACTTTACGTTTGCTTTCCGACATGTTGTTTCTTATGGAGCTTGATTTCGAAAAGTTGAAATTTAAAGTCAAAGTCAATCAGCCATTTTGCCGAGAATCTAACAGAGGTTATTTGGAAAGTGCGTTATTTTATCGTAGGACGATTTTAATCTCGGTATATTAAGCAAACCTCGTCTTAAATTAAATAAATGGCAAACAATTATAATGTGATGAGGAAATATATGAATTGATATATTTTAATAAAGTAAACAAATGAGTTTTTGTTTTGAAATAAACTTTTAAAGTAAATTTTAATACATTTTTTTTAGAAAGTACGTAAAAGGCATTACTGGATAATATAATTATTTATATAACAAGATACACATTTTTACGAAGCTCGCAGAACCCATGTTCAATTGTCTGAAGTCTGACTTTACAATATTGCATTGTGTATTGGTGGTTTCTTCAGAGGAAAGGAAACGTAAAGTCAAATGCTAAGGTTTTCTATCGTGTAAGAAGCTTAAGTTTGGAACAATGACGGCTCAGAGTGCCATCTTGTCTCAGACGCCGGAGGCCCTACCCGGGGGATGACTGGCGAGAGGACCACCAGTCCGTGATCCGAGCTCTACGCCCGCTGCGACCGCCGTGGAGAGAGCCTCCCCGTAGACGACTACAATACCTGGGTAATTATATTACCGTTAGGGCGACTTAGGGCACGCGAGTCTTCGGGACAGGCGAAGGCCTTATTAAGCTCCATAAGGTCGATAATAATTGCATTCTGACTTGATTATTTGATTCAGAGTATTTCGATAATAATTGCTTTCTCATTGGATTAAATGGTTCAGAGTATCACTGCCTCAACGCAATATATTGTCTGATTCTAACTGCATTTGCTTAGCTGATCTTGTATAGTTGAATGTGTAATTAATATAGTTTTTATAAGAATTGAGTGCTCTTCCTCTAGCTACCTTAATCCCCCTAATTAATGCGCGGTCTCCTCCCTTCAGGAGAGATCACAGCACTATCTCCTGAATATTGTTAAATGCCTTTTAGAGCACTCCAACATAACTAAAAAGGCTTTTTCAAAGTGCTGTATCTCAAAATATAAACGTCAGATATTTACAAAAATACTTAGTGGCCCTGCATTGAACCTTGATACAGACTTTCCGCCAATAGAATGATAGGATCATTGTTAGAAGTCCCATACGTACGGTAACGAGAACGCTGTACAGCAGTCCAGAACCCTGCGCGTAGAGGCGATATCGCATTCGACGCGCGAGGCAGCGTCGCCCTTATAACTCCCTAGCTTCTCGGCCTCGATAGCAGAAAATAGCTCCAGGCAAGCGGTAGCATTAAGCACCGAGCAGCTATTTAATTGATTGCAAGTGTTGAATCATTGTTAAGTACAGCACAAACCAAAATATTTCTCGATTGCAGCACTTGGAACTGTAAATTGAAGTGGTACTCAAAGGAGGAGCGGAGTAGAGAGATTTTCTCAGCTCTTAACAGCAAGGTCTTGACAGCCAATAAGGGTGAAGCGAGGTAAGCATGGAGCGGCGTCGGAATGCAAGAGCGGGGAAACAGGAAATCCCCGAGAAAACCCGCCGACCAATGGCATCGTCCGGGACGATCCCCACGTGCGAAAATACGGGGAGCAATCCCGCTGCAGTGTTGCCAGATCCCCGAGATGGAAATTCCCTCATCAACGTCGAAATTTTCCATGTTTTTACCATGCTGTATTTACAACGGAAAGGGCAATCCAAACCACTTGGGAAGAAAAAAATAATAATATATCAACCGTTGCATGAGAATTCTACGAATAAATCTATCACTATAAGTTATTAACTCACCTTACGTATTTCAGTACTTTGGAGTTGTGCAAACATTGATTTTTTTTTGTGACAAAGTATTGCACGGGGTCGAAGCTTTATGACTTGTAAATGTTACAGAAAATCATTATTTCATTCCTGGACAGTTAATGTTAAAAGTTAAAGTTAACTTGAACATTAACAAACTTATTAAGAACAGATTTCAGAGATCTGGCCGAAAATGACGCCAATGAAAAATTGTTTGAGAAAAGTGTCTTAAAATCTCCGACGATTTTGTTGGGTTTTCAATTAGTTCCCCTTTTTCCACACTTGAAACATAAACCTCATTTATCACTCGGCCCGTGGAAGATTTCCCATTCCTCCGCCGGGAATCGAACCCGGTTCGCTTTGATGGGAAGCAAGTATCTGGCCCCACTACCGCCGCGAGCCGCTTCGGAACCATCGAGGTAATAGACGATGGAGTGGCAACAGCCTATCTTCTCCACGTTTATCAAGCGAAGCCGATTTCTTGTCCGACTTCTTTCGACCGCAGACCGATTGTTTACGTCAGCCGCCATATTACAAGTGGCGAAAGTTACGTTGTACACCGATATTACCAGTGATGTAATTATTGCGTTTTGGTCTTGCGGGATGTGTCTGTGGATCAAAATGCTATACAATATTTTGCCACTACTGGCTCTGTCTTTGTCTTTAATTATCGTCTGTTGTCCGGCTTCACTTTCGTGTCTCGGCTTCCACTCCATAGACTAATACCTCCATGTTCGGAACTCGGAAATGTTGATACACCTCAATTTTTTCTTTGTCAGCAAGCGGCTTCAGAGGCTATTGTAAAGAAAGGGGGTAGAAAAGCCTGCGAGGACAGCTGCAAGAGACGGCATCGTCCTAAGATCGTCAAGGTCAAGGAACAGGGTGTATGGGTATCAGGGGGGTGTGGTATAGACCCTGCCGCAAGGCGTCGTCGCGATAAACAAGCATTCTTTATAGCAGAGGCGGCGGCACGCAGGCCCCTGGGTCGTGGGTTGGGGGGGGGGGGGGCGTCTTTCGCGAGATAACCATCGCCGACGAGCATCTGTCATAACCCGCGCGTGAGTAGCGTGTCAAGTACGTTGAGAAGAGGAGGGGGAGGAGAGGAGTGGTTGAAGAAGGGGGCAAAGGGGAAGTAGCAGTATATCCTCCCATTCACGTGCTTCCTGAAGTAACTCGGCAACCGTATCGCGACGAAACTGTAAATGCCCGCGCGTTCATAAGCCGGCTGCGTTCGTGCGTGGCTAGTAACCTACAAGCGACACGGGCCAAGCGCACCTCGAGTGTGTGAATAGATATTTGGACGGCTCTTAACATCTTGAGAGTCGATGAGGGTGGTTGAGGTGAGTATGGGGCAGCACCGGACTGAAAGGGCGGGGGAAAACGGGAGATCCCCGGGAAAACCCGCCGGCCAGCGGCATCGTCCGGCACGATTCCCACTTGCGAAAGTCCGGGAGTGACCCGGCCGGGGATTGGGCCCGGTTCGCCTTGAGTGGGAGGCGAGCAGACTAACCGCTCAACCACCGCGGTCCCTGTAACAAGCCAAAGGAAATGATGCATTGTCGATGCAAATTAAGAAATGTATGCAGCAGTTATCTGTGAACTAGACATAATTCAAAATACGAAAACTGAGCCACTGAGGGCAGAGACAGTCTGCGGATAAATTCCGTGACCCCATTCGGCTAGCTTAGGTCTTTTGTGGCCAGTCTATGAGCAATCCCGTTCACAAATAAAATACATGTTAACACCTCGCAATGCGAGCTCAGGGGTGAATACAGAGGGGTGGTCACAGGGGAAATTATTTACCCCTTACCATCCCCCCTCCGCAAATACTCTCTTATTGAACTTGAACTGTCCTGTAAGTGTTATAAAACTGAAATGAATAAATATCAGAAGTTTTAAATTATTTATATTAATTGATATATTTAATATTTTCCCTAACATTATGATGAGACAGTACCTTCCTCCCATGCCACAAACAGAGAATCTACATCTACACATGCACAAAGGTATGTTGACACAGCCTATATCCGCCGCTGCGAAAGCTTCTGTTCGTTGACAAAATTACTGAGATTTAGATATCTTATTCATTTACGTATCAATAGAAAATATATTTACGTAAAACTTAAAGCTTTCGCGTATGCGAGTGGCCGTTGGCTACTTCAGTGTCCGTTAGCAGCAAGGAAAAAACATCTTTCAGAAACCAGAAAAACACTTCAGTTAATCAGTGGGAACAAATGAAAATCAATAGTGAATTCCATACATAAATTTTGTTTCGCCATTTATTTAAAAGTTAATTTATATGCATTAAAATTAGTTTCATTACCGCAGAATTACCCGATAATATACCTTCATTAGAATATTAATTTATAAAGTTATTATTTTATTGTAATTTCACACAATCCCCGTAGGGACTATTTTAAATATAATAATACAATATCCCGAACGTTTGTTAATATTACTTATGAACAAATATCTTGAATGACGCGCTGGCGACTCACTTCACGGGCATTACACATCTTCAGACCCAGTGATTTCAGTGTTTTCAGTTATCTTTGTAGCCTTGTCATAGTTGACGTTACTGAAATTACTGGCCAGCGAAATCGGCGAGTAACGCTATTGCCTCGGCGGCTTCATCTGGGATGTTCGCATCCCACACATTCTGGGGCACAACTCGCACCAAGCTATCTCTCCCTTGTCGAACACCGAAGCAGCTGACTTACTGCGTAGAGTGCGTCACGAAACGTACCGCTGCGCGCCCGGCTCACGCCTGTAATACCTGGGTTCGAGCCCAGCTCTTGTCGCTGGAAGCCAAAGCGCGAAGCCATACAAGTGGTAACGGACACGAAATACACACAGCACAGTTTATCAAAGGCTGTTCATGATAAAGTGAGCACTTTCGAAAATCAACATTACAAAAAAATTACTGCTTCTATCTGCATATATTTTAATGGGCGCGCTGAGTGGCATGTGCCCAGTAAAGTTGGTAACGATGGAGGAGAAAGTACATCCATATCTTAACGTCAAATAAAAAGTGTTAGGTAACCATTTGTGATAAGTAAAATAATTTCTTTTACTTTCTGTATTTTTTTTAAAAGCATCGAAGTGTGAAAATGAGCAGAGTTGTAGAATATTTACTTTTTTAATAATTTCACTTGACCGACGCATGAATAAATTTATGAGGCTCATGGCAATGTTAATTTTACATAAGTTATAGGAATACGCAACTTGCAGAGCTTTCAAAAAGTGATCATTTAACCGTAAACAGCCTATATATAAACAAAATTATTAATAATGGGCAGTAGAAAACATGTAATTTATTTTAAGGGTACCCAGTTGCCATATCACATAGGTAACGTCAAATGGCGTTAAAGCCGTTTGACCGTAAATTGTTTTATTCCAAGAGACTTTAACGCCGGGAAGATTTTTAATCCATTTGAAATCTATGCCACTTGAATTGTAGGCTACTCGATTTTTAGGCGAAGGAAAGCTACGCCCGAGCAAAGTTAATTTGAAAATTTAATTGTTTTTCAGAACAAAACTTGCATGGTAGTGCAGTCTTTGTTAGGCTGGTGTTTAACATGACGTCGCAAGAACACGACAGCGCAGAAACAATGATATTGCTAACGATATAATGTCTTATTTGTATAGCCACTGAAAGGGACATGATTGATTTTAAAATAATTTATACGATAAAGGACATTTGATTGGGTCAAGTGTCCGGTGTGGTATGGGCCAATAGGACGATGGTGAATTTTAACATAGACACCAACCTAACCGGTGTTCTCGCAGTAGTGGATATAGGTGACTCACTTCTAATTTGCCTTAAGGGGGCCGCCTACCTGACTCGATATGGTACAGAAGCGAGCGAACGCTAAGATCGACAATGGCACGCACTTCAAGTGTCGCATCGCCACTATGCGCGAAGCACTAAACTAGCGCGAAAGCTTTTCGTCAAACCGTTTTTACTATGTGACCATATTATTTTACTGATGGAAAGTCTGTTGCAAAGTTCAATGCAGGATTTTATCTGAGTTTCACGTAGATCTAGTCAGCACATTTTGACATACGGCAGTCTGAAAATGCTGTTTTAGTTATGTTGGAGGGCTTGGAAATAGTGGTTCTAACAGGCGTAGCGTCATGGAAGCGACATTCCGTCATCGCCTGAAGTTTGTTTTCTGTTAGTAAATTAGCACATTGGACGCACGTGGAATAGTTTCGTAAAAAAAAAACGGATTTCCCAACACACTGCTACACATTTCTAGCGCCTAGTAGGCAACCCCCTTAAGTGCTAGTAAAAGTGTAAAGACCTCAATGTGATAAACCGTTGGAAATTTAGGTCATGTGACCTATGACTAGAGACCTGCAAAATTCGCGTTATTATTTGGGTACATGTTAAACTTGAAACACATGTACTTTTGCAATACGTTTGTCATTGGACCATAATTTATGTGACACGCCCTGAGTGACTCTGCCCCAATAAAGGAACACTTCACAATTGTGTGCCCCAATCACGTGTAGTTCAGTCGGAGAAGGAGTGTCTTCACGTCTATACAGCAGCCACTCGAGAAACGACGCCGGCCCTAGTGCATACAGTACTGTGAAGTTCAGTCTGACGCCAAATAATAACGCGAATTTTGCTTGTCCCTACCTATGACTAGAGACCTGAGAAATGAGTTCAATGACCTGTAGGCTAGACTTCACAGACTCCCATACATACATCAACTGTTTATTGGTTGATTGTTGTGGTAGTAAAAGGCGGTGGTTGGGCGCACAATTTAATGCATGTTTGTTATTGGCTCATTTATCTCCAGGGGGTGTCAAACAACATGTCGACCAATTGCAAAAGTAACATGAACGTACAAGTGTGTGAATTCCAACGTGTCTAGAAATGAACCCGCGATATGACAAGTGACCCTCAGGCAAACCGAACTGCAGGCCAGGTGGCACGTTTCAATTCCGCTGGCACGTGGCGAGATGCAGTGGACGGTTTGCGACACTCTCGCGGTGGGCTGTCACGAGACGGCCATCTTTGGAACGGGCGTGTTTCGCCATGGAACTCCAGGTACCCCGCCAAGCCTTGCGTGGTTGCGGTGTCCACGAATGTCGCGCGGCTGTCTGTATGCTGGTCGCGCGCGCACTTGCCATCTGCCCATCGTCCCACACACACACGCGAGACGCGCCTTGCAGTCGTTGTCCAACACGGCAGACCCTGCCATTTCGGCCCCGTACATGACCAGTGACGTATTGCAGGTTCCTGTTTTGAACCGCGGCTTTGCTGGTCTGACTGGCGGGCTGTCTGAGTTGCGCCGGGACGTGCAGGGCGTCCTGACCTCTGGGCTATGTGTTCTTTGCGGTCTAGTGAGGGAAACTTCCTCACCCCGCAGAGAGTTACAACTGCTGCAACCGTATGGGCGGTATACCGAGCACACCCCCCGCTCTGAGCTTCGGCAATGATGGGAGTTCCTGTTTTGAACCTCGGCCAAACCATGTAATTGTGCATCGTTTGTTATTGCTCCAGTCTCCAGCTGAACGCCTTCACTGGAGTTAAGATGTAAAATTCTTAATGTTTGAATATCTGTTCAACTTCATGGAGTCTTAGCGAAGTAAAGCCCGCTATCTGCCTGTAGGCTGTTCACGGTAAAGGGAGCACTTTTTAAAGCACTGCTTAAAATCTACTTATATGCACCTTATGCCTTCTTCCGCCTGATGTAAAAATAACTTTGCCATGGGCCTCATCACTTTATTCGTGCGTTGATCAAATGGAACCGTGAAATTACCAGAAACGAAAATTTTTTACAAAATTTTTACACTTCGATGTATTAAAAAGTATTAAAGTTATCATAAACGGTTACCAAACCCTTTTTATTCTACGTCAAGATATGGAACTACTTTCCATCTTTCGTTACCAACTTAACTGGGCGCATGTCAGTCAGTGCGCCCGTTAAAAATATATGCAGACAGGGGCAGTGACGTTTTTGTAAGGTTGATTTTAAAAGTGCTCACTTTATTGTGAACAGCCTTTAAATACTGTTCACGATAAAGTGAGCACTTTTGAAATCAACCTTAGAAAAAAAGCACTGCTCCTGCCTGCATAATATATTCACACGGGCGCACTCTCAATAGCACGCGCACAGTAAAGTTGGGAACGATGGATGGAAAGTAGTTCCCTATCTTAACGTCGAATGAAAAGAGTTAGGTGACCATATGGGATAACGTAAATAATTTTTTTCACTTTCTGCTTTTCTTTAAAGTATGGACGAGTATAGTTGAGCGTGTTTCTAAAATATTTACTTTTTTTTTACAGTTTCACTGGACCGACGCATGGATAAAGTGATGAGGCTCTTGCCAGTGTTAATTTTACATAAGGCGGAAGAATACGCAACGTACGTGCAAGTAGATCTTAAGCAGGGCTTTCAAAAATGCTCAGTTTATTGTGAACAGCCTATAGCCATTTTACCGTCAATTGAGCCCATTTGAAATTAACTTTTGAAAAATGTCACTACCCTTACCTGCACATATTTTAAAGGGCGCGCAGACTTGTAAGTGCACCGTAAAGTTGGTAACGACAGAGTGAATATAGTTCCATGCATTTTCGTTGAATTAAAAATGTGAAATAAAGATTTGTGAAAACGGAAACGATTTATTTCTCTTTCTGTTTTTTTTTTTTTTTTGATGCTACAAGTGTAAGAACAAGCACAATTGTAAAATATATACTCTCCTAACAATTTCACAGATTCACTTGACCGACGCATGAATAAAGTGATGAGGCCCCTGGCAAAGTTAATTTTGCAAAAGTTGCGGTGGAAGGATACGCAATGTGCTTGCAAATAGAACTCAAGCATATAGGGTTTTCAAAAGTGCTCAGTTAATCGAGAACAGCCTAAAAGTACAGTTTAGGTCAGTATTCAGGCCACTTTCTTCCTTCCCGTTTATAGACTATGGGCATGAAGCGGTAACGAAACCCAATTGAATCAAAAATCGAGGTGATCAGCAGGCTATACACGGTGTTTCGTAATTGTCTGAACAAACCCCTCCTGTGTATTTGTCACGAATTCATAAGGCAAATTCGTATATGCGAACCATGGTCTAAATGTTTCCTATGTCAGTACACGCCCTTGAAGATGGAGCACGACAAGGTTGCTGAACATTTCACAAAACGTATTTACGGTGGTACTCCAATAAACTTGTGGATAACGTATAAATTAATAAATACCTGTAATCAGTGTAATGCCTGTCTCTACCATCAAATAATGTCGTTGAAAAATAGGGGCTGCGAATATGATTTTGCATAAAATTTCGAGAAGCCAAATTCACGCATTAGTAATCTACACGTTCAAATCAACAGAAAGGTCATGTGAGAGCAATTCCCAAACTAACGCATACATTTCAAAACTAACGCATACATTTCAAAACCAGGTCTAGTTGCTTTTATACTTAATTGATGAATTACTCGAAAACGGCTAAGCTAAAGGGATCACGCAAGACGTCTTATTTGGTAATGTGAACGTGTTAATTACTAATATGTTATTGGATAATAAATCAGTTCCCTGAATCACGAAATTTTATGCGGAAGTAAGGCTGCAGCCCATATGTTGTCCACGAAAAAATCTATTTACATAAATTGATGTTACACTAGTTTCCAGATCTTTGTGGCGGGTCAAGTAGACTGCTTCTTAAAAAGTTTTAACGTACTATGCACATGCCAGAAATCGTGCTTCCGTTATTAGCTGCCTTGTGTGTATGACAGTAGATACTTGCCCATTTTAATGGGTAAAATAAAATTTTGATAATCTAATATTGTACATTCATTAACATCGAGGTCTTGACAGCCGAAGGGTGTGAAGTAAGTTGCGTATGGAGCAGTGCCGGAATGAAGGGACGAGGGAAACGGAAGATCCCCGAGAAAACCCTCCGACCAGCGACATCGTCCGGCACGATTCCCATTCGCGAAGATCCAGAGTATACCAGCCGGGGATTGAATCTGGTTCGCCTTGCTAGGAGGCGAGTTGTCTAACCACTACACCACAGTGGCCCTGGTGTAGAAAGAGTTGCCCGAGTCAGAAAATGCTACCCCAAAACACTTTTGTTCATATGCTCTTTCGTGGTTGGATGATTTTAAATCTCACGTGCCTCAAGTGTCTGTCTGTGAACCATTGATGTTCAGTATTAGGGTACTTTATTCTGAATGGCCCAGTCCAATAAGAATATGTCTTCTCGCGTAGACACGTAGCCAATAACCAAACGAAATTGTGTTTGTGGACGTAGGATATATAAGTCTAGCATAGCCATAAATATTTTCGCAAAAAACACCTGTCTCTAATTAACGTCTTAGCTGTAAGAATCAAAGACGTCCGGCACAGCGCTGTCAAACTGGGGCGTTTGAATCGGGCGTTAAAACCTAGCATACGCACTTATTATTTCGCAAAAAAAAAAAAATCACTGCGCCTGATTGTTATTTTGTGTAAATCGCGAAATACATAAAAAAAAGAATATCAGCTCCCATCAGTCCCAGAGATTCCAACAACAATTTAGTACGATATCGTCTGTAACATTTAAAGTAAACGAAGTACAGAAAAATAAACCGAGCAAGAAATCATAATCACAATTGTTTAAAATTTTGCATTCTATGCCTACTTTAGAACACACTTTTTGTGTCGGTACTTTGTGTTGATGATATAAACGGCATATATAATACCAAAGCATGTATCTATATTCACCCACTAGTTTCGTGTGTCGCAGAACTGGCGTTTTGTTCGTAAATCCAAGGTCGAGGTACGACAAGCGGCAAATGCTATTTACCTATAGAATTGCGTGTTCACTAATACTTGCATTGAAAAAGTAGGACATACCCTTGTAATAGTTTCACTGCACATATTCACTATTTGCAACAGAACAAAAGTAATTTTGACATATTACACGGATTTTGCATGCATTTTACGTAGCATGTGCATTGTTTTAGGCCTTAGTATTATCTGCGATGATACTCTTCTTACAAGCTTAATGTGTCAGCGGTTTATTGCTGAATGCGTTCCCCTAGGAGTGCGTTACGAAGAATATCACCGCCGAAACCTTGCTTGGAAAATACCCGTGGATTTTGTTTCGTGGCCCGGTCATAGATTACGCACATCACAAAAAGTGTTACCGTTTTCATGCTCAAAGGCCCTCGAAGGCTTCAGGATGACCGAAGAGTTTTCATTCGCCGTCCACACCTCGGTTTGAAGCATAAAGTGACATGGGGTAAATGGTTACACTTTAAGTCGGTATATGTCTACCTGTGTATGCCTACCTGTCTATTTCCTAGTTTGCACTCTAGCCACTAAAACCTAGTTCTGCAGCTGACGTCACGCAACGCTTACTAGATATCTCACACCAGAAGTAGTGACGGGCCGGTCCTAGATACAACATAGTCCCATAAGATTAACCTAGCTCCGCAATTTGCTCCTAAATCGCTCCTCACTGCTCCATAATCGCTCCTCACTACTCCATTTGCTCCATCTGCTGGCTATCTACCCAGATGCCTGATCCCTTAAGCCCTTCACCCAAACCACTCGACTGTGCTGTGATTGGTCATCACCCCTGCCACTCATCATCCACGGTCCCAATAAACTATAACACATGATATCTGATACACTAACATCCCTCTCCACCCCTTCACCTACCTACACCCCACCCCTCCCCTTACCAAACCTCCTTAACAACGAGGTATACTGTCAAGTGTGGAACTGAAGACATCCTACCTCACTGGGAAGGAGTGTATGGAAGAGGGTTTTGGGGAGGTGTTATCCATATCTGAGGAGAGTTTACAGACTTGCAGCAAGGATCTGATCTAACCCAAACTAATTCCAGTATACCTCGTTGTTAATGAGGTTTGGTAAGGGGAGGGGTGAGGGTGTAGGTAGGTGAAAGGGTGGAGAGGGATGATAGTGTATCAGATATCATGTGCTGATAACCCCAGTATAGTTTATTGGGACGGTAGATGATGAGTGGCGGGGGAGATGACCAATCACAGCACAGCCGAATGGTTAGGGTGAAGGGCGTAAGGGGTCTGGCATCTGGGTAGATAACCAGCAAATGGAGCAGTGAGGAGCGATTGTGGAGCAGATTGTGGAGCTAGGTTAATCTTACGGGACGACGTTGTATCTAGGACCGGCCCGTCCGTACTACTCACATCTCTCTCGTGCGTAGCCGCAATACGTCGAGTTCTACTTGTCTCCCCTGTGACCATAAGCGTACCAAAGGTTCAGGAGGTACAGCTGGACACCTTTTTGCTTCATGCCATTGGGAAAATAAAAAAGAATCTTGCCAATCCCGCAATACGCATTAATATGTGAGCCGAAGTGTTGCAACTGTGTAATATTTCGATGTCCAATGTACTGGCGTCTAGACAACTTTTTTTTTAGCCAGTGAGCAACGTGATGTGAGCCCAAAGATGTTACCGTTAGTCATTCACAAACGAGAGACGTGGTAATGTTCACCAATTAGATCACTCGTTTGCTAGATGTTACGGAAACTGATTCCTCACTGCTTGTACAGCACTAGCTATAAATATCGCTCACGTGCAACATTCCCACGATCGTGGACACGGTAACTGAACGGGCTAATGTAGTATTGACTACTTGTGATGAACATGTTTAAATATATTCTTATTCTGTATTTTTAACTCGTATAAGTGGATTTTAATTTAGCGGTTTGCACCCGCACCCTCTTCTCATCCTTTCAATTACATAATCCTGCACACGTCTATGACAATGATTTATGGTTCTTGCAGTGTGCACCGAGATTGAAAATTTCTGAGCAAATAAAAATTCTAATGTTTTCGTTTCACATGGCACGGCTGTACATATAACGCCAAGGCGCCTGGAGCTCCGAAGTTACAGTTGGCTGTGAACCACATTAAGGCCAACTCGTTGTTCGTAATTGCGTCTTGCCGGAGATTGGGCGGGAGTCATCTCCGATCCGGTCTTCTTGCTACGTGAGCGTGACTGCTTAGAGTGAGTGGCCACAGAAGTGCGCGGTAACAAAAAAAATAACAAACACCGCATGGGAGTAAACAAGATGGCGGGATACGGTGAAAGAATTCTTTTTAAAATTTATATTATACCAAACTTATACGCGGTAAAATTATTTGCGGTGGCTGTGCAATTTTTCAGTATTTATTACATTTAATATAACTTCTGTATTAAATGACCATATAATTTTTAGTTATGCACCAATAGTATTTTTTTTTTTTAATATGACGACCACCCAGTTTATGCGCTTCTTGGACCAATAAAAATGTGTTGTTGTTTGATGTTGTTGGAAGCATCTGTTTGTGTGATTACGGGAAATGGTCTCAAAAACACGCGATGCCACCTACGAAGTGAGATATTTCTTTTATTTGATGCCATTTTCTGCTGCATACAGTGAAAATCGTTATAGCCAATTCGCGTTTGTTTCCGTCTTAGCTGAATCCCAGCTAAAGTTCTGCTTCCAGGATATTCCTCCGCCTCATGCAAACAAAGCTTAACCGAGTCTATAAAATAACACCGAAAGGACAGCGCACCGCAATCGTGCGCACTCAGTGTAGCAATATTTTGCAGGCGAAGTAGTTCTGACTGGGCATTCCCAACACTTCTATCTATTTTCTCCCTGTTTTTTATTCATATTAATTATAAATGAGTTATAATTAATGAATAAATTATAAGTGAAAGTTAAATTCGACTAAAACTTAGATACCATCATGTTAGCAGAAATATGAAACGTTTGTGATACATTATGTGATTAGTAAACAACTAAACACGTCATACATGGGGTGATATTCCAAAGGTTTGGTTCAAAAAGTGTGAAGAAACCGCGAATAAACTATAATATGTATTTTGGGGGGTTTTCAGTGTGATTTATCTGTTTAAAACGGATACATACGCAGAGTAAAGTTAAGACGTGTTGAGTTTGTTTTTATGCTGTTCAGTGTTCCATCTTTTTATTTTTTTATTTTTTTTTTTTTATTTACCAACGGCGAAATTGGCGCACAGTGTTGATCCGTTGGCTTGTGCACTTAGTAATGCATTTAATAACGGAATAACACTGCACGAGTTTCCTAGGACTAGTGCAGACAACGGAGCAGGGTGTTAGCCAACTAGGTAACGAGTACGATCATGGAATAAATATAAGGTAGACCGATTATTCGTCTTCTGCGCAAGTACCCAACACTGAACCACACCAAAGCAGCGCAATTTTTAACGCCACGTGTCAGTGATGAACATGTTCGTTTACATCTTAATTTTTAAATGACAAACCCTTTCATATTAATAAAATACTTCCTCCAACTTGAGTTTGATCGAACTGCATTACACATCGGCTAAAGGAAGTGTACATACATCTCAAAGCACTTGTTTTCCGATCAATATTCCTACCCCAAATCCAATCCATGCCGTTTTAGTTAGTCGTGTTGGCAGAAAAAGTAGTTCGATGTTGGAACATGGAGACTGGGTGTGCGCAGTCAGCGAGATCGGTCCACCTCATCTTTAGTCTATGTGTTGTGAGAGTAACCTAGCCATTAAGTAGAAATTTGCAAATATTAAATTTAATATACTGTAAAATTCGATTTTAGAAAAAAAAGGTAGTAAAGCATATTGTTTCAGTGCTCGTTCGTGTTTGTAATTTGCAAGTGTGAGTCAAGCCAGATGCTCACGACGCACCTGAGCCTGTGGAACAACAATTCGTTCCTACAGATGAACGTCAGTGGTGATTTCACATGAAATAGTAGGCACTTCACAAGAGTTTGCCGAAGAGGTGAATTTGTGCCCGAGGAAACATGCAGTGATCAAACAATTCGTTCCAAAAAGTTGATCAAACGTTTGTGCTGCGAAGTAAGAGAAAATCAAGTTGTTCTGGAGGGGATAGTTCTGGTCGCTGAATATAAGAACTGGGATAGGAAGGAAAAGAAAAGAAGCTATTCACTGGCGGACGTGGCAGTATGTAGCTGCCAAGTTGGAATGCCAGGCATATGAAGTATGTAAAATTCGAGACTTAGCCGAGCATCTGACGTGACATGAGACCAGCATAGTCACGATTTAATAGTATGTACTGAAAGTTGTAAGACGTTTTCTGTAAAGAAGGTTAATATTGTAAAATGGTGAAAGGAATAGTAAATATGAACAGTACTTCATACAGTTGTTATGCTATTGCCGTTAATCATTCCACTCACCCATAAAGAGTTCAAGTGTGAAAGACCATATCCAGCCGCTCGGGATATGACATATGTAGGGACATGCAAAATTCGCTTTATTATTTGGCATCAGGCTGAACTTCACAGTACTGTATGCACTAGGACCGACGTCGTTTCTCCATTGGCTGCTGGATAGACGTGAAGTGTTCCTTTATTGGGACAGAGTCACCCAGGGTGTGTGTCACCTAAATTATGACCCAGTGACAAACGTATTTGCAAAGGTACATGTGTTTCAAGTTTAACACATGCCCAAATAATAACGCGAATTTTGCAGGTCTCTAGACATATGGGTACGTTTACCCGAGATGGGTCGCTACAGTTCGGTACCTAACATTTTCGGTGGTCCCAGAGCTCTCAGTCGAAAAAATACTCGAACGTCCTTGGCTCGTGTGAGGATTTCCCGTGACCCTCTCTCTCCCAGGCGCGGCCTTGACCCTAGCCGCCTCGGCCGTGCCCACTTGAAGCGCGTGTTTTCATAACACGGACAATCCCCGCTATAAACACGCGAGATAAGGGACTCCTGCCGTCCAGATTCTTCGCTGCGATACACTAGTAAGCCAAGCCGCGGTTACGGCAGGAGTTACAGCAGCTCCCAGAAATATACTTCCGCCACGGCTATGGCGCCGCGCGCTATTCAGCAGCTCCAGGCAAGCCTGATATCTGATAGCCACATTTTTTTTTTTAGCCCCCAGTGCTTCAGAAAGACATTCCCTTATAACGTTACATGCGTGTTTCTCTTCGCTTTATAACTTATAATAAACGCTCGCAGGTGAAATATCCCAGGTGTAGCAGTCCTCGACGAATCTTACTCGTAAAACTGTGAGATGCTGTTTATAACGATGGGAAAATTTAAGGAATTTATTTCAGTACAGACTAAATTCCAAACAGGTATAGATATAATATATTTTTACAGTTCTATCACAGCTTTTAGATTCGCCGCAGATTTCTTGGATTGAATAATCAACATGCAGCCACAGATTTCTTTGCTTGAATAATCAACATGCAAAAGAAAAGAGGCTTGATACCTTTACATCGGGTAAAACTGATTTCAGAGTACCTTCACAGAATCTTCAAGAAATTAAATGACCGCTATACAAGAGGATTAACGGAGCATTTGAAAATACTAATCGCCTCGATATGGCCAAAACTCAATTTTAAAGTTTACCAGGGCAAATAACGTGCGGTACCCAAATGAAGTAACGTTACTCGTTATTGGCAAAAGCAGTGAATTTTTTTATATAAAACATTTATTTTCGCGAGTAAGTGTGAATTCCGAAACCACTTGCTCGTAGAAGACACGTTTTCAACTTCGTAATCTTACGCACATTTTCGCAATTGATTATATCAACAAGCGCGCACATTTAAGAGAAGCTTGAAATAGTAACGTAATTTCTGTCGATTGCTCGTTTCCCCCCATACTACGCATGTGGGTGGGTAAGCTACATATTTTAGCACACCTACATGGTAATTCCTGATAAACAGATTAATTTTTCGTGTTAGGGAAGTAGTTTTCCGTGTTACTGCCACAGTCAATGGGTTCGTTGACTGACTAGCGCCGCGAGGGTAGGCAGCCACACCCACCCGGCACAACACCGACACGACGAATTCTTAGTAGCAGCCAATAAAAAGCAAGGTCACTAAGACGTCAGTACGACAAAAATCCCATCTCCGACAGTCCGAAGAAAGTAGGTTGTATTTATACCTTCCGTCGTGTCGGGTTCGTCGGGGCGCGCAAAAATGTAAATAGAACATTATTAAAAAAAAATCGTGCGTATTTTCCTACTGTAGAAAATAATATTCTAACTTGCCGCTAAAAAAGTTCCGGTTTGTTTTTAAATACTTTCTTTTTTCGCTCATATAAATTCAAATATTGTCAAAACCAAAAATATTCATTCATTTTATCGTGAGTTTTAAAAGTAAATATAGGATATTATAAGGATAAATTGCCGTTTTCGGATTCTCCAACAACACACTTGTCGGGCAGATTTCGTCGGGATATTGTGAACACTGAATACACTATAATGTGAAATTCCGTGGAACTCTGGCGTCATGTAGGTCTGTCGTGTCGTGTTCGTCAGGTTATTGAGATTCCAGCATTATTAACTATTATGTATAGTCAATTTGCGGTTACTTCAAAGTTTTTTTTAAAGACATTATAATTTATACATAGAATATAAGTAAAAGTTCAATGTAACTAAAATAGGGTACTTTTATTTTAACACAAATATAAACCGTGTGTGATACATGACTCACCTAACTTTGTTGTAATTTTCTGTTCTTGGTTAAGCTTTATTTGCATGAGGTCGGGGGCGGTAGAACTAGGGGGGGGGGGGGGTCATATAACACCCTAGTAACCTGCTGTAAGGGCCAGTTTCTCACAATAAATTATAAACCTGCACTAAAATTACGACTTTTGTTGTTAAATAAATACCGTACGTAAAAACAAATTTCAGTAATATTTTCAAATATACTTCTAGTAGAATGGTGCAGTATTTCTAGAATTTATGTGATCCGATATTTATTTATAAACGGCATTGGTTATGACGTTCAAATTGAAATAATAATAATTAGTAGTAATTTTAATTAGTCTGTAAGTTTCGTATATGTGGCTGTAATAATATGAACTAGTCATAACCTAGACAAATATCACGGTTTGCAGTACGAATCAGTTGCCCCCAAGTAGAATTACTGGACATTGAGGCTTTCATTGTGCAGAGCCGGATGAAAATTGCCTTCCTGTACTTTATATGCACAATTGTGTAAGCCCTACACTGAGTCTGAACAGGTTAAGTTTTTTTTTTATTTCGACTTTATTTATACTGGCGAAGTTAAGGCGTCAATGCCTTCTCTTAAACTTAACCAAGTATAACATAGTGTACACATGCGTAAACATAAAGAACAAGAAAAAATACTTACATTGACAAGAGGCGAAACAGACATATGATAGCTCAAATAGTATTAAATCTGAAAATGATCAGTGGTTTCATGTTATTTACATATCTTGAGCGGGACTACAGAAAAGGCAATGTTTAAAGAAATAAAATTTAATTAAAATTGCACAATAATATTGATCTACAACAACACAAAATTCGTTTCATAGTCCGCATTACCAATCATAAACATAAATGTGCATAACCTATAAAGTACCTGAGAGGAAAACAATATATTGAATCTCAGCTCATTAAAATAAATAAACAAATCTATATTAAGCACTTACATATAATGAAAAATTGAATGCAGCAACACATTAAAATAAATTGACGAATGGACAGCAACAATCTACACATTGATTAATGTGATTGTATAAATCAACAAGTATAGGTAAAGTATACAAATAGTTAAGAAAAAATATTTAAAATACTACTGAATAATTATGCGCGTGTGTGGTATCATCGGCGTATATTCTTAATGTACTTGATTTGTGTATATATATATTGTGCCCGCTATTGCCTGCACATAGATGGAAAGCTTAACCCACGGAACGTAATTGAAGTTGAGAAATGTGTTGACCCTTGGGACGGCTTAACTTCGCTGCGACGGGGGTTAATTTGACGAGCTCCGCGCCTCACGTCACGTGTGGGCGCCGCGGGGCTGATGCAGCCCGCGAAAAACTTTGACTGGCTTCCCCCCTCCCCCCTTGTACGTCACCTTGATCACGTGACGCCAGTCAGCCAGCCAGTCACGTACCACCAGAGTGCCTTTCCGGGACTTCCGCATATCGACGGAATGAAGATAATTTTGTAATGTTCTCGATGATTTCGAATGAAGAATATATAGCGGTGTCTCGCCCAGGTTCGGAGAGACAGGGCAGGTAATTCACTTAGGCAGGAACTGCTGTTCCGTAACATTTTAAAAAGGATGGAGGGGGGCAGCTTGCTGCCATTTTAAGTCAATTATTATGTAAAGGAAAACATTTAATGTAACCTGCATATAGTGGGAAAGATTCTTGTATTTATATAAAATGTAATTCTGGGGAAAAATATTTTATACAGAGGTATATATATTTTTATACATATTTATTCTGGAGTGGGGGAAATGTTTCGTAAATGATTTAAAGCTTATATAAAAAGGCAAAACAAACCGAAAATAAATCCTTTTCACTGGAACCAACCCAAATTCCCTTTTAGACAACATTGGGGGGGGAGGGGGGGGGGGCTCTCAGCTGTTTTCAAACTTTAACACAAGTTAAGGAAGCACAGGGACAAAGACCTCGTCCTGTGTGTGTTGGCAAACACCGTCACTATATATATATATATATAATATAATTATATATATATATAAGTAGAATAAAGAAGAAGAATTATAAATACATTAAGTAGTATTTATAGAAATGCGTGTACTTTTTAAGTCCAGGAGTAGAAATAACTTCTCCTGATTTAAAGGAAAACGTTGTTTCACTTGACGTTCTGAATTTTTTTCCTCGAAACTCATGCAAAAAAAAAAAAAAAAGCATTCTTGTGACATTTCGAACGTTGCGATGAATGAGCGAGCACTGGGAATCTCTCCCCCCCCCCCCTTCTCATTCCCTCAGCTGTCTGTTGTCCTCGGGTCCACGACGTTTTTCCAGTAGACGCAGACAAAAGCTGTGGTCCGGGTTGTAACGGCCGAGCTCCGAATATCTCGTCCGACAGACGCGCCGCATCTACAGCGAGGAATGCAGCCGCCCACGGCGTGGGAAATACGCAGTGTGCCACACCAGTCGCCCGGAGAGGCATTCTCGCTCGGCCCATTCCATTCACCACGCGATCGGAATGTCATCGGCAGGAGCCATCCTGGCTTTATCAGCGCTTCTCGCACTTAAGAGGCTGTTTACGGTCCCTTCCAACTCTCCCGATGCCCTGCTCAAGTTCGACTCCCGTCATGTTCCGCCACCTCATGCAAACAAAGCTTAACC
Organism: Dryococelus australis; assembly: GCA_029891345.1. Classification (NCBI taxonomy): domain Eukaryota; kingdom Metazoa; phylum Arthropoda; class Insecta; order Phasmatodea; family Phasmatidae; genus Dryococelus; species Dryococelus australis. Next base: position 28,059,302 of record CM056993.1, on the reverse strand, counting down.
GACTATAGAAAATTATAGGCTGTCCACGGTAAAATGAGCACTTTTGAAATCCCTGCTTAATATCTACTTGTACCTACGCACGTTGTGTATTCATCCGCCCTGTAAGATTAACACTTCAAGGACTACGCTCGAGTGTAGCTCGAGAAAAAATTATTTTGAAAATTTCGTTGTCATTGAAAAGAAGACTGGCATCTTTCATGCAGTCGTTGTACTGTCTGTGTTTTAACAGAATCTTACAAGAACTCTACAGCTCAGTAACAATAACTTTCCTGACTATACAAATATTTTTGTTACATCTCCGCAAAAGAACAGGTGTGATTGTAAAACATCTTACAAAAAGAAAGACATATGATTGTGACAGAGTCAGCTCAGCCAGCGCCTTAGTGACTGATGACCAACCAATAATGAACGCTGTAGAGCACAGTAAGAGTGTCCATTGTCATGTTGGCCTGCAGTAGAACTGCAGTGAGTGGGAACACACAGACCAATAGAACCTGCAGTCGTGGATATAGCCTAAGTAACTCACTTCTAACTTGCCTTGGTTGTCTTGTAAATGTCCGCTGACCTCAAAGTGTTAACATCGCCATGGGCCTCATCACTTTATTCATGCGTCGGTCGAGTAAAACTATAAAATTATTAATAAGGTAATTATGTTAGAAATCTGCTAATTCTTATACTTAGCCCATTGAAAAAAAAAAAACAGAGAGGAAAAGAAATAATTTCAGTTTGCAAAATTGGTTAACTAACACTCTTTATTCGACTTTAAGTTATAGAACTATTTTTTCCCATCCATCATTACCAACTTTACTAGGCGCATGTCACTCAGTGCGCCCGTTAAAATATATGCAGGCAGGGTCAGTGACTTTTATCCAAGGTTGATTTCAAAAGTGCTCACTTTATCGTGAACAGCCTTTGCACCAAAGGGACAACGCGTCGCATTCGTGCGCACTCGTGTGATATTATTTTGCATAAGAACTATTTATTACCAGGCATTATCAACACACCTGTTTTCTCCCTGGATTTATTCACATTAATTATAAATAAAGTATTATAATATATAGATCGAATATAAGTCAAAGTTCAATTTTAACTAAGGAATGAAGTATGTTTATGGTAACGCTTGTATAAAACGCTTGTGATACGTGGTACATTTAGGGAGCAACCAAACACGTCATACATGGGATGATTTTTCGAAGGTTTGATTGAAAATAGGTGAATATAACAGTGAGTAGTCTATAGCTAGGGCCACCTGTTTTTCGCGAAAAGATTCACGCGAAGGCTGGACTCCAATGTTATATGGCATGCGGGCAATTTTCATTTGGTTATTGTCCACGTGTCTTTGTCGGGAGATAGTTCCTTACCTGACTGGGCCAATCAGAACTAGGCAACTCCAACATCGAGTGTCCGTGATTCGCTGGCAGGAACCTACAACGCGTGACAGTTAAACTCAGCCAATTACACAAGCGGATCCGAGCTCTTGTGTTTTGGAGTACAAGCTGTCCTCAAATCTTTTCGCGAAAAACCATGTGGCCCTAACTATACATTCCAGTTCACGTTCATTTTCCGTAAAATGTGAACTTCCTGTAGGGTTGCCAGATATTCCGTTTTACCCGGAACAATTTCGTTTTCGCGTATGTTTTTCAGTATACTGTTCTTGTATGTTACAGCAACCAAAATTTTTGCGTTTTTTTTTTTTTTATGAGCTGTATGACATATCAAAACCTAAGGGTAAAAACTTACTGCTTGCAGATAAATAAATAGTCACTACGGCATGTTCAAACGAGTATCGTTGGCTCTTTTCAGTACATTTTGTATTGCAGTAGTTTCTAAGAGATTTTCTGAGGTTGTTACTGTCACTTATACAGCTTAGAGTTATTTCGCGTGGATGTAAAGGTGCAATAAAGGAGACACTGCAGTGCTTATTAAGTATCCCATCACCTCTAAAGGCATCTCTTCATCGTGTCTCGTGCAACTGTCGTGTTTAAGCTGCGATCGTTATTGCTGTAATGTTTGAAGTAAATTTTTGTGCAGTCCCTCATGCTAATTAAGTAGCGGTATGTTTTGATATAAAGCTGTATAAACTATTCACAGTAATGTGAGCACTTTTGAAAGCCCTCTCATTTGGAATAATAGTCAGTAAATATATGTTATTTTAGCGTTAGACGTTAACTTCCAAGTGCGGTGGATTATATACTGCATGTTTATTACTTACAAGGCAATATTTATTTAAAAGGGGGATTAAAGGATGAAAAATGGCTGAAAGGAAAAAGTAACTACGGCTTTAAAAGAGCTCGCTTTACCGTTATCAGCCCATAATATAGGCTACTCCGTTTTTTGAAGAAAACGGGCTGGGAAATTTTTCAGCATGTCTTGCTGAAGGTGTATATTTCAAATGGCATACAACGCAGTTCACGGGTGGCGTCGTAAATTTCTTTTCTGACGTCACTATGCCTTTTTGTAATCCTATGTTGCTGGTACCTGGTCTGTCGGAAAAATGACTACTCGCTATAGGACAGCAGCCAATGAGTAGCTATTAATTGCACTGAAAAAAAAAAGGTTTGATTTTATAAAAACTTAATTTGTATAGCTTTAAGTAGATTGTAGTTTCTTTTTCTAGGCTGCCAAAATATTTGAAAGCAGCGTGCATATTCGAGCTCACAACGTTGGCCCACCAACGCAACGCCTTAACGATCCATCGAGTGCTTGTTAAACGAATTATATGACATTTAAATTCATAAATATTTTTCAGTTGTACAGTAGTTTCATTTTTCCCCCCGTAGAAGCTGTTTTCTTTGGGGGGAGGGAATTGATTATACCATTATTAATACACATAAATGCTGTGAGAAATATCCTGTCCACAGAAATTATAAACAATTTCTCGAGCTGTAAATTCGAACGAGGGCTTTGAAATTGGTCGAAAATTAATACACGCGCGCAGTAGCGTTGCAATAGTTAGATACATCTTTAGAAGCCATTATTTATGCCATGTCGTGTGAAAAGTTTCTTCAACATCGAAACTTAAGGCAGAAATAGTGGGAATCCAAGATGGCGGCGACTGATCCTCCTCAACCATTCATGTCAAAGAGGTGTAGAAAAATTTCAACCAATCAGATTAGAAACAAAGGAAGACTCTCGAAGTATTGGACATCGATGCCTCGCCGTGTACAACACCAGTCGTAAGTAGAGACATGCAAAATATTATTTTTCGCTGACTTGATAGTCTCCGCTGCCTTATAAACAGGTGACCACAGTTCGCGGTTTCGTTGGCCGCTGCTCTGTGATCAACGTTGCGTGTCTGGTTGATCTCCTTAAAAGAGATTGGCCACTCCAACGGCCGAACTTGTATTATTGGCTCAAGAGTTCTCCAAGGCGAACTACACGAATTCTTGGCTAATGGCTGAAGATGGTCAAATCCACAGTAATTTGGAGTTCAGTCTGTCCGTAAATAATAACGCGAATCTGGCAGGTCTCTACTCATAAGTAGAGACCTGAAAAATTCGCGTTGTTATTTGAGGACAGAATAGACGTCGAAAAGATATACATTTCTATTGGTTTTATTGCTGGTCTAAAGTTTGCCTGATAGCGTCCCGGATGTAGTTGAACCAATAAGAAACAATTAGCGACGGTGTACCTAGCCCAAACGTGTTCAACCACTCGGATGTATATAGGACGGTGAAGTTCATCGTGCAGCCAGAAATTAACGCATATTTGGCAGGTCTCTAGTCATACATATCTCTCACACGCAACGATCTTGGACACGCTGGCTGAACGAGTCTATCTTTGCTTGCGCATGGGCAGAGGAGTATAGTCCATTCACAGTTACTTCACACTTTTCTGAAACCTTGCTTAAGCTCTACTTCCAGGATATTCCTCCGCCTCATGCAAGCTAAACTCAACTAAGTCTGGAAAATTACACCAGAGGACAACGCACTTTCCTACGCACTCAGTTTTAATATTATTTCGCATTAGAACAATTTATTACTAGGCGTTACCAACACTGATTTATCTCACTATTTTTATTTGTGTATATTATAAAAGAAATATTATAATGTATAGATAACATATACGTAAAATTCAATTCAACGAACAATATGATGCGTACATCTGCGTTTACATAGCTATAAAACGATTTATACATGGCATATTTAGGAAATAAGTAAATATATAATACATGGGGTGATTTTTCAAAGGTTTGATTAAATTAAGTTGAAGAAACCGTGAATTGACTACACCGAAGCTGTGCACTCACGTCTGGCGGAGGGCCCACGGTGCCTGAGCGGTTAGACTGCTCGCCTCCAACCGATGCGACCCGGGTTCAATACCTGGCCGGGCCACTCCCAGATTTTCGCAAGTAGGAATCGTGCTGGATGATGCCGCTGGTTGGCGGGTTTTCTCGGGGATCTCCCTTTTCCCTTCCCCCTTTCATTCCGGCGCCACTCCATACTCTCCTTACTTCACCCGCGTCGGCTATCAAGACCTCGATGTTAAGGTTGAAGTAAAGCAACTGCCTATGGAGCACTGTACCTGACTGTGCAATTTGAAGAGCTCATAAAAAAGTAATACAGACACCACAAAAATTGTCAGAAAAGTGCGATTTATCCTGTATATGAAAGAAGAATGTATATATTTTGCAACATTATAAAATATTTTACTAAAATATACATTTTAAACGTGAAAAAATAATTGATTAAAATTAGTGCGCATTTTTAACAAAATTTAAGTACATTTCCATTCTGGATGCTTCAGGAAGCAGAATTTACAAGAAAACCTTATTCAAGAAGATCGTCATAATAATAATTTAAGAAATAAATTTTATAGTTGATTTTATGTGCGTCCATTTGTCACAAAAAATTATGGCCGAAACTGGCGAAAATACAGTTAATTGTACAATTGATATGATACATTATTACTATGATTTTCGTACACAGAATCACAGTAAATATTATGACGATTATTCTTGAATATTTTCCTGTAAATTCTGCTTTCTGATGCATCCGGAATGGAAATGTGCTTAAATTTGGTTAAAAAAGTAAGTGTATTTTATTAAAATATTTTATAATGTTGCAAAATATATACGTTCTTCATTCATATACCTACATGATAAATAGCACTTTTTTGACAATCAGTGCTCCATAGGCAGTTGCTTTACTTCAACCTTAAGGCGTATTCCCACCTGCCATCTTGGATTTATCGATCTTTCGCCACAACTTCCATTTCAGAAGGTGTATTGAAATTTCCTGCACGACATATCCTAACTAGCAGCTTCCCAGACAGATTCGCTACATTTATTAATTCTTAGCTGGTAACTGTCGAGGCGAAACGCGAGGTTATTTCTTACGAGCTGATTGCAGAGGCGACGATATCAACAGTAATCGAGAGATACTGACCTGAGACAATGCACTAGGCAATGCTGCTCTGTGCCCTGTCCCTCCCGAAAAAAAATAAATAAAAATGAAACGTGATACAAAACTGTCTCTCCAGAGCATGGCGAAAATTCCATTGATCCAAAGGTTTGCGAGCGTGAGTGAAGGCGACTACGAGCACGAGTGGGCTCAGTGGGCCGCGGTGTTTCGCCTCGGATACACGTGCTATTTCTGTGCGACGTCAGTTCACCCGCGCCGCGCCGCGCCGCTCCGTGTTTACCTTTGAATCAGCGAGCGACTGGGAGGGGAAGCAGCGTGCAAAACGGGGAGCACATCACATGATTTGGGCGAGTGGTGCGTGGTGCGTGGTTGGTTGGGGGGGGGGGGAGGGGGTGTAACGTGTCGTTGTTTTTTTGGAAAGGGAGGAGCACCGTGCATCACCGCTTGGCTCGGGTGCGCGACGTGACTAACAGCTGGTCGGGTCGCGCCTCAAAATACACTTATGCATGCGGGAGTCACATCGCCCCGACAAGCACGGCACGACGCGACACGACAAAATCACCGCAACCACGAAACAGCATTTATATTTTCAATATGGCAGTTTACCGACGCGACACGAAGAGAAAATTTTTTTTTTTCGGAACCATTTATTAGAAGGCGCTGATTAACTACGCTGGTTTCAAAGGCGGTGGGCAGACGGGGATCTCCCGTTTCTCCCGCCCCTTCATTCCGGCGCCGCTCCGTGCTCACCTCAATCACCCAAATCTCCTCACTTTCGGTGTATTGACCAACAGGCTAAACTCCAAAGCTTTATGCATGCTGGAACTTCCGATAATATGCTCTTGGTTCATTGGCTGCTACCCCAGTGGCGAGTAGTAAACAATTTTTAACTTGTCAAAATGGGATTCGATATTTTTCTTTTCATTTTAATAATTGTTCAGGACGTGTCTGATCAAATGTAAGCCGTTTCCATCACAGATAAATACAATGTATTTATAAAACATACGGACAAATGTCAGCAGGGTATACCTGGAGAAAAAGAGACGAATGATGTATACAATCCACAAAGTTTACCTAAAAGAGTATGGACTGTAGAGTGCGTTAAAAGTGGAAGTAAATATGTACTTTATTTGATACCATATAAAAACGCCTTCCAGTACATAAATGGGCTTTCGTACAGTAAAATGTTGAACTATGATCATCAAGAATCATATTGAAAGTGTTATCTGCCTTCATCATACTGATAGTGGTTGCTACCATTTCGTATGCATTAAAAAGTGTTGGGGTATGTATTATTACATTTTGGGTGCAAATCATGAAACGCGGGGTGAGAATACGGAACATTCCTAGCATAGTATTCGAGATGATCACTCATAATGCTGGCAATGCTGGCTGGTGTGTCATGTTTACTTTCACAGCTAAGGCAGAACAGTGTTAACGTATGTTTCGTTTAATGGGGACTGCGCAGCCATCATACATTGTCTTCCCAATGATCTTCCGTACTCCAATCATCACTACCTCCCCCCCCCCCCCTCCAATTCCTTCTACGAGCGACAGTCCGGCTTGCTGATAACCAGTGACAGCATTTTGCTGGTGGGAGTGGAAATATTTGGCCGGCTCTGAACAGCGAAATCTTGAGAACAGATGAGGGTGAAGCGGCATGAGTGTGGAGCAGCACCGGAGTGCAAGGGCGGGGGAAACGGGAGATCCCCGAGAAAACCCGCCGGCCAGTGGCATCTTCCTGCACGGTTCCCACATGCGAAAATCCGGGAGCGATCCCCGCCGGCATTCGAGCCCTGTTTGTCTAGGTGCGGGAGGCGAAGTACTCTGACCACTACACCACCGCGGCCCCCTTTATATAAGGATAAACTTCACGCTATACTCTATAGTCTATCTTAGTCACCTACGTCCCTATTGGATCACAGTTTATTACATACGAGGTGAAGGACTGCATTACTTGCCACCTTGTTCTGGAGTAAAACTTACGGCTACCCGCTGGGGATAATGTATGATATAGGCTGTTCACGGTAAATGAGCACTTTTGAAAGCCCTGCTTAAAATATACTTGTATACACGTTGAATGTTCTTCCGCCTTATGTAATATTAACATTGCCATAGGCCTCATCACTTTATTCATGCGTCGGTGAAGTGAAACTGTGAAATTATTACACTGGTAATATTCTCCTTATATTTACGGAAATTTTTACGATAATGCACAGTAAATACACGGAAACGCAATTCTTAATGACGAAAAACTGAATTAAGTGCGTAAATACAAAATACGGAAAATCTCCGTATTTCCTATAAATTCGGGTTTCGGGCACGAACAATACCGAGTCTACACGAAACTTTCTTCACCACTGTAACCAGAAAATTATCGTTTCTGCGGTAGTTAAGGTTACCCATCTCACTAAGACATGTTCTTTAAAACATTAAAAAGTATTAACAGGAGTATGCAACACTTAGCAGCACTTAAAATACACTAATGTAAACACAAACTAAAGAAGTTGCTTATGTGACTAAAATATAAATTCAAAAGTTATAGCAGATTCATCAAGTGAGCATTTTAGGTATAGGGTCGTGAACTTGTAACTTTTAGACTCGGATTCAAATCTTGGTTAAGTAAAACAAATTTTAACTTTTTAAACATCTTTTTTTGTACACAGTAGAACACACACATAATAAAAATTAAAATAAAATAGATATGGATAATTATTTAAACTAGAAGTACAGAAAACTAACTAGGAAAGAAACGGAGAGGTTTCGCGAATTTTATGGAAAGTCTGTTTTTGAAAATCAATGTGTCCGTAATTTTACGGAGTGTTTACGGACATTTCTGGATAAATTTTTACCAGCACTTTTCCATAAAATGAAGGAAGTTTTTTTTAACAGTGTAGAAAAGTAAATGTACAAATAGGCTAATTTTTAAGCTTCGATGCACGTGGAGAAAAAAAAAACCTGAAAGTGCGAGAATAATTTCAGTTATAACAAATGGTTACCCACCTTTTTTCATTCGTCGTTAATTAATGGAACTACTTTCCCCTCCATCGTTACCAACTGTACTGGGCACATGTCACGGTCGTAAAAATAATTTTTTCCAAGGTTGATTTCAAAAGTGCTCATTTTATCGTGACAGCCTTTAGAAGATTGATAGGGCTCGGATATAGTCCACAGGTTAGTGAGCTCCGTACATATTAACTTAGGCTGTGAATGGCTAAACAATGGTGCGAACTCCTTGTCCCATCGTAATACTAACGTTTATAACAAATTGGTAATCACTTTTTGTCATTTCGCTTTCGTGACGGTGGTCGAGTTCGCCTGCCGAGGGGGATGGGAGAGAAATGTATCTTTAACGCCTAACTGCCTGCAAACTTGAGCATTAATACTGTCCCGCCATTTTTTTTTTTACTGTGTTCCCTTTATTAATTTTCGCGAGACACGAGACACGCTCTTCGATGTTCGGTGTTCAGCATGCGGCCTGGAAACTTGACGCGGAGAGTAATGTCTGGCACACAATGCACAGCACCAACAAACGTGGCGATCGACACATATTAAGTTACGATGAGTAATAGGCCTCCAGCACCAAAACGAGTGCCAACCGGCTGATAGTTAACCGCCCCTGAGTTGTAGGAGTTCAGACACCTGGATTTGAACCTCGGGATAATGAAACTGAGAGAGCAGTTTGTTTTACAAGGAAAGTTCGCTTGGGCAAGTCATCCGGCTATTCCGCCCTGCCGCGACCTGCGTGCAGAAAATGTTTCCCATTTCGGCACTTGGCTCTGGCTGGTCTGCGAACGTTTCTTCTATTTTTGGTATCGCCAACTGCAGACGTGTTTTCTTGTGTACATTTAATCCACGCGTATTTTCATAAGTTATTTTTTTTTTTCCATCGTGTTAGTTTCAGACGAAGGCCGGGTACGCATTCGCCACGTGAGTTCCCTCGCGTGGCTTAGCACTCCAGCAAAGTGTACACTAGAATGTCCCACTTCAGCCGAGGAGAGGCAACGCGTATCCGTCTCGAACCCTTGGTTTGATTTTCGATGCTCCGCTGTCTGGATTCGTCAGTGTTACAACTTATGGCTGCGAAAAATACGTTTTCTACTTCGACAACGGCAAATGAAACTCGAACCGAGCATGATTCGACGGAATGTGTAAATCATGGAGATGGAAACGAACAAGAGCGTCCGAATCGATTAATGAACACTTTGCCAGTAAGAGAACAAGGGATCATTACGGACGAAAGGGATCAAGGGCAAATGATCGAGGCCACGTGTTACTGGGTTTTTGGACGCAGCCAAAGTCTAAGGTGGGTGCTGAATGCGTGTTTAACACTTTGCAGACTATGCTCGAGTGTAGCTCGAGCAAAGCAAATGTGATGATTTCTTAGTTGTTCAGAACAAAACTCGCATGAATGTACAGTCTTTGTTCGGCTAGTGTTTAACACGACAGCGCAGTAACAATGGCATTCCTAACGACAGAATTTATTTTTTCATAGTCATTCGAAGGTACACGATTGATTGTAAATCATTTTATACGATAAAGGACATTTGAGTGGGTCAATATCAACTCGGCTCTCCATTGGTTGATGACCAACCAATAATGAACGCTGTAAAATACAGGGTAGTGTGCGGTGTGGTATGGACCAATAGGACGATGGTGAGTTCTAACACAGACTCGAACAGAACCAGAGTTCTTGCAGTAGTGGATATAGGTGACTCACTTCTAATTTGTCTTAAGTGCCAGTAAATATGCACAGACCTCAGTGTGTTAACGTATGTTACCGATATCAGTCATCTGATATTCTTTTCTGTTGGTTTGTTTGTTCACGCCAAAGGAATTCAGTATTTTTGCAGGACTTCCGCTACTGACCATATGCAGGAATTTGAAAATATAAATTTTGTATGTCGTGATTTCTAGCCGTGTGTTTTCGGGGATCAAAAGATGGTCTTTCTTACCGGAGAATTAAAACAAGGAGTTCTAAACTAGGATTCGCCAGCCTGGTTTAGAACTCCTTGTTTTAATTCGTACGAATGATGCCTTTCAATTGAGACCAATCTAGTAGTTATTTGCGTGCTCGAAACTGTGCTGTATGTCGTAAGCGAACTCCGCAATCTAAATCAACTAATTGTGTTAAACAACGTAGATTTCGGCAGCAGAATTTTTGCGACTAGCGCCAAATCAAATTTTAACATATGTTTGTTACATGTACTTATTAAGTTTAAAGTAACATTTTAGGCAGGACCGAACTTGGACTGTACCCAATTTGGACTGTCCAAGGAATCGTTTCTCTGTTTGTAAAACAGGAACAAAAACAGAGTAAATTGGAATAAGTAATCAAAGAGCACATTTTTGTTGATAATTCGAACCACAGAAGAAACTACTCAACGCATACAAATTATTTGTTATATATAGTGTTATATTTATTTTCGCGCGCATTTTCAGTGTTTCAAAATTTCCGACCGTTGATTATCTACGTTTGTGCGTACAATTTCGCTTTGATTATTGGTAGGGACCTGCAAAATTCGCGTTGTTATTTGAAGACAGAGTAGAGTTCAAAACAGTGTACGTTTGCGTTGCTCTTGTAATTGGACTGCAGTAGGTTTGACACGCTGTGGGCGGCCTTGAACCAATCGGAAACAAGTTATGAGAAGATAGTCCAATCACGTCTCGCCTAGTCAAATGAGACTGTAGCTCCTCGCTTTTGCATAGAAGCCAATAAACAAGTGACACCGACTCTAATGTATATAGGGAGGTGAAATATAGCCTGCAATAAAAAAATAACGCGAATTTTGCATGTTTCTACGTATTGGCATTCACGTGTTTCTAAAAGAACACATATTCTTACTTGACTGCGTCAATCAGACTTAAGTTACTCCAATACTGAACATCCATGATTCGCGAACAAACATTTACTGTAAGACGTCTATAAATTAAAATCATGCAACTTCTAAAGACTATGGTGTATCGTGGCAAAAGTTGGCTGTTCCTATGTTTCAACGTATTGTGCATATGTCGTGAGTGTATGAGCTACTATTTCATTTCTCTGAGACAGTGAGAATTTTGACACTCTTAGACTGGAGCTTTATGGTTAGTTTGTGTATTGGCAAGCCAAGTCATAAGTGCATCTCCAATCATGAAAGTATCGGGACGCTACAAAGTTGAAGAAAAAATGGCGGCTCCAAAATTTTTCGCGATATTTTACAGTCTCTCGAACAATCACGAAAGTGGATTTGAACAAAAGTGTTTAGGAGTTCAACTATGTAGTGGAATTTTATTTGCGGGAAAAAAATGATGCCCCTACCAATGAACTGAACTGCAGGTTTCGTGTTCGACGACAGCGATGTGAACCAGGGATAATGGATAGGAATAGCATGGTTTGGAAATCATTTGTCCTCAGGGACGAATATTGGACACCGAGACCCACAGTGAACATTACCGGCCAAGTATACCTAATCTCTTGCGCAATGTATACATGATTGTTTACACTCGTTGTGAATACGTCGAAGTTGGCACGTTTGGAATACCACTTACGGGTTTACATATAAAACTTCGCCGCAGACTAGATGACGAGAACACTGCACGCCGATTCAGAGTGCTGCACGTAGCGGCGATGGCGTACTGGTAGCGCGTGGCAGTGTCGCCCTTATCGCCCCCCACGCTTATCAGCCTCACTCACGGTAAAAAGCTCCAAGTGGGTGAAACGAGGTGAGAATGCAGCAGCGCCGGAATACAAGGGCGTGCGAAACGGGAGAACCCCGAGAAAACCTTCTGACCAGCGCTATCGTCCAGCACGATTCCCACACGCGAAAATCCTTGTGTTTTGTGGGAAGGGGACTACCCCGCCGGGAACCGAACCCGGTACGTGGCAGGTGAATAGTCTAACCACCATGTCACCCCCCCCCCCCTCCCGAGAGTGGCTGGAAGGAGCGAAGCGAAGTGTCTGGTGGGCGGAGCCGGAGGCACTAGAGTCGCAATTACCGGCTGAGAGCAAGCACTCTGGGGCGCTAATGACGGCCGCGCTGGAGCGACGCTCGGGCCAAGCGGCGGGGACTCGCGTCCACAAAACAAAAACAAATAAGCCGAAGACTCTCCCCGTCACGATAACGTTGGGGTCCCAACACTCCCGCGGCAGTCATTACCCCGCGGCAGAGTTCCGGGACGGGGACATCTGCCTCTGGCGTCGGACCGCGGTACTCGCTCTACTCGCCTGAGTGAGTGACGGGATATGGGCGGTTCTTAACATCGAGGTCTTCAGAGCCGATGAGGATGATTGAAGTGGATATGGAGCGGCGTCGGAATGAAGAGGTGGGGAAAACGGGAGATCCCCGAGAAACCCCGACGACCAACGGCATCGTCCCAGCCCGATTCCCCCTTTGCGAAAATGTAGTGACCCTGCCGGGTATTGAACCAGGTTCGCCTTGGTGGGAGGCGAGCGTGCTAACCGCTCAGCCACCGTCGCCCCGCGTCCCTGGGTCATTGTCGGCGATACGGGTCCTCGACAAAGCCACTACGTGTCGAAAATAACGCGGGTTGTGCTTGCATTGGAAATCATTTCTCTACTTTTACAAATAAATCTTTGGAAACTAGTTCCCAATATAATTTATGTATCACTCATTTCATTACAAATAAATACGAGTAATTTTCACCACACGGTACTGTGGAACGTGTAAAAACTAAAGTTGAGTTTTAACAAGCGAGTACTGTTCTACGCCAACTTTGCTGCGAACATGAAGATACATAAACTGTTTTGAACGATTCGTAAATCAATGTGTTGTAAATAAAGAACATTTTTTGGGATATTAGTTCCCAAATACTGTAATTGTTTGTAAAATGTAGAAATTTTTTTTTTACTGTTATCAAACGGCGCGATGGCCTAGTGACGTGCAAAGAAGGCAGAAGTGAAAAATAGTGGTTTTTCCCTGTTAGTTGTTTGTTACTGTCCGAGAATTATGCTGGACGTGTCGAACACTAGGTACACCACTGAAAGGCAGGTACAAACGTACAAGTGTTCGAAATCTATCGCGCCGATGAATAAAGCGAACTTTGCAGGTCCATTGTAATAATAACCGTTGCTTTTCCTGTCAGCTGTTTTTGTGCAGTGCAGAGCAATGTCACAGACATACCGTTGAGGACGGCGAAACTTTACTGGCACTGAAGATAGGTTGAAGTGAGTTTCGAATATTCTCCGCTACAGCAATTTCAGTTGTATTTCCACTTACCATCTCCCTAGTGGTCTTAGTTACATGAATTACGTTTACTGCACGCCGCGATATTAATTACTGGCTTGTCGTCAGCCATTGAAGTCGCGTGTTGACTGTGTACCAATTAAAGAGCCGTGACTGATACAGCAGGTTTATCAATCAATCATGTTTATTTGGAAAATTATTTATTATAAATAACAGTTTTACTATTGCGAACTGAAACGCTGACTATTTTTTTTTTTTACTTATATTCCGATAAAATCCAGCGGAATAGTTAAACTATGAAAGTGTGAGATTTGTCTACAAGTTCAAAGAAATTTCCCCCGTGTATATAGGCCTACGTGCCTACCCCTCAAAGGGTTAAGATCTTCTGAGCAGCTTCAACGAACTTTTCGCTATAGGTTATTCGCGGTAATGAGGGCACTTTTTAAGGCCCTGCTAATCTTTTTCCTTTTGACCTATTTATATCTTTCCGCTACTTTTTGATATAAACATTGCCACGCGACTAATAAACACAGTGCACATATTTTACCACTCTCAAAAGATGTAGTCTGAGGCTGCAATAAAAAGTATTCTTTTCTGGTTAATGCCGGTTGGGAGGGCCTTAAAAAGTGCTCAATTTACTGTGAATAGCCTATACTAACGTACATAAATCTATATGCTTCTACGGCCAAACAAGGCAAGCTAGAATATAATACCTGTCCCCCACCACTAGTGTGTCATCAGTTTTTTTTTTCTCCCTGCGCTTCCTACTAGCACGGTTATTTTGCTCCATGTTGCATCATACACGTGTACTGTCCCACGTAATTCTTACACCTTGTATTGGAGCATGCGAGAGGGAATACACAGTGCGGGGCACAGTAAAGTATGGACGAAACGAACGTGACAAGGTAAAATAACCTGTATGCATTGCAGGAAACTAACACTAAGGGGCGCGCATACCTGGAACTCTTTCCCGCGTTGGAGGCTGAGAAGCGCGGGACCGACAACAGCTACTGTGTTTACACGCATCAAGTGCGCCATAACAACTATGGCCGTGTCCGAACTTAGGTAGATACTTGTGTACTTGCATCCTTGAATACTTCACTTACCCTTGGCACCAAACTTGATAAATTCGGACAGGCAGTCTTGTTGGCCTCGGTGCCAGTTATTAGCCAACTAACCACTTTAAATGTTCATATATTCCGACTAAGAATTTGATAGTTGCCGAAGGTTTTAGGGGTTAATAAAGTATTAATTAACATTTAAATTGATTTACATTAACATTTATTGCCTTGCATTACTGTATGTAAGTGCAGTTTGGATTACTTTCTTATTTTAGCTTCTGTAGGTTAGTAACATAGGCCTAATACGAATTTATAGCTTAGACCTTTTTTTAAGGTGAAACTTGCTATAATTATTTATTCGGTTCAAAATTCTATGTCTACGAAGTAGGAATGTTGCCCTATTAAACTTTAAATCAAATAATTATGCCGGAAATAAATTGTAACCTACAAATTTCTTCTCAAAATGGCGGCACACATTTCGCAAGTAAGCGAGAAGTATACAACTTCATTTACTTGTATACTTGCATACTTAACTTGCAGTTCGGGCAGCAATTACCGCATCACTTACGTCGACAGGTAGGTACGTACAAGTATGTACTTCAGACGAATTCGGACACAGCCTAAGCGCAAAGTTCTGAACTGTCGTGCTATGTTGTCGTCGTGCTATGTCGACCCATGGGACTTTAAGAGACGAAACTAAAATTTTATTGGTGGAAAGTTTTCTATAGGCTGTTCACGGTCAAGTGAGCACTTTTTAAGGCCCTTCTAAATTTTTCCCTTCATCCAATTTCCATATTCCTGCTGCTTTTTAATATAAACATTGCAATGTGATCAATAAACACAGTGTATACATTTCAGCACCCTTGACTTTTAATTCCTGAGGCTGCAATAAGATATATTTATTAGTGGCTAACGTCTGTTGGTAGGGCCTTAAAATGTGCTCACTTTACCGTGAACAGCCTATAAAAAATCGCAATGCAGACCCCTTGAGTATTTTTGTACGGCTCTGACACGTACATTTTGAGATTCCGCGCTTTGCGAAAATCCGTTTTCAGCTACGTTGTAGTGCTGCGAAATGGTGTTTCTAATGTCTGTGACATCTTGGAAGTAGTCTAAAGGCCTCGTCAGAAGTTCTACGTTCTTTTCTTAGGTCAGCACATTAGACGCACGTTTGATAGTTCCGTGAGAAAACGTGCTAGCTGAAAGTATGTATATTCAAAAGCATGGCATGCCTCCACTCAACCACAAGACAGAAATTGAGCAAAAAAATTGCCTTATGCCTGGTGGTGGGATAATCGCTAATTTAGCAGGGCTTGAGTAAAGGTGGAAGTGACCGTGGATGGAGTATACGCAAGCGCCTTAACGCATTCTGGACTACGCTCGAGCTAAGTTCGAGTAACGCCAGTTTAAAAATTTCTTCATGCTTGAAAATAAAACTCGCATGTTTATAGAGCCATTGTTCCGCTAGTATTTAACAGGATCTTACAAGATCAATACAACCCAGCAGCTATAGTTTTTCTGCAAAAAAATGTATTTTTTTGCTATGACCTTATAAAAGGACACGGTCGACTGTAAACCTTTTACACGGTAAGAGACATTTGATTGGATCATAGTTAGCTCTGCGACTCCAGTGGCTGACGACCAGCCAATGATGAACGTTGTAGAGCACATTAACCACACTCAGTGTGGTGTGGACCAGTAGAAGAGTGGTAAGTGGGAATACAGAAATAAACAGAATACACGTTCCTGCAGTGATGTACACAGGTGATGATTGACTTCGAACTTGTCTTCAACTATAGTAAATATGTGCAGTCCTGAATGTGTTAATTTGAAAGGGAAGGAGGTTGAGAGGGCTGCAATCAATCCCAGTCAGCGGCGATAAACAAGTTTTGAAAAAGTGTTGTGTTGATCCGACAGTGAGGTAGTGTTGTCGGCCGCAGAGCGACCGCAGTCCGCTCCACAAGTGCCCTATTAGATATCCGTGGGGAGCGCGGGTCCCACGACCCCAGCGCGCGCGTAACACCGGGACAAGTCGCAGTTATTGCGGCAGGTCGCGCACGCACTCCCCCGAGATCCTCCGCTCCAGGCACGGAGTGCGTGGGCTTGTAGTGGGGACCAACACATCACATGTTGAAATCTCCCACGTCTGCAACATACTGAGCGTTGTCTATCTTCTGGGTCCACTTATAAGAAGGGCTCGATGTGACGACCAGCGACGTCTACACAAACAAGGTACCTACGTACCATTTTCTGGTACACACGACCACCAATACCTGGAAGTCCGAGATTAGCCGCAGCCATAATCCGCACCAGCAGGTATTCCTCTGGTTCCACAGGAGACTCGTAAATCAAGACATTCATGTGGCCCCACAGGAAGTAGTCTAGTGGAGTCAGGTCGGGTGAACGTGCAGGCCACGCGACGGGTTTGAATAGGTCGATGTGGCCCGATTGCTTGGGCTGCACGTTCACCCGACCTGACTCCGCTAGACTACTGCCTGTGGGGCCACATGAAGGGCGTGATTTACGAGACCCCTGTGGAATTAGAGGAAGACCTGCTGGCGCGGATTATGGCTTCGGCGTATCTTGGACTTCCAGGTACTGGTGTTCGTGTGTACCAGAACATGGTACGTAGGTACAGTGTTTGGGTAGACGTCGCTGGTCGTCACATCGTAACCCTTCTTGTAAGTAGACCCTGAAGAAAAACGACTTAGAGTATGTTGCGGATGTGGGAGAGGTCAACATGTGACGTGGTGGTGTTTTGTTTGTCACGGGGAAACGGTACGTTTCCGCACATAAGTTCCTATGCAAAACGTAACAGTCTTGGTCCCCACTACAAGACCGTACAGTGTGTAATGGGAATTTGGACACACTCTGTATACATACGCGAAATTGAGTGGCGATTCCTTTGATGTGATGGGCGTGCACATTCGCCGATTGGCTGCGTGAAGCTGTGGAACAGGTATTTTATCTGAGTGGCTTCCGCGTGCAATGCGCGGAAGTCCAAAACGCGTCGGGGCGAGTCGGGTGAGTCCATAAGTATTCTGTGTGTTAGATGTAGGCTGTTCACTGTTAAAGGCTGTTCACGATGAAGTGAACACTTTTGAAATCAACCTTAGAGAAAAGGCGTCTTAGAAAAAGTCAATGCGCAAATTTGTATCATATTTACTTTTCTAATAATTCCATAGTTTCGCTTGACCGACGCATGAATAAAGTGATGAAGCCCATGGCAGTGTTAATTTTACATAAGGAGGAGGAATATACAGCGTGCGTACAAGTAGATCTCAAGCAGGGCTTTCGAAAGGGCTCATTTTACCGTGAACAGCCTATAACTACTGTAAGCACTTTTGAAATCGCAGCCTAAGCCCTACTTTTCTGCCCATGCGTGAATTTTAACATTGCCACGGACCTTCGGACTTATTCACGCGTCTATCATATGCACCGGATTTACCAGAATATAGGACGACCTCGGAAAAAATACGAATCCTTATATTTTTATTTGGTTTACTCAAAAACATTTTTCTCCGCACAAACAATTTGGGCGTGTCAATTAGTAGCTTTTTTTTGTCTTGGCTGTTGGTAGGACGTTAGGTTCCGTAAAGGATACCCAAATTCTTTGCACTTAATGATCATATACAGTAGGCCTACAAACTACTACACATGAAGCACATGGAAATGGAAAAGGCACTCTTCACACTTTCTTTTCTGTCCGATACTGCATCTTATAATAGATAATTATATTGCACAATTTGTTAAAGTAGTTTTTTTTTAGGCTTGTACTGTAATGAAATATACGTCTGTTCAAAAACCTTGTTAATATTGAAACAAAATCATTCACTTCAAAATGTTTAGTATACGAAAAATGGGATGACCCTCAATTTTTTAGCAGTGAAAATTGAAGCAAAACTTTGTTTTGTTTCGGGTGAATACAGTAACTACAAAAATTTAATGAACGTAAATATGTTATTAATAGGCGAGCGAACTATTAAAAATCTTAAGTGAATTCAAATATGATCACCTCTAACGTACGCTGCTCCACAGTCGTCGCTTAGCTGAAGTTTACAGGTTGGTTTTTGTAGTAATGTCTTTGATGCAGTTTAACATTACTGATTTTTGTGTGTCTTGTCGTGGCAATGACACTTTGATCTGTCGTCGATGGCTGCGATGGAGTGACATATACACTATAGCCGATGCTTATTTAGGGGCCGCGTTTAATTTTGAGTTTGTGGTAAAAATCAATAAAAATTCTGTGATTTTGAAATATGAAGTGAATTTCCAATGTATGTAATAAAATGGGTATTTGTTACAGCTGTCCATATATGCAGATGTGTAGGTGAGCAGAATCAAGTGATAAAATACGTACCCTAGTAATTTACCTTTTCCGAGTTAAGGTGTAATCAATTAGAATGCGATACTTTGGTGGTTTTTATTTTCTTCAGCGGGGGTTGTTTTCTCATTCGATTTATAAATAAAATGTAAGGGGAAAAAAAAAAAAGGATGCTATTACGCTTAAAGAAGTAAAACAAAAAAGTTTGTGATACGTCATGATGTGTTTAGGAAACAAGCAAACTATCAAGCATGGACTGATTTCCTAAAGTTTTGTTTCAATAACTTTGAAGATAATGTGAATAGACTACAGCAATGGTTTGATTCTTTGTTCTCTCGTAGATTTGTTACTGCCCGAAAGTCGCCCAGGGTACGTCTAAAATTGCTGAACCAACTGTAAAATTTCCTCAGCTGTCCACATATCTGGGTGCACGGCGTCTCCTAAAAATGAACTGGCGAAATATTTCTCACCGCAAGTGAAGTTCCATCGTGGTAAAAAGCCGTTAATTTCCTTCCTTTCGTGTCGCGACGTTCTGGACTTTAAATCAACTTGATCGCCCCGTTTGTTGACGTGCTCGTATATCCGTCGAGTTAATGATGATTACATGAACTGTGGGTCGAATATTTATCCTTTGCTCTGCGCGACCTCCGTTCATCGTGGTTTCGCAACCATTTCGTTGAGTTCTCTTCAGCTGCGCCTATAGAGCGCAGTCTCACACACGCTGTTGCCTGCCTTCGGGATCTACATGGCCATTCGGTATCGTGCTTGCCTCACGTTCTGGAGTTAGTTGTCTCAATACCGCTCGTGTAACCAGGCTGATTTTACCCCCAGGTAGGAAAGGACCGGACACCCTCGCGATCGAGGCAATAAAAGAACGCACTAAGTACATCATTATACCATTGGTGTGATGTCGGCACAGCTGGGTGCCGTAGGGAAAGAAAAGCGGCTTTCAGAATAGGGGCTTTTCGGAAAAATGAAAAAATTTTTTCTCGGGAAATTGTACAATTCCACTCTACTAATTACGCAGAACACGAGATTACTATACTCGAAAATCATTTCTGGGGAAACTCCAAGCTGCGCTGATGAATGACCGCTTCGCGGTCACCACTTACAAAAAAAAAAAACCAGCCGGCGTGCCTTGAATCACAATTTTACGGAATCGCTCCCCTGCTGGAGGCTGGCGCCGTTATTTTTGGCAACGCTTGAACAGTAATTTTATTTGCGAGGGGGCTACACTTGTTCCTTAAATTGTTATTCTACCAAGGGTCACTGTCTGGCGAGGAAGTGACGAGGGTAATGCTCTCGGGGATTAGTGTCATCCTGATGTATTGTGGTCAGCCAGAGGGTTGTAAATAGTGTTATACTGTTGTCGTGGTGGTCAGCGGACCTCCAAGCTGATTTGACACGTGCCAGGGTACAATTCGCCTGCTACACCGGCTGCACTGGATATTGTTTTCGTATGCGTGCAATGGAGATGGGGAAACCCGTCCGTGTGCCTTTCTAAAGCAATAAATAGACACATGCTAAATTCGCGTTATTTCTTGACATCAGGCTATATTTCACCTTCCTATATACATTAGTCAGTGCCATTTTTTTTATTGGCTTCTATGCAAAAGCGAGGAGCTACAGTTCATTTGACTGGGCGAGACGTGATTGGGCTATCTTATCAAAACTTGTTTCCGATTGGTTCAATGCCTCCCACAGTGTGTCAAATCTACTGTAGTCCAATTACAAGAGCAATGGAAACGTACACTGTTTTGAACTCTGCTCTGTCTTCAAATAATAACGCGAATTTTGCAGGTCCCTAGCAATACAGTATAGGGAAAAGCAACATACACGACAGCCAATAAAGAAAGGAGACATCCGAACGTGTGTACAGTGCGTTGAATCCTAGCAAACAATCAACTTTATCCGTCCGCTAGGGGCTGATCGACCTGTTAACCAGGTTTTACACTTGACCCGCTCTGCCGCGGAGGACCAAGCAGAGCTTCCGAACTTAAGACAACGATAATCCACTTCAGCGAGCAGACGAGCAGATGAATGAGTTGGAGAGTAGAAGAAGATTATAGCAATATACGGAATTGTGCGCGGGGCTTAACGAGCCTTTAACAAGCGCGTACAGTCCCCGTCGTAAACGCGGAGGCCATACCGGACTGTACGTCGCGATTCGACCAGCGTCTAGGTCGCCATAACGTTTCGTCTCCCTAGCCAGTGCGCTCATCGTGTCTGGCGCCGGGCTGCTTGTGGTGGCACTTATGCCCATCGTCAAGGCGTTCAGGGTTCGATGCCCGAAGGGGTTAGGTCCTGATTTTCGCACCCGGGGGATATGTGGCAGACGTCAATGGCCGGTGGAGTGGAGAGATTTCGACTACTCTTAAGAGTGGGATGGACCCCCGTGGCTAAGGTCAAGAAGCGAGGGAACGATACGGGCGACACTAACACGCACGCCTAGTGCCTCATCGCTCCTACGTGCAAGGCGTGCGTGCAGTGTTTCCGTCGTAACATTGTACTGTGCAAATCAAATCTGTAACAAAGGGGTTTTATTACACGCGATGAAATATATATATATATTTTTTAAATCTTTTCTGACAAAAAGTCGTATTTGCAGAACATTATACTTACGCGTATTCGCGCAAACAATTATTTCACAAAAATGCGGAGGTCCATCCCACGTTAACAACGAGGTCTTGAGAGCCGATGCGGCTGAAGCGAGGTGAGTCGGGTGCAGCGCCGGAATGCGAGGGTGGGGGAAATGGGAGATCCCCGAGAAAACCTGCGAAAATTTGGGAGCGACCCCGCCGGGAATCGGACCTTGTTCGCCTGGGTGGGAGTTGAGTTTTCTAACCACTTCACCTCCGCGTCCCCCCCCCCCAAATTGGCCGGTGTGTTTTATCAGGGTGCTCCCGTGTCCCCACCATTGCATTCCGCCATAACCCCATCTTAGCGCAGTGGTTATCAAACTGCAGTTAGCGTACCACTGGCGGTTCGTGGCTTGGTGTTATATAGTCCGTGAAATATATTTTATAGTTAATTAATTTAATTTATTAATATTTTCCTGCAATTAACTTTTTACATATCAAGTTTTTAATGATGATGCCACGTTTTTACTGTGGTAATTATTTGTAATGAACAGTAAAATTCGTTCGTTTTGCCGCTTTAATGGAAGAGGTGGTGACCAAGTGGTCATTATTATGTCTGTACCTAGAGGTCCACGGTAATGGAACGTTTCAGAATCGCTGTAGGGACTCATTTCATATCACTTTAATTATTTTTACCATTTCTCCTCTCCTATAGCTGGCAGTGTGTCAGTTCAGAGGACATAATTATCATTCTCTTGTTTCAAACTATTTCTTAACGCTCCCCGTGTGTACCAGTTTTGTGACTGTAAATCTTTTTAAGTTTGCATTGCGACAGTGTACGATACAGACATTTTACTATAGGCCGTTCACGGTAAAGTGAGCACTTTTGAAAGCCTCATTTGGAATAATAGTCAATAAATATATTTTATCTCAGCATTACACGTTAAATTGCGAGTGGGGTGGAATATACACACTGTGTTTATAACTCACATGGCAATATTTATTTGAAAAGGTTGTTAAAGCATACAAAATGGGCGAAAGGAAAAAGTAACCAGGGCCTCAAAAGTGTTCACTTTACCGTAAACAGCCTATATCCGTTTTAAGGTTCTGAACAGTTTTTTTTTTTCGTTGTTGTCATTAGCGTCGTTTCATTCAACCATAAACGGTGTAGCCAGTGTAATGTAGTGTAGTGTAGTGCAGCTGCACCAGATTTCTCTATTCTGATGCAAGTGCACCAGCTCTGTCGAAAGAAACACCGTTGTTGTTTACATTCCTGTATAAATGTAACGGTGTAGCCAGTGTAATGTAGTGTAGTGTAGTGCAGCTGCACCAGATTTCTCTATTCTGATGCAAGTGCACCAGCTCTGTCGAAAGAAACGCCGTTGTTGTTTACATTCCTGTATAAATGTAACGGTGTAGCCAGTGTAATGTAGTGTAGTGTAGTGCAGCTGCACCAGATTTCTCTATTCTGATGCAAGTGCACCAGCTCTGTCGAAAGAAACGCCGTTGTTGTTTACATTCCTGTATAAATGTAACGCTGTGTTTGAAAATGAGTACGTTCGTTGGTATGATTTTTGTTAACGAACCATTTTCGGGAGCGGGTGAATCGTTACACCATATTCAATTAACGTATGATATATTTGTTTCAAAATTTTCCGATCCGAGTTCGAAAAGGACGTTGAATTGTCGTTGGAAAATGAATACGTGTAATGGAGTTATTAGAGCGACGGCGGCGAAGACTTTCTCGGAATAGTTGACTCAACATGGAATATTCTTGTTTATTTGTTGTTTCCTTGATTTTCTCTTCCCTATCTTCGCCAACTAATCACAACGCGAAAATATTTCATATTGCAAGTGTTGATTTTGATCTGTTGCGAGCCGTCGAAAGGCATCCACGGAACACAACACAAATCTACGTGGGAAATGCAGTCCGAAATTACGGCGATGAGGAGTTTATTAGGCCCTTTAGGCCGAAAAGGCTACTTGCGGAAATTATTTCTCAGCCATTAACCTTAAAGGTATTTCCATGTGCTAACAATTCGCTGCACGTATCTTATGCGAACGGGCGAAAAGTGCGGAGTGTTGATGTTACAGATCTTACTAAGACGTGGAAGCATCTCAGTGTCTGCTTTTTAAAATTACCGTTATTTAAAATGAATGTATATTCGTTACTACCAGTACTCTTCCCCTGTTATCTTGAAAAAAAATAATAATAATAATTTTACACTAGACAAGCTATTCAGTAGACGCATGGAAATTTCGCCGGGTTTTTATTACACTGCACCAGCTACAACCCCCCCTCCAGAGTAGGTGTAAATTTTGCTGCACAAAACTACACTAGTGTAACTACACCGGTTGAATGAAATGTTCAATGTCGACTAGTCTGACTTAATCCGGTTGAATGAAACGATCCAGTTAAATGGATCGAAGCTATTGTTGTAAGTGTTTTCTTCCCCGCTTTTCGGGGGTGTCCAGGGTTCCTGTCGAACCCCTCCTTAAATACGGCCGTTATCTGAGGTCGGTACACATTAACCAATGACCAAGATAGCCTGAAAGCAAATCGCCTACACCCGACACGAAAGAAACAACAGTTCTGTTCTCTGCGCTGTGAAAAAAAAGGTTGTAATTTTTACTCTGAAATTGTTCGCGTTGCAAAACTTTTTCTTGTAAAATTACTCGTTTGTAAAACTAAAGAACAGTGTACGTAATGGTCCTCAAGACATGTTTGTATAGGACGTTCACGGTAAAATGAGCACTTTTGAAACCCCTGCTTAGGATCTACTTGTATGCACGTTGTGTAGAATTCCGCATTATGTAAAATTAACATTGCTATAGACCTCATCACTTAATTCATGCGTTAGTCAGGTAAAACTGTGAAGTTTTTAGAAAAGTAAATATTTTACTAATCTGCTCATTTTTACAGTTCGATGTATAAAAAAAACAGAAATTTAAATACATAATCTAAGTTGTCACAAATTATTACGTAACACTTTTTATTCTACACTAAGATAAGGAACTACTTTCTATCCATCGTTACCAACTATAATGAGCGCATGTCACTCAGTTCGCCCGTTAAAATATATGCAGGAAGGGCAGTGATTTTTTTCTAAGGTTGATTTCAAAGGTGCTCACGTTATCGTGAACAGCCTATGCTGTACTGACCAGTGTCCATGAGCTTATGCAAAAACGCGGACATTCACTAAAGTAAAACTGCATCCTTGTATAGCTGTTTGTGAAAAAGTATGGGTGCTGTAAAGTGTAGTTGTAAGCAAAAATATATGTGTTGCAAGTTTGAATAACGTAAAACGCTTAAAACAACTAAAAAATCATAATAAAACAACAATTTAAAAAACACTTGACGCTATTACCACTGAATATGTACTGTACATATGCGATTCTATTACTCACTAACTATTAATGTTTCATATATTCACAACTCTTATAATGAAATAAATGCGTTCTTCTTAATCGAATAAATTCCCTAATATTTTGTAGTTAAATCCCATTCACGGCTAGAACAGACTTATGAAAGTCAACCTTTGAAAAAACACCCTAGCCATTAGCTGCACGCATAGCTAGTAAAAAAAAAGCGGCCAGTGAGAATACTGTACCCGCTCCCGCCACTTTTTTTTCTTACTAGCTATGCATGCAGCTAATGGCTAGGGTGTTTTTTCAAAGGTTGCGTTTAATAAGTTTGTTCCAGTCGTGAATGGACTATATTTACTGCTATATTCAGTACAAAATATTGGCGAAGTCCGTAACTCGTGTTGGCCTCGTGGTTAAAAGTATGGGATGAAATGAAAGCGAAGTAGGCTGGGCTGGCAAGGTGTAAGTTTTTTCTTTCATGAATTAAATTTTGAAACATATATTCTCCTCGTCTTCGTCATTAATTCGTAACATTTATTTTCTAGAAGGAAAAAGTAATTTCGTGTCCAATATTCTCGATGACGTAAGTTGTACGATTACAAAGATTTCACAAGAGAACTGTCAGCAGCTCGACAAAGAATTTTCTTAGCATCTGGGTTCCCAAGGATTTTTATAGTAAAAGTACAAACTTTTTTTTTTTTGTGTGTGTGTAGTTCCGCTTACGAGCTTTATATCGAGCCAAGCTATAATGAACACTCATACCGCCGTGCACAACGTTCGCTAATGGTTGGCCATCAGCCAAAGGAGCAATGAGTTGATTTTGTTCCAATTAACCCTTTTAGTCAGCTGTACACAGAAGAAAATAACATCCAATGTGTTAAGTCCCTTGCGTGTGGGACTGTGCGTCGCGACTGTGTACAGTACATTCCGTAGTCTGATAAACAACGTCTTCAATAACCTGGAGCGCAAACACAGTATTATTGCTCCCGCTGCATGGCAAATACTAGTACAGTTCTGAACAAAATTCTGATCGTCGCGATGCCAAAAATTTTTTTTCATTATTTGTAACTTTTAAAGGATTGTAGCGCCCTCGCGTATAAATGAAGCGATTTACGAGTAAAGGCTGTTCACGATAAAGTGAGCACCTTAGAAATGAACCTTAAAGCTCACTTCCCCCTGCATGCATATATTTTAATGGGCGCCCTGAGTGACATTCGTCCAGTAAAGTTGGGTAGCGATTGATGAAAAGTAGTTATATATCTTAATATTGATTAAAAAGTGTTGGGTAATATTTTTGATGACTTGAAATTATTTCTTTTCGCTTTCTGTTTTTTATGCACAAGCGTAAAAATTAGCATATTTGTAAAGTATTTCCTTTTCTAATAATTTCGCAGTTTCACTTGACCGACGTACGGATAAAGTGATGAGCCCCATGACAATGTTAATTTTACGAAAGGCGGAGGAATACACAACGTGCGTACAAGTAGAGCTTAAGCAGGGCTTTCAAAAGTTCTCATTTTACCGTGAACAGCATATATAATTTTTTAACAGGGTTGTCTACGAAATTTTTTTTTTAGCTTTACATTTTCAAGAGGTTCACTACTGTACGATCCTAGATTAACAGATTAAAATGCGTATAACAGCGTTAAATTTTTTTTTTTTTATCTAGTAGCTGTAACTTTAGTTAGCCCTACACTCGGGCAAATGCCTTGGTTTCAATTACTGTAGCTTTGTTCAGCGTTTATAAGATGACACGACGTTATCGTATGATAACCCGCAAAGAAATGCGAAATAAAGTATATTCGTGGGACAATATGTTTGTTTTCGTGTACCTAGTGGCGGTGAGTTGCCGCGACGAGGAGTGCGCACTTGTGTAGGATTCAGTGTGGTGTGCGAGCATTCATCGGCTGTCTTCCGCGTGAATAGTTGTTTCCTCATCAGACTGGGACAACGAGAAAACCCACTGCTCTAATACCGCACGTCCGTGATTCCGCTGCGTAGATCAGAGTAGGACGCGCCTTAAAACTCTACATTTTTTTCAGCGCCTCAACTCATGCCTTGAAGTTATAAGTCGGCAGTCGATCCCCCGTCATTAGGGACACCTGCAATCCGCGAAAAGATTTCACGACCAGTTGTATTTCATAATAATTTAGCTCAGATCCACTTTTTTTGTGATTGGGTGATCTAGGTGTTACGCGTCTTGGGGGTGCCTGTTCGCGAATCAGAGGCAAACAGTATCGGAGTAACTTATTTCTGATTGGCCAGTCAACTAAGAAAACGTCTTCTCACAGACACGCGCAGCCAATAAGCAAGAGGGAACTGTTCGTACGCTGGTAGTGTGTTGAAATCTAGCCTGTGCAGAAATCTTTTCGCGAAATTCGGGTGTCCCTATTTAGGAAATTTCGCGGTTTAATTTATCAACAAGTT
The DNA here is from genome assembly GCA_029891345.1 of Dryococelus australis. Taxonomy (NCBI): domain Eukaryota; kingdom Metazoa; phylum Arthropoda; class Insecta; order Phasmatodea; family Phasmatidae; genus Dryococelus; species Dryococelus australis. The sequence goes on along the minus strand of CM056993.1, from coordinate 28,031,996 downwards.
AGCCTCCACAATCCTTTGCGCACTGGAGCTTTAGTTAGTTGATTAATGGCTGATGATCCAGTTTTACCCCAGATCAGCTATCAAGGGATTCGGTCCTTGGTTTCTTGCAGGTCCGTTATTGGCCTAAATTCGTCCAGGGTGTGGCTTGTAAACTGCGGACCATTGCACAAAAAAGAATTCATATGTAAACGCGTGTGAATCCTAACTTGTCCTCTAATTAATTCGAGAATTTTCAAGGTATCTACTTATCATTCACTAGGGGAACCTGCTTTTCGCGGAATGATTTCAGGACAATTTGCGTTCCAACGCCCTGTAGTTCAGAACCACTTTCGTGAGTTGCATCATTTGAATCGTTACGCGTCTTATCTGTCTGCCCGCGAATCACGGATGTCAGTATCGGAGAAACTTAATTCTGATTGACTCATTCATGTAACCGACTGTCTTCACACAAAGGTAAGCGACCAATAGCCAAATGAAGACTGCAAGTGGGCACATATGATACTGAGGTCTAGCCTCCGCGTAAATTTTTTCGCGACATAAAGGTCGCCCTTCTTATCACCATGGACATCTTACCTACACCACACAATACTCAAGAAGGGGCCGCGGTTGCGTAGTGAATAGAGCACTCGTCTGTTATCAAGGGTTCGATTCCCGGCCGGGGTCGCTCCCACATTTTCGCAAGTGATAATCATGCCAGTCGGCGGGGTTTTTTTTTCTCGGTGATTTCCCGTTTTCCCCGCACTTGCATTCCGACACTGCTCGATATTTACCACGCTTCGTCTAAGGGGGAGCCAAGTAGTCTGACCACAACACATCGCTGGGCTGGCCCCGGAGGGTTTAGACATTATAATAAGTTTCCTTTAGAGGAGTATGAGATTTACAACTGAGTTTTACGCAAAATACATGCAAATAACTTCTGTGACGTGTCTTATCACTAGGCCATGTTAGACTTCAATAACCTACGACCGCAACCACAACTTCCTTGGGTTATTGGCCGTATGTCTACGTGAGAAGACATGGTCCTATTTGACTCGGCCAATCGTAATAAAGTACTCCGACACTGAACGTCCATGATTCGCGGACAGACACTTGAGGCACATGACTATTTGGCATCAAGCTTAAACTTCACAGTACTATATACACTCGGGCCGGCGTCGTTTCTCTATTGGCTGCCGCACAAATGTGAAGCCACTCCCTTTCCGACCGGACTGCAAGTGTGTGGACTAGACAAGTGTGAAGTGTCTGTTTATTGGCTCAGAGTTTCCCTGGGCGTGTAAAATAAAAGTATGATCCAATGACAAACTTACTGCAAAAGTACATGTGTTTGAAATTTAATGTGTACCCAAATAATAACGCGAATTTTGCAGGTCTCTACACATTACATTTAAAACCATCCAACCACAAAAGTGCATATGAACCAAAGTGTTTTGGAGTACAACTGGTCTTGAAATATTTTCGCGAAAAACACCTGTCTCTACTTATCAATAAACTAGTTTATCTTTAACAATGCGCATACAGTATAATTTTATAATTTTAGGTCCAAAATCAAAACTAAAATTGTAGAAATATAGAAGCAATTCAGTTGTTCCTGCCAGCTAGGACTTGCATTAGTAAGCAATTTATTGGTATGGATAGGATCATTTCGCGAGTTCATTTCAGGACAAGATAGACGTCAAACACGTGTACACTGAAGTTGACTTTGCTATTGGATCGCGGTTTATTAGACACGCCCTGGACGACTCTGAGCCCATAGCAGACTAGCAAGGAAACAACTAGCCAGTGGCATACTGCCAAGTGTGAAGTAACGCTGGCTACTCCATGGGGCAGCAGCCAATGAACAAACATCTGAGGCTCGAGTATTCACATGATTGTAGAGTGTAGTCTACAGGTCATTGAACTCGCGAATTTTTATACCCCTATTTATTGGCCAAAAAATCGTTATTTCACTTAGTTACGAGAATGATTGTTAATAAATCACTATTTCACCCAAACCAGGGTAATTTCTAGTCGTGTGTGAATGGTTGAACGCAAGACGTGTGGGGCTCCGACCTTCACAGGTGCATGAGGCTGCTGAAGAAGGAAGAGATGCTGGGGATGTAGGACTGGCTGGTGCCTGGCTGAAGCGGAGGGGAACCCACCTCTCCATTTCCGCCGGGTGTCGTATTACACTCTCCAGCAGCCGACAAACCGCTGCCCCTCTTCACTACACCCCCCTCCCCCACCCACCGACATTGCTGCCATGTGGTCGGTTGTGACAGGAGTGGGGCAGGCCCTTGCGTGGGAACCTGCTGGCCCCTTCTCTTCTTTACGCCTCTTTCAATCTTCTCATTATGCGACCTGCATGTATTATTTGCAGAGACCTGAAAAATTCGCGTTATTATTTCAAGACAGGCTAGACTTGAAACATTGTGCTTCTGTACTGAGTTTCTCAATGGAATACAGTTTGTTCGGGGACGCCTTGGGCGGTTTAGTATCAACTAACGAGAGGCTGTCCGTGGCCACGTCCAATCCAGACAAAAAGTAAAATGTATCCTCAATGTTGTAGAAACCAATAAACTAATTTCACCGTCTCGAATATATAAACGACGGTGAATACTAGCACGTTGCCAGAAAATAACGCAAAATTTGTAGGCCCCTAATTGTTTATTTACTAACGTCATTTTTATTTGATGGCCAAGTGAAGACGTTGAGTTTTTGGGTTGAGAGGTGTGGGCGACACTTTAACAACGAGGTTTTGAGAGCCGATGAGGGCGAAATGAGGTGAGAATGGAGCAGCGCGGGAATGCAAAGACGGGGGGAAACGGGAGTTCCCCGAGAAAACCCGCCGACCAGCGGCATCGTCCGGCGCGATCGGTAGGGATTGAACCCGGTTCGCCTTGGTGGGAGGCGAGCAGTCTAACCGCCCAGCCACCGTGACCCCCTATCTACTCCGTTGACTCCAGTTCCAGCTCAAATGACAAAATTACGTGTATAATGAATAAACCACACTTTATGGGTCCCGCGGGCCGGGGTCATTGATCTCTCGAGTGCTAAGGTACGTATGTCACGTTCATGTGGCGAGAATACCAAAACCGGCAATGTTTTAACGCTTCCTCTCATGAAATAGCAGTAGGCGTAATATTTATCCCTTTTATGATTAGAGAGACTAATTGGGGTATTAATGTAGGGGTGCTATTACAGTATGAGAAGGCAAGTACGGGGAAAAAGAAACTATATCGACTTATGGAACGAGGAAAGAAAACTTCATCGTAGCAAGCAGCCAGTACGTTCTGCAAAGGGTCACTTACTTCGAGTAAAGCGTACAAAAAAAAAATTCAAACAATTTATATTCCAAAAGTAGCGTTTTGGTTCCTGAAATTCAAGTCGCGCGTTAATATTCATGGCGGCAGAGAACTGCTTGGTAGCCCGTCAAGCTACCGCATGGAATTATCAGAAGTGGCCAAATTTAAAAGGTAGTCTAATTTTGACATTTTAACGTCTTTTTTTTTCAGGAGGGCCGAAAAAGGAAAAAAATCTTGGCGCTATTGCTTCTAATTATACTGGCAGGGAAACTTGCCCCCTTTTGTGGTGTTATAGCCGGCCACTTGTGTTCCTTTTACATTAGTGGAATTTTAACACTTCCCCTCCCAGCATATTTGTAGCCGTGGGATTAAGTGGCGTGTTCCTAGCAATTTTGCCACAGCGTGCACACACTTTCTTATTGTGTAAATGTAGCGTATTACCACATGGTATATTATATTCACTGTTATCTCTTCAGTGTGTGTGAACTAAATAATGAATATTAAGTGACAGAATGGACAAGTTTAACAGAGTGAAGAGATTTGGGCGGCTCTTAACAGCGAGGTCTTGAGAACCGATGAGGGTGGTTGAAGTGAATATGGGCGCGGCGGCGGAATGAAGGGGAGGGGGAAGCGGGAGATCCCCGAAGAGGCCCCGCCGACGAGCGGCATCGTCCGGCACGATTCCCTCTTGCGAAAGTCCGGCGACCCGGGCCGGGGATTGAACCCGGATTGCCTTGGAGGGAGGCGAGCGTGCTTATCGCCCAGCCACCGTGGCCGCAAGTTTAACGGAGGACAATCCAGCTGTTGATGCAGGACCAAAGACACAATAGGCCTACAGTATGGCATTCTAAAAAAAAAAAAAAATAGTAAATCTCAATCAACACAACACAGCATGTAAATAGTGGCAAAAGAAAAATTTCTAATGAATACCATTATTTATTTCCTGAGTGTTGTTGGTGTAGGACTGTATATATTCTATTCATAAATAAAACAATGAAGGGTTTTGTAAAAAATAATTTGTATTCAAAATAAATTCTCACTGTTCTGAAATTATTCAAATAAAATTAAAGAGGGTTTAAAATAGCTTTTTATTCATAACATTGCCTGGTAAATTACTTTAATGCTGTTCATAATTTAAAATAAAATTTTAATCAAAAGAAATTAAAAAAATGCAGCTAACTGTAAAACCTTTCTTAATGTTCGCCGGTGCTCAGCAATAAAACATAAGAACGTGTTTCACACACAAATACCTTTAACTGCACCTTTTGTAGTCTCTTCAATTTTTGACGTGGATACGTCTTTAAAATTGCAACCATAGTAGGAGGCAATACAGAAAATCCCATGATAACAAAATCGGGGGAAACAATTTGGCATTGCAGCTCCGAATCTATCGTCTACATTCAAAATTCAATTACATCACTCGATTGCTAAAGGGTCAAAGAATATGTTACGTTGAGTGAGGACTGCGAAGCATAGCGCGAAATTATGTTTGGGGGGGGGGGGGAGGGTAGCTGCGCCTCAATTTTTAGTTCGTTTCGCCGCGTCTCACAACTTCCGCGTAGTATAACTTTTAACTAACAGAAGTTACGACGCTCGTTTAGGTTTCTATCGACAGCTCTCGTCAAGGTCAATCGATTGAGTGTATAAAAATGTTTGTGTGGCGTGGTTATGGTGAAATTGTATGAGTTTAATGTAAAAAATTAATAAAACTTAACACGAAGTCGGCTTTTTTCTCGTCAGAAAGCCAAGTCGGAATACAGAAATTGTATACGTTTGGAAAGAGCATCTCAAAAGAGAAATCCAGTGATACAAAAAAAAAATGATCGAGTGAAGCGGTGGCGTCATCGTAAAAAAAAATCAAGGCGTCCGTTTGTGTCAACGTATGCGTATTCACACAAAACAAACGGCCGTGTCCCCAACACAGCCAAACCCAATTTTTTTAATAAGGCGGGGTAGAAAAACACAGTTCCTTACCGGGATACTCGAATGAGGAATTGATTGGTTTTATTTATACTTAAATTAATGTAAACGCCGCAACTGGGCATAATTATCTAAATAAATCGCTGTGGCGCAACTTCCATACATAATAACGAGCCATCTCTTAACTTTATCTTGTCAACCATTGTGTAGAGCGACATGCATCACATCCGCTCACTGTGACGTTGTAGAACATTCTGCCCGTGCATTCGAAAAACCTTCGTGTCTCGCCCGCCACGTCTTTTCAAACGTCACGTGACAAATTCATGCAAGCAAGCGTTCCAAGTTTAATGAAATTAAAAATAAATAACATGAGATCAAGCTTTGCTCACACACAGTTCAACGAAGACACAAATAAAATTAAATGCTGAGCACCTGACACTAGGCCTAACTTCAAGTACATTAATTGGAGCATTAACGAAATAATGGAAAGAAAATTTACTTACGCCAATCATACAGAAAACTATAAAGTAAATATATAATGATATTACATTCCATCAATCTTCTTTTTAAAGTCTCAAAACAAAGCTGTATTCAAAATTAGGTTACCAATCAATTACGTCTCTAGCTTCAATGCGAAACATACTTGTTACAGAATTACAAAACGAATTCCAAAACATTAACAAACATGCAATAAAAGGACTTAAAATAATAAAATTATGCTGTCTACAAATGTGAAATGTTGTACCTCACACTTTTCAAATTAAACTATTGAAAAATCTACATGTATGACATGTTTGGTTGTCATAAATATGTCATAAATCACAGGAGATGTATTCTTCTGTTAACATAAACGTATTTTATTTTTGGTTAAATAGAATTTTGATTTGTATTTGATTTATAAATTGTAATGAGATGGAAAACCGTGAAAATTGCCAACATATTTTTTATAACACCCTAACTTCCATGGTTGGACGAACAAGGCTAAATTGTTTGCAGACTAATCCCGAACGTTCGGCCTTATAGTATCAGAATCTTCATTGGCCCAGTGAAACGAGGTAAAAGCTTCATGCGTGCATGACAACCAATAAGGAAATAAAACTGTCGTACATATGCACAGGACGTTGAATCCTAGCAAACAGTCATCTTTCCCCCTCAATAAACTATCATTAGAGACCTGCGAAATTCGCGTTATTATTTCAAGACAGGCTAGACTTGAAACATTGTGCTTCTGTACTGCGTTTCTCAATGGACTACAGTTTTTTCAGGGACGCCCTGGGTAGTTCTGGACCAGTAGCAAGCAACTAACGAGAGGCTGTCCCAGTATGTCCTATCGAGATAAAAAGGAAAATGTGTCTTCACTGCTGTAGAAACCAATGACCTAATTGCACCGTCTCGAATATGTAAACGACGGCGAAAGCTAGCACGTTGCCAGGAAATAATTCGAATTTTGCAGGTCCCTAACCATCATCTATAATATTCACGTTTCATCTAATAACCAAGACGAAAAAAAAGAGTGAGAAAATAGGTGTGTTGGAAAGGCCTAGTATGAAATAGTTATCATCCAAAATATTATTACAACTGAGTGCGCACGAATGTGGTGCGTTGTCCCTCTGGTGAATTTTATAGACTTGGGCAAGCTTAGTTTGCATGAGGCGGAGTAATATCCTGAAGTAGAACTTTAGCAGGGCTTCAGAAAAGTTGGAAGTAACAGTGAATGGTCTATACTTAAGAATGCAGAGGCAAAATGGTGGCGTGTGTTGCATGCTCGCCAGCAATATGGCGGAACGTGAGTGAGTGAACAGATTTGGGTGGCTCTTAACATCGGGGTCTTGAGGGCCGATGAGGGTGAAGCGAGGTGAGTATGGAGCAGCACCGGAATGGGGGGGGTGGCGGAAATGGGAGATCCCCGAGAAGACCCGCCGACCAGTATCATCGTCCGGCACGATTCCCACATGCGAAGATCCGGGAGCGACCCCGCCTGGAATCGAACCCGTTTCGTCTAGGTGGGAGGCGAGTAGTCTAACAACTACACCACTACGACCCCATGGCGGAACGTCGTTCATGGATCACCTCCCGGAGACTAAGCCTGCCATAAGGTAGCCTGACCAGTAGGGAATATATCATAATGTGCAGTAGCCAATCAGACGGACAACGAAGGGAGGGGTATCGAAAAGGAGTCCACATGCCATCCTCTCCGTTGTAGTTCGAAAACTGATGGCTGGAATTGAAATATATACTATCTAAGTAGTAGTAGTTTAGTGCCACAATATAGGTGTAAGATAATCATCAATAGAATAGAATGTCAAGAAATTGACCACCAAGCTGCTAGGGGATCCAGGGTGGAATGTAGGAAAACCGCGCCACTCTCGCCTTCCAGGCAACTTGGTGTTGATAATTGCAATATTATATAAAATTGTAATCCATAAAGGCTGTAATGGGGAAAAAAAATAAAGTTTCAAATGAAAGAAAACACAAATAAAAAAAGGAACATCGTGTACTCCTGTATTACCCAGAAAGAGTGCAAGCACGGGGTGAACAGTCAGACGCGAGGTCCTTTTTCCACAACTTTGCGCGGCCAATGGAGCGACGTAGTTCGCCCACTTCAAAGGAACCACCACGCTGTTTCACTTCTGTAACTCTTACCTTCTGTGGCATAACCGAGCGAGGTAGCACAGTGGTGAACCCACTCGACTCGAATTCGGGAGCACCAAGGTTCGATTCCCGGTTCGGCCATCCTGACTTCGGTTTTCCGAGGTTTACAGAAATCGTTCCAGGCGAATGCTGCGACAGTTCCTTAATGCAGGACCAGACATATTCCTTACCAATTCACTAGTGGGTAGTGTTTCCTTACTACAAGCTATTCACGCACTGTTAAAAAAAATTTCCTTCATTTTACAGAAAACTGCTGGTAAAATGTAGCCAGAAGTGTCCGTAAACGCTCCGTAAAATTACGGACACATTGGTTTTCAGAAACGGACATTTCGAAAATTTCACGGAAACTCTCCGTTAATTTCCAAGTTAGTTTTTTGTACTTTCCGTTTACAATAAAAAGAGATAATGAAAATCTTTTTAATTTCCGCTATGTTGGTGTTCCACCATGTATAAAAAAATTATATTAAAAGAGTAAAAATATTTTGTACGTAAGCGAGGTTTTAACCCGAGTCCAAAAATTACCACTTCACGACTATAGCCATTTTTTTACAACTTTAATTTGAAAATTGTGGTATAACTTTTATATTTGTATTTAAAAGACAAAAGCAAAAATTCAGTTTCTATTAAATTTAGTGTACTTTTAGTATTGCCAAATGTTACAGACGCCTGATGCTATTTTTTAATGTTTGAAAGAATAGGTCATAGTCTCGTGGATAACCTTAACTGCCGCAGAAACGATAATTTTCTTGTTACAGTGACGAAGAAAGCTTCGTGTAGAATCGGCATTGTTCGTCCCCGTAACTCGAAGTCAAAGGGAGACTCCGTATTCTCTATTTACGGACTTAACTCCGTTTTTCGTCCTTACGGGTTGCCTTTCCGTATATAGACTGTACATTTCCGTAAAACATTCCGTAAATATACGGAAGTTTTCTATTGGATAAGACTATGAGAATTACGGCCGTTAATTTCCAACGTAAACGGAAAATTTCCGTTCTGTTACTGCAATGATTGATTTGTTTTCAGGGTTTATATGTCACAGGTTTTCAGTGTCGCTGGTTTGATTTTTAATTCCTAAAGATCATGTCATTTCGTGCTATACAACTGCAGCAGGAAACAACTTCTCAATGCGTAATTTACTCGAGTAGAGGCACCAGCACATTGACGCTGACACACAGAGACAGGTGTTTTTTCGCGAACATATTTCAAGATCAGTTGTACTCCAGATCACTTTTGTTCATATGCGCTTTCGTGGTTGGATGATTCTAAATGTCACGTGCCTCAAATGGTTGTCCGCAATCATGGGCGTTCAGTGTCGGAGTACTTTATTACGATTGGCCCAGTCAAATAAAGAACACGTCTTATCACGTATGCACGCGGCCAATAACCAAAGGAAGTTTTGGTTGTGGTCATAGGATATTGAAGTCGAGCATAGCCGTCAATATTTCCTCAGAAAAAAAAAACCTGTCCTTACTGACAGTCAGAGCTCATTATCCTGTTCGGCTTGTCCACGCGGAATTAAACCATCCGAGTGCTGAAACTATACTGTTCGTCCCGACTTCTCTAGGGCATGTATGATGGGCGGCGGAACAATGACTAGAGACCTGCAAATTTCGCCTTATTATTTGGCGGGCAGACTAAACTCCAAGATGCTGTATGTTCTATTGACTATTGCCATTGGCAGACAACTTGTGTGGCTCGTCACGAGGACGCTTCGAGGCCAATAGGAAATGCTCACAGGTTCAGAAACCTATCCTCCCTGACAGTCAGAGCTCATTATCCTGTTCGGCTTGTCCACGCGGAATTAAACCATCCGAGTGCTGAAACTATACTGTTCGTCCCGACTTCTCTAGGGCATGTACGATGGGCGGCGGAACAATGACTAGAGACCTGCAAATTTCGCCTTATTATTTGGCGGGCAGACTAAACTCCAAGATGCTGTATGTTCTATTGACTATTGCCATTGGCAGACAACTTGTGTGGCTCGTCACGAGGACGCTTCGAGGCCAATAGGAAATGCTCACAGGTTCAGAAACCTATCTCCAGTAGAGCTGTCACACAGGTAAATGACAATATGATCGCCAGTAACCAATGAAACTACGAATTGCCCCCAAGTAGGCACGAGGACGTGAAACTAACACAAGTTTCACAAATGTGAAACTAGCACATACTTGTGTGACACCTGGCATGTTACAAATTGATAACGCAAAATGGTAGGATGTCTGTTAATTTCCTTTTTTATGGGCTGTTCACGATAAAATGGGCACTTTTGAAAGCCCTTCTAAAGATCTACTTGTATGCACGTTGTGTATTCTACCACCTAATGTAAAATTAATGTTGCCACGAGCCTCATGATTTTATTCATGCGTTGGTCAAGTGGGACTGAGAAATTATTAGAAACCTAAATACTTTACAAATCTGCTTATTTTTACATTTCGATACTTAAAAAAAACAGAAAGCGAAATAAATAATTTAAGTTATCACAAATGGTTAACTAACACTTTTTACTTGACGTTAACATATGGAACTACTTCCCGTCCATCGTTACAGGCTGTTCACGGTAAAATGAGCACTTTTTAAGGATCTTATAAATTTCTCCTTTCATCCAATTTCCATTTTCCTGCTGCTTTTTAATATAAACATTGCAATGTGACCAATAAACACAGTGCATATATTTCACCACCATCAAAATTTAATGCCTGAGGCTGCAATAAGATATATTTATTAGCCTGTTGGGAGTGCCTTAAAAAGTGCTCACTTTATCGTGGACAGTGTTTAGGAGACCTATTGTACTGTGAAAAGTCGCGGTAAACAAGAAAAGCAGAGCGTGAGTCGTGGGTGGGCACAGAACTTGTGGCCACGCGCGGTCGACTGGGCAGGAACTATGGCGCTACAGTGTGGCCGCAAGTTCGCGAATAGAAGCAATTAGCGGCGGCTTAACGAACGTTGATAGCCCGTAACTGGGCGGGCAGACATGGGCGATACGTTCGCTTTTCCTTCCGCCGACGCGAGCGCAGATGAGAACACGACAGGGGATCTCAGAACGCCCTCGCGGCCCTATTACGTCAGCAGCTGCCCGCCACCCGGAGAGTGTGGTTTTCTCATACAGTGTTTGTTGTATGTCCTATGTGCTGAAACGTTTTGTGCGGAATCGTTGTTTGCGCGTAAACGCGTATCTTGGTAAAAAAAAAAAGTCCTGGAAATATGCCTTTTTGTCAGAACAGATAAAAAAAAAAAAAAAAACAATTATCTATGGCCCTATTTTATTTACTTTTGTCATATTAAGTGTATTCGTGGAGAAAAAAACTGTGAAAATGGTCAAATATAGCTTTTTTAAAACTTGTCTATGCAGTTTCCGTAAGTGGCAAGAGAAAATTACAAACATACGGACGTAGTTTAATCTGTGGGCTTTCATCGCGTGTAATAAGACTCCACTGTTACAGATCTGATTTGCACAGCACACTGCACGCCTTGTGCGTAGGAGCGACGAGGCGCTACGCGTGCATGCAACTGTCGCCCTTATCAGTCCCTTGCTTCTTGACATTGAACGCTCATCTACATAGTCCCCTTAACATGGAAGCATATTATCTTGGTGCTAACTAAACTTCTACTAATATTTCATTTATAAACTATAGTGTTTCATTCGTAATAACTAGACCTGTAAAATTCGCGTTAATATTTCCGGACAAACTAGAATTAAAAAAGTTGTGCTTCTATTCTGAGTTTCTCATTGGACTACAGTTTGTTCGGAGACACCCTGGGCGACTTTGAACCAATAGCAGCTAACGAGAGGCTATCCCAGCCACGTCCAACCCAGACAAAAAGTAAAATGTGTTCTCGCTGCTGTAGAAACCAATAAACTAATTGCACCGTCACGAATATGTAAAGGACGGCGAATGCTAGCACGTTGCCAAAAAATAACGCAAATTTCGCGGATTCCTATCAATAAGTATGAATAAATCAGAGGAAAAAAGGCGTGTTGGCAGTTTAGAGACCTGAAGAACTCGCGAGTTCAATGCCCTGCAAGCTAAACTCTACAGTCTTATGTACAAATATGCCGATATCAACTGCACGTTGGTTGTCTGCTGACACAGTGGAAGGTGACGATTTGGCCAGCGTTCTCCAGGAGGTGTCAAACACCGTGTGGACCAATGGCTAAAGTTGTATAAACGCACGTGTTTTGAATTATAGCTTGTCACAAAATTAATCCGCAAATTGTTCAGGTCTCTAGTAGTAGCTGATAAGGACCAGTTCTTATGCAAAATATTATTAAAGACCCGGACATGTCGCAAATTCTATTTGAGGACAAGTTAAACTTCAATACCGTGTACATTTGAGTTCCTACCTCTGTTGGCCCTTCGGTTCGTTTGGCACGCCCCGAACCGCTTTCGACCAATAATGAACTTGCAAGGGAATACCGCGAAACCTGCTCTGGAGTTAAATTGAATCAACAGCCAATGAACATTTGACTGCATCTTGAGTACACAAATTATTGTGGAGTCTAGCTTGCTGCCGAATGAATCCGCGAAATTTTCGCAGGTCTCTAAATATTATTACCGAAGGAAATTTGCGAGCTTGCACGGAACACGAATAAAAAATAAATAAAATTAAAAATTACTCGAGTGGCGAGTGAACCCAGGGCGAGGCAACACTCTCTGGGCTTTCCAGCTGGGACCCGTAGCTGCCCGTCATCCCCGGACATGACATGAAATGAGACACTAGGACGGAGCGGCGCATGGGAGGACCCCGAAAAAACCCGCCGGCAAGCGGTATCGTCCGGCACGATTCCCGCATGTGAAAATCCGGGAGTGAGCCCTCCGGGTGTCGAGCCCGGATCGCTGCGGTGGGAGGTGAGCGCCCTAGCCACCGCGCCACCGCTGCCCTTACGGAAGACGTTGAAGTCTGGCTTGAGCATAAATATTTCGCGAACAATCGTGTGTCGCTAAAAGTAGGGCAGGCTGGAGCTCACACCCCTCGCTGCTGGAGATGGACTCGCCGACCGCGGAGGGAGTGGCAGGCCGGGCCCTGTGTTTGCGGCCGGCTATTCTCGTAGCGGGCAAACTGGGGCGGGCGGCCTGCCGCCCGCCCTCCTGTGTTTTGACAGCTCTGTTCCCTGCTCCATGTTCCCTGTCGGCATTTACCTCCTCCTCCTCCTCTACCTGCTCCAGGTGCGACCTGCAGTCATGCATCTATCTCCGAACTGACAACGTGCCGGAACGCAAGCACAAGGTGCTGCCAATATATACGCTCGTATTAAGGGGGCCGCAGTGGTGTAGCGGCTAGAGCGATAGGCGTCACCAAGGTGAAAGCCGACCTCCTGTGGCGCTGTCGGTTAGGTGCGCCACCTACCTGGGGTGCGGGAGGCTCTGGGTTCAAATCTCAGGTGAGGCATGGGTGTTAGTCTATAAGCCGTCCCCTGCTGAGCTTTCGAGTATAAAACGGGCGGGGAGGGGGGGGGGGTTAAAAAGCTCAATACAATACAATACAATACTTACAATATACCAAGGTGAACCCGGATTTCCGCAAGTAGGAATCGTGCCGGACGATGCCGTTGGTCGGCGGGTTTTTTCTCGGGGATCTACCGTTTCCCCCTCCCCTTCGTTCCGGCGCCGCTCCATATTCACTTCAATCATCCTCATCAGCTCTCAAGACCTCGCTGTTAAGAGCCGCCCAAATCTCTTCACTTCCTCGCCTCATACACAAGGCCCGTTCTCAGAGCGTCGCGCAGCCACTCAGAAAATATGTTGGCGCACATCGAAGGAACCGCCAAGCCATCGCGTCTCTGTGCCAGTAAACTGAAGAAACCGATTACATGTTCTCCTTTTCCTTAACTGGGATGTCGCGGTGGTGAAGACCGGTAGAGCGCTCGCCTCGCACCAAGGCAAACGGGGTTCGTTTTCTGGCGGAGTCGCCCGAATTTTCTGCAAGCGGGAAGCGTGGCGTACGCTGCCGCTGTCCGGCGGATTTTCTCGGGGATATCCCGCTGCCTCCTGCCCTTTAATTCTGCCGCAGTTCCATCTTTACTTCATTCCACCCCCATCGTCACTCAAGACTTCATTGTTAAGCGCCGGCCAAAACCTCCAATTTTTTTTTCCTGCCTGAAAATGAACAAAAATGGGTGAAAATCCTTATGTAGATAGTTTTTTTTTTCTTTCAGCATCGGATGCTGCGCTTGTAAGAAGTAGAGGCTGTCAACGGTAAACTGAGCACTTTCGAAAGCGCTGCTTGAGATCTACCCGTCATATGTGCAGTGTGCATTCTTACATCATAATGTAGAACTAAAGTTGCCATGGCCAGGATAACTTTATTCATGCGTCGGTCAAGTGAGACTATGGAATTTTTAGAAAAGTAATTATTTTATAAACTTGCTAATTCTTACACTTATGTGCATTAAAATACCGGAAGGCAAAATAAATTATTTCTTTATTTACAAATATTTAGGCCTACCTGACACTTTTAATTTAACGTTGAAATGTGGAACTACCTTCCTCTCGTCGCTACCAACTTTACAGGCCGTATGTCAATCAGTGTGAGCGTTAATTTGTAAGTTACTGGGGACAGTGATTTTTTTTTCAATGGTTGATTTCCAAAGTGCTTAGTTAAACGTGAACAGCCTATAGTTTGCTTAGTCAAACTACACAGTGTGTGTGTGTGTGTGTGTGTGTGTGAGTGTGTATATATATATATATAATATATATAATATATATATATATAAAACAAGCAACACACAACGATTCCATTTAGTTTTGCAGTGAAAGAATAACAAACTGGTAAATTAACAGTTTTTGTAATTAAATTATGCCTCGTTTCGAGCGCCATTCATTGGCGTTAAGTCCTCTCTCCATCACATAAGAACCATATGTAATATTCTCCCTCTGTCAATTTATTTCCCAGCAAATTCCAAACGTGCCCCTATACGCAACTAGATATAGACCTTACACAATAGTTCAGTTAAATCGACTGAACTACTCGTAATTACAATACAATATTAACTCTGCCAAAATTTGGCAAAATTGATGTTGTGACGTAAAGAAGAGTTCGTAATCCAGTCGTAATGTCTGTATTGCTTTGTAAGGTCTATAGCTGGCAGGGTATGGAGGTAGACTACTTCGGTATCCACGAATCCAAAATGACGGGAGGAGGTTTCCTTAAAGTTTAAGAACCAACACGGCGGGTTGTCTTCTGTGTAGTTGACCAGTCTGTGACGTCGGCGTAGAGAATGGTTCGTGTCGTGCCGGGTCGGCGCTGTCTCGCCCACACGACTGCGGAACGACGATGCTAAATATGGCGCCCTGGTCTCGGTCCACTTGGAGTCGAACACGTCTTCTTGCTTGCAGCCGTGGGTATCACTAAGGTCGTCGATCTGCGCCGTCATTTTCTCCTCGGCTGCTTGTCTGTCCTTACGAGACTGTGCACGCTGTTCCACATATGCCGCGGTAGACTGCGCGTGCGTCGTTACGATGCGCTATTTGCAGACACGTGCGAAATTCGCGTTATTATTTCAGGACGCGATAAACTTTAAACACTTTCCCTTTGCAGCACTTGTGTCGTTAGACCATTCCTTTATTTGGCTCGTCCGGGCAACTCTGCGCCAATAAATGAACACTTCACAATTGCGTGCACCAACCACGTGGAGTTCACTCCGAAAGGGCGTGACTTAACGTGTATGTATCAACCAATGGAGAAATGATGCCGGCTCCAGTATATATATATATATATATATATATATATATATATATATATATATATATATATATTTATATATATATATATATATAGTACTGTGAGTTTTAGTTTGATGTAAAAAAATAACGCTAATTTTGCAGGTCACTAGCTAATTGCATTGTTCTTTTAGCTTGGCAAGCTAGGTCATCTTTTGGATTATCAATGTCGCCGACCTAACTTAATGAGTACGGACAGGTGTTTTTCGCGAAAATATTTATGGTCATGCTAGACTTCAATAACCTACGACCACAACCACAACTTCCTTTGGTTATTGGCTGCGTGTCTACGTGAGAAGACATGTTCTTATTTGACTGGGCCAATCGTAATAAAGTACTCCGATACTGAGCATCCATGATTCGCGGACAAACACTTGAGGCACGTGACATTTAAAATCATCCAATAACGAAAGTGCATATGAACATCAATTTTTTTTGCAGTTAAAACTGGTCTTAAAATCTTTTTCGCGAACAACGCCTGTCTCTACTAATGAGTGCTGACGTATTTCAGGAAGCGCAGTGACGCCGTGCTATTGCTAGAGCTTTGACGGCAGCATTTTGTTAGAGGCAGTGATTTTTCGCTAAAAAAAAAAAAATATGAGTGCAAGCTAGACGTCAGTGCTGCAAGCACCCAACAGTCCAGTTTCTCTATTTCTGTTGGTTGCTATTCGCTCGAGAAGGCGTTTTCATATTTGACCGCGCCACTCAGAATTCGGCAACATCGGCATGGCTCCTACGTGATTCGTGTGCGGGAAGTTAACACGTTTCAACAAGTAATTCAACAAATCAAGATAGGTAACTGAGTCTACAGGGTTTTGAAATATAACTTGTCTTGAAATATTTTCACCAAATTTCACTACCTCTGCATATTGTTTCATTTTCAAATCCTCTGGGCGTAGCCAAGTCATTTCAGGAATGGAGGTTTTAGTTAAATAAAAAAAAAGCCAATAATAATTACTTAATATATTTATAATCAGTCCACAAAACTAATATTTAAAACTTGTAATATATTTGCATCAATGGTAGGGACATGCAAAATTCGCGTTAATATTTGGAACAACGCTAAACTCCACAGTACTGTATCCACTCGAGCCGGCGTCGTTTCTCCGTTGACTGCTGTATTGCTCTGAAGCCATGATTGAAGTGTGTGTGATTCGAGCACACATTTGTGAAGTGTTCACATATAGACGCAGAGTTACCCAGGGCGCGCCAAATAAAGAATGGTCCAATGACAAAAATGTTGCACAGGTAGGTACGTGTTTACAGTTCAACTGGTCCTCAAATAATAACGCGAATTTTGCAGTTGTCTAATTATTGGCTATCATTTGAGATTTATAGCTAATATTTATATAATCGACCGGCACCAATACACAAATTAATATAATTAACGTGCTGAAATCAATTTCTATAAACAATTCATTTAAACCTATTGAATTACTAGATACATGCAAAATTCGCGTTATTTTTTTACTGCAGGCTATATTTTTTTATTTGTTTATTGGCTTCTATTCAAAAGCGAGGAGCTACAGTCTCATTTGACTAGGCGAGACGTGATTGGACTATCTTCTCATAACTTGTTTCTGATTGGTTCAAAGCCGCCCACAGCGTGTCAAACCTACTGTAGTCCAATTACAAGAGCAACTCAAACGTACACTGTTTTGAAGTCTACTCTGTCTTCAAATAATAACGCGAATTTTGCAGGTCCCTATGAATTACTATTAAAAACTATATATTTGACATATGAAAGTTCCAGTATATCCGTAAAATGTTCGCACTCTCGTTCGTAACCATCGTACACACATTCGTCAGCCGCAATCTCTCACACATTCGTTCACCGCCAGTCCTTTACTTCGCAGACTCTCAATGCCCCGACCTGTGCTAGACACTTGTCTCATCAAGACAGGCGGTTTTCACAAAAATGCCAACCCCCCGGCTGTGGCCGTATTTATATCATAGGTGCCCTGGCCCAGAACCTTTTTCGCGGTTCGAGACGCGCCGAGGGAGGTGTTAGCTGGAAGTTTCTTTCACGTGCTCTCAAGTTGCTGACTCCTCCAGCAGGGTGGGGGCGTGACGATTGTCCATATCAGCTGTCAATCGTTTCTCCCGCCGTCCTAGTGACGTAGCGGCGGCTGGGTCCGTCGTCGTTGATCTGGAGAGAAAGGCGGGTCGTGTTGAGTCATTAAAGGCTATTCACGATAATGTGAGCACCTTTGGAATCAATCTTACAAAAAAATCACTGCTTCCTGCCTGCATATATTTAAACGGGCACACTGAGTGACATACGCCCAGTAAAGTTGGTAACAATGGGTGGAAAATAGTTCCATATCTTAACGTCAAATAAAAATCTCTAGGTCACCATTTGTGATAACGTAAATTATTTATTTCGTTTTCTGCTTTTTTTTATGCATCGACGTATGAAAATGAAAAGATTAGTAAAATATTTACTTTTATGATAATTTTACAGTTTCGCTTTACCGACGCATGAATATAGTTATGAGGCCCATGGCAATGTTAATTTTACATAAGGCGTAAGAATACACTATGTACACACAAGTAGATTTTAAGCAGGGCTTTCAAAAGTGCTCATTTTACCGTGAACAGCTTATACCCTTGAAGTCCAGCGTGTCTGTGTGTAACACGGCGCCAAACGTGTGAGCACTTTTGAAATCCCTCTCATTTGGAATAATTGTCAATAAATAAATTTTACCCTAGGCGTTAAATTTCGAGTGCTGTGGAATATGCACACCGCGTTTATTACTTACACGGATATATTTATATTAAAAAATGTGGTTAAAGTATAAAACATGTCTGCAAGGGAAAAGTAACTAGGGCCTCAAAAGTGCTCACTTTAGCGTGAACAGCCTATAAAAACGTTGACTCAGAAGAAGCAATTAAAAACAAGCGTTATAGTGAGACTGTGACAATATCCTAATGACTGTCGATTCTGAGGTATTTTGGGAAGGGGGGGGGGGAAGTGGGAGTGTCCTACCGGTTAACCATTCAGCGCTTGGCTGTTTTGCCTGTAGCGCTGATTGACAAATGACGTTCTGCTGTGTCGCTAACAAATTACGTAATTTGGTCGTCATGTTCGGTTGAATTTCATCCCATAGACGTTATGTTTCGCTTCTGTATGAAATGGTTGCTCTGTGGCAATGATTTAGCTACCCTAAACAACGAATATAGGCACTTTTAAAATTTTTGAAGCACATTATACAAAAAAAAAAAACGAAACTGTTTTTTTCAACACATGACACAAGGAAAATAATATATATTACAATGTAATGGCAATTTCGATATGTGATTCTGCACCAACTATGGAAACTGATTTATTTGTTGGTAATAGTATTACATGTAGTGTCTGGAAGCTATCACGATAATAATATTATCTTTTGCAAATAATCTTATTTAGTTGACATTGTAATATCTTTTTCATTTTATCGTATAAAAATTTAATTTGTTACAAATATTATCAACTATTATTAAAGACCTGGAAATTTCACGAATTCATTTGGCAATAAGGTAGAATCCACAATCCCTTGTGTTCTCGACCAGCACCTAGCAGTTCGTTAGCTGATGCTCCAGATTTATACCAGGCAAGGTAGCACAGGATTCGGTCCTCTTTTTCTTGTTACCTCCCCTGTTATGAATTTGGAGCATCAGCTAGTAAAATGTTAGTTGCAGGTCGAGTACACAACAGATCGCGGATTCTACCATATAGCCAATGAATTCATGAAATTTCCAGGTCTGTAATAATAATTGATAATCTTTGTAACAGATAAATTTTTATACTATAAAATGAAAAAAGATATTACAATGTCCATTAAATAATAGTGATTCTGCAATTGCTTTACATGTTGGTAATAATAGGCATATTACATGTAGTGTCTGGAAGTTGTAGTCCTGCTCTTGTGTTCTCCTCCATTCCTCTCATCAGGTATTCCTTTGGTGTATTTTCTGTAATTGGTTAAGATTAGTTTGCATTAGGCGGAGGAATATCTTGTAAGTTGAACTTGAGCAAGGCTTGAGAAAAGTTGTGAGCGAGTGTGAATGTACGCTGTTAAAAAAATTCCGTAAATTTACGGAATGTTTTACGGAAACGCACAGTGTATATACGGAATGGCAATCCGTAATGACGAAAAACGGAGTTAAGTCCGTAAATACAAAATACGGAAAGTCTCCGTATTCCCTTCGGCTTCGAGTTACGGGGACGAACAATGCCGATTCTACACGAAGCTTTCTTCGCCAGTGTAACAAGAAAATTATCGTTTCTGCGGCAGTTAAGGTTATCCACGCGACTATGACCTATTCTTTCAAACATTAAAAAATAGCACCAGGCGTCTGTAACATTTCGTAACACTAAAAATACACTAAATTTAATAGAAACTGAATTTTTGCTTCTCTCTTTCGATTATAAATATAAAAGGTATATCAGAAGTTTCAAGTGAGAGTTGTAGGTGGCTCAGGGGTAGGGTGGCGGACCTGTAGTCGGAGGGTCGCGGGTTCGCGCCCTCCAGCACGGCAGACTCTCAGATCGCTTGTCGCACCGGGAACCCGTCAGCAGGACGGCCTCACTAGAGCTTCGTCAATATAAAAAAAAAATGTCACGACAATGTCTGATGAAGGATAAACGGGGGGGGGGGGGGGGATGGGTAGTGTCGTAGACTGGTAATTTTTTGACTCGGCCTCAAACCAAGCTTAAGTGCAAAATATTCTAATTTTTTTTTAATATCATATTTTATACACGGTAGAACACCCACAAAACGAAAATTAAAGACATTTTCAATATTTATTTTATTTTAAACGGAAAGTACAGAAAACTAACTTGGAAATTAACGGAGAGGTTCCGTGAAATTTACGGAAAGTCCGTCTCTTAAAATCAACGTGTCCGTAATTTTATCGAGAGTTCACGGACACTCCTGGATAAATTTTTACCAGCGCTTTTCTGTAAATTGAAGGGATTTTTTTTTTTTAAACAGTGCAGCAGGCACATGTACGTGTGCAGGCAGCGCGAGGCTGAAGATGGCGTGGTGTTTGTTGTTGCAGGCGTGCGCCCCGCGCTACGTGTGGTTCTCGCAGTCGGTGAACAACACGAGGAGGGATCCCGTGGGCACGTGCTACGTGGCGAGGAACGCCTTCTCCGACGTGGCCGAGTACTCGCCCTGCAGGACACGTGAGTACTCGCGTGCCCTATCTCCCTGTGCACGCCGGCTAGCCGACTGTCACCGCCCCGCCCTGCTTGGCCACGCAACTAGTACATAGGGACAGGACATTTCCGCTTTTAGAACAACCCGCGAGCTAAACGCTGTTCACGATGAAGTGAGCACTTTTCAAATCAACCTTCAAAAAAAAAAACTCACTGCCCCTACCTGCATATATTTCAATACACTGAACCATTTTTACAATTTACGCTTGCTTATTACAGTTTAGAAGGGAAAAAAAAAGAATTCTTCATACAAATTAAAAAGAAAGCACTGCAGCAAATCGAAAGTCGTTACTAGACATTAATGGAACAGGTAATTAATACTGAACAGAGACATTCATATCTAAGTTCTGACTGCACCAAAAGCAGAGCGCAGCCTTTCTGACCTTGCTGCGTCCTAAACCAAGCGCGTGGCAAGGCAGGTTTTGCATAAACCCTAGCAAAAACCAATCAGAACACAAGAATGGCAAAAGCCATGCAAAAACAATTTTTTTTGTACGGTGTAAAGGGTAGTTAAATGTTTGTAAAGATCTGTAATAAAAACAGGGAAGTGTGGTCATGTTTGTTTTTATTTTTAATATTTCTTTCAAATTTTCTTTTCATTAGCATTTCTTATACAAATATTGAACATGGAATACTTTCTTGGTTATCTTACATTTCATATTGAAGGGTAACATTATAATTTTCCTTTCCCATATATAACCAATTTATATTTAAAACCATTCACATAAAACCCAGTTTGCCCAAATGCAACCAAATTCAGGTACCAATACTTTCGCTGATTTTCAGCTAATACTTATACAGGTTATATATACTGGCCATATTGATCAGTTAATACAAACTGCAAAATGCCATCACAAAATATATTGAGTACATATAGTTACAAACGGCTGCTATATTTCTGTTGCACCTGCATTTACCATTGACATTATTACATCATGTTTAATTCCAACACTAGGAAAGGCCCCATTTTTGGTTGAAACATGAAAACAGTACTGGTCATCAAACAATAATTAAGTTTTAATTTTCTCGCAATCCCAAGTGGATGGGAGCAACTGCTAAGCAACGCCAGCCTTAACTCCGCGGGTATTTTGGATTTTTGGAACAAGCCCAAACGTCGTAAAGTTTCACTTAAACAGTCATAAAATCAAGGAGTTTCGCTTAGCCCCACTGAATACAAGAGATTGAGACCATATCAACGAGTATTGGCAAGTGTTTACAAATGTTCACAAAAGTTTACAATAGTTTACAGGTGTTTGAAAAATGTTTACAAGTGGTCGCAAAAGTTTACCCATGGTTCCTAGTGGTTACCACCACTTTGCGTCTTGGTGATAACATAGCCACTAAAACTTGGTTACAAAAGTAACAGTATTGGATTTTGGCTAAAAGGTCAACATTTCGCAAAATTGTAAAATAGTTCAAAATTATTTTACGGCCATCATGGCCCCTGCCTAACGTCAAAGTAGCGTAAATGACCTGTTCGCTTTAGGAGCCTGCATTGGTGATTCCAAACGAAGTAATACTTATCCCATGGTAGAAGCTTGCCCCCTCGAGGTCGCTGAACTGACCTGGAGAGCAGCGCGGGCCGGCATCAAGTACACCGTGCCATCCACTTGCGCTACCAATCAATTAAATTCTCCCCTTAAATAAACCGTTTTTCTAAGAAATCGATGGGTGTTCAATTACTCCTTGAAGGGTACAAGCAACGCACAGTCAATGGCTGTTGATTATACCATTTATGGTGATCGACGCAGCGAACACCAATTCCCCTTAGGGGGTCTGACACAATGCATTTTTAAAGCAACCGATAAGATTATAGTGCGCTCTCCACTTCCGTTCTATTGACCAAGATGCCGGAAGTAACGTAATGAAACGTCACGTTTATGTCGGTGCACGCGTCCCAAGCTGTTTACCAAGGTGGTCACCGACTGTGCTGCGCTCGCACGGCGAATCACTGAAACATCAGTCCGGTGCACACTCCTTCGCCAGGCCTCGATGTTGCTGCACGTGAAAAATTTGCACGGAAGGTTTGTTATTTTCGGTTACCTCAGATATTTTTAAAGTATTTTGTAGTGACGTGGAGGTGACAAAACATCACAGTTAATTTTTATTAGTGTTTTAAATTTTATCGAAAAGTTTTAAAATTTAAAACTACGCGAATGAAAGTTCGTGCGTAACGGGTCGTACGCTGCACAATTCAACAGGTTGCCAAGCAGACACGCTAAGTACTTTTTTTCCGAGGAAAATGGCGACGTGGTTTGACCTGCTAATTTATTTTTAGAGTGTTTTTATTTATTTGCAAGGTGTAAATTACAGACGTGCGGTGACGGGATTTTCGTCACAAGGTGTAAATTACAGACGTGCGGTGACGGGATTTTCGTCACAAAGTACTGAAATGTGTATACATTTAAGGTTAAACTAGTACATAAAACATTGATGATGAACTGAGAGGTATTTGGCTAAATGATGCACCGTATACACACAAGAATATAGTACATTTGCGCAGCGCATAAATGTACAACAGGCCCACATACATGCACACATGACAATAGCTCCCTGCAAATAAAATGATAAAATAGAACACTAGTGGGTTGCAAGAACAAAACTGCAGGGACTTAGGTCCTTATAGTTCAAATGCCTATGATAAAGCTGGCCATAATAATAATAAAAAAACATACACTTTAAGCTGGAACAGCGTTTAGACTTCTGCATACATAAGAGCGTCAAACGAAATTAATGATTAAAAATGAAAGAGTTAGGAGTTTAAACTAAAACCAGACACGCAACCATTAATTTAACCATACATTAAAAGTGCTCCACTTTACGGGTCACGGCAAACTGAGTGACATGCGCCCAGTAAAGTTGGTAACGATGAATGGGAAGTAGTTCCATATCTTAATGTCGAATAAAAAGTGCCAGGTATACTATTTCGTTCGCCTTCTCTTTCCTCAATGCATCGAAGTGTAAAATGGGCAGATTTATAAAACATTTTCTCTTGCAATAATTTCACTATTGCACTAGACCAACGCATGAATAAAGTGACACGGCCCATGGCAACGATAATTTTGTATAAGGCGAAAGTATACACGATGTGCATACAAGTATATCTTAAGCAGGGCTTTCGGAAGTTCTCATTTTACCGTTAACAGCCTATAGACCCCACTGTTCTATGTATTTTCGAGCCTCAGCCTTGTGTCCATTGCCTGCTGCTCCAGTATGTAGCCAGTTTTACCTCAGACGAGGTAACACGGTATTTATGTGCTTGTTCCCGTGTAGATAGATCATTGATACAGAGTTCACCTGGGCATGTCTAGTAAACTGCGATCCAATTTCTAACGTCACATAATTGTACACGTGGTCGAAGTCTATCTTGTCGTAAAATGAATTCGCGAAATTTTCCAATTCCTACTCATACAGTGTTATTTTTATCTTTTTTTTTTTTTTTTTTTTCTAAAAAGAACCTTTTGGAAACTACTGGCCGAAATAATTTTTCTAACGCTGCAAGTATCAAAGTAAAACTAACTTTTATCATGGATATGGAGCTACATAAACAATTTTCTCTGTTTCGTACAACAGTATGTTGTAGGCTGCTCGCCTACCACCAATGCGAACCGGGTTCAATCCCCGTCCGGGTCACTGCGCATTTTCACAAGTGGAAATCGTCCCGGAAGATGCCGCTGGTTGGTGGGTTTTTGTCGGAGATCTCCCGTATCCCCTGCCCTTTCATTCCGGCGCTGCTCCATTCTCGCCTCTTTTCTCTCTCATCGGCTCTCAAGACCTCGTTGTCAAGAGCCGCCCAAATCTTTCAACTCAACGGATTTTAACCTGTGACCTTTCGATAACATGACCATATGCGTGCATTTGTAACATTGGCCCTGTGACGGCTATCTTTGCACATCGAACGAAAGTCAAATCGACGGTGCCATATGAAGTTGAGAAAATGTTGGGCCGTTTGGGACGGCTTACCTTCGCTGCGACTGGGGTTGTGTTTGACGAACTCCGCGCCTCGCGTCCGCTGGGCGGGCCTGCTGGTCTGCAAGTATGGGCGCCGTGGGACTTCTGCCGCCCAAAATATGTGACTGCCTTCCCCTCCCTCGTACGTCACCTTGACCACGTGACGTCAGCCAGCCAGTCACGCACCACCAAGGTGCCCTTCCAGGACTTCAGATATCGACGGAGTGAAGATCATTTTGTAATGTTCTAGATTATTTCAAATAAAATATAAATACAGGTGTCTCGCCCAGGTTCGGGTAGACAGGACAGGATTTTCACGTGGACAGGTTTAAAGCAAAATATTATATGTAACCTGCATATAGCTGGAAAGAGATGTAATCTTGTAAAAATGTAGATTTTGGGGGAAATTTTAAACATAAGTATTTTTGATACCTTTTTTATACTAAATATAATCAGTGGGAAAACTATACTTGTATATAACGTTTATTAAGATTTCGGGGAAAAAGTATGTAAATGGTTATATTTTGATATAAAAACCAAGGCAACGAATAATTTTCAAACCTTTACACGGGAACCAACCCAGAGCCCTTTTTTGACATCTTGGGGGACTCTCAGCTGTTTTCCAACTTAAAACACCTACATTCAGGAAACAGTTGAGACAAAGACCTCTTCCTGTATGTGTTGGCAAACACCGTAACGCCTCTAAAGCGTGCGTATTTCCCTAGCAGATGATCTCCTCATTAGAGTCGTACATATTAAAGTGGTAAACATTTCTTGCCGAATTAGTAATAATATTTAGTCAGAAAAGTCTCTTAGTTCATTATATTTCCAAGCGACCGCAACTGCTAAGATAACTGAATCGAAAAATGAGTGGTGGTTATTACCGGCAATTTGGGTTTTTTTTTTTTTTATCAAACCCAGGGGTATGATAGTCGGTTTGTTGGATACGTGCAATTTGACCTACAATCGTTTACCTTAAACATTAAAACAAATGTATTTACGATAAACGACTTTTAATGCAAATGACTTAACAATTGCCTCTAAATAAAATTAATTCAGAAGAAAATATATCTTAACCAATGATTTGAAGGCAAACTATATTTAGGACTAACACTTCAAAGAAAATTATGTTAAGAGCAAATTCACGTAGGCGCAAGCGATGTTTAGGGCAGTTTCACTATAAGACATTTTTCTCAGTTTTACCACATCTTTAATAGGCTATTCACGGCAAAGTGAGCACTTTATAAGGCCCTTCTAAAATATTTCTGTCAATTAATTTCTAACTCTCCGCCACTTTTTAATATAAAGATTGCAACATGACTAATAAACACAGTGTATACATTTCAATACTTTGAAAAGTTAACGTCTGAGACTGCAATAAATTATATTTATTAGTGGTTAAAGTATTTTGAAAGGGCCTTAAAAAGTACTCACTTTACCGTGAATGACCTATACATATATACGTACTGAGGAAACACAAATAGTAAGGTTTATTTACTCCCTTACATCCGTGTTAGCTTTTCTACATTTGTTCATGAAAGAGTCAAATACACAGTGAAGTTCCCAACTGTATATATTTGAATTTCTGTATTTGTAACCCGAGGTTTGGCAAATTTTCCTGACTGCGTATGGACTAAAAACTTTCATTAAAATTTACGAAGTTTATTTTAAGATGATCCCGTTATGATTGGCTGAAGCATTTTTGACTTGGCTTGGCACTTTGAATGTCATAAATGTTCAGCCTTGGAGTGTCAGAAACCTCATTTACCCAGAGAAATGGGGAAGAAGAGTTGTACACATGCGACAACAAATAATGAAAGAAAGTGACATGGCATGTGTACATTACATGGAAACCTGGGATAAAGTGAAATTCTCCCACGGAAAACCATTGCCTCTACGCGTGCCTTAGAAGAAAGCGAGGATCAATTAGCGCGAGGAGAGAGAATTTCGAGGCAACGCCTTTAGGGCAGATAGCTCGCGTATGGCCAGCAAAATATGTTTTAAATAACCGTTTTAATAGTTTAAATTCGCCATTTCCGTAACAAAATGAAGATGTCTCGTTAGTAGCTGTGAGAATCAGTGTATAAAAAATTCTCAGGAAACCGTGATTTTTCTTGTGCCTGGAGGTAGTGCGTGGCTCGTAAATGGCAGGTTTGTTTCCTTCTGTGGCGTGTTTCATGTCAAGGTAATTTTCGGAGTTTCATTTGTATAAAACCGGCTGCAATAGTCACGCAAGCGCGAACGTCAAAATGATGGCCACGCTAGCTCGCGGCAGTTGACGGGGGGGGGGGGGGGGGGGGGATCTCGCAGTCTAAATAGTTAGCTGGTATGGCACGATTGTGGCGTGTTTAGACGCCTCGTGATTAAGTTTGACACAAGATTCAGGTTCAACAATTATTTTACTTTGGTATCTCTGGTGCAGTAATAACACTCAACAATTTAATAGCAAAAGTTAGAATTCATACAATTTAAAATAGTGATCCGTTCATCCAGAAGGGACTAACAAGGATGGACACTGATAAAATATTAAAATGCAGCACTCAGAAATGATTCTCCATAAACTCAATATCGTGTAGAAATTTACAAAACCAGCCACTTTGACTCCATTTTCCTTTTTTCTTTACACGTTTGTATAAACCCTCTTGGCTGGACTAGACAAAAGAGAATCAATAAAATCAAAGTTATTTGGATTTCATAATAAATTCAGTGCAGTGAGTCGAGGCGTCCTGGTCAATTATGGACCTTCCAAAGCCCAAATCCGCTAAAAAAAAACCTGGATGACACAAACTTTAAAAATATTCTGCTTTATGATATTAATATTGACAAATAAAAATGCACCAAACACGATTGATTAAAAATTGCAATATTACAAGGTGGGTAAAGGATGCACACTACACAGAGACACGATCTGATGCGAGCCCATTTTAACCAGCCATCAACTTTTCAGGCAGACGCTCTCCACTAACACTCACTTTACTATCAAACTGCAATGCAAAATTTCACACATCGTAATAGGGCTTCGCAGAAAACAAGTTAACTAAACCAGAATTTTATCCACATACCACAGCCAAACAAGAATACTGAATGTTACTTTAAAGCGTGTATTCACTTACGGAAATTCACTCCTCAAACTCTACTGTCTCTACACCAACCCCACTTTGAGCCATCGGTGTAGAATGTTAATGATGTCAGCTGACATGCTGACTCGTACAGCGGACCTCGAAACGGACCTGATGCGTACACTCTACCCGTGAGCACTAGCTTGGATCCGGCCACTTTAAGCGGTGGACTGGCATACATATTCAAAGCCTTGATTACAAGTGCGAATGCAGGCTGGCATCTCGTTTATCTCTGGGGAATTAATCAGATCCAATGCCCGGCTTTCCCTTTAGGTACTGACGTGGGGTTTCCCAATATTTGTAGGTACCATAGTTAGAGACCTGCAAAATTCGCGTTTTTTTTATTTAAAGACAGGCTGAACTCCAACTTACTGTGCCTTTGAACAAATTCGGCCATTGCCCAAAAATATGTTTGTTACGCCTCGGAGAACTTTTGAGTCAATTATATAAGGTCAGTGGTGGAGTGACCAAGCTGTTTTGAGAGATCAAGAAGTTACGTGATGTTGATTACACTGCAGCGACCAATGCAACCACGAACCGAGCTCACTTGTTCATAAGACAGTGGAGGCTATCATGGCACTGAAAGATAACGCGAATTTTGCAGGTCCCTACTCTTTGTATGTACAGACAGGTTTGTTGCTTATGATTTATTTCCCATTAGTTCTGTCCATAATTTCTCGTCCTCATTCTGTCAACTCCAGTGGAAGGAGGGTGTCTTTGAATCTGATGTCCGAAGAAACTTGGGGCGTGCACAAAAGAAATGTAGGAGTGGCCTGCGTCGCCCAGAATAAGGGACCCAGCGCGGCTAAGGCCCAGAATGAGGACAGTCTGCCAGGGAATGGGGAGGAAGGTTGGGGCGGAAGGAAGGAAGGAAGTGGCGGTTTGGCAGCCCCCGCTGTAAAGTCATTACACCCTATAGTCCTCCCCCCCCCCTAGGAGAGCCAACCACGTGTTCCCAACTGAGTAATCCCGGGGGTGGGCAGGGACACCAGATGTGGTCCTCGGGGCCGGTCACACAACTTAAGGGGGTTGGAAACATCTGTGATCCTCAGGGCCCCGGGGCTCCCAGCAGGTGCCTGTCCCCCTCCCAACACCCCCCCCTTTCTCTTCACTGTCGACCGCAGCGCCGAGACTAATCCTCCAGCACAAACACCGATACAAGTGCTGCTATTCCTGCGCCCTTACAAAAAAAAATATATATATGTTGGGAGTCAGTCCCACAAAAAAAAAACATATCTTGTGGACAGACAAACATGTAACCTGTCATCGCCACTTCCAACATTCTCATAATAACATATTTTTGTTTGTTTATTTATACACAGCAGAGATCCACTCAACAGCATTTATCGAATAAACACACAGAAAACTAACAAAAAAAATGTGACAGCACCGAAGGAAACAATACTTACGTATATAAATACCCGTCTGTATTAAATTTTATAAAACAGCAGTAAAATCTTTAAAGACATCAAAAATGAATCAATAAACAATAATAAGGCTATAGCTGTTTGGTCTCTTAGAAACAAAAAAAAATTCTATAGTGAATTGTTTTAAGTAATCTAGTAAAATATGTCCAAATTAATGGGCAGGTGTTTTTTTTTAACGAGTTTTACTTGTATTGTCCTGGGTTCTTCAGTAGAATCATTCTTGGACTATAGTTTTTTTTTAATTATTGTAAACGTTCTTTACCTCTTTCTGCTGCTCGAATGTTTAGTGGTATACATGTGAATTTTATGATATTCCTGGTTTTTAAACGTCAAGGTGTAAAAACGTTGAGTCCGGTAGACTAAAACTAAATCTAAATACTTACTGTTTTTTTTTGTCCTTTGCGGGTACATCAATTTCAGGTAGGTGGTCTTGCAATTAATGTTAAAGTCGGAATACAATTTCAGGTAGGTGGTCTTGCAATTAATGTAAAAGTCGGAATACAATTTCAGGTAGGTGGTCTTGCAATTAATGTTAAAGTCGGAATACAATTTCAGGTAGGTGGTCTTGCAATTAATGTTAAAGTCGGAATACAATTTCAGGCAGGTGGTCTTGCAATTAATGTTAAAGTCGGAATACAATTTCAGGTAGGTGGTCTTGCAATTAATGTTAAAGTCGGAATACAATTTCAGGTAGGTGGTCTTGCAATTAATGTAAAAGTCGGAATACAATTTCAGGTAGGTGGTCTTGCAATTAATGTTAAAGTCGGAATACAATTTCAGGTAGGTGGTCTTGCAATTAATGTTAAAGTCGGAATACAATTTCTTTAGCACTTTACTTTCGTACCGTTTGTTATTACTACTTTGCTGAAATTATTTTACTGAGAACTATTAGGTACTGCGTATTAGTGTTTACACAAATAAGCGAACGCTTCATGCTTAAAATCCTAATTTAGAATGGAATGCGGGACTGGTCAATAGCGAAAAGCTTATCACTAGAGATAAAGTTTACTGCAAGAAAAGCTGACTATTTGCTAGGATTCAACGTACTGTACACATGTACGATAGTTTTATTTCCTTATTGGCTGTCATGCGTGTATGAAGCTACTACCTCATTTCATTGGGCCAATGAGGATTATGATACTATAAGGTAGAACGTTCGTGATTGGTCTGCAAACAACTTAGCCGGGTCGAAACCTTGTTTATCCGAATAAACTAGTTGTTAATAAAAGATATGTTGGCTCAAAACATTTTCGCGATTTTCCAACATCTGGACTAAGGATAGGAAAATTTCGCGAGTTCAGCGACCTATAGGCTACACTCCTCAGTCCTCTGCATACTGGAGCCTCAGCTGTGTGTTGATTGGCTGTTACCAATTATGTTGCAGTTATGGGATTCGCAAGACATTTCCTTGCAAGTCATCTAGTGGCTCAGAGGCGTGTAGGGCGGGTCTTATAAACTGTGATCGAATTGTGAAGATCACTTCACTGTATGTGTGATTGACGTCTAGCTTGCCCCGAAATGAATTCGCGAAATTTTCCTATACCTAATTATGACACGAGGTATATATGAAAAAAAAAAAAATAGCAAATTGATTTGTATATATGCAAACGAGACGTCTTTAAACACACATATTCAAGATATTTTTGTAATTTAATCACAGCATATTTACTATACATGCAATAGGAGACACGATAGTTCATATTAATCTTGCAATAATCAAGGTCCGAATTCCGCGCTACCTATTTTATGTGAACGTTTCTAGACAATGTTAAAGTTTGTTTGCTTGAGGCGGAGGAACATCCTAAAAGTGGAACTTTAGCAGAGCTTCAGAAAAGTTGGAAGTAACAGTGAGTGGACTACACCAGTGAAGGTGGCGATGAAATCTAAGTTTCACTGTTGGTACGTAACAAATCCTTTTTTTTTTTTTTTTATATTTGCATTTCCCATCAGCACAAACTTATACATTTATGTTTTTTTTCCCCCCCCGGTGGGCTCAGTAAGTCAGTTAAAGAATACTCCTTTACTGTATCAGTTGCTCAAACTGAACGCTGAAGCCAGTGGGAAAGTGGGGCCCCTACCTTATTTACTAAATGCTGTTCACGATAATGTGAGTACTTTAGAAATGAACCTTAGAAAAAAGTCACTGCCCCCCTGCATGCATATATTTTAACGGGCGCGCTGTGTCACATTCGTCCATTAAAGTTGGTAGCGATGGATGTAAAGGAGTTCCATATCTTAACGTCGAATAAAATAGTGTTAGGTAACCATTTGTGATAACTTAAAATTATTTCCTTCGCTTTCTGTTTTTTTTATGCATCGAAATGTAAAATTGAGCAGATTTGTAAAGTATTATTTTCTTAATAATTTCACAGTTTCATTTGATCGACGTATGAATAAAGTGATGAGGTCAATGGCAATGTTAATTTTACGTAAGGCGGAAGAATACACAGCGTGTATACAAGTAGATCTTTAGCAGGACTTTCAAAAGTGCTCATTTTACCATGAACAGGCTATATGCAAATTTTTACAACTTGCACATTACGTACTCAGTAAAGAGAGTAATAAATTGTCACATTAACAAAGAATACGCAAAATTAAATACTGGAATAATGGGCAATTACGATAGTGATTAGGTAGCTACAAGTACATACTTCGAATCGCGAGTATAGTCAATCCACAGTTATTTTTTACTTTTATGAAGCCCTACTTGAGTTCTACTTTGAGGATATTCCTCCGCCTCATGCAAACAAATCTGAATCGAGTCTATAAAGTTACACCAAGAGGACAAAGCACCACATTCGTGTGCACTCAGTGTAATAATATTTTGCATGTGAACTACTTCTTTCGAAGAGTTACCTACACACATATTTACTCTATGTTTTATTCATATTAATTATAAATGAAATGTTACATATAATTTATTTGATAAAATAAAAGTAAAATTTTAAATTTAACCAAAAGTTAGGTACTTCTTTTTAACAGACGTATAAAAAGCTTGTGCATGATACATTACATATTTACGAAACCACCAAGCAAGTCAGGGTCCGCGGTGGCCGAGCGGTTAGCCCGCTCGCCTCCCATCAAGGCGAACCGGGTTCACTCCCCGGCCGGGTTACCGGACTTTCGCATGTGGGAATCGTGCCGGACGATGCTGTTGGCTTGCGGGTTTCCTCGGTGCCTCCCGTTTTCTCCCGCCTTTCATTCTGGCGCTGCTCCATACTCACCTCACTCACCCTCATCGGCTCTCAAGACCTTACTGTCCAAATCTCTTCACTCTTCATCAAGCAAGTCATACGTGGGGTGATTTTTCAAATGTTTGACTTAAAAAGTGTGAATAAACCGCGGATAGACTATGTCAAGGGTGTGTAGATGTTTTTGCTTTTTAAGATGGTAAATGAGCTAAGCTGACATTTATCAAGCGTGCGTCACAGTGTAAGTAAAACTGCAGAAGATGACATCATGAGGGCGACAACCCCCTCCCCATACTCTCCAAGCCCCGACCTGTCATCACCGAAAGGGGACCTTTTTTCAAGATCTGGTGATGTCATTAACGAGAGCGGCTGCCAGCCTGTCACGTGGTCAAACCGGAGACGCAAGGCTTTTGTGTCACTTTTCCAAATTTCGGCGACTTGAGGTGGCAATAACCGCGTGGCAGCTGCAGCATCCGTATTTTTTTGTAACCGATCACGGGATATCATTTCGCACTGTAATGAGCTAGTAGGCGCTGGTTCCATGTGTGCCATCGCACATGTAGTTTTACAGCTTGTTCTGCAAGTCTCTGAACCTTAGGCTGTTCACGATAAACTGAGCACTTTTGAAAGCTCCTGCTTAATACACTATCTACCAAAACGTAATTGGACACCTGTCCACAATGTCTGCTCTGTGGTTGCCACCCCGTTAGAATCTCATAGGGCCACCTCTTGCGGATATAACAGCAGCCACCCTGTCTGGCATGCTCTCTACGAGTGTTTGCAGGACATCCATGGGGATTCGTCGCCATTCCTCTTGCAACCATTTCATGAGTTGAGCAATGGATTTTGGCCGCGCCTGACGAGCCCCCACCCGGCGATCCAATTTGCCCCACAGATGTTCTATAGGATTAAGGTCGGGGCTGTGGGCGGGCCAGTCCAATCAGCTAACATTGTCGTTGACGTACCACTGCATGTAGCCCTTGAAACATGGCACCTGGAAGTAACATGGGTCCATTCCGAAAAATCGCCACAATGTTGGGGGCATTTCATTATCCAAATGTCACAACAGGTCTCTGTGTTCATGCTACCACGGACAAACACCAGCGGTCCTACGCCGAAGGCCGTGAAACACAAGTCAACTGACGTACTGAATTACCTATCCTCACGGGTGCCCAATTACTTTTTGGTAGATCGTGTATCTTCTTGTACGCACATTGTGTATTCATACACCATATGGATGTAAAATTAACATTGCCTGGACCTCTTCTCATTTTATTGACGCGTTGGTCAAGTAAACCGGTGAAATTATCAGTACAGTAAATATTGTACAAATTAACCTATTCTTACGCGTGAATGCACAAAAGTGGGTTGGAGACACGGCAGTTTATTTTTCGTGAATAAGTCTACGTTAACGAGCTTGGTCGCCTTAATGTTTTTTACATTCCCGGCACCGTTTCACTCTACCATGTGGGGTTTTATGGGTATTACTGGATTGGGTTTGAGGAGCTGTTTCCAACCGTATACGATTTCTGTATTTCGACTTGGCTTTTTGACGAGTATAGGCTGACATTGTGTTAAGTTTTCTTAATTTGTAAAGATCATCATAGCCACGCCACACAAATATTTCTATGCACGCAATCAATTGATCTTGACGAGAGCCGTCGATTGAAACTTAAACGAGCGCCGTAGTTTCTCCTAGTCAAAAGTTATAGTATGAGGAAGTTATGAGACGCGGCGAAACGAACTCAAAAATCCCCCCCCCCCCCCGTCCCCAAATCAAAGCTGCATTCCGCCGCACACGATGCTTCGCAGTCCTCACTCAACGTGACATATTCTTTGATCCTTTGGCAATCGAGTGGTGTAATTGAACAGCCTTTACACGAATTCACGTACACGGAAGAGTTGGGGGATGCCCAGTTTACTCACGTGTATCCGTATACGTTAACCGCGTTCGCATGCGTCACATTGTAGATTGGAACGGAGTGTGTCATCACGTGTTCCGCTTCCGTGATCCGTGCCATTGTAGAACGCGCCTTGGCAGTGCGGCTGTTGTTCGCGCGCGCGCGCGTGTGTATCTCTCTCTCTCTCTCTCTCTCTCTCTGCCCCCCCCCCCAACCCTCTCAAGGGAGGAAGTCTAAAGTGCATCTGCGAAAGACGTGCGTGCGTGTGTGGTCTTTATTTAGCCGCGCCAACTGGCCGCAACCTCTTCCTTAGCGGTAACGCCTTTCCTCAACAACCACTTCCTCCTAGGAGGATGCCTAAGCATAAGATTTCCTCGCTTCCATCTTCCGCCATTACGATCACCACACACATTTATTTATTTATTTCGCCTTATTTTTCTGTGGTCGCAGTTATGGCATAATTTGCCGTCACTATCACTGAACCCATTGTACACACACACACACACTCACATACATATATATATATATGAGCAATAATTAAAGTAAAAAAAATAAGAAAATTACGTTAATCAATATATCTATTCATCGTGACTAACTGATAAAGGCTGTTCACGATAAAGTGAGCACTTCTGAACACAACCTTGGAAAAAGAGTCACTGCCCCTGCAAGTATACATTTTAACGGGGCACGCTAAGTAACATTCGCCCAGTAGTAAAGTTGGTGACGATACATGGAAAGTAGTTCCGTATTTTAACGTCGAATAAAAAGTTCTAGGTAACCATTTGTGAAAATTTAAAATGATTTCTTTCGTATGAATGAGCAGATTTGTTAATTATTTACTTTATTAATAATTCCACAGTTTCACTTGGCCGACGCGTTAATTAAGTGACTACGCTCATGGGAATGTTAATTTTACATAATGCGGATGAATATACGTGTATGTAAGTAGATCCTAAGCAGGTCTTTCAAGAGTGCACATTTTACCGTGAACAGCCTATAATGTAATGCACACTAACTACGCTAATATAACAATCCATAATACACTACCATTTTGCGCCATGAGCTGGGCTTACAATGATCCGTCGCACCCTTCAGTCGCCCGTCCGTCAGTGAGTTATCCGTCTGTTTTTTCGTCCGTCAGTTGAAAGCGACTCACAACAATCCGTCGTCCGTCAATCCTTATGTCCGGCAAAATTTCAGCGTGAAAACTAAACATCCCGATCTTTCTTTCGTAGAAGGTAAATTTTGGTTGGAAATACATTTTCAACAGCGAAACATTTTGGGGAAATATTTTTTTTTTTACGTGATAAAAATTTATACTGAATTATTGTTTATGTATTAAATTCGTGAATTTACCACCAAGATAAATGAACACATATCCACCGCCTTGCATTTTATTTCAAAGTGCGTATTCGCGTCTACGGAAGGTCGTTAAAAGGCGGTGGCTCATCCGTCGGTCCCTCGAAAGTTAAAATTTGAGATATATTTGACGGATAGACGGTTAGAAAATAAAATTTCCCTACGATTGGTCAAAGATCAAGTGACCGCCTGACGGAAGGGTAACTGGTTGTGAGTCTACCTTAAGATTAGTGTTCCAAATTTGTGGAAAATAAATGGCAAAAAACAAGGTAATAGTGGTTATATTCAACCCATTTTCATACAGAAAAAATCGGAAAATGAAAAGAAAAAAAAATTGTTTAAATTAAATTCACAATAGCACAATCGTGCATCTCATAATCCGCTATATAAAACATACATACAAGTGCGCAGAACCTACAAAGAACCTAAGAAGAAATTGCGAAGTCTCAACGCAGAGGCTGAAGACCAACTCGTCGAAATACATTGACAAACCCGCAGTAGAGCACTTACAGACTTATTAAATAGAACGCACAAATCAACAGGCCTGCCTCCTTCCCATTTCCGCAGTTATAACAACCTCGAACCTTAGTTTTATGTCAGCAGAGCTTCCTTACCTACCTCGCGGCACTTCCTCGCCAGCAATTCGCACGATCGTGACGTCAGCGCGTGGAGCGTATCTGCTCCTCAGCACGTGCGGTTGGTGCGCGATATTGGCGGGAAATAAAATGACGCATGATGTACACCTACGCACCTCTACACTATTAAAAATAATTTCCTTTATTTTGCGGAAAAGTGCTGGTAAAAATTTATCCAGAAGTGTCCGTAAACTCTCCGTAAAATTACGGACACGTTGGTTTTCAAAAACGGACTTTCCGTAAATTTCACGGAACCTCTCCGTTAATTTTCAAGTTAGTTTTCTGTACTTTCCGTTTTAAATAAAAATTGATTATGAAAATTTCTTTAATTTTCGTTATGAGGGTGTTCTACCGTGTATAAAAAAATGATATTAGAAAAGTTAAAATATTTTGTTCTTAAGAGAGCTTTGAACCCGAGTCAACCATTCACCTACAACTCTCACTTGAATGACTGTTATAGCTTTGATATTTATATTCGAAAGACAAAAAGCAAAAATGCAGTTTCTATTAAATTTAATGTATTTTTAGTGTTGCCAAATGTTACAGAGGCCTGGTGCTATTTTTATAACGTTAACTGCCGCAGAAACGATAATTTTCTTGTTACGGTGGCGAAGATAGCTTCGTGTAAAATCGCCATTGTTCGTCCCCGTAACTCGAAGCCAAAGGGACTACGTAGACTTTCCGTATTTCGTATTTACGGACTTAACTCCATTTTTCGTCATTACGGATTGCCTTTCCGTATATACATTGTACATTTCCGTAAAACATTCCGTAAAAATACGGAAATTTTTAACAGTGTAGACAGGTAGCGGAACAACGTGTTTGCGTTTTGCAGAGGTATTTGAATACGACCCTACAAACCAAGGGTCCAGTCTGGGGTGAGGGGGTTGGAAAATCGGGACATATTCATCCTCCCAAATTGTAAATAAAATATTCGAAAAAAAAAAATTTACAACTTAATTTTTTTTATACCTATAATAAATGTATGATACATATCTGTATATTGATTAGCCCACTGACTGTAAATAATTCTTTTGAGCTTGGCATAAGTAAACAAATATCTTTGTGCTTTGTCCACATATGAGAAATGTAACACGACGATGCTCTTCGCCCATGCTAATAAACTCATGTGATGTGAAGCTTAGGTGTCATGGTGGGAGTGGTTGTTTTCAAATCTGGTGAGTGCTGGTTTGGCGGAGCTGTGTTTCGGCAATGCCGGGTGCGGGCTCAGCTCCCTAGAAGAGAAGAAAGAGCGCATTGTGGGAGGAAGGCCAGTGGCCAGCTTCGGCGGTGAACCATGCCGACCCCGCCACTTCCGGCCGGCCATTCCCCCCTCCCCCCCGCCCCGAGGAGTAGCAAGCCTGCCTGCCCGATTCCAGCTAGGGGGCTCCTGTCCTTTTGTCGCAGGCTTTGTCAGCACCCTCCCCCCCCCCCCTCCTCAATCTTCTTCCGAGGCAGCCATATATAATAATAATAATAATAATAAAACGTATTTATTTTTTTTGTGTCGAAGTTATGGTATTATCACCTTCTCTGACATTTAACCACTTGGCATAATAAAACATAACACTTATTTTTTTAAGAGAAAAAAAATAAAACAATGACCCAAAACTTAATGTCTGCTATAAACTTATAAAGAGACTTACATGAAATATATGAAAGCAACTTACTTAAAATAAAACTAACCTTAATTGTGAACTTACACGATTAACACATACATGAATACATAAAACCATATACACACCTGGCATAGATCCATATACATATAATTGTACTATTTATAAAATTAAACTCCCAAGACAATATTGACTAGCAAAAGTTCTAAAACTGAAATTTATTTTAAGAAATACTGAAGGGCAGAAGGTCACAGCATATAACTAATTAAACACAGGAAAAAGACAAAAAAAATTAATTACTGTAAGACATTAAAAATTATAATATAAAGCGTCAAAAATTATCAGCTACCTAGAAATATACATAAAATAAGGCATTAATACGTCTTCATGTTCTGCTTCTTTGTTCTGAAGGAGAAGATGGCTGCGGGGGAAGAGGAGAAGGGAAAAAGACCGAAAAATAATACTTGAAATACAATAATTATCGTCTTTATTTCGATACTCATTTTATTGGCGAAATTACGGCTTAAAAGTCTGCTAAGTATATTGGAACTATTAATTCACATTATCAAAAACTACACATCGAAATGATACTACTGACTTCGAAACAAGAGCCACAGATCTTGAAGATGAATTTTGCCCGTGGAAAAAAAAGTAATTATAGGCTGTTCGCGGTAAAATGAGCACTTTTTAAGGCCCTGCTAGATGTTTCCATTCAGTCAATTTCTATCTTACCACCACATTTTAATATGAATATTGGTATTTGGTTAGGAAACACAGTGTATACATTTCACCACCCTCAAATGTAAACGTCTGAGACTGCAATAAAATATATTTATTAGTGGTAAATGCCTGTTGGGAGGTCCTTAAAAAGTGTTCACTTTACCGTGAATAGCCTATACACGTATTTACATAGTCCAGCCTTTCTTTATTGCACACATGACGGTTGGGTGACCAACGCTTCCCTGTTATCGTATTTTAAATGTCTTCATCAAACTATTTTTATAAATCAACTCTGTCCGTAATTTCCACATATTTCATAGCACACAATGAATAGCTTGCTACCAATAAAGTCGGCAGCGATGTAGGAATATCCGGTTTTGACGTCGTGTTAGAAGTGTATATTTGAAAATTGTGGACACTGAATGTGTTTAACAAGTTCAGACTCGGTGTACACAATTGTACAATTGTGGACACTGAATGTGTTTAACCAGTTCAGACTCGGCGTACACAATTGTACAATTGTGGACACTGAATGCGTTTAACCAGTTCAGACTCGGTGTACACAATTGTACAATTGTGTACACAACGCACAGGAATAAGGTACGAAACATCCGGCCTGAATCTTTCGTGGCGATTAAAAAAGTCCCTCTTTTCTGACCTGATAAACCACAGTGCTTGTCTACTAGTTATTTTGAAATGGTTACTTGGCAACTTTCTTTTGGTTAGTCATGTAAAAACTTTTATGTGTTCTTTGATAAACCATATAAATTAGGTTTACGTATTCATTATGAATTTCTCCTTTAGATTATTTTTAAACAGCAGCTGTGTTGTGTATGTATTGTGAATTGCTGGTACCTAACTTTCATATTTTATGTTAACTCATGATGTGAACGATATTTTTTTTTTGGTTAAGTTTTTAAAATCGATTACTTGAAATACTAATGCTTTGATTATACTAGTTCTGAAACGTTAAGATATACGAAAATAATAATAATAATAATTGCGTTGTTCTCCAGTACAAACAATTTGCGACGCTAATGAAATCGTAATTTGTCCACCTTTTCCAGTGTGCACGTCCTTTTATTTAAGTGTCAGGGGAAATGTACACAGGAAGGCTATATTCGGCCGGCTACTGCATGCTGCAAGGCTCAGTACCCCAATCATCTCCGCTGTGGATAGCGATTCATAAACTTCGCTACTGCTTCGCCACAGAATGCTTAAGCATACAGAAGTGAACCAGGCGCACACACTGCCAACTCCAGCTGCACACGCAAGCAAGACGGCGTCACCAGCAGGCAACTAACTTGCCTCCTCCTACCAAGGCGAACCGGGTTCGATTCCAGGCGGGGTTACGCCGGATCTTCCGCACGTGGGAATCACACCGGTCGATACCGCTGGTCGGCGGGGTTTCCTCTGGGAACTTCTGTTTCCGCCGCCCTTGAATTCCGCGGGCAGCTCCATTCTCACCTCGGTCCACTCTCATCGGGTCTCAAGACCCAAATGTCTCCACTCCCCTGTACGTCGCTACCAACTTCAGTGGGTGCATACATAGTCAGTGTACCCGTTAAAATATGTGCAGGTAGTGGTAGTGATATTTCTTAAAAGTATAATTTCAAAAGCTTATGCATTAAAAGAATGTTTAAAATATGCTAAATTAATTTTTATATTCACCAATGTATTGCATATTTATTGCCTGTTATTTCGTGATTACATATGTGTCACTCGGTAGCTCATCATGACGTTAGTTTTCAATGTATATTTTTAAAATTGTACAACTTATTTACTATTTATTATTATAACTGCAGAAAAACAAATTATTCGAAAAATTAAAAGTGTAATTTTTAATTATTCGAGGAGAAAGGCATCACATACAATGCGAGAAAGTTGAACAATTCATAGTTACCAACTTTACTGGGCGCATATCACTCGGTGAGCCCGTTAAAATATATGCAGGTAGGGGCAATGCCTTTTTTCTAAGGTTGATTTCAAAAGTGCTCACTTAGTCGTGAACAGCCTTTAGTCAGCGCAACGCGGCATTTGGAGAAGTTTCTCGGCTGCTGTCTACCAACCCATAAAATACCGCCGCTGCCGGAAGACCGGCATTCTCGTGGAAGCCATCTGGCTGAACTGCGGTAATCTGGTACAGTCTGGTGCGGCGAAGGACGTCAGCGAAGATGACAGAGTTTACGAGCCGGTGGCCAACGAGTGCTTTGTGCGGTGTAGACTGGCGAGAGGGCTCGGCACCCGCTACCTGTGCATGAGTGCGCTGTGCATGAGTGCGCTCGGAGATCTATAGAACACTGCGGACTGGCAGGAACTGGACAATTTACAAAATGTGTCTATAGGTTGTGGTGCCTCTCTATACTGATTATTGGGAGTAATTTTAGCTATTTAATTACGTTAATATCTTCGAGGTTATTGTAATTTGTTATTTTATTGAAATAATTAATTGTAAATAGCAAGTGAAAATAATTTATTGTGAGATGTTGAGCCGAGAGTATTTCCTTTGTAATGATCTGTACTAATAAATAACATTGAAGTGGCTGTCGGTTATTTCAAACTTGATGCCAACATCTAAGCATATTATGCTATTTAAACGACGTTAAAGCATAAATAACTGTTCTTAAATTTTTTCTTATAAAACTTTCAGAGATCGTAGAGTTTATATCTATTTAAAAACTGCTCATTATTTCTTCTCGAAATCTCAAATGGTTATGAAGTAATTTTTTTAAATTATAGTTTTCTTCATGATACATTTGTTCTTTTTTTTTTTTTTTTTTGCAAGAGAATCATTGTCAAAAAGCATTGGTGAAACAACAACATTTTTAAAAATAATAATTGATATCATACGCATCATAGAAAAAGATACATTCGTTTTTGGACAAACTTAGTAAAATAACGTATTATCAAACAACCACCACTAACGGGACGATAAAACTATTTCCGATAATAAAGTAACAATCTTTCAAACCAAATATAAAGGTATGTATTTCATAACTCCATAAAACCTGGGTGAAGCGATGGCGGGCTGTATTTTAATAACTCCATAAAACCTGACCGAAGCGATGGTGGGCTGTATTTTAATAACTCCATAAAACCTAAATGAAGCGAAATTTCTATTTTAAAAATATGCAAACAAATCCTAAAGTCCACGCGAACAATGTCGCGGGGACAGCTAGTTGTAAATAAATTAGGAAATTATATGTAACTATTATTTTTAGAAGACTTCCATGTTAAGGGGACTATGTAGCTGCGCATCCGAGGTCAAGAAGCGAGGGAGCGATACGGGCGACAGTTACACGCACGCCTAGCGCCTCATCGCTCCTACGCACAAGGCGTGCAGTGTTTCCGTCATAACACTGTACTTTGCAAATTATATCTGTAACATAGATGTTTTATTACACGCGATGAAAGACCACAGATTACACTACGTCAGTATCTTCGTACTTTCTCTTGCCGCTTAAACAAACTGCATAGGTAAGCTTTAAAAATGCTATATTTGACCATTTTCACAATTTTTTTTTCTCCGAGAATACACTTAATATAACAAAAGTAAAAAAAAAATAGGGCCACAGATGATTGTTTCTAATCTTTTCTGACAAAAAGTTATAGTTCCCTAACATTTATTTACCGAGATACGCGTTTATGCGCAAACTATGATTTCACAGGAAAAGTTCTAGTACATAGGAGTGTTAAGGCCAGGCTTCGCCATGCATAGGCGTATAGGGAATGAAATGCTAAATTCGGACAAAGATCTCTGTCATTTTTTATGGCAGTATTTTCAACTGAAGGTTTTTGTTGGAGATTGAACGCATCTAGATTGGTAAACCATTTTAATTTTAATTTATAATTTTTAAATGCACATTTTGATTACTTATAAAATGTCACAATTTTATAAATAATTTAAAAGTGCATTTAAAATATTTAAAAAAAAAATCAATTTGGAAGGTTTACAAACAAAGATGCGTTCAATCTCTAACAGGAAACCTTAAGTTGAAAATACTACCACAAAAAATGACTGGGAGATCTTTGTCCGAATTTAATTCGTACACGCCTATCCATGGTGAAGCGTGGCCTTAAAGTACCTCGCTGAGTCCACTGACTTTGAGAAAATGTGACGATATTCTGCAGGGATGAGCTAAACAGTTACATTACGATAACGGTCATTACAATTATCGTTATTTGTGGATGACGGATTAATTAAATAGTTTCCGTTGGTGTTATCCGACATGTAACAATATATCATATTGTACTGTCGTACTTGCTTGTATGTTGTTATAATGGAACTGGCTATATATATATATATATATATATATATATATATATATATATATATATATATATATATATATATATAGGCACATGCTGAATGCCATTTACGCCGTGAGATTCTTAACATTTAATTAAAGAAAGTAAAAAAAAAATTACACTATTTTTAAACAAATCTTAATTATAATTTTTACATATAATGGAGAGTCGGCAAATTGTTTACAGTAACCTGTTGTCAGTTTAGACCAATATGTAGACTAAGCATTTTAGTTCCAATCTTTAATACAAGCAGGTTAAACTGGTGGTCGGTTTTGCCTTGTGATCTTGCTGTGATCACTGTGGGTAAAGAAACTGTAGGATATTTTAAACTGAAACATGCTTGCGTAAATTGTTTATTGTGTCCTTGTACGAAAATTTTGTTATATGATGCAATTTCATCACTAACGAAAATGAAAAACTTCCATATTTCACTTATTTTTATGCCGTTTAAGTTCGTACATTGTCGAAATTATTTCACATCACCGCACAAAAAAAAAAAAAAAAAACTACCTGCTGCTGAAAGTGTAAAACATTTTCGTTACTAGAGTACCGAAACCCCGAGAATGCTAAACTGTTATTGAATAAACGAGAATTGTTTACAGAACGGGATCGACACAGAAGATCCGAAGCCTGCGTGGAAAGTTACCTAGGCGGGTTGTACAGGAGTTATAACTGAGCAGTTGCCACTTGTGCCGCTAGGTTGTGCTAGAGGTTAAACCGCTATTGGTAACAGTTTCACTGGACTTGGGAGCAAGAACGGAACAGTCATATTTTGATAACTGTTACGTCAAATAACGCTCATCCCTAGTATTCCGCGGCAGGGGCTGGGGCGGAGGGCAGTGCTCCAGGAAGGCAGCGCGGTGTTGCGAGGCTGGGCCCCATACGTCGACGACGACGGACGGTGCAGATGTCCGCAGATAGGACGTCGTCCTAGGAGTAAGTAGGGCGAAGCGCGACGTGAGTCGGCCCCCGTATTTATAGACAGAAGCGCGGGGACGCCGCCCGCCCGTGTATTTCCAGCAACGGTGGCCCGCCGGGGGTTAAAAAAAAAAAAAAAAACACCGCCACATTCGCCACTCGTGGCCTTATTATATATATATATATAAACTACCTTATTCTAAGTTTTACGTGAAGTTAAGG
This sequence comes from Dryococelus australis, assembly GCA_029891345.1. NCBI lineage: Eukaryota > Metazoa > Arthropoda > Insecta > Phasmatodea > Phasmatidae > Dryococelus > Dryococelus australis. The sequence goes on along the minus strand of CM056993.1, from coordinate 27,987,855 downwards.
CCCGAAGGTAGGGCGGGATTTGATTGCGTCTCAGGGCTAGCCCCTTACGCCTACTAGGTAGGAAAATCGTGCAAGGAGACATGCATCGCGGCAAAGAGGGATTTGGCAGCCATGGCTTGCACTTTGGGGCCATGACTACCTCCCTAAGTGTACTTAGAGCCAGTGTTAACTATGGAGAGCAAGGGGGAAAACCCGCCAAGAGAGACGTAAAAACCCTTGCGACAGAGAAGTAAAAATTTCAAAAATTATTTCATGCATTGAATTAAATAGAATACTACAGGAGACAGAGTGTTTGGGAAAAAAATGCTCTTAGTTAATAGAGTTGGAAAGACTAGTAGAGAGGGCGCGGGCTTTGTTTATTCTTAACTTGATGCCGGCAGTAACCAGATAGTAGTTTGGACTTGCGGCCTATTCTTCCGCGAGGCGTCGTACTTTTTCTCTCTCTCGTTCCCTTCTTCTCCTCCACACGCTCCCATGATCTGCAACAAAGACAGTCCTTGAATAATGGTCACTGCAATGCGAATGTAGTCTATGTAGTTCATTCACGGTTCCTTCAGCCCTTTTCTAAAGCCCCGCTTCAGTTCTACTCCCAGGATATTCCTCCGCCTCGTGCAAACTAAGCTTAACAAGCCTGCAGAATTACACCAAGGGGATAACGCACCTCATTCGTCCGCACTCAGTGCAACAGTATTTTGTATAAGGACTATTTCTCACTAGGCGCTACCAACATACCAATTTTCTGCCTGATTTTTGTTCAGATTATTTATAAATGAAGCATTATAATTTATAGTTAAAATATGAATAACATTACAATTTAACAGCAAAAAAAGTTAACTTTTATGATCACAAGTATAAAACGCTTGTGATACAGAAGGTATTTAGGAAATAACTAAACACGTCATACATGGGGAGATTTTTCAAAGGTTTGATTCAAAAGGTCAAAGAAACCGTGAATGGACTATAGTCTATTCGCGGTTTCTTCACCCTTTTCCAATCAAACCTTTGAAAAATCTCCCCATGAATGGTGTATTTAGTTATTTCCAACATATGGCTTGTACCACAAGCGTTTTGTACCTCTGTTAACATAAAAATTACTTTTTTTTCTGTTAAATAAAAATTTTATTCATATTTTATACATAATTTATAATGCTTCATTAACAAATACTTTGAACAGAATACAGTGGGAAAACATGTGTGTTGGTAGCGCCTAGTAAGAAATATGTAGTTCTTGTACAAAATACTGTTACAACCCAGTGCGCACGAATTCTGTACTTTGTCATTTGATGTAATTTTCCAGACTTAGTTAAGCTAGGTTTGCACGAGGCGGAGGAATATCCTGTGGGAGTAGAACTTTTGCAGGGCTTCTGAAAAGTGTGAAGTGACCGTGAATGGATTATATTCTATGTAACTTCACACGTTTTTGGTCCAAGCATTTGAAAAATCAAGCCATGTATGACGTGTCTGCTTGTTTCCTAAACATGTCATGTACCACAGGCATTTTATAAGTTTGTTAACACAAAAGTGCTTTATTTTTCGTCAAATTTAACTTTTTCTTACATTTTATCTGAAATTTAAATATTTTATTTATAATTGATACGAATAAAAACAGAGAAAATAGGTGTGTTGGTATTGCCTGGTAAGAAATGATTCCCATGTAAAATATTATGAAATTGGATGCCCACGAATGCGGCGCGTTTTCTCTTCGGCGTAATTTCCTAGACTTGGTGAAGCTCTGCTCGCACGAGGCGGAGAAATATCTTGAAGTAGAACTTTAGCAGAGCTTCAGAAAAGTCGGAAGTAACCATGAACGCACTATATATGTATGTAGGCTATTCACGGTAGAGCACTTTGGAGGCCCTAGTTACTTTTTCCTTTCAGCAATTTTTTGTTACGTTTTAAGTGCATTTATTAAATAAACATGGCAACACAGCGCGCATGCTTCCACCGCATTCGGAAGTTCATGGGTCTGTAGCAAGGATTGGCGTGGAGTGATTTCGTGAAACTAAGATGAAATAAAAAAAATAGGGGGGTGGGGGTGGGGGAGGACATCAGGATGGCCCGATTAGGAATCGGAATAATACTTACCAATACCTCGAAGGAACACACTGTTGCTGATATCAAAGGAAGGAGAAGATTCCACAAAGGGGCACATAACAGTGGCATTGTAATAAACTACTACTCCATGTCCAACTTAGTGTATTCCTCGTATAATTCACTTAAGACCATAGGTCGTATGCATGTTTTTAATCTCTTTCTTCGTGACTATTGTGCAGCCGAAGTTTGTCGGCCGTATTTAGATACATTCTGTATAGACCACCATCCATGCCGGTGTTAAGTTAACCACAAAGAAAGACGGTAGATAAATATATAAACGTAAAAGTGGTACGTTTGTTCCAACCTATTTGAACCAAAAACTGTCAACAGGGCAATTTCAAATCATTTAATCGAGAAATTTGGATCGCAATTAGCCCGCCATTTTGAACATGACGTCAAGAGGAGAATATAAAATTTGTACGGCATATCTCAAAAACTATTACGTCGATTCCCTCGAAATATGACTTACAAGTATTAATACAGTAGGTTGCCTTAAATCACACGATTTTCGAATGTCAGATTTTGATTTTCACAATGACTTCTTTGTACTTTACCATAATGTGTCATACGTAACGAATCTTTACACCTGTTTCAATCTAACTTGTTATGCGAGTATTAAATATGCTAATTCACATCGTTTTCTCCCGCTATGTTGTAAGGTATAGCAGTACCTACGCTAAACCGAACTCAGTTTTGACCGCCATTTTGTAAGATACCGTTATATAGAAATTAATATTTACATAGCATCTCACGTACTATCGAAACGAACCCCAGCAAATTTTCAGTGCAGATATTATTGTGTCTGTGAACCTGAACTAAGAAAACTTAAATGGACAAGGAAGCAATCATATCTAATACGCCAGCTGCGTTGTTATACTGTACTATTTGTTACATGTCGTACATGTGTAACCATTAAACCGATGTGACGCCAGCCAGTTATGCTGCCAGCACTTGGTGCACTAACTGATAACCTCTTTAGTCCACAATTTTTTAAATATACTATCACTTGAAAAAAAAAATAAAGCTTAAGTAATATTTCAGTGAATACTCAACTGAGTCTCGCCACAATTGGCATACAAGTAGCATTATGGAAGACCACGTGAAGTAAATATTTTAAATCAGCTACTTACAGTTTAATTGCAGTCTTTTCAGTTGCTCGTACGTGGTGTTATGCCCCTGGAGCCATTATACGGATTTAAACAATACTTGGTGTGTTGGAGTACCTGCTTAAATTCGCTAAGCAATAGCTGTCAATCGCCTGCCATTTCGGAAGGGAGAGACGCACCTAAAAATATCACTTATCTTCGGAACTGCTCTACACTGTTAAGAATTTCAGTATACTTACGGAATGTTTTACGGAAACGTACAGTGTACATACGGAAAGGCAATCCGTAATGACGAAAAACTCAGTTAATTCCGTAAATACAAAATACGGAAAGTCTCCGTATTCCCTTTGGCTTCGAGTTTGGGGGACGAACAGTGCCGATTCTACACGAAGCTTTCTTCGTGACTGTAACAAGATAATGATCGGTTCTGGTAATTTTTTGACTCGGGTTCAAACCTCGCTTAAGTACAAAATATTTTACCTTTTTTTAATTATCATTTTTATACACAGTAGAACACCCACATAACGAAAATTAAAGTCATTTTCATTATCTCTTTTTATTTTAAACGGAAAGTACAGAAAACTAACTTGGAAATTAACGGAGAGGTTCCGTGAAATTTACGGCAAGTCCGTTTATGAAAATCAGTGTGTCCGTAATTTTACGGAGAGTTTACGGACACTTCTGGATAAATTTTTACCAGCACTTTTCCGTAAAATGAAGGATTTTTTTTAACAGTGTACCCATTCCCATTAAATTCAATCAAAGATTCCTTATATATATATATAAAGCCTGCTTTAATTAGTACAAAACCCTTTCAAAATTGCTTGAATACGTGATCGTAGAAGAATGTTTGGCTTATTAGTTGGTCGATAACTACTTGTTTGCTAACTTTGAAATCGTAGTAAATTTTTTGGACCAAGTTTTGGAACACCTAAGATGTATTCGAATCACGTAAAATAATTTTGCGTGGAAGCATGGGTCTTACGTCAAGAACAAGGCGTGAAAAACGCACTCGTCACTGTTTTAATCGCGTAATTTTAACAGTCCGTTGGTCGTCCATGAGCTCAGAAGAGGAAGATTTGCGTATATAGTCCATTCACGGTTACCTCTGATTTTTCTGAAGCCCGCTAAAGCTCTACTTTCAGATTATCCCTCTGTCGCATGCGAACAGAGTTTAACGAAGTCTAGGAAATCACACCAAAGTATTTGTGCGCACTCAAAATTAATATTACTACCTATGTATGAGAACTATTTCTTACTAGAAATTACTAACACACCTATTTTCTCCCTGTTGTTATTCGTTTTAAATGTAAATGAAATATTGTTAGTTACATATGGAATATACAGTAAGTAATTAGATTAGTTAACAGTAGTATGAAACGCTTGTGATACGCGACATATTTAAGAAACAACCAAGCACGTATTACAAGGACTGATTTTTCAAAGGCCGTATCGAAAATGGCCAATTTTGTTGACAAAATGATCACGTGACCTGATTTTGTACACAGAAGTGGCGACGTATTTGGTAATTTGGTATTTCGTTATTTGTATCTAGCGGATGTTAACAAAACACAAAATGACAAAATCAGCGCCATGTTGGTTTTGATCTTCAAAATTAGTTAACATTAGCAGCTATGCAGTGATGCTTGTAGGAATATCACGTCTGCTGTAAGCATTGCATTCAGCTAAAAATCATTTTCACTGTTAAATGCAAAATTGCGTGTCCGCGAGTGCTAAACAACTGACTGACGGCAACGTCCGAATTGAAACTTACGAGATGACAGATTACGAAATAAGGGCTATTTTCATTTCGGCCACGGCCTCAGGTGTGAGGATACTGCGAGCGTACTATAGGGGACGTGTTGTGCGGGGAACTGGGGATAGGGTTCACTATAGGATCTTCACGGTAAAGTGAGCTCTCTTTAAGGCCCTTCCGACAGGTATTAAACACTAATAAAAATATCTTATTGCAGCCTCTGGCATTACATTGTGAGGGCGATGAAATGTATACGCAGTGTTTATTGGCCACATTGCAATGTTTATATTTAAAAGCAGCAGGAAGATGGAAATCGGACGAAAGGAAAAAATATAGAAGGGCCTTAAAAAGTGCTCACTTTACCGTGAACAGCTTATGGTCGCGAGTTATATGCAGGTCACACGCGGTAGACGTGTCTCGTAGCGACTACGTAATGACGGCCGGGCGGGCAGATTTGCTCGCGGGCGCAGCTAGGCCGTGGTTACACGGGTGCTGTTGTAGGCTGTTCGCGGTAAAATGAGCACTTTTGAAAGCCCTGCTTAAGATCTACTTGTATGCACGTTGTCTTCTTCTGCCTTATGCAAGATTAACATTGCCACGGGCCTCGCCACTTTATTCATGCGTCAGTAAAATAAAACTGTGGAATTATTAAGAAAGTAAATACTTTACAAATTTGCTCATTTTTACACTTAGATGCATTAAAAAAACAGAAAGTGAAGAATTAATTTTACGTTATCACAATTGGTTACCTAACACTTTATTCGACGTTAAGATATGGAACTACTTTCCGTCCATCGTTACCAACTTTACTTAACCCATTTCACTCGGTGAGCAACTTAAAATATATACAAGCAGGAACACTTATTTTTTTCTAAGGTCGATTTCAAAAGGGCTCACTTTATCGTGAACAGCCTTTAAACACATTCAGCTAAATACATCCGGTAGCCATGTATGAACAAGTCTGAAAACAGCAAGTGATTTTCCGGTTACACACCCAAAGCAGAATGAAATCAATGGAAATTCTAACCTCAACAAACATCGAACTTAAAATGAACGATATTTAATTATGATAGCCTCCAAAATTTGTCGCTATTGATCTTTTTAATTGTTATGAAACCTACACTTTTACTGTAATGGCATAATGGGTGGGTATTAGTACATTCGACCTTAAACTTAAGTTAATTCAACAAGTGCAGGAATTCCCGCCAAATCCAGTAATATTTATTACAGTGATTGTTTACTTCGAAGCAACCAATAGGAGCGCAGCAGAGATGAGAAGTCGTTCGAAACTACTTGTGAAAATAGTTCACTTTGAAGGAGAAACAACTGCGATCGGAACTCGTTCGAACGTGATGCAACCTCTTCAATAGCTGAATTTGTTTTAGTGAAGTCCGCCATTTTACATCACTGGGACGCTACTCCCTCAGCGCGGGGGGTGGATCGATCCCTTGTGAGGGACCTTGGCCACCCAGACGGTTATCATTTAAGCTGCGGAGGAAAGGAGAAGCTAACCCCCAACCCCCTCCTCAACCATCAAAAATATTTAAAGCTGCGAGGCAGACATCATTGTACAGGATTCCCAGGGTAGCTCCTGGGAGCTGTTTCCAAGACAGAATTTTACGTGCCTTTCCCCTGCCTGTACGGGGTATTACGTGCCTTTCCCCTGCCTGTACGGGGTATTACGTGCCTTTCCCCTGCCTGTACGGGGTAAAGGTAGTTGGTGAAGTTAAATTAAAAATGAATGTAATCGGCGCGAAATCTTGAATTTCGGGGCTTTGAGGGCTGTCGCTAACATCCTGTAAGAGGGCCGGCGACAGTAAAGTGAGAGTAAATGGAATGTAAAGCCAAAATAATTTATACTAAACGGTTAACAAGATTTTTTTTTTCGCGTGACTGGAGTGGCGTAGGCTTAGTGAAGCAGTTCTGCATCCCGTCCGTGTAACCGCGGCCCCAGCCGCGATGTTAATCTCGGAGAGGAGCGGACATACGACGCGGCCTGGCGGCGCCGGGCCCAACTACGCATTCCGCTCGCGGCAGGTCGGGCCTCGACGACGCGCGCTGATGATTATCGCCACACACACACACACACTTGTAAAATGTGTGATCGTGTGAACTCCTTCCTCTCACGTTGCACCGCAGTCGGGTACGACCTGTTGCTTAACGTGACAGCACTGCTGGCTCGGCGTTCCCATCTTAATGCTGGATTTACATTGCAAAGACGTGGTCTTCCCCGACAGTCAGACACGACCGTTGCAGCCCGACCGTTTCCGCCAACTAAATTAGTTCAATGTTTACAATACCCCGACAGTTCCCGTCCGACAAGTGTTGCGTGGCTTTCGACAATATCCTCGAACGGCCAGTAACTTGCTATAGAATGTGAAGAAATCGCAGATAACTGTACACTGTTTTGTTTTGATAACTTTGTAAACGAAGTATTTTTGGATTTTGGACCAGTTATTTTTCCACAAATATTTATTTTCGTTAATTCATTAGCTTTCTGTTACAAAAAAAAACAAGGATGTACATGTAAAAAAAAAAACACATGTTTAATGTGAAAATTACTAGAGTAGTGAAATCCGCACGACATTTTGTTTTGTATCGTTATGTTTTTTTTCTCTACTGCCAAGCGAGGCCGACCGGTCCGACGCCCGACGAAAGTAGAAATAGAATTTACTTTTGTCGGAGCTGCATATGTTGGGATGACCTTGCTCCTGTTTGGCTGATGGAAAATTTTCGTCTGTGTCGGGGCTGTTTTGTCGGACTGTCGGGTTATTGTAAATCCAGAATAAAGGTGCACTGACAATAGTCCGTCCGTTTGTGTGACGTTTTCGTCCGTCTGTTGAAAGTGATTCATAACAGTCCGTCGTACGTCAAAATTTCTGTGTGACTACATAACATTGCGATATCTCCTTAATTGGAGATGCATTTCCAAGAAAATAACATTTTCGGTAAATAATTTTTTTTTACGTGATATGAATTTATAGTTATTATTTTTTTTACATTTTAAATTCTTGAATTTATCACCAAAAATAAATTAACACAAATCCACCCGCCTGCAGTTTGTTGGAAAGTGCATATTCTGTCTAAGGAATGCAGTCAGAAGGCGATAGCTTATACATCCGCCCGTGGAAAGCCAAAAGTTGGATAACTATTTGAAGGTTGGACCGATGGAAATAAAAATTCCCTGCGATTAGTTGAAGGTCATATGACATATGGAAGGACGGTCCACAGACGGATGCGACAGACTATTGTGAGTCCAACCTTACGTGTTCACAAACACGGGCTCTATTCATTTTAGTACTGTTACAATTTCTTTCTCAGATTCAGTGGGCTCAACCAAGTTCGTTAACGTAAGGAGGTCTTAATTCAATAAATAAGTTAGTTACAGTTTCATTATTTTATTTACAATAACTACAAGCAAAATTCTCTCGACTCAACATCTCACAATAAATCGAAATCACTTGCTGTTCACAATTAATGGCTTCAATCAATCAAATTAAAAATTACCTCCAAGGAATGAACATAATTAAATAATTATAAATCAGTCCCAATGGACATTGTATCAAAACCTATTAAATTATATATTATGTTTCCATATTTATTTGACAATTCCAATATTTACAGTAAAATCCGTATTATATGTTCATTCAAGTCCGCCTTAGTTTAGTCCATGTCCCGCCAGTCCGCAATGTTCTAGTAGAGTTCTCCGAGCGTCCTCACGCACGTTCTAGTAGAGTTCTCCGAGCGTCCTCACGCACAGCAGCCTTCACTCGTCGGATATCACGAACAGCTGGTCCGCCGCGGTCTCGCAATCTCCCATCGTCGTCCGTACTCGACTTCGCCCCCGCACTCGGCCAGACGGCTTCCGCCAGACTGTCGGCAGTCCAGCTGTATCTTGTATTTACAGGGTCGTAGGCCACCGCCCAGAAATTTCGCCAAATCCCGCGTTGCGCTGAGGGTCCTAATTCTCGGAACATTCTTGCGCCTTTGTCGGCTTCTCCAGCAAGGGGAAGAGGAGGGGCTGTGACGCCAGCCAGGTTTCGCCGCTGTCAATCATTCCCCGGTGGCCGCGGGGCAAGGCGGCAGAGAGAGAGTGTCTGCCTGAGGGGAGGGGAGGGTAGAGGTAGGTCACCCCCACAGAACCGGGCCTAGCATATTGGGAGTTCGCGGACGGTACATGTTACAGTGCATAATAGTATATTTTGTTAACAAAGTTGCCACGGAACTGATGTCTCCTTAAAAAAAAAAAAAAAAAAAAAAAAAAGTGAATAATTTTATTGTTTCCGTTTTGCATTTCGTCAACTTTGAAAGTAACAAGAGATGCAGCCAATTTCAAAACTTATGTTGCCTCCCCCCCCCCTTTTTTTTTTTTGTTAATGTGATTCCTAGAATTTTTTCGTCGATCAACTTGCATCTTTTTACTTCAAAAAACGAGCCCTTTCCCTATTCAAATCAAGAATGGCATTTGCTTGAAGTTCCAGAACATCTCTTCTCCCTGAAGCCGCACACAAAATGGCGGTGTAAGAACATGTCTTTATTCAGAAAGAAATCGTTCTTTTTGCTAACGTGGCTTCTGTGAGTGTGTGTGTGTGTTTTTTTTTTTATGCCCCTGCCTCTATACTTTCATAATATATCTTTGTTCGACGTTTACTTATCGCAAAGTGTCTCATACCCTCCGCATACAATACCAAAACGTCTGTTATTCTATGCGAGGTGTAACAAATCGTTCCATGTCCAACATGTTTTCGCTTTTTAAGCAAACAATTTTGATATTGAGAGATAAGCTGTTTAAATATCAATTGTCTAATAATTAGTATTGGCGTGTGAAAGGATTTCAAGCATTAACTTAATAACAATTGTCTCATACCATTTTATAGATTATACGCAAGTTTTGCTAAGTGGCGAAAAGACCTTTCGGAATTGGCCACCACAAGTTACCAATTTATCCCCATTTTCTTTTTCGAACATGAGTATTATAGTAAACAACTACGTTTAATCGCCTTAAAAATTGTACGTGAAGCATATCATTACTTATTATGCAGTGCGTAATTATTAGCTATGTATCAGCAGCTTTCTGTCGTAATTATTTTCTTTTCTAATAACGCTGATGCAACAAAAGACTTTTAGACAGTTGGGTCAAGGCATACGATATTTTATAAGAAACATCGTGTTTTTAAGTTTATGACCACAATTTCGCATTTTGCTGTAGTGTGCGAACTCGTTTTCTAAATAAGAAAAATGGCAGTGGCCAGAAACATGTCGTTCGCCATCAGCGTCTGGAGACTGTCTTGCCAAGCGGCAGTCCGGCGAACAGGAATATTTCCCGCGGAGCGCAACAACAAATCAGGCGCGAGGCCCTTTCCCAGGAATATTTCCCGCGGAGCGCAACAACAAATCAGGCGCGAGGCCCTTTCCCAGGAATATTTCCCGCGGAGCGCAACAACAAATCAGGCGCGAGGCCCTTTCCCACGGCCTCGCGTAGCCAGTGGGCGGACGACACGCTTGCATGAAAGAAGCCGCGGGCGAGTGACTGAGTGAAGAGATTTGAGCGTCTCGCAACAGCGAGGTCTTGAGAGCCGATGACGGTGAAGCGAAGTGAGTGCGGAGCAGTACTGGAATTAATGGGCGGGGGGGGGGGGATATCCCCGAGAAAAACCCGCCGACCAGCGGCATCGTCCGTTACGATTCCCACATGCGAAACTCTGGGAGTGATTCGGCCGAGGAATTGAACCCTTTTCGCATAGGTGGGAGGCGAGCAGGCTAACCTCTCAGATACCGCCAGCTCCATAAAAGGAGCCGCCAGGGCATTTTTGCTTTTGCACGTTCTGTAGCTGTGCTTTGTGGTATAGTTTACTTAATTAAGGTTTTTTTTTTTTGGGTGAGTAAAAAGCCAGATTGTTACGCGCACCGCTCGATTAGTAAAGTTGAACAATCAATGTTTTCCGTAACACCTTTCCCAACTCACTTCAGTGTTTTTTATTTGCATCACGATTCACGCCAACCTTTACACAAAACTACACTGTCATGTAGAGTTTCGAGTACGAGAGACCAAGTTCATAGATTTTTTTTTCTATTCACTGGTCGTAAACTCATTATGAAAATAATTAATATTGAAGTTGATCTCATATCAGTAATTATGTTAATATGCCAAATATAACATGGTTTCCCGGACTATGTTATGCATAACAGATTTAAAGTTAGTATTTTTTTGTTAAGTTAACTTCGTGGGTTTGATCTAGTTGTGCACCGAGCTCTCCATATATACCCGTACAGGCTGTTCACGGTAAAGTAAGCACTTAAGAAAGCTCTGCTAAATTTCTACCTTCAGCCCGCTGCTTGCGTATTTTCCGCGTACGTATCAAAATAAGCACAACCACGTGACTTTCAGATTGTTACATCAGCTGGCTATTATGTTCTCTTTATACTCATTAAATATACAGAAAGTAATAAATATTACAATCAGCACTATAAACGCGTACACGTGTAATCCAGGAAATAATAGGCGTATTGGTTTGTAAATATTGATTGATGTTCACGATTGTTTTTCTGTTTACGCGTAAATTGATGCCTTTAACTGTGGTAAACACTTCCGAGGAAGAAAGAAAATATGTCTGATTCAGGTTGTCAACAGAATATCATAAAAGGTAAACATTATTCTTTTTACCGTTATAAAAACAACACCGACGTTTCGAACGTTCACCTTTTTACAAATCTTACTGCCGAAACTCTCGTCCTGTTAAGAAAGGCGCGCCTTTAGATGAAACGGCGCATTTATTCCGTCATAAAGAAGACGAAGTTCAACACTCTTTAGTTGAATGAGCTAAGAATGATGTTTAATGACAACATTTACGAGTAGAATTGTGTTGCCCAAATACCTCACAAGTCAATATTTGAATACAAGACCACGCACGAGCGTATGGCGGGTGTTGCTGCCACATTACGATTAACGAAAACCACTGGCATGAAACTCAACGGCTGAACAGGATTGATCCGAATTTCTACAGCATAGCTTCCACTGTAAAATTTGTTACTTGATGCAAGTTACGTGAAAATTCGTCCAGTCGCGCAGGGTTTAAAGCACATTAAACTAACGTTTCCGGAGGCCTGCCGCTTTGCTTACGAAAAGAAATCATTTTTTGTTGCTTAAAGGTCTCACTAAAACGTGTAATTCGTCGTATGTGAGCTGTACACGAGGAGCGACATCCATGTATTGTAACGGTGTGCGAGTAACGGAAATTTTATAGCTGCAGAACTTTTTTTTGCTGACCGGCAGTTCAATTACCGCTTCTTATTTTTTTACCGTAGATCGAAGTGTGCATGAAGAATAACTATCTATAGGCTGTTCGCGGTAAAATTAACATTCGCATGGGCCTCATCACTTTATTCATGCGTCGGTCAAGTGAGACTGTGAAATTATTAGAAAAGTAAGTATTTTACAAATGTGTTCATTTTTACACTTCGATGCTCTATAAAAAAAAAAACCAAACAAATAATTATGTTATCACAGATGGTTAACTAATACTTTTATTAGTCGATGAGATGTGGAACTATTTTCTATCCATTCTTACCAACTTTACTGGGCGCACGTCACTCAGTGCGACCGTTAAAATACGTGCAGGTAGGAACAGTGACTTTTTTTTTCTAAGGTTGATTTTCAAAAGTGCTCACTTTATCGGGAACAGCCTTTAGCACTACCGCCTGGACGATCTGCCACGAGCGTCGCTAACAAATACAGATGGTTGCCTACTGCCAGGCGCGCGACGAATTTTTGTACGCTCTCTTCGCCTGTTTAGTAATAATGTTCATTTCCCTGGACATTCACTTGAATGATACTCATCGCAGACACTGTGCACAGATCGCTGACAAATTCTTTGAGAGAAAAGTCTCTACATCACTCTTTTATGAATGACTATTAGTAACATGCCCAATCACGCAGTTATCTCTCCACCGGTTACTCGACATAAACTTAACTCGTAACAATACACTGTGTTAGTACAAAACTTGAGCTCGTAAATAAACGAGGAGAACGTGTAGAAATCTTAAGGCTGAACTTTTAAACATGGGTTTAGTGTCTACTGTACATCCCCAACGACCCTCCCCAGAAAATTATTCAGAAGCATTCTATGAATGTGTGTTCGCGTGTAGCCTACATCACGATAAAATGAACACTCTTGAAATCAACCTATGAACGATATCACTGCCCGTAACTTCGTATATTTGAACGTGAACAACTACCGCAACACTGACAGTTAAGTTGGCAACGATTTACCAGAAGTAGTTCCATGGGGCAAAATTAGATTCGGCATTAAATGTGTGGATGCAGTTTCATGAAATGCATTTTCAACGACTATGTATTGTGTTTTTAGTATCATTGTGAAGTTACTTTTATATCAGCGAAGGCATTTAAATGTTATAAGCAAAAAAAGTGTTTTTTTTTTTTTTTTCGTAGGCAAAGCGGTAGGCTTTTGGAAACGCTTTAAACCTGCGTGACTGGACGGATTTTCACAAAACTTGCATCAAGCAACAAATTTTTTCAGTGGAAGTTATGCTGTAGAAATTTGGATCAATCCTGTTCAGCCGTTGAGTTTCATGTCAGTGGTTTTCGTTACTGGTAATGTGGCAGCAACACCCGCCATACGCTCGTGCGTGGTCTTGTATTAAAATATTGATTTGTGAGGTATTTGGGCAACATAATTCTACTCGTAAATGTTGCTAAACGTAATTCCTAGCTCATTTAGGCACGCCCAGGTGAACTCTGAGCCAACAACGGACGTGCAAGGAAACAATCACCGAATCCCGTGCCCCCAGGTCTGATGTAGAACTGCCTACACACTGCTGGAGGCAGCAGCCAATGAACAGAAAACTGAGGCTCGAGAACACATAGGATAGTAGAGTCTATCCTACACGTCGTTACACATTCGTGTTTTATTTTTTTTTCGGAGGATGTGTTTTGGCGCGTTTCTTACTTGGTATAAAGTCGTCATTATTCAAGTTCCATTACGCACAAAATATGTGATTTCCAAAATTACGAAATACGTCATTATCAGGGATTGGGAAATTTCGCGAATTTATTTCAGAGACAATATCGAATTCAAACATATGTACATTTATGTTATGTTAGCGATCGGACCACAGTTTATTGGGCGACGTTTGGAGATGAAATTCGTCGTCGAGACTATTCCGTAGTCTCATAAACAGCTGGTGTCAATATCCTGGAAAACACACACATTTATAATGGTCTAGATAAATGATAAATGCCATCCAGGGTTTCAACATTCTGTAGTAGTTACTTGCCATTATTTGTGGTCTCTGCGGCCACAGGCCTTTTCAGACCGACAGTTTCCCGGCTTTTGGGAGCCCCTTGTGCTCTTCCTCCATTGAGGCTTAAGGTTGGTTTACGATCGACTTAACAGAATAAGTTCTTCATGTGCTTAAGATATTATTCAATGTATTCAAGGGTCTTGACGGGTCGTGTGTGATCTTAGCGTGACTAAAGAGATCGTTATACACTATCTACCAAAAAGTAATTACGCACCTGTCCACAATGTTTGCTCGGTGGTTGTCACCCCGTTAGAATCTCGCAGGCCCACCTCTTGCGGATATAACAGCAGCCACCCTGTCTGGCATGCTCTCTACGAGTGTTTGCAGGACATCCACAGGGATTCGTCGCCATTCCTCTTGCAACCATTCCATGAGTTGAGCAATGGATTTTGGCTGCGCCTGACGAGCCCTCACCCGGCGATCCAATTCGTTCCAAATCTGTTCTATACGGTTGAGGCAGGCCAGTACAATCAGCGAACATTGTTGTCGGCGTACCACTGCATAGTAGCCCTTGAAACGTGGCACCTGACATTGTCATCCTGGAAGAAACACGGGTCCATTCCGTAAAAACGCCACAATGTTGGGAGCATTTCATTATCCAGAATGTTACAATAGGCCTCTGTGTTCATGCGACCTCGGACAAACACCAGAGGTCCTACGCCGAAGGTCGTGAAACACAAGTCAACTGACGTACTGAATTACCTATCTTTATGGGTACCCTATTACTTTTTGGTAGATAGTGTATTTTATATCTTAAGTACAATTCGAGACGAAGTAGCCAATCATAGCCCAGTGACATTTGTTTTTAGCGGGAAACAGTATTTACATTTTGTATTTAGGTTAATGTCATATCGTGAAATCGTTTGAAAGTAACTATTTTAATCGAGAGACAGTATCCTCGTAACTTAAATAACTGTTCATGATCACGTTTTATTTCTTGGACGAGGTTATTGAATTCGCTTTGATTAACCTTTTCAGATTTATTGATGTAAATGCCCAATGTTGGCATCGGCTTCCCCTTCTGTAAGATATCACAATTTTTTCAAAACGATTACGTAAGCAGTAACCACAAATAATTAAATATATGTAAATAATCTCCACTCCAGTCCATATTTCCAAATTATGTCGGTTGCTTTTATCTCCTACTATTCTGATTAGCTAGACTTAACAGTTGCTAATTCAATCATAAACTGCATATATTCTTATTGTTCATTTTCCGTGTGCTTGTCGAGTCATTAAGTACGATTCTTAGTATTTAATTCTTCAGTCTTTAATCGTAAACCCACCTTTAGCACCTTCCTCACTGAGCACAGCTATCCTTCTCTTTGGGAGAAAATTACTACGGGCAGGAAAATTTCCCCGTTTTGAGCCACAGAGCTTCGTACTAACGCAAATACGCTTCCAAGGACATGAAATCTTTACAGCGCCTAACATCTCCTGCTCGAAGCAGTTCGTTCAAACACGGCCGTAAACATGCGCAAATTACCACTACGACCGTGTGAATCGGAATTGGCTGATAGAACCCGCCCCCGTCATGTTGTTTTCCTCAGCAGCTCTCCGTGCGCATGCGCGGTGCGTTGGGAAAGTAGCCGCCATTGTCGTGACGAGAAAGGAAATTCTCGTCTTCCGCATCGTCCCGATAAAAAAAAAGAAACACGGTTGACAATCTCATTACCCGAAACTGCAGTGATGCCAACCCACGTAATTTATTTTCCAATAATTAGTCAATATTCTATTTTATTTTAAAACAATTCTCGTTTTCCGCAACTTATTTCTGAAATATGAAACCATAATTACACATTCCTTTTTCTTGTCTGTACAACGAAACTGTAAGGTAGAAAATGACTAGTCGTGACTGTAGGCGTGCCACAAATTACCATGTTGTTGTATTTATCTGTTGTATTTTAACCTAGTCAGTTACATAATCATTTTCGGCATTGCAAATAAATTATTTTTCCTTGTAATTACACCTGAGCAGATGGAAATAGCCGGTTCTGGGACAGTGGGTTCAGAGTGAGACTCGTGAGGTCAGCCGCCGCCATATTGGATGACGTCATGTGACCTTGACCTGTATGTGATGTTATCGACGCCATTTTGGTTCAAAACCTCACAAAAATTCTCTTATCCCTCTAAATTTCCCGTTTTCCATCGAAACTTCCCGAATTTCCCTCGAAAATGGCAAACATTGGAATCGAAGAGACACAACTAAAATGTAAGGAATTTAATTTTTTATTTAATTTTAATAGAATTTTTAAAATGTTTTAGACTTAAGTATACTGTGAGATGTGTCTGCGAATGTGTATTTTTTAAAATGCGAATTCTAATCTGACGTCAGAACCAGTGCTTGCATGCCTATGTCTGAAGTCATATTTGATTTAACAGGAACACCTATGCTGTAAGAGTTTTTAAAGTTTACTGTAGCAGATAATTGTCTACAGCTGAGTTAAATTTAAAAGTACCTTTCGAATACGATATAAAGTACCCATGTAATAATAAATTAAAATTATGTATTGCATTTACTAATTTTTGAATTGTTAACACTTATATAGTTCGATGATGCATCTTTGGTAGCGAATATTTTCACTACTCCTGAGAATACGATATGTAAAAATCGTATGAATTTAATGTTTAGGTTTTAAAAATTGGAGACGTAAGTATATTGTGTTGCATGTCTACAGGCACGTATTTTCAAGGCTTATTCAACTATGATATCAGAACCAGCGATTGTATAACTATGTCCTGATGCCATATTGGATTTAATACGAATATTTACGACTGATGGATTCAAAAGTATGTATGCAAGCAGCCTATTTGTGGACTCGTCGTGCTAAAATAATTTCGTCGCTGTCATATCAAATTTAATTAAAGTCAAATTCCTTATAATCATACGCATTTTTACAGACATACAAATAAATGTATCTGCAGGCACTAATGCTGCATTGGAAATGGTTTAAATAAATAATTGTAGTAGTATGATTTGGTATGTTTGGTCACAAGGGGATCGGGGATCGAAGCCGGAGCCGGGGGAGCCGCCATCTTGTTACCTCACCTGACCGCCATCTTGTATATCATTGACCTTTCACCCCAGACCCATGTGACCCTTGACCTTAACCACGAGGACTTTTGACGTCAAAAAACACTAAAAACATTCAAACATTCCAAAAACGCCTAAAAAATTTGGAAACAATTCTAAAGAATTCTAAAAATTTCCAAAAAAAAAAAATTATAAAAAATCATTTTAAAAAATATTAACAGGATCTACAGAAATTACCCATTTTTTTTCCTTCAGAAATGATGACAGGGATCAGCGACCCAGGTGCCAGGGATCAGCGACCCAAGGTCAGGCTCAGGTGACCAGGAGACAGGGATCAGTACCTATGACCCTTGACTTTGATCTTTTCCTTTGACCTTAAGAATGCAAAAATCCCAAAAAAAACTGGAAAATCATAAAAAAAATAAGAATTCTATTAAAAAATTTATAAAAAAATTCTTACTAAAAATTTTAATTAAGAAATGTAACAAAATCGTCAAAAAATTTATTTTTATAAAATTTTATTTTAAAAATTTCTTACTTAAAAAGTCTTTGATCCCTTTCCTTCAAAATAATTCATAAAAAATTTAATTAAAAAACTTACATTTCCTGAGGTCTCTCTCTCTCTCCCCCCCCCCCCCAACTAATTACTCACCTCTGCTCGAAGCCAGCAGACGGCTGACTCCCTCACCTCCACTCCCCTAACATATACTCATTCCGCTATCTTGATTTTATCATTCTTCATTTGTTCACATGCCACCATATTTTTTTTATGTTACTGGAGGCCGCCGTATTTGTTTTTCGTTCGTCATTTGTTAATATATTACTGGAGGCCACCATCTTGGTAGGAGACCGCCATATTGGTAGGTGACCACCATCTGGGTATACATCACCCATCCACCATCGTGGAAGACAATTCCCAATAGCAATTGACCTTTGACCTGTAATGTCGAAAACCAAAACTCGAACAAAATGCATAAAAGTCAGCAAGCACAATACATTACTGACTACTACCGCCATGTTACATGCAGACTACCCTGACCTTGACCCCATGACCTTGAAAATAAAAACTCGAAAAAAACATAAAAGTCAACAAACATGATACATTACAGGCGAACACCACAATATTAGAAACAGACTACCTCGACTTCGACCCCATGACCTTGAACGACCTTGGTAATTAAAACTTAGAAAAATACATAAAAGTCAACAAGCATAATTCATTACAGACTACCGCCACCATATTAGATGCATACTGCCTTGACCTTAATTCCATGACCTTGAATGACCTAAAACAAAAACTCGAGAAAAATCTATGTGAAGAGGCATAAGCTAGTCGAGACGATCCACCTTTCACTAAGCTGCTATCAAACTAAACCTTTCGGCTTACTTCCCTACTGCTTATAATATACAAGTGTGCAAGCCTTATTGCATCATATTGACTTTGAACCAATCGTACTTCACCATTAATACATTGTGCAGACACCGACCAGCCAATCACAAAGTTACCACATGATTTGCAGCTAATCAATCACATGCGAGCATTAAGACATCAATCACAGGCAGGTAGGCAGGCTTTAGATGCTAGTTCCTTGATCACGTTAACATGCAGATATATCTTCAACAGTTTCTTCCAGACAAATTCTTCGCTCACCTATAAATCATGGTCACACTTGAAGTAGGCAACTGACTCCTGTTGTCGGACCGACCCCTCACAAGACTGACCCAATTGACCCCATTTACCCCATTGACCCACAATGACCCATGACTCATAACGACCCCTGATCGCGGTGCTGACACCTAATGACCCCAAAACGACCCCTAAATAACCCATTTGCAGAGCAAAATTACCCAGGCCCATTGGTCGATGTGCAACATGGACTTTGTACTGAACAGTGCAGCACCACGACAGCTACCCCCCCCCCCCCCCCGATCTCCAACCAAGCTTCTCGATTTGTCGTCGCGTGAAAAGGACTCTCCGTACGCACCACCTTCTCATACCGATATGCATTTTTTTTTAACATAGGTGAAAACTGGATCGCAGAATCAACACTGGCGACAACCAGTTAGCGATTATGCAGGTCACAGCCCCATGCTAGTCGAGGTCAAAATGCAACCCTTCATATTCGCAGTTCATCTTCGCCAGATGGGATCACTCTGAGAAAACCCAAACAGTCTGAGTTGCACTCGGCCGTAGACTTTGGAAGTGGGTCGTTGATCACGGTTGTGTTTGCGTAGGGAACTGGGGATGTGCACGCACTGGGCCTGAGGACTGTCTTCACGGGAAAGGAGCGGTGTAGTTGGTGAGTCTTCCCAGGCGTGGCGAGACGGAAGGTTGAACAGGAACTGTTATTTCCCTCGGCGCTGTTTGTGTTGGCGCCGCGTCAAACTGGGGACTCGGCTTCCGCCGTCCTCCGCCGCGCATGCACCCCTCGTGACGTCCTAATTAACAGCGCCACTTCACTTTCCCCCCCTCCCCCCGCATATTTATATACATCCTCCGCGGCTGGCAGCGGGGACGACTGGGTTTTAACTCGATACCATCGGGGAACGTAATTTGACGAAGACGGATTCTTCGGCCTCTTTATCTAATTAGTGCTCGCTGGAGGAGTGGGGGGACTGAGAGAAATAGCCTGTTTGAAATATTTCATGTGATTAGGAGCAGGAATGTTTCGGGGAGTTCACTGACCTGTGTGCTAGACCCTACAATCGAGCCACAGCTATGTGTTCATCAGCTTTAGAAAAAAGTCACTGCTCCTACCTGCATACAATTTGACGAGCGCACTGAGTGGCATGTGCCTAGTAATGTTGATAACGATTGATGAAAAGTAGTTCCATGTCTTAACGTCGAATTAAAAGTGTTAAAAGTCTGTTCGCGATAAAGCGAGCACTTTAGAAATGAACCTTAGAAAAAAGTTATTGCCCCTGCATGCATATATTTTAATGGGCGCGCTGAGTTGCAGTTCCTCAGTAAAGTTGGTAATGATGGATGGAAAGTAGTTTCATATCTTAACTTAAAATAAAAATTGCTAGGTAACCATTTATGATAAAAAAATTATTAATTTCGCTTTCTACTTTTTTAATGCATCGAAATGTAAAAATGAGCAGATATGTAAAGTATGTACTTTTTAAATAATTGCACGATTTCATTTCACCGACGTATGAGTAAAGTGGCGAGTACCATGACAATGTTAATTTTGCAAAAGGCGGAGGAGTACGTAACGCGTATACTAGATTTTAAGCAGGGTTTTCAAAAGTGCTCATTTTACCGTGAACAGCCTATAGGTAAATATTTGCGATAACTTAAATGATTCCGTCTGTTTTCTGTTTTCATAATGCACCGAAGTGTAAGAATTAGCAGATATGTAAAATATTTACCTTTATAATAATTTCATAGATTCACTTGTCCGACCCATCCG
The DNA here is from genome assembly GCA_029891345.1 of Dryococelus australis. Taxonomy (NCBI): domain Eukaryota; kingdom Metazoa; phylum Arthropoda; class Insecta; order Phasmatodea; family Phasmatidae; genus Dryococelus; species Dryococelus australis. The sequence goes on along the minus strand of CM056993.1, from coordinate 27,967,128 downwards.
TGAATAAAGTGATGAGCTCATGGAAGTGTTAATTTCACATCACGCGGAAGAACACGCGATTTGCAAGCAAGTAGATCTGAAGCAGAGCTTTCAAAAGTGCTTCGCTTTATCGTGAACAGCCTTTAACCAGCTTTAACGGGGAATGGTTCTTTGTTTTCATGTAGATAGTTACTAACTTCGATCCTGTTCAGAAGCTCAGGAGCTCAGAAGCTGCAAAGACTACCAAGTCTGCACAGATCTGCACATTACAGCGTTTCTCTCAATCAGATACGCATCACAACTATTTTGCATATCGTTTCTCTATGCTGGTGCAAATTATTTTGGAGCACTTTGTACATCCCAAACAACACTAGCTTCTGACTTGATGTAGCTGGCATAGAGAAGAGTAGTGTAAACAAATCAATTGTGTTTTCTCAGTTAGGCCCATTCGATTGGTTTGATAAAGCATATCAACGAGACATGACATGAAAGTTTGTGGTTTCTTATCGTGTTTCGTAGATGTCAATATGTGCAGTGGTACAAGGAAATCAAAACTTGCAGTCAAAAAATTGGTTGTATTCAAGTATACGTTTTGTTCAAATGTTGGCTTCATGAAGCATTTCAGAGCCTAATATGCTTCAGAAGTACAGTCTTTCCTGAGAAATAAAAACAACCCTAATCGTATTGTAACTCCACTTTTGGTTGCGAAGTTGTTTAGATCAACATACCAACGATCGGCAAGATTGTAAATAGCAGTTAATGCATTCCGCAAAACAGGACTGTATCCATTCAACAAAGACTTGTTTCGTGAACGTGACTTTGTTATTCATAGTTTGTGAAGGTGTTTGCCAACGCATACAGGACGAGGTCCTTGTCTCAACTGCTACCTGAATGTAGGTGTTTTAAGTTGGAAAACAGCTGAGAGCCCCCCCCCCCCCAATGATGTCAAAAAAGGGATTTGGGTTGGTTCCAGTGCAAAGGTTTGATAATTATTCTTTGCCTTGGTTTTTATATTAAAATATACCAATTTACATAGTTTTTTCCCAAAATTTTACAATCAAAAAACTTATTTCCCACTGATTATATTTAGTATAGAAGGGTATCAAAAATAACTCTGTTTAAAACTTCCCCCGAAATCTACATTATTACACGATTACATCTCTTTCCAGCTATATGAAGATTACATATAATTATTTTGCTTTAAACCATACTTAACTAAAATGGCAGCAAGCTCCCCCTCCACCCCTTAAAATGTTGACGGATCGAACAGAATTTCCTCCCCAAGTGAAAACCCTGTGCTGTCTCCCCGAATCTGGGCGAGACACCTGTATTTATATTTTATTTGAAATCATCCAGAACATTACAAAATGATCTTCACTCCGTCGATGTCTGAAGTCCTGGAAGGGCACCCTTGTGGTGCATGACTGGCTGGCTGGCTGGCGTCACGTGGTCAAGGTGACGTACGAGGGAGGGGAAGGCAGTCATAGATTTCGTGGGCGGCAGTGGTCCCGTGGCGCCCATACTTGCAGACCAGCAGGCCCGCCCAGCGGACGCGAAGTGTGTAGCTCGTCAAACACACCCCCGTCGCAGCGAAGGTAAGCCGTCCCAAACGGCCAACATTTTCTCAACTTCATATAGCACCGTCGGTTTGACTTTCGTTCGATGTGCAGAGATAACCATCACAAGCTGTCAATAAATATCTGATCTAGATGATGACACCATCCGAGCTGTAATTATATACACTTCACACAACACATCTTCCAGTGCACGACCTTCTAATGCTCCCCCTGTTCTGCATATGGACACCTCACATGATTCTGATGAAGGGCCTTCTTATTGTTAGTTGGAAGTTCAGTAAGTGAGATTGATAAGCCTGAGTAAGGTGTGAGGTAGAGAGTGAGTGGGAGAATGAGCTGTGTGCTGGATCGGAAATGTACTGTGTGTTCTTAACTGTTTGATTAATAAAGGTAGACAAGAAGAAGTCTTCTTGTCACTCATATTGAATTCAGGTTATTATTTTAACAGGTTATGGGCCCAGTTACGTGGGCAACGCTTACTATCTGAGGCATGGTTTTCAAAGTGTGATTTATTCAAGATGGCCAATCGAGTTGAAACGAGTAATATACAAAAGTTTGATGGACAAAATTTTTCTCAATTGTAGTCAAGTAGTCTGCTCCCAAAAGCAAAAGGATTATTTCAACTTGTCAAAGGAGCAGCTAAGAAACCGGAGAAAATGGAAGAGATGGAAGTGTGGGTAAGGAGAGACGCCAGTGCGATGTTTGTGTTGACATCTACCATGGACTTCAAGCAGATAGCTACTGTAGAAAATTGCTCGACGTCTTTTGAAATTATGAAAAAAAACTGGACTCTAACGATCAACAAACAGAGTTTAACAAAATGAGATTGTTAGAGAAGTTCCATCTGCTGAAAATGGAACCGAGTGAATCTGTAATATGTTATATTTCCAGGGCAGAAAATGTGGTGAAGCAAATTCAAGACACTGAGGAAACGATCACCAAGACTGCCCTTGTCATGAAAATATTGTGCACTCTACCAGAAAAATTTGGAAATTTCCGGCTGGCTTGGTTATCGACTAATGAAGGTACACAAAACTTATATAACCTAACAATCAGACTCCTGGATGAAGAATTAAACCTAACACAACGTGAGGAGGGCTCAGAATCTCCCATTGTCTGTAACAAAATACAGATTTAGTAAGAAGAGTGTAATTTGCTACAATTATAGAAAGGAAGGGCACATAGCGCGAGAATGCAAGGAACCCTCTTCACACAAGAGTAGGTTCCAGAACAGGAGTCATGATAAAAGTGCATTTTTAGTATCCGACTGTTCTGTGAGCAAAGAAATGTGTAGTATTCTTGTGAATGATGTTAAGTGGATCATGACCAGTGGTGCTTCATGTCACATGACTTACATCAAGGAGATTTTAGAGGACTTCTTGGAAATGTCGGATAGTGTTGCGTTGGTCAATAGTGAAAAGTTAGATGTGAAACGTATAGGAAATGTTAAGATTGAAAAATGTGTTAACAATGAGTGGATTGAAGATACCATTAGAGATGTAATGTGTGTACCAGAACCATGCCGAAACCTATTTTCAGAAGGAGTCGTCACCAACAAGGGTATGAAAATATTGAAGAGTGGTACACAGGCTCAAATCTTGTTGGTGTAGGTATTCGTGGTGAAAATAACCTATATACCACGTTGTTTAAAACTCTGAAACCGTCTCAAAGTGAGCTTAATGTTTCAGAAAATAGTTATCAGATGTGGCATGAACGTTTGGGGCATATCAACAAAAAAATTTTGAGCGCTGTTTCTGACTTAGTGGATAATGTGAAGTTTTATGGCAACAGAGAGTTCTTCTGTGAGAAATGTGTTTACGGAAAGCAGCACAAAGTGTCATTTGCAAGAAATGGCTCGAGCATCAGTGCTGGTGAGCTAATCCATTTTGACGTGTGTGGACCGGTGCCCATTCCTTCAGTACATGAGTTCAAATACTTTGCTGTATTTAAGGATGATTTTTCAGGCTACATATTTGCTAGATTTTTTGTGCATAAGAATGATATACTACTACATTTTAAGCATGTCGTTAACATATGTAAAAACAAGTTTGGACATAACATGAAAAAACTTAAAGTGGACAATGGTACAGAATTTGTGAACAACCTGTTCCAGGAATATCTTTGCTCTAATGCAATAGTATTTGAGAAAACTGCTCCATATTCACCCAAACAGAACGGCATAATTGAGAGAGAAAGTCGAACTGTAATGGAATGTGCTCGCTCAATGCTATATTCCAGAGATGTACCACAGTATCTTTGGGCAGAGGCAGTAAATACTGCGGTGTATCTATTGAACCGTACTCCGAACTCTCATTGTGTATGGACGAGACACCATATGAAAAATGGATGGGGAAAAAGGCCAAGTCTGTCACATGCGCGTGTCTTTGGATGTGAAGCTTATTCACTAGTGCCATCACAGAAACGGAATAAGTTGGCTTCGAAAAGTAGAAAGCTAGTTTTTGTCGGGTATGATGGCGACTCAAACAACTATAGACTGTTTGACCCCTTGACAAAGACCATCACTGTTTCCAGAAATGTAATAGTCAGAGAAAGTGATTCTACCCATCCAGTCGTAGACCAAGAACACGGTGAACGTGAATTTCGAGGCTTTGAATCACTTGTTGACTTAGGTGATGTAGCAAGTGAACTAACAGGAATAGGTGAACGAGGTAAAATGAGTAGGCGACTGCCTCAAAAACTGAAGGATTTCGGAATTGTGTAGAAGCATTGTCAGTGAGCCAGTATCCTTCGACCTCTAACCCAAGGACGTTTCAAGAAGCTGTAGAGAATGGGTGGAGTCAGACTATACAAGAAGAGAAGGATGCCTTGACTGAGAACAGAACTCGGGAGCTTGTGTGTATGCCGAAAGGAGTGGATGTAAGTTACAGTAAATGGGTATTCACAGAAAAGGCGAAGGATGGCCAGATGGTGAAGAAGGCACGATTAGTTGCTTGAGGGTGTTTCCAGAAGGTGACTGAAGACTTATTTGCCACTGTGGCAAGAATGTCAACAGTAAAAATCCTGCTTACATTGGCCGTTCAGAAGAATCTGAACTAGACGTAAAATCTGCATTTCTGAACGGCTTGTTAAGTGAGCCAGTGAAATGGCAACACTGAATCAGAACAAAACAGTGTAGTGTGCAAGTTGACAAAGGCACTGTATGGCCTACAAGAAGCTCCGAAATGCTGGAACAACACACTAATGGTGTTCTTTTGCAGCTAGGGTTTACACGCTCTAAAATCAATGCTTACTGGTATTTTAATGGCAGTGCATACATTTTCATTTATGTTGATGACGTGCTGGTAGTTTATAAAGAGGAGGTTGATGTGCGTAAAATTATAGATGAGTTGAAGAAGAATTTCAGAATGCAAGAGTTTTCTAATAATAATAACCTAACATTCCTTGATATTTAAATTGAGAGGATTGAAGATGGTCTTGCTCGAAATCAAAGTGTTTTGATTGACGAAATTTTAGAGAGATTCCGTATGCCGGATTGTAGCCCATGTTCTTTGCCAATTGAACCTGGTCTGAGCCTTGGCTCATCTGAACCTGGTAAGGTGTGTAATGTTCCATACAAGGAACTGCTGGGGAGTTTAATGAACTTAATGACAGGCACTAGACCAGATATAAGTATTTCAGTAGTGTATTTTTCAAAGTTTCAGAAGTCTTTTGATATTTCCGCATGGAAAAATCTGAAAAATATTTTGCAGTACTTAAAGGGTACTAGAGGTTTTTGTCTAATGTTTCTGAAGGGTGACAGTGTTAGGAGTAAGCTCTGTGCATTTGTTGATGGAGACTTTGGGAACGATAATCTTGATCAGAAAAGTGTAATTGGTTATATGCGAACTTTGTTTAGAAATTGTATTGTTTGGAGGTCAAAGAAACAAAATGTTCTCAGCTTAAGCAGTTGTGAGGCTGAATACATTGCAGTGTCTGAATGTGTCAAAGACTGTAGATATGTATTTCAACTGATTTAGGAGGTTGTAGGTGAGAAATGTACGCTAGTGACTGTATTTGAGGACAATCGGTCCGCTATAAAGATGATAAACACTCTTGAAACAAAAAGAAGCAGGCACATAGATGTAAAATATCATTTCATAAGGGAAAAAGTGCAATCTGGCAATATTAAGCTAGTGTATGTAAGCTCAAATGACCAAGTTGCTGATGTCTTCACTAAGGGACTTACTAAAGCTAGATTTGATGGATTTAGGTTTGTTCTAAGGGTTGTTGACTTACAGAATTGGGGGAGGCTGTTAGTTGGCAATTCAGTAACTATTGAATTCAGTCTATTGTTCTAACACTGATGCTCGGCTTACTCCACCAAAGGACATCGCACATGGCACCTCTTCTTATGTAGGACCTTCTAGTGCTCGCAACGCACGAGCTAATACAACTTCGGGCCCGTCAGGTGTAAAGCTTCCTGTCTCATCAAAATACATTAAACCACTTCCAAATCTTTCAGCAGGACTACGAAGTCGAAGAGGCGGTAACACACCTGTAATTACCTCATCGCCTTACAAATCCGATCTCCTGAAGAGTTTGGAAAGTGCTACGGCAGCAAAGAATAAAAAAGAAGCTGTCTGAAATTATGCATCCGCAGTGTATAGTAACTACAAGAAGAGAGGAGGATAAACCGGCATAAGTACCGTATATAAACCCCCTCGACAGAATAGAAGTTCAACGTATTTATGCATTAATAAAAATTGCTATAGGCTATTCATGGTAAAGTGAGCACTTTTTAAGGCCCTCCCATCGGGGATTAATCAGTAATAAATATATCTTATTGCAGCTTCAGACAAAAACTTTTGTGAGTGGTGAAATATATACACTGCGTTTATTGGTCACGTTGCAGTGTTTACAATAAAAATTGGTGGAAAGAGAGAAACTGGCTGACAAGAAAAATTTTAGCAGGTCCTTAAAAAGTGTTCACTTTACCGTGAATGGACTATACAGCCAAAATATGTGTAGCAAATAGAAACCATTTCTAGAGTCCGTTCATGGTTACTTCCAACTTTCCTTGCTAAAGTTCTACTTTTAGGACATTCTCGCGCCTTACGCAAACAAAGATTAACCACGTCTAGAAAATTACACCAAATAGACGACGCGCCACATTCGTGCGCACTCAGTTTGATAGTATTCTGCACGACAAATATTTCTTACTACGTATTACCAACAAAACCGTTTTCCCTATGATTTTATTATTATTAATTACAAATTAAATACTTTAATTTATGGATAAAATATAAGTAAAGGAGTTGAATTTTACAAAACACAATATAATTTCATGTCAACATGAGTATAAGACGCTTGTGATACATTTCATTTAGGTAACAATCAAACGCGTCATACATGGGGGGGATTTTTCAAAGGGTTGATTCGAAAAGTGTGTGTATATCACAAACAGACTATATTTATTAGTTACGAGTAGGAGGACGGGAGGGTGAGCCGGGGGGGGGGGGGGAAGAAAGGGAGAGATTCGGGCGGCTCTTAACATCGTTGTCTTCAGGGCCTATGAGGGTGAAGCGTGTTGAGAATGGAGCAGCGCCGGAATGTAAGGACGGGGGTAACGGGAAATCCCCGAGAAAACCCACCGACCGGTGGCATCGTCCGGGACGATTTCCGCATGCAATAATCGGGGGAAATCCCGCCGAGAATCGAGCCCGGTTTGCCTTGGCGGGAGGCGAGCCGTGCACTGTCTTACTCATCAGAGTACAGTTGGGCCCGCGGTGGATGAGCGATTAGCACGTTCGCCTTTCACCAAGACGAACCGGTTCAATCCCCGGCCGGGTCACCGGATTTTCGCAAGTGGTAACCGTACCGGACGATGCCGTTGGTCGGCGGGTTTTCTCGGGTAACTCCCGTTTCTCCCGCCCCTTCATACTCTCCGCTCTCCATACTCACTTCAATCACCCTCATCGGCTCTGAAGACCTCGCTGTTAAGAGCCGCCCAGATCTCTTCGCTCATGCCGGAGGATAGAGAATGTGCCGGCCTTCGGGCCGTGAAAACCTGTCCAGTGGCGGCAGCTGCGTTCACAAGTGCACTGCAGATGGAAGTTTGGGTGAGCAGGAAGCTCGGCTGCGCGTGCCCCCGGAGTCAACAAGCGACGACTGCGACAGTCTCAGCACCTGCCCCCCCCCCCTCCGCGGGCTTCCGGCACACGCGAGGTGGGACACATGTACCACAGCTCATCTCCGCGGTCGTGGTAAACACACCGCGGGGCCCCCGACGCGGCACAAATATTTAACAACGCTGCCTGCCGAGGTAAAAATACACACACGCACACACACACGTGCCGCGAGACGGGAAACCCGTGGGCCTCCGGTTGTCGCACCGGGTGCCGGCCATGGAGGCATTAGTCTATGGAGTGGATGCCGAGACACGAAAGTGAAGCCGATAATGAAAGACAAGGACAGGGCTAGTAGTGGCTAAAAGGTGTATTGCTTACTACGTAACACACTCGTAATGTGGCGGCTGACGTAAACAATCTGTCTGCGCGTGCGCAGTCGAGAGAAGTCAAGACAAGGCATCGGCTTCCCGTGATAAACGTTGAGAAGATAGGATGTTGCCACTCCCATCATCTGGTACCTCCATGGTACCGGCCCGTCTCTCTGATGTCGCGCGACGAGGAACAGAAACGCGGCGGGAAGGCACTCTTCAACCTGCCACGCGGCAGCGCTACTAAAGGCCATTCACTGTAAAGTGAGCGCTTTTGAAAGCCCTCTCATTTGGAATAATAGTCAATAAGTACGCTTTACTTTAGCGTTAGACGTTAACTTCCGAGTGCGGTGGAATATACATTCTGTATTTATCACTTACATGGCTATACTTACTTAAAAATATGTTTAAAGGATAAAAAAAATGGCTGAAAGAAAAAAGTAACCAGGCGGTCAAAAGTGTTCACTTTACCGTGAACAGCCTATATGAGCACTTTTGAAACTAACCTTTAAAAAAGTCACTGCTCCTAGCTGCACATATGGGCGCACTGAGGGACTTGCGCCCAGCAAAGTTGGTAACGATAGATGGGAAAGTAGTTCCGTATATTAACATCGAATGAAAAGTGTTATATAACCATTTCTGTTAACTTAAAACTATTTCTTTCGCTTTCTGTTTTTATTCTTTAGCACATCGAAGTGTGAAAATAGCATATTTGTAAAATATTGACTTTTCTAATAATTTCACAGTTTCACTTGACCGACGCACGAATAAAACGCTTGCCCTGCATTCATGTATTTAAACGGGCACGCTGAGAGACATACGCCCAGTAAAGTTGGTAACTATGGGTGGAAAATACTTCCATAACTTAACGTCGAATAAAAATTGTTAGGTAACCATTTGTGAAAACTTAAATTATTTCTTTCTGTTTCTGTATTTTTTATGCATCGATGTATTAAAATGAGCAGGTTTGTGAAATATTCACTTTTATAATAATTTCACAGTTTCGCTTGGCCGACGTATTAATAAAGTTATGAGGCCCATGGCAATGTTAATTTTACATAAGGCGGAAGAATACACAACGTGCACACAAGTAGATCTTAAGCGGGGCTTTCAAAAGTGCTCATTTTACCGTGAACAGCCTGTAAAATGTTCTTACAAGAAGTAGTATCAATATAGAGAAATCGATGTATTCAGTCCGATTTTCGAGAAGGATCGATATTGTGCGGATCGATCTAAATCGATCCATAGAGTAGATTATTGTCCTATTTACCGACATCCCTAGTGGCTCAGGCACGATTGCACTCGGCGCTAAGGGCACGATTGCAGTCGACGCGACAGCAGATGCGGCCCTGGGGAACTCTTCTCCGGCCTTCTGACGTGTCTGAATGTCAATGCGACGGAACCGATAGCCCGCAGAGTGGTATAGACCCGTCCTTAGCCTCCGCGGGGCCGAGTTCGATTCCCTGCGGGCTCGCGCCGGGATACGGGAATCGTGACGGACGATGCCGCTGGCCGGCGCGTTTTATCCGGGAACTCCCGTTTCCCCCCCCCGCCCTTGCATTCCGGCGTTGCTCCATACTCACCTCGCTTCATCCTCGTCGGCTGTCGAGACCTCGCTCGCTGATTAGCCATAGACGTTTCCTCCATATTGCTAGCCAGTGAGGTCATTGTGTGTGGTTCGAGTTCGAGGTAGACGCCACCGTTTCTGTTATGTATATTAAGGGGATAATGTAGCTGCGCGTCCAAGGTCAAGAAGAGAGGGAGCGATACGGGCGACAGTAACACGCACGCCTAGTGTCTCATCGCTCCTACGCGCAAGGCGTGCAGTGCTTCCGTCGTAACACTGTACTGTGCAAATTAGATCTGTAACAGCAGGGTTTTATAACACGCGATTAAAGACCACAGATTAATCTACGTCCGTATCTGTGTACTTGTCTCTTGCTGCTTAAGGAAAAACTGCATAGGCAAGTTTTAAAATGCGATAATTAACCATTTCCAAGAATTATCCTCTAATAATACACTTAATATGACAAAAGTAAAAAATTAGGGACGTAGATAATAGTTTTTTTATTTATTTTTTCTGACAAAACGTCATATTTCCAGAACTTTTATTTACCGAGATACGCGTTTACACGCAAACAACGATTTCACAGAAAACGTTTCAGTACATAGAACCTTAACCTACACTGTAAAAAAAATGTTTTTGGTAAACTTCCTAAACTGTATGGTAGTAATACCAGACATAAAGCTGCAGATATAGGAATGTTTAGCATCGCTACTATACAAAGTTGGGAACTTCCCTATGCATTTGCCTGTTTCCCGAGCAAATTTAGGAACGCTACAATGAATGTATAGGGGAAAACATTACAATTCCTGCTTTCTCGCTAAGTGTGTGCACTAGTATGGTAAATTTCCGAATAATTTCTTAAGAGTGTATTCTCTGGTCGCTTGTCGCCTTCAGGCTGAGGCGGAAGAACGCCACCTTATAGGAAGTGTTAGGTGCAGCCTCCCCGGTAAGGCGGCAACTGCGGGGGTGGTCTGGGCCCGCTGCCTATGTGCCGTGACAAGCCCTTCAGGGGTAATTTGGTTCCGGGGGCGCGAGCAAGGGGGATTTATTACTGCCGGCCTGCCTGGGAAAAGGGTGCGCGTACAAGAGGGGGGGGGGGGATGTGTGTCCCGTCCTGCCCGGGTTTTTGCGATTGGGGAGGGCGACAACGCAGGCTGAGGAACGACGCCCTCACACCAAGGCCACAGAACACACCGGGGGGAAAAATTTATGTTGAATCGAACAAGATTTGTTTGGTGCAACCAAATTATTTGTTTATATAGGGGCAATGAAATGTTTTGTCGCTGAAACCAAATTATTTTGTTGTTCTCATTTGGTTGCCCCAAAAGGTAAGATTTGGTTGGTGCAAATAAAGAGTTGTTTGGCCACGCGTACATTAAACAGTTTGTGCCAATATAAATTTTTATTTAGAAACTCGACCTATTATCGAACCTAGATCACCTGCGTCCGAGCACTACGCCTTAGTAATCTGAGCTAATGTGACAACTGAGGACTTCGGAAAGCTTTTAAATAGATATACGCCAAATATTGGGCAATGTGTGGAAACAAATATTTCAAGTTATACAGCTTTACTTGTCAGTTTCTTGATGCATTGTTTTATTAATGTGTTTATACGATTGTTAATCATCAACAGATGCACTAACAAGCACGATTACTATCCTAATTGTCACAAAAAATACAAACAAACTCTCGAGCTGTATTTTTCGAACGAAGGCAGTCAAATGAGTGGCCAAACAAATATATACAGTTGATTCAACAAAATATTTAGTTGAGGGTCTAATTTTTTTGGCCCAACACAGATATTTTGTTTATTCAAACATATACTTTGTTAGACGAACAAAAGTAATTTTAATGCTTTTCAAATTTTGTTTGCTCAACAAAACATTTTGTTAGGGCAACTAAATATATTTGGCCCTATACAAACAAATATTGTGTTCGATTTTCTTTTAGTGTGTGGTAAGTATACAGAAGCAAAATAGTCTGGCGGTTCCACTGAAGTAAGCGGACTCGGTCGTTCATTGGTCGCGCGAAGCTGTGGAAAACGGGCCTTGTCTCTTATTGGCAAATTTATGTCCAGGATGTGATTGGTATATGACGTTCCCCTATGTATAGTCTACTCACGCTTTCTTCGGCCTTTTGGAATCGAACCTTAGAAAAATCACCCTAAGCGTAACATGTGAACCTGTTGTGTTCAATCACTTGTATTCCAAAATTATATAACCCTGTGGTTAACGTTACAGCACTGTGTTCTTGAATATATTAATAATCTACTTAGCATATTCTATTACTTGTAATATTAATTTCGTACTAATACGAAAGAACAGCAGTGAGAGCAGCGACGTGTTGGCAACGGCCGGTAAGAAATAGTTCACAGTTACAATATATTTTAACCTCGTTATTATGTATACTATTTGTAAATTAAACCTTGCCAATTTATATATTTGTATTGCTAGGTAGCACTGACGGAAACACATTTCACTGCTGCAGTTAAAAATATCAGAGGAAATTACCGTGCCTAGGCTCGCTATAGTGACACGGTGTTTTTTTTTTTTTCCGTCCGGAATAAAAGTTCAATAAGCGGATCGTGTGTGTGTGTCTCTCTCTCTCTCTCTCTCTCTCTCTCTCTCTCTTGGGAAGTTCGTACCACCTGTCTAGCAGGAAGGTATAAATCTTGTTATTTCTAATTTCAGCACATTTCATACTAATTACAGCAACAATAATGATGTTTGAAATTGTAATTTACAACTGAAACGAGATTGTATTGTTTAAATACCTATTATAAGTTATTTAGATGCGATAGCACGACGCTTACAAATCCAGCAGGTTGGCAGACGTGGTGTGGAAAGGAGAATCTAGAATTTGATCAGCTTTTTCCCTAGCGTCGTGTTTGTCCCGACATGGCGGGCGATTATTCCCAGTTTTTATAGTGCCTTACGACTGGCAGTCGTGTGGCGACATGTTAATGACACGGCGTATTCCGGAACGAAGCATCACGTTCGCACTCGAGTTTTTGAAACATCCTAGGCAAGTTACAATGTTGTGATAAATATGTGTTTCCGCGGCAGGGTCAAATGTGTTGTGATCGCTGTGTAGCGTGTAAACGAGCGCGGTGTCTGCGTTGTAATCGTTACACAGGCTAGGTGTGTGTGGATTTCAAATATGTGCAAAGTTTATACGTTTTAACCATGAACTGATGCTATGACAAAGTCAATTATTTACATTTACGTCTGTTTATCACAACGTTGTACTTTCGCCGCTAGGTGTTTGAAAAACAGTTGTGTAACTAGCTTACGTTTCTGTGATTTGAATGTCTGCAACAATCCCAACGAAATACTAATAAGCCCACCCAGAGGAAATAAAATAAACAATAAAACAAACCTATAAACCAGTAAGTACCAATGCATGTAAATATTAGCGGAATAAATGTTACGTTAAGCCTATGTGTTTGCATGTTCGCCACTATCTTTTACGTTTGTCGATGTGCATTAAAAAAGCGACACGAGTTGCGTTTTTGAATTTACTGTGTAGTTTTGTCGGACTGGTCGTCCCTTCGTTTTAATTTTTATTCTAAACACATTAATAGCAACAGGTTAAATATTATTGTTGTTTCCGCCACAGTTGTAAGAAACACCGTAGTGGCAAAATATTAGTGTGTATTATGGGTAACGTGCTATATCGTGTATAACAAATAGTTATAAAGCTGACCTAAATATTTTTATAGGCCTAAATTGTTAACATTCGTAGGAAATGGTTTCTGCAGTATGACATAATTCGTTGAACAGCTGTAAACAGCAAACCAACGCATTTGACAGTTATAAAAGCAGAAGTCACAAGGCAGTGTTTATGTTTACGTGCAGCGGAAGGATACGCAATTCGTAACCAAAAGTAGAAATTCACCAGGGCTTCAGAAAAGGCCGAAGTTATCGTGAATCAACCATAGCTGGCCGTGAGGCCATTTTACAGGCGCGTGCGGTTGGAGTTCGGAATACACGCCAATCTTTCTCCTCTGTATTGTTTGTTACTCTATGCCAAGGCAGCGGGCTGATTCCCGACGTAGTAGATCGACAAGATGTGGACGATACATTTGCGTAGCTTGGTCGTCTCTATTTCCCTATTTTATGATCTGTGTTATTGAAGGCTGTAACTGACTCGCAACTAAAGACGTCTGAAATCAACACACACACACACACACACACACACACACACACACACACATATATATATATATATATGTATATATATATATATATATATATATCCATCCTAGCTAGCATCTCGTTAAAGATCCTCAGGTACCCAATTGCGCACATGTTTCACAAAAAGGTGCTGTGCACTCCTTGGCTCAGTCTAAAGATCTTCCTTCTGGGTAACTGATATGTAAAACGCCAGGACTGTTCCATATCAGAGTCACCGATCACAATACCACGGCACGCTAATCGCGATAACGAAACAAGTACTGGGTCGGCGCGAGCACGCCGCCCATTATGAATTTTTTTTTTTTCACCGACGTCTTGAAACCATAAAATAAAGTGCCCTGAAATTATTAATAAGGCACTTATCGCCAGAGACCTGCAAAATTCGCGTTATTATTTGGGGACAGGTGAAACTTAAAAAGACGCGTACTTCTTGCATTGGTTTGTTATTGGAGCATACTTTATTTGTCACGACCCAGGTAACTCTGCGCCAAAAAAAAAAAAAAAAAAGAACACTTCGAAGTTGTGTGTTCCAATCACGCACAGTTCACTAAAAAGGGAGTGACTTCTCATCCATGCAGCAGCCAATGGGGGGAACGACGTCGGCTCGATTGTTCACAGTACTTTGCAGGCCCCTACTTATCGCCATACGCGATAATTTCGCAGATTCAGTAGAAGACAAGCTAGACTTCAAGCCCTTGTTAATTTTAAGCTACTAGAGGTGATTGGATCACATTTTAATGTACATGTTCGCGGACGACTCAGGCTGTAAAACAGAGTAGATAAAATAAACAGACGAAATAGAGAGACGTGACGGTGTTACAGCAAGTTGCTGGCTACTGGCGTTTATCTGCTGGCGTTCACCGTCTAAGTGGCTCTTATAGAGTGTTCACGGTAAAAAAAGAGAGCACTCTGGAAAGCCCTGCTTATGATCTACTTGCATGCACGTTGTGTGTTCTTCCGCCTTATCTAAAATTGTCACTGCCATGACTCTCATCGCTTCATTCATGCGTCGGTCAAGTGGAACTGTAAAATTATTAGGAAAGTAAATGTTTGAAACATTTGCTAAAGTTTGCACATCAACGCGTTTAATAATAATAATAATAATAATAATAATAATAATAATAAAATAAGCTATAGAAATATTTTAAGTTGTCACAAATTGTTACCAAACACTTTTTATTCGACGTTGAGATATGGAACTACTTCCCCCTTCATCGTTATCGACGTTACTGGGCGCATGTCACTCAGTGCGCCCGTTAGAATATATGCAGGTAGGAGACGTTACTTTTTTCTAAGGTTGATTTCAAAAGTGCTCACTTTATCGTCAACAGACTTTACAAATCTGTACTCGTATTGGATTTATCAATTCTTCGCCGAAGCTTCTATTTCAGAAGGGTGCATTGAAATTTCCCGGGCGACATATCCTAAATAACAGCTTCTCAAACTTCCATCGAACTACCACAGCTTCTCCTATATTTATTAATTTTTAGCTTGTAATTGTCGAGGCGGAACGCGAGATTATTTCTTGCGAACGATTACAAAAGCGCCGATATCAACAGTAATCAAGAAGTGCTGACCTCGGGCAATGCACTAGGGAATACTCTGTGCTCTGTCGTTCGAAAAAAAAAACGTGTTACGAAACTGCTGGCAAGGTTGCATTGCGACGGCGATGGAAAAATAACATAAACAAGCTTCTCGTGTGTTTTGTTTCCTCAACATTTTAAGCGTTCCAGCGAAGTCTTTGCAATCTCTTAAAGGCAGTCCACGATAAAGTGAGCACTTTTGAAATCATCCTTAGAAAAAAGTCACTGCCTCTGCCTGCACATATTTTAACGGGTGCACTGAGTGACATGAGCCCAGGAAAGTTGGTAACGATGGATGGAAAGTAGTTCCATATCTTACTGTCGAATAAAATGTGTTTTTGTGATAATTAAAATTATTATTATTTATTTGGAAATGTAAAAATTACCAGATTTGTAAAATTATTTTCAGATGATTTCATAATTTCACTTGATCGACGCATGAACAAAGTGATGAAGCCCATGACAATGTTAATTTTACGTAAGGCGGAATACTACACAACGTGCGTACAAGTAGATCTTAAGCAGGGCTTTCAAATGTGCTCATTTTACCGTGAACAGCCTATAAGAAAAGGTACAACATTGCCGCTATGGTTTGAAAGACTATTTGTAGAACAATAACTATCATAAACGGAGGGCTATTTACAGCGATGTTTACTGACTTTGACATCAGTCAACGACCACATTATGATTCAATGAACAAATGTATGAATGGGCAACAGAACGTAGGTTTTCATTCCCTTCCTGGAAAAAAAAAATAAAAAAATAAACGGGCGACACTAACACGCACGCCTAGTGCCTCATCGCTCCTACGCGCAAGGCGTGCAGTGTTTCCGTCGTGACGCTTTACTGTTCAAATTAGATCTGTAACAGTGAGGTTTTATTACACACGATGAAAGACCACAGATTAAACTGCACCCGTATCTTTGTATTTTTCTCTTGCCGCTTAAGGAAACTGAATAGGCAAGCTTTAAAAATGCTATATTTGACAATTTTCACGATTTTTTTTTCTCCGAGAATACACTTAATATGGCAAAAGTAAATAAATATGGTCACGGATAATTATTTTTTTTATCTTTTCTGACAAAACATCGTATTTGCAGAACATTTATTTAACGAGACACGCGTATTCGCGCAAATCGATGAAGCGTTACGGTCGACGCCAGCCGGCGCATATAAAGCGACATCGCCTCTACGCGCAAGGTTGTGAACACGCCTGCAGTGTTCCCTTCATGCCACTGGAACTATAAGCCTTTTAAAGCGGCGACCCTATAATTTTATTGGACGCGACTGTAGCAGAGTCTAATGCACACCTATATTGTATTTTCGCACGTATCCGGTTCGTATATTTCAAGAAACATCAGCCTGGCAAAGCAGTTTCCAGTCATGTTGGAGGACATTGAAAATAATGTTTCCAATCTGCGTTGTGTCTTGGAAGTATGCGTAGCATACGTCACATATCCTGAAGTGTTTTTTTTTTTCCTTCGTAGATAAGAATTTCGGGGCTGCTCTGAACACCGAGGTGTTGATGAAAGCTGATGGAAGTGATGTGAGGCGAGTATGGAGCAGCGCCGGGAATGAAAGGGCGAGGGAGGGGAAAACGGGAGATCCCCGAAAAAAAAAAAAAAAAAACCCGCCGACTGGCAGCATCGTCCGGCACGATTCCCATATGTGTAAAATCCTTGAGCGGCCACGCCTGTAACCAAACCCGGTTCGCCTAGGTGTGAGGCGACTAGTCTTAGCCACTGCTAAGGTGGGAGGCGGCGGAAAGGATGCCCGTGGGGGAGCTGTTCCGGTCGGGGCAGGATAGCTCACCACCTTCCTAGGAAGTGTGAATGATGCTTTCGAATAGATACAGGATTTCTAGATTAAATTACGGGCGCCCAGACCAACAACCGCCCTCCCGCAAGGAAAAAAAGCGAACCTATATAACTAAATCACTGTTTGTTAAAGTGTAGTGGTCATGATAGCATTGAACACCCTGGATGGCCTTACTGCTAAGTAGGGTTAATTAAATTAAAATAGCATATCCACTGTACCACCGCGGCCCCTTCAAGTGTCGGATAGGCGGCTGCATTCAGTACTCGGCGATTGAAATTCCGCGCTGCCGGCCGAGCGCGGGTCCAGTTGGTACGTTACCTCGCCGCAGTGGCACGGTCGAAGAACCACTCGGGTTTGATGGTTTCCCGGGCAACTCGCTGCGTTAATTCCTGGGCCGCGCTTTACGGGCGGAGGTGGTTAGGGTCGTGGAGTAGGAGGGGAAATGGTTCGGTTGTTTGGAGAGCGCAGGAAGAACTGTTACGACTTCGGAGAAATACGCGGCGAGGCGTGTAACACAGACATCAAACACCTAACGCTGCCCTCTGTTTCCACAGTAACTACCTCATGCCGGAGAGCTAGTGGGGTAAGGTTTCACCACGATCGACACGCCAACTAGACCAGAACGGGAATCTCAAGACTGTGTGCTCAAGGGCGTAGAAAAATTATTTTTACAGCAGGGGTCCCTCCTTAAGAGAGGCTATCCTTTTTTTTTTTTTAACCACGCCCACAGTTATCTACGCCCAATCTCATTACTGAGCGAAGGAGGCCTAGATGGAAAAATATTTATTTCAGGTTTATTTTTAATAAAAGTGTTACTACGGAAACATATTTTTATTTATTCCTATAGGTCTGCTGATGATTTTTATTACACCGTAGTTAATTCAGAATTAAGATATAATTATAAATGTACTTTTTTTATTTTAAATAATAAGCATTCCATAACGGTTGATTTACATTTTATAAATTCTTTTACAAAAAGTTGTACCAAAATAGAAAACAATTCTATTTATGCTAATTAACCACTTTAAAACAAACATATTTTCTTAATGAACATATAAATGATTGAAAACTAAAATTGGTGTCATCAATACATTTAATTTCTTACGGTTCCTTCATAGAATTGCATTTTCACACATGAGGGTATTTGTGAAGATGGTTCTGAAGTAATTCCACTGGGCCTCCTTACAACACCAGTGGAGATCCTGGCACACACGTCTTCTACCTCCATGTAGGTGTGTTAGCTTCACACCACAGAGTACATGAGAACACAGGGGCTAAACTCCAGCTGCATACGTCAGCAAGATGGCGTCGCGCTGGCCACAAACATGGCGGAATGTCGCGTCGCCCGCCATTCAGCGCCTGAAGACTGTCTCGCCAAGTCTTTGCCTCCGTGATTCCCTTAACAAAATGTAATTCAACAAGCCAAGCGACATAGACGGTTCTACAGTGTTTTGTACTCCATATATCTTGCATAGAAATATTCTCGCGAAATGTAACTGCCCTTTGCAATTAGTACGGCAGGGTATGGCTTAGTCTCGTTGACATAGGCGTCTTAAAGAATCTGAGAAAGGAGCGAAGAAATCGGCCACGGACTGTATAAAGGAACCACTCCAGCATTCGCCTGGAGTGATTCCGGAAAACCATGGAGAACGGTAATCAGGATTCCGGGCGCGAGAGTCGAACCCGGGTCCCCCCCCCCCCCCGAATGCGAGGCCACTGTGTTACCACACTGCGCCACCTCGCTCGGTTCGCTACGGACGGAACAAAGTGACTATCTAGTGACGTGGCCTGTATAATGGCCTGAAGCACGAGAGTATGCAGAATGCACGACTGTCGTGTCATAAACACAAATGCCAGCACATTTTCCGTGCCGTGTTCTGTAATGTGCGGAGCTACGAACACCAACACGAGTGCTCGAGAAGACCGATTGGCTTGCGATCAAGCGTGTCAATGGCGTTACAGCTAACTGGAGATATCTCTGCCATTGAGGTAGACTTACACTTGATAACAAACGAGCACCCTAATTAATATGACCAAATGTTCAAATATGCGGGAGAAAATTTTTTCGCCGGGATTTCTCTAGTTTCACCAACCAGACGACTTTTCGCTGTGCTCGCCTTTGCAGCGAAGGGGTAAAATGTAATGATGGCGATGTTGATGATGAACATGAGGATGAAAATGATGGTGATTTTGTCAGTGGTAAAGTAAATAGCGGTAATGGTGATGGTGGTGGCAATGATGAAGATGACGATAGTGGTGATTACGATGATAATTATGTTAATGATGATGCTGATGCTGCTGCTGATGATGGCATTCAAATGAAACTAGTCCCGACCGATACAGAATAAATTTACTTCCTCAGACCTAGATCAAAGCCTTAAACGCCCAAACAGACGGAAGCGACTAAAGCTCCATTATTTAACAGAATAAAGACTCTAACCTAACTACACACGCGACTCGAGGAAAACCAAAAAATCACCATAAAACAAACATGTTATGTCATCATGTAAACCACACACTAAATTAATTTTGCAAGATTTTTACAGTTACTTAAAGGTTGATTTTCATGTACAAAGCCAGTGTAACGCCGCGTTATTTCGGCCTAAAAGAAAGTATTTAGCTTTAGGTGCCGTGATATTTTGTGAAAAGATTAATTATTAAAAACTCCGTAACTTTGTTTGGCATCTGATGCGGTACCTTGGGTCCTGAGTGAGTGACCTTTCCAGTTATAGGCTGCACTCTAAAATTTTTTTTGTACTTTTTCAAGGAAAATCCTTGGAAACCCAGTTGTCAATGAGATCCTTTGTAAAACTACAAAGAGTTTTCTTGTAAAAATCTGTAAAGCATTTCTTTGTAATATTACAAATGATAGCTTTGTATTACAACTGACATTGTTGAGAAGTGTACATAAAATTGCTTTTTTTTTTCTCCTAGAAAACAAATGCGATGAATTAATAACAGAAAACAACAAAAATAATAATATAAATATAATTTTAAAAAATTACACCCCCGCCCCGACCCAACACGGGCATTAGAACCCATATCCCTTGCAGTGTTAGCACGCACGTTTAACCACAAGATCAACTTAACTTATGGCATTAATAATTAGTTTTTAATTTATATATACATTCAAGAACATACAAAATTATATTGAACTTATATGGTTTAGAAGAATAGATACATTTATTTCTTGTTAGGTTGTTGAGTTAAGAGATTTGGACGACTCTTAACAACGGAGTATGAAGAGCCGATTTAAGAGTTCTGTGTAGCTATGGAATACTAACAAATAATTAAAAATACGGTTGTCTTAAGTGTTTTACGTAATTCAGACTTGCAATACATTTCTTTTTCTGCGCAGCTACACTTAACATCACCAATAGTTTGTGCACAAACTGCTATATACGGTTTTACGTTGTTGAGAGTCCGCCATATTGCTGAAGCTCGGTGAATCGGGTCAGTATAGTACAAACATTTCCTAAGGTCTTTTACAAACACGGACCCTGTAGTGTTACAAACGAGTAGTCTTAAAAGAAAAATCTTTGTACTGTTACAAGTATTTATAAAATTTCAAAGAATTTCTCAGTAAAAATTACAAATTTCTTTTTAGAATTTGTTCACGGTAAAGCGAGCACGTTTGAGATCCCTCTCACGTGGAATAATAGTCAATAAATGCAGTTTAATTTAGCACTAGACGTTAACGTCTGAGTGCGGCGAAACAAACACATTGTGTTTATTACTTACATGGAAATATTTATTTAAAAAGGCGGTTAACGGATAAAAAATGGCTGAAAGGAAAGAGCAACTAGGACCTCAAAAGTGCTCCCTTTGCCATGAACAGCCTATAGAAGGATGAATTCTCATGACTACAGAAGCCAGCCGCGAGAGTCTACATGGGGAATTGAAACTGGAAATTATCCCGCGCTCAAAAAAAATTTTCCGCGAGAAATTACTGGCTGTATTTATAATTGCTTTCAAACTCTTTTTTTTTTTTTTTTTTTTTTTACCGAATATTGAAAATGTTTAGCTGTATTGCTTCGTGCAACACATTACGCTCTCAATACGCATTATTTAACTTGTAATACAAATATAATTTCTGTAAAGTCATGTTAAGGATCCTAAGATTTCGCGTTCTGTCTCAGTAACGTCCTAAACTTCAAAACGCTGTGTGTACATTTTACCAAATTGAATAAAACATAGTTAATTTGGCGCGCTTTGAAGGAATCTTGTTCAGTTAATGATAAAGATGTATTGCACGAACGGCTTTAATTCCGTGCAGTTGCAGAAGAGGAAAATGGTGTGCAACGAACCCGGCAGCTGATAAACAAATACGCAGTTTTCAAATGTGCGCAGAACTGAAATACATCTCAGAATGACGGGAGTAGGATGAAATATATTTGGGGTTAAAACGTGTATGTAACCAAAAGTAGCGTGTTGTGGATTGCTCTATCCATTGCAAGCCCCGTCGGCTCGATGAAGTAATGTCAGCAGAATGTGTGTGTGTGTGTGTGTGAGAGAGAGAGAGAGAGAGAGAGAGAGTGAGTGAGTGAATGAGAAAGAGGGGAGAGGGCGGTGTTGCCAGGCAGACAGGAAACATCCCTGTTCATTTCCTGGTTCCCACCCTGTCAGACCTCGTTCAGTGGAACATTTCCAGGGCTTGCGGGGTAGAAAGCGCCTCTGGTCACCATGCTCGGATTTGTAGCTCTCCGAACCATACACATTAAGGATGGGTCAAACAGTTAAAGGCTGTCCACGATAAAGTGAGTACTTTTCAGATCAACCCTACAAAAAAGTCACTGCCCTTAACCGCATATATTTTGACGGGTGCCCTGAGTGATGCACCCAGTAAAAAGTTGGTATAGGCCGTTCACGGTAAAGTGAGCTCTTTTGAAGCCCTAGTTACTTTTTTCTTTCATCAAATTTATATCCTTCCACCACTTATTAATGTAAACCCTGCCATGTGATTAATAAACACAGTGTATACATTCACCACACCCAAAACCAAATTTCTGCGGCCACAATGAAATGCATTTATTGGTTACTATGTCTGATGAAACAGCTTCAAAAAGTGCTCACTTTACCGTGAACGGCCTATAACAATGGATGGGAAGTAGTTCCGTATCTTAACATCGAATAAAAGTGTTAGGTAGCCATTTATAATAATTTTAATTATTTCTTTAGCTTTCAATCTTTTTTATGCATCGAAGTGTAAAAATGAGCAGACTTATAAAATGTATACTTTTCTAATAATTTCACAGTTTCACTTGACCGACGCACGAATAAAGTGATGAGGCCCATGACAATATTAATTTTACATACGGCGGAATAATACACAACGTGCATACAAGGAGATCCTAAGCATGGCTTTCAAAAGTGCTCATTAAACCGTGAATAGCCTATACTTTCGTGTAATGTGTTCCATCGTACCAATTCCAAGTATGTAACACGTTCCAGTAACATGTTATTTTCGTAACAGGATGCTGTAAAACATTTCTCGCCTGACCCGACGTTCCGGAAAGTTCAGACGTTCCAAAAAATAAGTTTACGCATGGGCAGTAGTCAGGCGTTGAGGCAATCCAAGATATTAAAAAAAATAACGGTATGAACAATGGAACGTGTTACTTGTGCAACGTGTTACCAAACTGTAACATTTTTTAAAATAACCGTTACGTTAAATAACGCCCATCTCTAATACACAGAGACCTGGCTTTACTCTTCTTCGCATGCTGGTAGACATTTTCCGAGAGGTAGCGTGTGATTGCCTGTGTGAGTGTGTGCGTGTGGGAATTTTGGGAACACATAGTCAAAAATAACTACCGCCAAATTCCTGAATTCTCTCTCTCTCTCTCTCTCTCTCTCTCTCTCTCTCTCTCTCTCTCTCTCTCTCTCTCTCTCTCTTCAATGCTACTGGCGGCTACATAATGGACACGTGTGTTTGAAAATGACAATAAATAATTAAGCGGTAAATAATAATTCCACCCACATAACTTCGTTCACTCTAGCAGCAGAATGTCGAGTAATGTAGATAATATTACTATATTAAACCTGATCCGAGATGAAAAGGATGTGCTATTTGGCAAGCAATTTAATTCACACGAACCGCCGCAATAACGGTCGAATTCACGCGTTTCAACAAATGACGTGCCGCATGTGTACGTTTTGTTTTACAACAAACTCTAACTTTTTACACGAGAATGAAATAAATATTTGGTTTAACTTGATCACACCGTATTGGGGTTACCAATTGGTCAAAAGTAGTTCACCTGCGTATGAAAGCAGCACTTATTTAAGGGTGCATTTTTCTAACCCTAGTCGAGGTCACGCGAGTTTAACAGTACTAAAGTTTATGATTGTAGTTTATTCACGGCTTCTTCGCGCTTTCCGAATCAAACCTTCGAAAAGTCACGTTGTCTATGACGAGTTTAGTTATTTCCCATATACACCATGTATCACAATCGTTTCATACCCCATACGTATGATATTTTTCTTTGAATTGAAGTTTTAGAAATATTTTGTTTATACATTACAATGTTTCATTTATAATAAATATTTATAAAAACGGCGAGAAAACATGAGTGTTGGTAGCGCCTAGGTAGAAATAGTTCTGATGCAAAATTTTATTACAACTGAGTGCGCACGAATTCGGTGCGTTGTCCGTTGCTGTAATTTTGTACACTTTATTTAAGCTTAGTTTGCACGAGGCGGAGGAATATCGTGGAAGTAGAACTTTAGTAGGGCTCCAGTAAAGTGCGAAGTAACTGTGAATGGATTATGGCAACAAAACAACGATATTTCTTACGGGAGAGTTTGGTGCAGAGAAAATTTCCGCCTCTAGGTGCGCTGCTGTTCCAAATACGTCGCTTTTAAGCTGGCTTTAAATTGAGAAATTATATTTGTTTGTGTGTGAACGTGCGTATTTGGCTCGAATTGTGATACACACTTGCCGCAGCCAAAACCTTAAGTATTAGCTTTATCTCCTAACTATTATTCACACCTTCCAATAATGTTCACCAAAACAAGCAGTAAAAATCCAACTTTGTTAGGCTTCGTGTGATCATAAGCACGCTTATTTCAGTTGAGGAAAGGTTACGAATTTAAGTGCGAAATGAATACAGCTATCATATATAGAAACTTTGTACTTTCCTCATTTTCCTTAATGGAGACTGCTAAAATAACAGAAATCAAAATAAATCATTTAAGTATTTACAAATATTCACCTAACACTCTTTATTCAACGTAAAGACATCGAACTTCATTCCCGCCGTAATTACGAACTTTACTGGTTGCATGGCGGTCATCGTGCCCGTTAAAGTATGTGCAAGTAGGGCCAGTGACATGTTCCAAAGGCTAATTAAAAAAATGATTAATTAATCGTGGACAGCCTATAACTGTTATCACTGGCTCACAGTTTTAACAACACAGACTATAGATGAGGTAGACCGCTTACGCGTCTTCTGCGCATGTACCGAACATTGACCTACCCCAATCCTACACAACTGTCAAAGTCGTACGGTCAACACTGATTAACTATAAACGTGTTTGTTTATACTTAATTTTTAAGTGAAAAGAACTATTATATTATTAAAATACTTTTGCCTATTTGAATTTTAATCAGAATGCATTACTAATGAATTAGAGGAAGTATGAAAATCTCTCGCCGTACTTGTTTACGAAATATCATTCTAACGTCAAATTCATTCCCCGCCGTTCTCGCCAATTCATGTTGACAGAAAAAGCAGTTAAGTGTTAGGAGACGGAAACTGTTTGCGCGCAGCCAACGAGCTCGGGCGAGGTAGCGAGGTAGCGAGCTCGGGCTACCTCATCTTTAGTACATGGTTTTAACTCGCCCTCGACAACGAACCGTAGAGAGATAAAGGACCGAACCTCGTGCCACCTGCTAAGAGGTTAAAACTGACGTCTCAATTTGGGGTAGCACAGAATATTCTTATAGCCAGGAAAGGGTGTATTTTGAGAAAATATTTATGGACATACTAAGAATTCAACATCCTTGGTCCACAACCACAACTCCTTTGGTTATATGTAGACACAGGTGTTTTTCGCCGAAAGATTTCAAGATCAGTTGCACTCCAAAACTCTTTTTTTTTCGTAAGCACTTTCGTGGTTGGGTGATCTTAAATGTCACGGGCCTCGAGTGTTTGTCCACGAATCATGGACATTCAGTGTCGGAGTACTTTATTTCGATTGGCCCAGTCAAATAGGAACATGTCTTCTCACGTACACACGCGGACAATAACCAGAGGAAGTTGTGTTTGTGGACGTAAGATACTGAAGGTTTAGCATGGCCATACATAGAGATCTGCAAAATTCGAGTTGTATTTTGGAGACAAGTTGAACTTAAAACCCTTTTCCTTTGTAATGCCTTTGTAATGCCTTTGACACGCTCCGGGGTAACTCTGCGCCAGTAAATGAACACTTCACTATCGTGTGCCCCAATCACATGCAGTTCACTCAGAAAGGGAGGGACTTCACATCTAGGTAACAGCTAATCGAGAATCGACACCGGCTCGAGTATGTATAGTACTGTCAATTTTAGTTCGATGCCAAAAAATAACGCGAATTTTACAGGTCCCTAGCCATACATATTTTCGCAAAAAAAACACCCGTCTCTAATTATTAGCTGCGTGACTACGTGACAAATATTCTTATTCGACTGGGTCAATTGTAATAAAGTACTCCGATACTGAGCGTCCATGATTTGCGGACAGACACTTGGGGCACGTGAAATTTAAATTCATCCAACCACGAAAGAGCATATGAAAAGAAGTGTTTTGGAGTACAACTGGTCTTAAAATCGTTTCGCGAAAAACGCATGTCTCTACTTATAGCTTAAGCTTAAGTATACGGCGGGTTGTAGATTCCAGGTTACTTGCCATTGAACACGCGACATTGTTCGTTCCCTTTAGTTGCGGTTTGCGTAATTTTCAGCGAAGGCACATGTTATTTCTTCAGTGTAACTTATAGTAATGTTAATGTTTTACCTGTTTTTTTTTTCAGGTAACTGGGGCCACCACAGACAGGGGTCATGCCAGGCCGGACTGGGAGCCGCCATTTCCAGGGTAAGTACCGATTTGCTTTAACCTTTTCAGGCACGTTTCTGTACAATATGACTTGGCCCGAGAAGTTGGCTAATGATGTAAGGTAAAAGAGTGGTTCACGAAATATTTGTCGTGTTGAGAACTCGCTAAGCTCCAGAATTTTGTGCGACATCCCATCTTAGGGAAAAAATTCCTCCACTGAGCTTATCTGCACATCTGCCATGGTCTTCAAACTCACAGAAATTGTGTATCATTTTATAGTTTAAAATTTTCTTTGTTCATTTATATTTTTTAAAGTCGCAAAATTGACAATTTTTAAATATAGAGAAAAAAATTATAATTTTATTTGGGATATTTATCACCGCCTCACGACATCACGAACACGATGAGGGAACATTAGTTTGGAAATCACTGATGTCTACTGATGATGATAACAGGGGAAACGATGTTCAGTTAAGGACGTTTCTTGATTGTGGAAGATGCCATTTGTTGTTGAGACTAGGGATGGGCCGATACCAATACCGATCAAGCGGCCGATACCACGACAATCGGCATCGGCGGCATCTGAACATTATTTGCGGATTATTATTCACCGATTAGTAGCACTAATTTATCTAACACAATGTTAACCTGGCATGCTACATCTCGTCAAGCATTAATTTACCGCATCCATCAATCAGATATTCCGCCCGAAACCCAAAATATATTTGGAACAATTGTTTTTAGATGATTTGTTCCCATTGTTTCCATTTTATCGTATTTACTGTTGGTACATTCGCTAAATATTGTGTGCATCATTCGTTTTTTGACACTGCGTGAGTGTAAAACACCGCAGTTAATAGACAACTGGTGCTATCGGTAGTATTGTTTACATCCCGCTAGAGTTTTTTGTTTTATTTTCTTCTTACGTTTTTACTGCATTCGTAGGCTGGCGACAATGAGAAAGTAACCCGTATTCTTCTTCTTCTTATGCATTTACTGCACTCGCAGATTGGCGGCAATGAAAACGAATCACACATTCTATGACACTGTTGTTATTGAAAATGGAAAGTGAAAGCAAATACGCAAGATTTCGACGGACGTATTTCTTATTGGAAACTGTCGGCTGCGGTTTTTGGTTAGAGTGTTAAAGGTATGAATAAGACTCGGCAAGTAATAATTGGCAAAATTTGTTGGAAATATATCAGTTGTCATTTTAACCAAGGGATAAGTATGGCTCGGCCTACGAAGGAATACTATGGGAAAATATTAATATAAATTTTAAAAAAATTTCGCTCAATTTCAAGTGAATATTTGATATTAAATTGATTTCAATAAGTTATTTTTAATGACATCTTTAGGCTGTTGGTTTAAACAAACATGTATTTTAAGGTTATGTATGGTACTTCTCAGATTTAAAATCTAAGACTGCATCAAATTGCCTGAATTTTTCAAGGTTGACTTCAATGAACTCAGTTTGTAATGAATGCTGTATTGTCTTGTAACAGTTTTTACTTGACTGTTAAGTCACGTATTTGCCCAGTTAAATTGTCTATCTTATTATCATTTGTTATTAAAATTAGTGTCGTGTTTCTATGACGCAGACAACTAATACAAAGTGCTTAATGTTTTAATAATACTGAATACCTAAATTTAAATAATAACAAATATTTATAAATATTGGGAATTTGTAATAATGATTGTGCTCATCGAAACTGATATCGGCATCGATCTAATCGGTGGCATCGGCAAATGAGAATCGGTATCGTCGGTATCGGCAAGGTAGTATCGGCCCATCCCCAACATTTGTTTAAACACGTTGCTCCAAATATTGCGCGGTTTTTCTTTGTTGTTAAAAATTACACAATGTGATTACTTTGTAAGTAAAAAAAAATATTTTGCGTGCATAGCATAGCGACATTTTTGTATGTTTGTGTGGATTCGATTTTCCGCTTGGGAAATAATGAGTTCACACAGACCCAACTTGTTTGGTGTTCACTTGTGCACAGGCGGATCCTCGTGATTATACTGAATTCGGAGCTATTTATCAGCTCGGTGCTCATAACTCGTGTGCGAAGCTGAAGCAGGATGTTGAACTTCCCCACGTTCTGATATTCTTCTCGACATATGTTTAAAATACTTTATACCTACTTATTCGGTACCCATTGTTTGTCCTCACTGCTTAGATCACATGCGGGCCGGTAACATTCCCCTCCGGAGATCGCCACGTTGGTATTAAGGCGACTGCCTAGTCATGGGTATGCTCATGTGAGTGAGGCGACAATCTTGAAGCGCTACGAACGATGCCGACCAGCGTAAGTGAAGCATTATCACCTCTATGCACAAGCCACTGAACTAGCGCGCAGTGGTCTCGTCGTGGCCGTAGGTACAACTTCGGAGATTTAAATGGCAACCCTACAATTTTATTCGACGTGGCTCATACCTCTATCGTAGTTTCGCATCCATCCGGTTCGTATATTTCAAGATACAGCCGTCTGAAAACAGTTTTTAGCTGTTTTGGAGGGCATGGAAATAATGTTTCGAATCCGCGTGATGACTTTTAAGTACCATTCCACCATCGTCTGCTTTCATTTGGTATGTAAAGGCTGTTCACGATAAAGTGAGCACTTTTGGAATCAACCCTTGTGAAAAATGTCACTGTCCCTACCTGCGTGTATTTTTAACGGGCACACTGAGTGACATGCGCCCAGTAAAATTGGCAACGACTGACGGAAAGTAGTTCCACGTCTTAACGTCGAATTAAAAGTATTCGGTAAACATTTGTCAATACTACAGTGATTTATTTTTCTTTCTGATTCTTAAAGCATATGTGTTTAGATTAAAACATATGTAAAATATCTACTTTTATAGTAATTTTACAGTTTCCCTTTGCCTGGAGCATGAATAAAGTGGCCAGGTCCACGGCAATGTTGATTTTACACATGGAGGAAGGATACACAGTGTGCTCAGAAGTAGATCTTAAGGAGGGCTTAAAAAACTGCTCATTTTACCATGAACAACCCATAGTCCATTCCCGATTGGAAGTGACTTATGAAAATCAACCTTTGAAAAACACTCTAGGCGTAGCATGTCAACCTGTTTTTTCAATAACCTCTATTCCACAAATATATAACACTGTGGTTAACTTTAGAGTACTCTATTATTGAATAAATGAAACTGTACCTTAATATCTTCTATAACTTGTAATATTTATTTCTTTTTAAATATGAATTAACAACAGCGAAGCGAGATCAGCGACGTGTTGGCAACGTGCGGTAAGAAATAGTTCACAGTTAAAATATTATTTTATCCTGTTTTTTTTTAGTATACTATTTGTAAATTAAACGGTGCCTATTGAAATATTTAAATATTTAGGTATCCCCGATGGCAACGTATCTCATTTTTACAGTTTGAAAGAACAGCGGAAAATATCGTGAGTAGGCCGTAATGGTAAGGTGTTGTTTTATCGAGCGAGAGCAACTTTGAAGCAACTGTTGGCTGAGCGAGGCTTGGCGCGCGCTCTCTCTCTCTCTCTCTCTCTCTCTCTCTCTCTCTCTGTCTTTGTCTCTTTCACACTCGGGAAGTTTCACTTCGCTAGTACTCGGAAATAATTGTGCATGTTTTCATTTTTAGCGTATTTCATACTTATTACAGCAAAATAATGATTTTTGAATTTGTAATTTACAACTGAAAAGAGATTTTAATGTTTGAATACTTATTTTAATATATTTAGATACGGTGGCGGGGCAGAAACAATGTGAAGTTGGCAGACGTGGCGAGCCGTGACATGGCGTGTTGCTGTTTTACCAAACGAAGCGTAAACTATACTTACTCCGTAAAATACTTCAAATTACCGCATCATGTTTGTAGACGTGTTTATTAAACCTACCCAGGCAAGTTACGATGTTGTGATAAATCTGTTTTTCCACGGCAGTTATAAATATACTGTGACGTGTGTTTCGTTATTCATTGCGTCTCTGAAATGGCGTGCCTTTGTGCATCGTGGTCGATACGCTGGCCCTGTGTGTGCGTGATTTCAAATATTTGATATTAACTATTTATACGTTGTAAATGTGAATTGTTTTTATGACATAGTTATTTATTAACATCCACGTATGTTTATTTATCACAGCTTTGTACCTTTGCCCTGCTGGGTGTTTGAAATAGTCGTGTCACGTGATTTACCATCAATCAACAAAATAACCAAGCTCTGCCCCAATAAATTTCAATAAACCTAATACACAGTAAGTAGCCATACATATAAATATGAGTGTAATAAAAGTTACGGTAGGCTTATTTGTGTGCATGTTCAATGCTATATATTTTTTAAGTTTGTATGACAAAAAATGAGCAACACGAGTTGCGTGCTTGATTTTAATGTATTTTTGTTGGACTGATTATTCCTTCATTATTCGAACTGAGGCCGCCCGTTTAAATAAATAACCCAACACATATCAATAACAAAAAGTTAAATACTATAGTTCATTACCCCGCAGTTGTAACAGTGTTAAACACAGTCACGGCAAAATATTAACGTGAATTACGTGTAATGTGCTATGTCGTGGAAAACAAATATGTTACTGTAACGTAACCGTAAGAACTATAGTTAATTCAGGCATTTTTAAAACGTCATAAAGCTGACGTAAATAATGTTATAGGCCTAAACTGTGGATATTCGTACGAAATTGTTTTTGAAATAGACCTAAGACAGAATTCTTTGAAAAGCTGTGAACAGTAAACAACACATTTGACAGGTATAAAAGTAGAAGTCACATTTCAATGTTTATTTTTAGATGTAGCGAAAGTATACGAACACGTATACACACACAATGGCACGTAAACATTGAGTTTGACAGATGCTACATGGCAGTCACATGGCAATGTTTGTTTACATTGGGCGGAAGAATACGAAACGTGCTTGCAAGTAGATATTTAGTAGGGCTCCGAGAAAGTTGCTTCCAATGGGGAATGGACTATATAAACGGCAATGTTGATTTTACACATGGCGGAAGGATACACAATGTGCTCAGAAGTAGATTTCAAGCAGGGCTTTTAAAAGTGCTCATTTTACCGTGAACAACCTATATGCCTATTGCAGACACGTTTACTAGTTGTTTTTTTTTGCAGAGGACCGTGTATTTGAAACACGCTGCAACGCGTTTCAAACGCTAGGCAGGCGACTGCCTTAAGTCGGGCACTAACTGTGATTTAGGGGTGTTCTCTGGATATATCTCCGTGTCCTTCTCAGACTTCATTCAACCCCTGCTGCATCCCGAATTATAGACGCAGTAGTTGTCCAATCTTCGCCTGTCTGCTTAGCCCCGGCACAAGTCTCTCATCGGGCCTACTCTGTTTGTGAATCTTACGTAGCCGTTAGCTGACAACCTTCGAAATCGTGATTCAAGGCAGCGAGAGGGTAGGGAGGAACAAACCCTCCACCGATGTTACGAATTGATTTGTTTGTCAGTTCATGGGCCTAGCTAAATAACGAATCATGATTGGATGGAGCACAACATTATAAGAAGGGGTGCTTATTGTACATAAGGATTATACGATATTTATTTGCGTGGCTATTGATCGGAGGAGCTTAAATTGAATATCAAGATGCTAATTAATTACGTTAAGATTATTTACCTCACGTCATTATTATTATACTCCCAACTGGAAAGTCCCCACTTTGTTCATGTTGCCGGAGGCTGATTCTAGGAGGCGGTTAACGACGGCCGGACACCCCCATCTCCATGTATTCTTGGTCCGCTGCCCCGACGACAAAAGACATTGCTCCCAGTGTTACGTTGGTCTATGTCGGACGCGTTGTTTAATATTTTCGGCCCCGTTTACTGGTCGGTGAAGGGGGTTTCTGCAACTGTCTTTCGCAATGTGTTGTTGCAATCACGCTCGTGCCCTGGTTCAATGTTTGAAGGTGTGATCAGACAGGCCGTTCATCTAAGCCCTGATCACTTCATAACATCCTCCCTTCTGCCCGAACTACAGGTAATATTGACGGAACCGGCATATGATGGGTTTTCAACTTGTAGGTAGTACCGCTAAATAGCAAGTTTTCGGAACTGGATATATTTATACATATTGTATTATGATTATAAGGAAATACCAAACCAAAAACCTTTACTTAGGTGATTAAATTTTTCTTGAACCTTTTTCGTGATTGTATTAGCTGGAATTATTTAATTCTTCGGTGAAATTTTTTTTTTTCCTTGGTTCAATTTAGGAAGCACAGACGATGGAGAAGTTCAATATATATTAAATTTTGAACGTAGTTTAATCACACCGCTGCCGTAAAATAAAATATTTAGAGATATGCGCCCTTACGTGCAGCGAGAGTCCGTCAAAATATTATGGAACTACGCTTGAGTACTCAAGAGCTTTAATGGAGGTTGGAAAATTGAAGTGAAGTTGGGGGCGGGACTAGTTTGTCATGTCGGAAAGCTCTCAACAAAACGAACCTCATCTTCTTTTTCAAATAACTGTTGTGTATGTTTGTTCCCCCAATTTTTTACCGCCCACCTTTAGGACTCCCTATTTTTTACCGCCCACCTTTAGGAACCTTGTTGCCCATGATCGCTAGGGCAAAGAGGTAGAACCATTCATGTGTCCCAACTTCCGGCATGAATCATGATGAACATCGAGGTGTTACATATAGCCTGTTCGTGGTTAACTGAACTCCTTTGAAAGCTCTGCTTAGGATGTATAGTCCATTCACGGATACTTCAAACTTTTCTGAAGCCCTGCTAGAGTTCTACTTTCAGGATATCCCTCCGCCTTACGCAGACAAACTTGAACCAAATCTAGAAAACTACACCAAAGGGACAACGTACCGCATTCGTGCCCACTTAGTGTAATAATATTTTGCATAAGAACTATTTCTTACTAGGCATTACCAACACACCTGTTTTCTGACCGTTTTATTTCATATTATTTATAAATGAAATAATACCATTTATAGACAAAATATAAATAAAAGTTTCATTTAACAAAAAAAAAAAAAAAAAAAGGTATTTTTACGGTAACAGAAGTGTAAAGCGCTTGTGATACATAACATATTCAGGAAATAACTAAACACATCATACATGGGGTGATTTTTCATAAGTTAGGTACATAAAGTGTGAAGAAACCGTGAATAGACTATACAGGATGTCTACAAATGATTGGAGCGATTTTATGATGTTACTGTACATGCATTATTAAACGTATTGAGACGTAACTTGCAGCTGTGTGCAGAAATACACAAAGTTTTGTTGACACATTTAAAGTGTTCCATATATTCCCCCTTTGCGATCCTGCACACATCAACCCTATAATCACGTTCTTCCTATACACGATGCAGCATGTCACTGTGATTATGCGAGTCTGCAGGTATGCTAGGTCAGGGGAGCGCGGGGGCCAAGACAGCAGTTGTTGATCATCGTTCCCGCTACGGCCAATCTACCGGTCTGGCAAACTATTACTGAGGAATTCGCGGACATCGCGATGGAAGCGGGGCGGAGTACCGTCCAATTGGTAGACAACGTTTGTATTTTCTGTCTCGAGCTGAGGCATAAGCCAAAGTTCTAACATGTCCAGATAAATGTGCCCTGTAATGGGTTTTTTTTTTTTCGCAGAGGAAAAAGGGGCCGTGAACTTAACATTTCGAGATGGCACAAAAAAAAAAAAACAATGCAATCCGATGGATTGGCCGTAGCGGGAATGATTATCAACAACTGCTGCCATGGCCCCCGCGCTCCCCTGACCTAACCTCGATCGAGATTTCTGTGTGGGCTGTGTGAATAATGCTGTGTTTGTGCCCCATTTGTCGGTTGGTCTGCATCGTGTGTGGCAAGAACTTGATTATAGGCTTGATGTGTGCAAGATCGCAAAGGAGGAACATATCGAACACTTGTAACGTGTCAACAAAACTCGGTGACTTCCTGTACACAGCTGCTAAGTTACGTCTCGATGCGTTTAATAACACACGCACAGTAACATCATGAAACTGCTCCAATCGTTGTAGACATCCTGTACTTAATATCCTTCCACCACATTATGCAAAATTGATTACTTTATTCGTGCGCCATCCAAGTGTAAACGTGGCTATGTTAGGAATGTAAATGTATTACATATATTCAAATTCATACTCTTCAAAATTCAATGTTAAGTCTTGGAACTATTTTTTATGAATTCGTTGTCAACTCAACAAGGATCCTGGATTTTGCAGAAATTCTCTGTTTTCACGTCATAATTTCGATTTCATAGTAATTACTGACAATGTACGGTGATAGAAATTTTACATTTTACGACATGTTTAATATTTTTGTGCGCAAATATAATTGTTTGTTATCTGCTTATTGTAAAATGTCGAGAACACATTTATATTTTATCAATAAGTTTCTGTCTTTTTGCAAGCAGGTAATAAAAATACAGTGAAATTTTGATACAGACGTATCAAACAACTAGTAAATTATTATTTGTTCTTTAATCAGACATTTCCAGTAATACCTCTGAAACTGGAATCATGACAGGACAGCGGCGCATTTCTGCAAAAGGGTTGAAGCTGAGCCTTAACTGCAGCGGATACGCATAGTTACGGGCAGTGACTTTTTTTTTATGTCGATCTCAAAAGTGCTCACTTTACCATAAACGACCTATATCAGGTAGTTCGTATTGCACGTTATGTTTACGAGGTCCCTTCTTTGTTTGTTTGTTTGTTTGTATGTACACATTCAAACCACGCCAAAATTCTAACTCCAACTAGTAGTAAATAATATCAACCAAATTATTAAAAAAAAATTACACATAATTATTTATATGATAAAAAATTAGTGCATTGGTTTACCGATGGGTAGGCAGTGGAAAATCACGATAACAATCACACCAGTGTTGCCAGATCATTCGAGTACAAATCCATGCAAGGCTGGCCCGTTTCACTCCCAAAATAACCTTTTTTTTCATAAATTGGGGGGAAAAAAAAGTGTTTCACCCATTTAGTTTGTTGTTAGTTTTTTTTTCTTCTAAAGGCTGTTTGTGGGAAAGTGAACACTTTTGAAATCAACCTTTCAGAAATGTCACTGGTGTAGTGCATATATTTTAACTGGCACACTGATTAGAATGCACTCAGTTAAGTTGGTAACGAATGAAGGAAAGTAGTTCGACGGCTTGGCGTTGAATTAGAAATATTAGGTAAACATTTGTGAATACTCACATGACGTATTTCATTTGCTTGTTTTTTTAATGTATGTAAGTAGAATAATGAGCGAATTTCTAAAATACATAGTCTGCTAATAATTTCACATTTTCGCTTTGCCGATGCATCAATACAGTGGTCAGGGCCCATGGCAATGTTAACTGTGATACGATGGAAGAATACATAATGTGCATACAAGTAGATCTCAAGTAGCGCTTTCAAATGTGAACAGCCTCTATGCTGGTTTCGTTTACTTTATTCCCAAGCCATAACAGAGAGGGCATGTAGTAGTCAAATGAAGAAGAAAATACTCATCCTTTTATTATGACCTGGGCTCGATCTCAGGTTTTGAAAATAATTATAAAAATTTATACGTAAATTTAACTAGATGTTGTAAGTTAGAAATTTCCCGTTTTATCTGGCTTCTTTTTGTTATTCTCAACAGCTACTTGAAATTTCCCGGAAAACGGAAAATTTCCCGCCAATGGCAATACTGTGCACCAGCGCCTACCTTGCAAACCATGTGCCACTGCGAAAAACTAAAAATTCAAAAATTTCACCGGTACAGGTTCAGCCATTTCCCCGTAAACCACATACATACGGGCAGACAAGACAGACTAGACATTATAGACTATTCACGGTCAAGTGAGCACTTTTAAAAGTCATCTCATTTGTAATAATAGTCTATAAAAATATTTTATTTTAGATTTAGACATTAACTTCCGAGTGCGGTGGAATATACACATTGTGTTTATTACGCACATTGTAGTATTTATTTAAAAAGATGGTTAAGATTAAACAATGGCTGAAAGGAAAAGTAACTAGGGACTCAAAAGTGCTCACTTTACCGAGAACAGCGTATACCTATTTATTTTTCCTTGTCCCTACCAATATTTCACTACCATTAAAAAAAAAAAATTGCGAAGACGAAGAAATATCCGCCGTGATGGCTCGCGCTATTGTTTCCTCACTTACCTGCCTTTAAAGGGCCCGTATTTTTTTTTGTGTCCGGAGTTGTGCTGGGACGCACACGTTGGCGAGCGCATGCGGAATGCCTATTGTCGTGAATATTGTAAAAATCGTGTTCGCAGAAGTCGGAACGTTACTCCGTTGTCGACGAATGGTATACGAGAACACATGCGCGCGCGCGCACTCCAGTGGACCCCAACGAAACTAATGGGGCGGGAAAAGGTGGAGTGTGTGGGAATGGGTGACGGGGGGGGGGGGGGGGACGGAAACAGAAAATGTACGGATAGGAGGAGGAGGAGGTGCTGCCATCGCTTGGTTGTCGCCGCAGTCTACTGAGCCTCAGGGCAATACGTGATCGTGCTAGTAGCAAGCCTCCATTGTTTGTGATACCGTAGAAAGAAAATAGACTAGATAGCACACCCGAGTTGCGCTATATATTACGTCTTATTATAAACGATGTGGATATGATTCGAGCCCCCCCCCCCCCCCCCGAACACCGCTTTTGTAGACAAATACTTTGGGATGTTTGCGACACACGTTCACTGTTCACAACGTTATACTCCGTTCACGGTTACTTTCATCTTTTCTGAAGCCCTGCTGAAGTTCTACTTCCAGTATATTCCTCCGCCTCATGCAAACAAAGCTTAACAGAATGTATAACATTACACC
Source organism: Dryococelus australis (assembly GCA_029891345.1). NCBI lineage: Eukaryota > Metazoa > Arthropoda > Insecta > Phasmatodea > Phasmatidae > Dryococelus > Dryococelus australis. The sequence continues at coordinate 27,930,124 of CM056993.1, read as the reverse complement.
AAAGGGACAGCTCACTCAGTGTAATATTATTTTGCATATTATGAACTAATTCTTACCAGGCATTACCAACATACATATTTTCTCCATATGCTTATTTATATTGATTATAAATGAGATAATTTATAGATAAGAATATAAGTAAAAATTCATTTTTTTTACTAAAAATAAGGTGTTTTCATTTTAATAAAAAATTAAAACGTTTGTAATACGTGGCATATTTAGGAAACAACCAAATGGTCATGCATAGGGTGATTTTTCAAAGGTTTGTTTCGAAAAGTGTGAAGTTACAGGGAACAGACTATAAGATCAACTTCGTTTGTTGACTTGACAGGGGCAATGAAGCTTTTGTATACTTCGCTGGGACTTCCGACAACGCTAGTGTATACTTTGTGACGTGGGCGTGTTTGACAATCTGTTTACTTGGGAAGAATTTAGACACGGCGTTCTTTTCCTGCCCCGCTTTAATTCCAAAGATAATGCAGTTGTTATGAGGCAAGATGCGCATCCCGCTTGAAGGCATTAAAAAGTAGTACACAAATTACCAAAATAGTCAGGGAAGTACGATTTATGTTGTGTATGAAAGAAGAATGCATTACTTCGTAACACTTCAAAATATTTTCGCAGAAGAAAAAAAAAGTTAGTAGGAGTCAATTGTCAATCAAAATTTAACCTTATATCAATTTTGGAAGATATTTGTCAAAGAAAATTTCGAAAAGCAGAGAAATTATAATGTTACAAGAATTCCTGAGGAGCGTATCTGAGTTCTTGACGGATGGAGGCCTTAATAAAAATAAAATATCCAAACTTGATTTCTAATTTATTCACACAGCTATTATTTACAGCATTAAATTATCTATCGCCACTCTTACTGTTTTATTCCTTAGTTAATGCAATATTTAATGTCTATTTCAACTCTAATTAACGTCATTCTCAATGCCGCTGTTTCGTTGTAGTCAATTAACTCATACTCATCATTAACATACGTTCAGTCTATCTGTTGCCATAATTTATAATGCATTTCACTCACGCATCTAGTACAATAGTCCAGGCTGCCAGCCGCACCCTTCACTGCTTGATACTCGCAGTCGCAGACTTCCCTCCCGCTGGTCACTTCTCTCGCCACTCGTCTATCGTTGAAGCTCAGCCGCTCTTCCATTCAACAGCTCCCGGCCCGGAGGCCCGTCGCACAATTTATACTCTGCTGGCGTTGACCTGGAAAGTTCGGCACGCCCCGAGATACGCTTGGAGAAACTAGGGCAGCAAACCACTGGAAAATTCCTCAGATAGATGCAGATGGATTATCTTGCCGGTTTCCTTTTTGGAAATAGATACGCGGTTCTTGGTCTAGCGCGCGCCTGTAATTCAAAACATTCCATTGACTTTGCCGACGCCGCTATCATATAACTGCTGTCCTTCACTTCTACTCGCACGCGCGGGATGTGAAGTAGCGAGCACCCAACAATAATAACTATTTCTGTTTGTAAGGAAATATCAAGTAGCACTAATATAAAAATAAATAAAAAATAAATAAGAGATTTTAATGCACGTTCATATAAATTATTTAAGTTACCTTTCTTGGCCGAAATAAACGTGCATAAACTGATTTATAAAAATATTTGTAATAATCACTACTAATTTTTATTACATCAACCAGAGTTATTATCATAATGGTCTTGCATGGTGAATTCTTTAAATGGTTTTTTTGCTGCTTCCATATTAAAAATAGGTACGCTTAAATTCTGATCAAATTGACTTGTTAATTGAATTTTAAACATTGAAGTAAGTAAGTCCTAGCGAAATATTTGAGTATTTTAGCGACATAAAATATATGTATAGGCCATCCACGGTAAAGTGAGAACTTGTGAAAGTCCTCTCATTTGGAATAATAGTCAGTAAATATATTTTATTTTAGCCTTAGACGTTATCTTTCGAGTGTGGTGTAATATACATACTGTATTTATTGCTTACAAGGCAATATTAATGTTGAAAGGGCGTTTAAAGCATAAAAATGGCCGTAAGGAAAAAGCAACTAGCAATTCAAAAGTGCTCACTTTTCCGTGAACAGCCTATATACAGTCTTCTTTCATACCCTACATGAATCGCACTTTCCAGGCCATTTTGGTTGTATGTGTAGTACTTTTCAATGAGTCCTGTATACTGTAGGGGCCTTCGAGTGCAGTGCTACTTCTACCTTAAGAGGGCGTGGCACATGTGGCTGCGACCCGCGAAATTGACGTTCGTGGCGCAAGAGATACTGTGAAAACCGTTACATATTTTGAAATCAGGGTCATATTAATATACTGTGTAAGGTTGCATTTTAGATTTCCATTATCCGAAATTTCGAAATGTGTTTTATTTTACTAATTACATAGCCGTCAATATGACGAACTTCAATAGGCGAACACTAATAAATTTGCATTCCAAATGGAAAACTGAAGTGTCAATCCACAACACACTTGTGTACATAACGTTGAAAATTGCAGGATGCATGTAGAAGCAACACAAGCTGTAAAATCGATTGCGCCTTAAGCCTTGAAAACTGCAGTTCACACGGGATTTGGCACTAATTAGATACGTCATAGTTCACGTGTCCGCCCATAGGTGACTGGCTCTCCGCGCGCAGTGATTCATTACAGTAACGCATCATAGGTGTCACACGTGTTGGAGGCTGTCATTGTTTACTTTATAGTATCGCGAAACAACTCTTGAATTTGGCGGGAGACACACCAATGAGTGGTAATAATACACGATTTAAAACGAACAGGGATAGAGGACACATACTTATTTCTACATGGCGGGAAAGAAGCCGAGAGAAATCACTTTATTTATTTGCATGCCGTATTCCAATACACTTTGGAAAGGACTTGTCAGTTATTATATTATTTTTTTTAAATATTTGTTTTACAATATGGATATTTGCACACAATTACATTAACAGAAAATATATAACAGATACATAATATAATTTACACACTTCTTAATTCTAGCAGCTCTTAAAGCATGTAAAGACTACATTTTGGTTGCAGTACAAGTTATTACAATTCATATACAGATAGATATTAAAGTATAAATATGTAAAGTCTGCATTTGATTGAAACACAAGGTATTACATAAAGTCTCCTTATATCAGTCTTGTTCTGCATTATAGAAATTCATCTTTATTTAAGTATTCTTGTACGGAATAGAAGGCCTTATTAAAAAAGTAGGATTTAACAGTTCTTTTTAATAACTGCAAAATAATTAATTGACTTCAAATAACTGGGTAGGTTATTTATTAGTTTTTCCCCAGCATAGTATGGATTTGATGTAAATTTTGAGGTTCTGTAGGAGAATAGGTGAAGATGATTATCTTGTCTGATGTAGTAATGGTTTATATCACTATTTTTAACTTTTTAAATGTTTTCCACGTAAAAAAGAATACTACGGTACATATATAAGCCATGAAAGAGTGATAATTTTATTATTTATAAACATGGGGTTAGCCCGTGACTGTTTTTACTATTGTCGCGTGCCTAGAACAGTTACGATGTTACAAAATTTTGCTATCGTACAAAGACTGAAAAAAAAGATGTGAAATTAACTCAACATTGGATATAGTTCTATCTACTAAGCCACTGTGGCACCAGTTGGAATCGCTCTATCCACTGAGCCACTAAGGCCCCACTTGCAATCGCTCTAGCCACTTTGCCACTGAGGCCCCACATGGAATCTCTCTATACATTGAGCTACTAAGGCCCCATTTGATATATATCTATCCATTTGGCCACTGCGGCCCCATTGAATATCGTTCTGTCCACTCAGCCACTAAGGCCCTACTTGGAATCTCTCTATCCACTGAGCCACTAAGGCCCCACTTATCGCTCTATCCACTGAGCCACTAAAGCCTCACTTGCAATCGCTCTATCCACTTTACTAACTCAACATTGACGCGAGACATTTAAAGTAAACAACAATTATATTCCTTTACCTACATATATCTATGCAATATTCTCTATGCATTAATACAAAACTTTTCATAGGGAAATGTAATAAATAATTTAGTTTTTTTTTTTTTTTTGGGTAAAAGGTAATGATTGCGTAATCTGATCTTGCTGAAATTCGAACTTGGCATGTATTTTACCCTGAGGATTCGCTTTGCAAAATCTGAAGAACTTCTGTTGAGTTTCAAGGGACTTAGAGGTATAAAGACGTACAGACAGACAGATATCGTCTACGTATTATATATGATAGCGGCCTACAATGGCTTCTTTTTTCCCTAATTACTTATTAATCTCACTATATTCTTCTGTAATCTAAAAGCATTTTCCAGTTTTTCAATTTACCCCAAAATATGATTCCATAATTTATTATGAACTGAATATTTGAGAAATATTATGCAAGTATTGTATTATTATTGCATATCTTTTTTAAGGCAAGACACTCTGAACTCAATTTTTTACAGAAACTATCAACATGCTCAGTCCATGTTAAATTACTCTAGAAATTTAGTACTATTTACTGTCTGTAACCCGTCTTCTTCTATTCTTGTGCATCTTTCATCCTGCATTGCATGTTTATTTCTCTGCATGAAACTCATGAGCACATATTTGCTTACATTTAATATTAATTTATTATACTGGAACCAACTGGACATCTCAATCACCGTTCGTTTTATATTTCCTTCAAGAACAGAGTTATTTCAACTAGTTAACATAATGTTTGTGTCATCCGCAAACATTATAGCTAAGCTGTTGGTTATTTGTTCTGGAAAATCATTAATAAATATTAAGAATAAAATTGGTCCCATTATTGATCCCTTTGGCACTTCTACTCAAGTAGTTCTAGTATTGGACATAACATTTGTAATGTGATTTTTGTTATATCTTATGGAGGTGGTCTGTTTTCGGTCTTCAAGATATGATTTAAACAGATTATTGGTTACGCCTCTTACTCCACACTGTTCAAGTTTTTGTAATAAATTATTGTGGTCGGCATAATCAAAAGCTTTTGAAAGGTCTGCGAATATACCTGTTGAGAATTGTCTTTTATCAAAAGAAGTTAATATTTTTTCAGTAAAACTGTAAATAGCTTGTTTTCTGTAGATCTGCCCTCTACAAAGCCATACTGATGCAATGAAATAACCTTGTTTTTTTTGATTGAGAATTGGGTCAGTTTATTTGCTATCAATTTCTCTAAAAATTTTTAAAAGGACGTAAGAAGAGCAATAGGCTTATAGTTATCCATCAATGACTTGTCACCTTTTTAATGTATTGGTACTACTTTTGCATATTTGAGTCTATCAGAAAAAATTCCTTGGGCAAGACATTAATTGAAAATGTAAGTCAAAGGCAGTTTTATTAAATATGAAAATATTTTTTAGCAGAGTCATAGGTACCTCTTCTATTTCACAGGAACTTTTACTTTTGAAATATTTAATTACATTTATGATGTCGTCTTTATAGATAGGTGTGAAAAACAGCGTGATGGAAGAAAGAAAGGTAAGTAAAAATAATATTTAATAACAGAAATATGCGGGCCTTATGATGATTTTCGAAATTGATTAAAGGTATGTCAATACTGTTGCTTATGCCTGATTAATCACAGATTTAAGCGGTTTGAATTTTACGCAAATTCAGTAGTATTCCAAAGTAAAAAGAAATAAATTATAGCTGAAAGCTTATTAATGAAATATTGCGAATTTTTTGCACCATTAAAAGATGAAATGTAATAAAATTATACTTATCAGAAACTATGCTTATAAGCAGTATTTAATTTTTTTCTGGGTTGAATACGGGGATGCGACGAATTGCTGGTCACAATTATTTGATGTATAAATATAATGTCTGGTGGTTGTGCATGTAGGTTATAGTTTTCATACATCTTTATTGGAACAAGTGTAAAACAGCATTGATAATGTTACTAATGCATTTACAACTAATATCACTGGTTCGTGGTGTGTACGTGTATATATGTGGCCTATGTATATTGAATGAGAACACTTATAAATACCGTTATTTGACATTCACATTCTAACTAAATTCTTCATTAACTGACTAAGCTTGATTAGTTGTTTCTGTCCTAATGATAGCAAAACAAGTAAAATCAAACTGACCGAGCAAGTAGTAATAGTAGTAAACACTGAGCTATCATTCTGCAGGTCCGGGGTTTGAATCCCTGTCCGGGTATCCTCATTTCAGCTTTCCGTTGGTTTCCTGATAACTCCAGGCAAATGCAGAGATGGTTCCTTACTAAAGACTATTGCCGGTTCCTTTTTCAGTTCCCTTGAACTATGTTGTAGTCGGGGACTACGGTAGCGTAGCGGCTATAGTTCTCGCCGCCCACCAAAGCTTCCGATTTCGATGTCCGGCCAGGTTACACTAGAATTTTCACATCTCAAAAATGTGGCAGACATTACCATTGGTGGGTGGGGTGGCTTTTCTCGGGGCACTGTACTCACGTTCCACATGCAGATGTTTTCCATCACTGTTCCATCTCCAACTCATTTCACCCTGATCTGCTGTTAAAGTGCCATATGTAATATAAATCTCCCCTGCCCTTAATGACCTCGCCGTAGAGGACTATGAAGCCATAAAAAAAATTGCAGTTAAAGAAATGAGTGTTTCTTGCGTGCAGGTTGTAAGATTTTATTAAGTTTCTTAGTGGTAGGTGATTCCACTTTTTAGTCACCATCAGCGTAAAATCACTCGTTTTATTTCAGTACTTACTCTGATTTTCTGCACAGTATTTTGGACAACAGATAAGAGAAGCTACGTTTACAAGTCTATATTTAGAGCTACAATCTTATGTAACTAACTCAGGACCGTTTACATTGGGAACGCAGTTTAGGATGAGAGAAGGTGTCAGTAGTGTGTATTTATAGAAAATCGAAGGCCACAATTAGTTAATGATATGTCGGAATCGCATTTCAGCAGTACTAATTTTTCATGTGGTGAAAGATACAGAGCCGAGATACTGAGCAGTATTCATTAACTGTCAATTTTTACTTGCGGGGTCGCTCTCGGATTTAGCATGCAGGAATCGTGCCTGGACGATGCAGTAGGTCGACGGGTTTTCTCAGAGATCTTCGGTTTTCACTCTTCCGCGTCATTGCATTCCAAGGCGCTTCTCCGTATCCGCCTTATTCATCTCTCATCGGCTCTAAAGACCTTATCTTAGATGATAAGAGTAGTCCAAACCTATTATTAACTTATTCTGTAATATTAACGTAATCATTCATGACACCAGCGATTGATTTGCAATGTCAGAATTTAATATGATCAAGTTTTATTTAATGACATATCATAGAGGAATAATACACTAGAGGGGGTGTGGCGTCATAAAAGTGTGTTCAACATGGAACAATGTTTTGTTAGTCACGTGACAGATTATGAACACACCATTCGCTCCCTGGAGCGTGACGTCACGAAGGTGCATCCAACAAGTTCGCCATTGCGCAATCTTCCTAAAGTCACATGACCCATCTTGAACACACCCTTTCTTTCAGTCTCTTATAGCAGATGCCGCCTCTATCTATTATACCTCTATGTGTATAATAGACCTCAATGATCATATAACATATTGTGAAATCTGTGTTATATGCTTTAACATTTACATGTTTATGAGAACAGTTTTCTTTGGGTTTGTAGCTAACAAAGGAAAAATCGAACAACGTCTAGGAACAGTCCGCGGTTATGGGAGATCTCAAGATCGCTGTGACCCTAATTTTCATATTAGAATTCGTCAGTTGGACGTTGAAGACATGTATTTATGTACAAATTAGCCTGGGCACAGTCTAGGAAGAGGCCCTAAAATATTATCACTGAAATGGCGTGTTAAATAATCTTGTTTTCGATAGCGACGTTTGTAGGGGCAGATAACGAAAATTGTAATATAATGACTTTTCGTTTGATTAGACCCCGGAATAACCTAGATTTCCGGAAGTCAACATATCGAAACAAAATTTAGAGTTGTAAGAAATATTTTAGTAATATTTTTGGCATCCAAGTCATAGTTTGGTACAGTAACGTAGTTTTATGTCCGTGACCTCAAAACAGACAACTATACAGTAACCGTGGCATAAAGTTTCTCATGCATCCGAAGCTGGCCGCTATAAGAGAATATTATTTTGAAACTCAGTTTAAGGCTTTTGAACTATAATTAATTATTATTTTAATTGACTGACTTTTACGATAAGTCTAAGAATATTTCCAGCGCCAGAATTAACATTTTCAAGTACATTTTATCACGTTATCGTGTCTTACAACCATACGTTTTCAAGTTTATTCTATTCGAATGTGAGTTAAAATTATTGATTTTCTGAACATCTGAGTCAATATTACGATATATAATATAATAATACATAATATTAAATAATATACAGCAAAAAAGTTTTGATCTATTTATTTTTTGGAGTTAGACATTTTTCTGAGTGATATTTGTTAACGTCAAGTGTACTGCATATGAAAGAACAGAAAATTCTACATTCCAAATAATTTCAAACATTAAGATCAATGGACTTACTCATCTTTTCGTACTTTTATTCAAAATTATTTTATGCACAACTCACACGATTGCGCCGAAGAGAAATTACTAAAAAACAAAACGCACATGAAAATACACTACAATTCAGTTTTGATGAAAACAATTCAATTATACTAGTGATATAAATATAAAACCGATTTCTTAGCACACAACAGAGCATAGTGAGAACAATATCTGTATGTCTAATTTACCTAGTCAGAATTAATTGATAAACTCCAGAAGTAGGACTATAATATCATAAACGTATTTGCCTGCCTAATACCGCTTCTCCCTCATAAACTTCCTATTGTAAATGTTTTGAATAATAGTTTCTTAAATTGCAATTACCATGATCATAGTGCGCGACTGTGAAAAAAGTATGCATCGCTTCCGTATTCAATCACAATTTGGGATGTTATGTAAAATAAGTGTTATCTTCTGTTTATTATCATCTGCAATCTACCCTACATTAATTACTAAATATAATCTGGCCAACGTATAAAACGTAGCTTCTCGCGAGGACTGAACAAGGAATATTAATATTCTAATCTATTCCACCGTAATTTTTTATTCAGTAACTTAGAGTACTATGTCCGTTAGGTAAGTAATCCTTGGAGAGTATTGAGCCAGCATTACGTAACATGAACTAAAAGAAACTATAGTATACGATTCACTAACCTGAATAAATAACATTAATTTGAATAGGTGGTTCACAAATATGTCGGCACTTAAAAAATGGCATTGACGATTTTAAATATAAAATATCAAGTAACTTAACATTTCACCAAGATGGGATTACGTAAAAAAATAACTTTAATTTTATGATAATCAGTTATCTTGCCATTTATATCACATATAACTTTCCATCTGCCACGATTTCGGGAAACCATACAAAACCCAAATTTGGATAGTCGGATACGAGATTCAAACCCAGGTCCTCCCGAAAGTGAGTTCAGTGTTTTACACTCGCGCCACCTTGTTCAGGCAAGGTGTACAGTAGGTAGAAATAAGTTTGTCCAAAACGTGTCCTGAGCATGGTTATAGACATAGATATGAATGCTGTTTATTAGCAATGTAACAGAAAAACCTTTCCACATTTATTCAGGTAAGATAATGCAGTTTTCGCGGAATCCTATTAAATATGCCTACCTACTTGTTAAAGAGTGTTAAATGCCTTAAAATGTTATGCTAAAGCATGTTAAAAGAGTTACACGAATACGCGGTAGTTTAAAAATTTCATAGAAGGAGCGGGCATTTTCTTTGAAGTGGCATATAATGTACTGTTTAATCGGACACAGATACAAAGTATTTACAGTTATTAGCGTGTCTAAAAGCGCAATGCTCAAAATATGTATTTTAAGTCCATACAGTATTTATTTGTATACTATTGATCGATATCAAAGACCCAGAGAAAGCCTACTAGGTAACAGCAACATCTGCCTCGTTTATAAAAATTCGAAAAATTCAGATTTGACTTTGCCTGGATTGGAACCTGTGCGAGCACTGTTAGCTGCTACACCACCGTGGCACTTCCTGGAACAATAAAACTGGAATTGCTAGTAGGGTATAAATAGATTACTTTACATAAAAACCAGTACATTAACAGGCTAACTGGTCTTAGTTGTCCTTGATAGAACAGTTCTACCATTGGTTGGTTCAGTTGTATAAATGCGAGCTGCTCATTGCAAAGCCATTCGCTGACTCACGTTACAAGCATGCCACCTGCCTACAGATATCCTTATCTGGCTATCAACTTTCTCCACACTTATTCTCCTTCCGCCTCTCACAATAAAACCTCGTACGCATTGTGTTGCTAGTTCAAGGTGGTTCCGCTTAGAGCACGCTGAGTACGTTGTAGCCGTATGTGACGCAATCCTACGAGTAACTAAAAAAACCCACACCAACAGCCCGTGCTCGGTAAAAATATTTCTCCCGCCGCACTCTTAAGGGTGACACGGACGCTCGGAAGAAGCGCTTCGTCGTCTCTATTCGCAAAGCTTGCATTCTCGGTGCGCAGCCTTGTCGAAGAAACCGCACATGTCGATAATTGCTTCGGTTCGTCGAAAGCACAGTTTCTGCACACACGGGTTCTCAGACGAAGCAGCTAAAAATGCCGTAAAACGTCTCACAACAACATTAACGTGGACTGCATATCATCATTACGATTTATTAAAAGAGAACTCGGCAGTAGAATTTAAATAACGGGTTTCCTTTGAATATTTCTTTATACTCCATAGATTTTTTTGCCTGTATCACAATTATCGCTGCCGGATTCCTACCGTTTTCACATAGTTGTGTTACATCGCTGGACTACAGACGACGGCCGACTATATGAGCAGTAAGATAAGATTTTTTTTTTTCCCTGATATATTACTGTTACGTATTTTTACGTTGGGCAGTATTCATAGCCAAGTAATTCATTTCCATAAATCTGCCATATAAGAGGTCTTGGGATTCGTAGTTAATTGCGGCTTCCAAACACAAATTTTATTGAAAAATTCAAGTCCCTGCCGGTAATAGCCACGGGTTAAAGTTTATTTTTAATTGCAAATGGCCACACACAAGTTGTATAATAAATTCGATTTCCAAGTAGTTGAAGCTAACACGCCAATTCCCCACCCCACCCCACCCCCCACCCCTCTGCCTTCCTCATCCCTGATCAGCCAAACGTTAATTTAATCGACTTAATTATTCTAGGCAGGCGAAACCGAGCGATACAGCTATCTGAGTTACACAACAGACTTGTTATCGGCTAATATTATTAAAAATAGTAAATCGTCTTTATTTGACGCAGATAAGGCATTTATTTTACACTAGATCTTTTCTTTGCAATCTTACTACCTTTTTACAAATTATAAAAAATTAATTGAACGCACTTAACAGTTAACAAAGTGGCCAGTAACGCAGCATCAGTCACAAACACGTTTAAGCAGTTAAAAACGCTTTTAAAAACAGTTGAGCAGTAAAAATCAAATATTTAAATAAGCGCAGCAAACACTTGATGAACTGGCAAGTAGTATGCCAAATCATACCAAACACTATTGGCCGTTCACGGTAAAGTGAGCACTTCTTAAGGCCATGCAAATTTTTTTTTCTTTTAACCTATTTCTTACTTTCCGCCTCTTTTTAGTATAAGCATTGCTATATGACAAATAAACACAACGTATGCATTCCACCTCACTCAAAAGTAATAATAATAATAATTCGTCTTTATTTGGCGCAGTTAAGGCATATCTGCCTTCTCTTACACTAAACCATTTTACAATTTACACTTGCTTACTACAGTTTAGAAGAAAAAATAGTTCTTACAAATTAACAAACACTGCAGAAAATCAAAAGTCGTTACTAGAAATTAACGGAACAGGTAATTATACTAAATGGCAATATGCATATTTAAGTACTGAAAAATGTATAAATTTAAGTGGTTATTATCAAGTTTAAACTAGTCCATAACACACTTATGATGAACAGCTCCAATAAACTGTATTTATAATTGGTTAGTGTCTGTTGGTAGGGCCTTAAAAAGTGCTCTCTTTACCGTGAATAGACTATAACTGTATATACATATCAAGGCCTGTAAGTTAATATTGAATATAGAACACTATACAATCGAACCGGCAATTAAAATGGCATGCGCTTAGACCCTAATCATTTAGAATTCCCGCTGAAGTCAAACTCGTACAACTGAAAAAAAATTTGACAGAAGTTGCAATTTCCTTTCTTCCCGCTGCGTGTCAGCTAGCCGCACGTAATATTTAACACCAACGTGGATCTGATTACTTGTATCAGTCCATTAGACAAGTGGCATTTGGAAACTATGAGACAGTTAAGAAACTTATACTATCCCTCATGCCGGAATCGCATAGCCCCGACCAGCTCGCCACCGCAAGCACGACACGACACTTCACTTGGTACGCCTTGGAAAACTTTGCACCAACGAATGAACGCGTCATAATGGAGTGCCCGAATCACGCGCAGTCTTGTTAAAAGGGGAATAGCTTCACAACCAAAGAGCGGCCAATGAACTAAAGGCACCGTCTCCGGTATTCACAAGATTGTGAAGTCTAGCCTGATGCCAAAGAATAACGCGAATTTTGCAGGTCCCTACCAATGAAATACAAGATAGATCCGACGTAAGCCCGACAATTCTGTAGTACGACCAGCAGTTTTGGATTAGAAATTATTTCTATTCTTCGTCGTGTCGTGCGGCACGACGCACAGAGTGCACAACCTTGCAAACTGAAATTGTACGATAATCTTTTTCTACATTGGGAAATAAGTAGCTTAAAGGAAAACAGATTATGAAAATTATTGTATCTAACTATTATAAATAATAACTTGACCTTTGTACGCATTAGCTATAAAACTTTGTCACCATCGCGTGTTCCAAATTTCCCGTCTGCCCACCACCCTTTGAAACTAGCGTAGTTAATCAGCGCCTTCTAAATGGATCCGAAAAATTCTACTCGTTGTGTGGCGTCAGTAAACTGTCGGGCTGTAAATTCGAGCAGACACATTGAAAATGTTCGCGGTTGCGGTTTTCGTCGTGTCGTGATGTGCTCGTCGGGGCTATGTGATTCCAACATTACTTTGATGTTTGTGTGGTTTAAAAAAAAAAAGAAGTGTTACTCCAGTACTGGGCGAAGGGCTCTTGTTACCTAGTTGTGCGTGGTCCAGCACCGTTGGAGGTGACCCTCCTCGATTCTCCCTTCCGGGCAGACTCTCTCGCTGCTCCGTCGCCCAGCGGCCGGGGGCCATGATTGACAGCCGACCTGGCTGGCGTCGCAGTCCCTCCTCCCTTGCCGGGAGGAGTCAACGACTTGGGAGGATAGAGAAGAAATATTCTGGTAGTAGTTTCCCTCGGCGCAATACGGAATTTATAGAAATTTCTCACGTATGGCTGACGGCGTTATACTGTGTACGCTCCCCGCAACCGGAGAGGAGTCGAGTCTTTTTGTGGGAGCCATCTGGCTGAAGTGCGGCAATTTGGTAAAGTCGGGTGCAGTGTGTGACGTCAGAGGAGAAGGGGGACGACGGCGGAGAGATTGTGAGACGGCAGTAGACGAGTGTTTTGTGCGATGTGGACGGGCGAGAGGGCGCGATGCTCGATGACGGGCTAATGTGCACGAGGGCGCTCGGAGATCTCTAGAACATTCCAGACTAGTGGAATCTGGACTGATCTAAGGCGGGACTGTATAAACATGTGATACGGACTTGACTGTAAATATTGGAACTGTCAAATATGAACATATAATTTATAAAGTAATTCATTACGTTTTTATTTGTATTTTTATTGGGACTCATTTTAGTTAATCGAGTACACGAATTTCATTGAGGTGATTGTAAATTGTATTGATTGAATTTATTAATTGTAAATAACAAGTGAAAGTAATTTACCGTGAGCTATTGAGTCGAAAATATTTTCTTTTTAATTTTTGTAAATAAATTAGGAAATTATATTTATAGGCTGTTAATGGTAAAATGAGCGCTTCTGAAAGCCCTGCTTAGGATATACTTGTATACACGTTGTGTATTCCTCAGTCTTATGTAAAATTATCTTTTCTATGGGCCTCATCACTTTATTCGTGCGTCGGTCAAATGGAACTGTACAGTTGTTAAGAAAGTAAATACTTAACAAATTTGCTCATTTTTACACTTCGATGCATAAAAAAAAAAACAGAACGCGAAATAATTAATTTTGAGTTGTCACAAATGGTTACCTAACACCTTTTATTCGACGTTAGGATATGGAACTCCTTTCCCATCCATCGTGACCAACATTACTGGGCGAATGTCACTCAGTGCGCCCATTAAAATGTATGCATGCAGGGGGCAGTGACTTTTTTTTTCTAAGGTTCATTTCTAATAAGGTGAACAACTTTTGAATCGTTTATTTAATCAAGACCTCCACCACTCAAAGAAACTGGCTGAGTCCACTGACTTTGAGAAATCGTAAAAATAGTTTCAGTGGCTGCTAACGTAGACTTTGCACTCAGTTAAGAAGAATTTCTTTTTCAAATTGACTGCCAATTTTTCTTTAAACGTGCCATTGAAGATTGCGGTTAGGGGGAAGTGATTCCTCCCTTCAGAGGTTGATTTAACGTGGTAACTGGAAGCAGTTATATTTTCCGGACCTTGACGAAACAATAAGCTGGTGAACTGGCTACGGTGTCTCCACCTTGAGAGCAGTGTAGGCGGGTGCAAGGCAGCGAATCCCTCCCCACCGCCCCAAACAGGAACATATGTGATGCTCCTCGGCATCGCGGCGAACCTTAGTTGGGCAGGGGTGGGGGCGGGAGTACACACCCCTACAGCTGTCCTCTGCCTACTCACATGAGGAATGTTTCCCCGGGGGGGTAGGGAGGCTTGCCAAGGCATCCCCTCGCTGCAGCTGAAAGCAACCCCCGTGGCGTCGCCGTGATTTACCGGCTACTTCTCGGCCACCTTTCTCCTGTTTCCCTCTGAATGCTGTCGCCTTCCTGAGAATGTGGTACAGGGAAACGCATGTTAATGAAATTCGTTTTTTTTTTAAAAGTCATTTTCGAAGATATGAACCTGAAACAAATATAGGCTGTTCACGATAAAGTGAGCGCTTTTGAAATCAACCTTAGAAAAAAAGTCACTGCTAGTAACGTTATATATTTTAACGGGGGCACAGAGTGCCATGCTCCCAACAAAGTTGGTAACGATTGATGGAAAGTAGTTCCATATCTTAACGTCGAATGAAAAGTGTTAGGTAACCATATGTGATAACTTAAATTATTTCTTTCGCTTTCTGTTTTATTTTTTTCACGCATCGAAGTATAAAAATAACCAGATTTATAAAATATTTTATTTTCCAATAATTCCACAGTTTCAACTGACCGACGCGTGAATAAGGCGAGGAGGCCCATGGCAATGCTTATTTTACATAAGGCGGAAAAATACACAACGGGCATACAAGTAGATCTCAGACTTTCAAAAGTGCTCATTTTACCGTGAACAGCCTATACCTAAGTGTGGGCAATGACACTCTAAATCTCTGTATCGAGGCAAATATAACAATTTGTTTTGAAGTAGTTTTTTTAATTAAAGATTAATTTTTCTGCGTATTCCAGCAAACAGGCTGTACATTAATGTTACAAAAGGCTTCGATAGCCAAGAAGCACGTAATTTTCTGCTCAAAAATGTCTCTGGTGGTATATATCCATCTTTAATAAGTATGCCAATAAACCGATTTCTTTAACATGTATTTCCATACATCAAATTCCCAAGGGAGCCTTAATGTTATCGGGTACCAAAAAAAAATTATTATATATGTGTAGCAAACATTGTTCAACTCGTACGGATAGTATGTGATAGCATTTTCCTCGACTAAAAAAAAAAAAAAATACACTTAAATTTTTTAAAATAATTTGAGGTCAAATACAAAATTCTTCTGTTTTGTTACAGCCATTACTAAGTTGCACATATGGGAAAATTTACAAAGTAAAATAATCACATGGGCTACCGCGTGACACATTTGTAACCACCTTTATGACTTTAGTTTATGGAGTAATTTTTTTTTCATCTGAACAACTTTATTTAGATCTTGTAAGAAGTACTTGTAAGTCAGATATTTCAATTGTTGAATAAGTTTTTCCCGCCACTCACCATCCACTTGCAGCGATTTTTAATGCTATGCCCAACAGCAGCGTCATTGGTATAGGCTGTTCACGGTAAAATGAGCACTTTTGAAAGCCCTGTTCAAGATTTACTTGTTTACACGTTGTGTATTCTTTTGCCTTATGCAAAATTAACATTGCCATGGGCCTCATCACTTTATTAATGCGTCGGTCAAACGAAACTGCAAAATTATTAAAAAAAAGTAAATACCTTACAAATCTGCTCATTTTCACACTTCGATGCATTAAAAAAACAGAAGCGAAGGAAATAATTTTTAAGTTATCACAAATGGTTACCTAACACTTTTTATTGACGTTAAGATATGGAACTTCTTTACATCCATCGTTACCAACATTATTGGGCGAATGTCACTCAGTGCGCCTATTAAAATATAGGCCTATGCATGCAGGAGCAGTGACTTTTTTGTAAGGTTAATTCCTAAAGAGCTCACTTTATCGTGAACAGCCTTTAGTAATATTTATTCTACTCAGGTTCGGAACAAAACGAGATTTCGTATGAGTGGCGGGAGAGTTTGGCGTAGGGAAAATATCTGCCGCAAGGAGCGTTGCTGTTTAAAAGATGTCGCTTTTACGCTGGCGGTAAATGCAGAAATTATATTTATTTGCATGTGAAAAGTTCGTATTTGGTTCCAATTCTGATAAATACTTGCCCCAGCCAATATTATACTTTTTAACTTTATATCGTTAAATTTATTCACTTTTCCTTCAATCGTGTTTACGAGCGGAAAAATTATAAATACAAATGGGTTTGTCAACAAGCGTTGATATGCAAGCTTGTTTCAGTGGAAAAACGTTACGAATTTAAATGCGAATTAAACATACCCGTCATCAGAAGGAACTTTCTAGTTTTCTCGTTTATGAAAGCCTTAAAAATAATATTTTTTTAACCATTTCAGTATTCTTTTTAATTTACATTAAAAAATAATTGTGCAACCTAATGGTTTGCTGGATCCAATTTCGGACAGAATATTAAACAACACGTGAACATATTTCGTTTTTGCACTCAAGTGCGAAGAACAAAGTTTGTCATTTACGTAGGTTCCAACACAATACAAATCGGGAGGATTTGAGGATTTACACAATCATATTTATTTAATTTAAATTGCAGCTATTCCATTTACTCACATACACACGCGACACCAATGCACTCTGGTGGCGAGAAGTTCTACTGCCAAACTATAAATGCTGAACTTCCCAAACGTAGTAAAATAAACGTTAGTGGTAACAATCAAGAGCTATGACGGATGCAGCAATGCTCTGCGAGTAACAGATGAATGAGGGGGAAAAAAAAAATCAACGTCACCTTTTCCCGGAGTACAGGCTGTTCACGGTAAAATGAGCAATTCTGAAAGCCCTGCTTAGGATATACTTGTATGCACGGTGTGTATTCTTCCGCCTAATGTAAAATTAACACTTTCATGGGCCTCATCACTTAATTCACGCGTCCGGCAAGTTAAACTGAAACTCTTACGAAAGTAAGTATTTTACAAATCTACTCACTTTTCCACTTCTATGCATTAAAAATTAACAGAAAACAAAATAAATAATTTAAGTTACCTCAGGTGGTTACCTAACACGTTGTATTTTACGTTAAGATATGGAACTACTTTCCCTCCATCGTTACCAACTTTACTGGGCGCGTGTCACTCAGTACACCCGTTAAAATACATGCAGGTAGGAGCAGTGACTTTTTTCTAAGGTTCATTTCTGAAGCGCTCTCTTTATCGTGAACAGCCTTTACCAACAAGATGCCTAGGAATAATTTTTGTTCGTAATAACAAAATGCTTAACATGTTAAACGCGTGGCTCGTGAACCCGTACGAGACAGTCTTGTGGTACACAAACATTATTTTCAGTGCGGTCATTATGAAGAGTTCGTATATAAGGGTGAAAGTCATTACTCCACAATTTTTAATGTGTCGTGTTTTCCTGACAATTGGCGATAATGGTGGCAGACACGAGTAAGCTTTGTAAATTAGAAACTATTTATTTTAATTTGCCCTACAAAGTGTTTCTTTCTGCTGAAACAACATAATTATTATTTCATATGTTTCATATTTATGGCATTAATAATAAATTTTCTCTTGTTAGGGCGACTCCTTTCTTTTATTCTGACGTCAGTGGTTTTTTTTTTGTCATGTAGTTCCATTTTGCATAAAATAGTGTGTCATTGACTCTCTTACTAAGTAACAGCGTGTTTGATAACAATAGCCACTATGTAAGTGGCTGTTGTTGGTTACCGGCTACAAAATTAATCGCTACAGCCTGACTACCGTGAAAAATCTATGAGTCATTTCCTCGAGACGATTGTGTTTTGTCTCCTGTGGTTCTCCGGACTAAGTTCGCTGTCTCCGTAAAAAAAAACAAAAAAAAAACTGGGCAATACATATTCAGTGACTCAGTGAGTTATCTCCGGTAATCCCTACTCCCCTCCTTTAAGCATATTCCTATAACGTTCGCAATGACAAACTGTAAGTCCCGGGACCGTTTATATTCCGACATTACTCCGATGTCGCGAGGCCACTTCACGACACATTTATCGCGCCGGGAAAGCATTTTGCGAAATTGTCTGACAAACTGACCACCGTACCTGCTGCAGAAAAAAAAAAAAAAAAAATATATATATATATATATATATATATATATATATATATATATATATATATGGACCTCGTTTCTTGATCATTTCGGCCGCGCGGGAGGAGATCGTTCAGCGGTGATACACCGGCCTGTGCTCTGCTCGGATGGCCAGGGCGAAATGGAGTCGCGGAAAACAGGGCAGAAGGAGACAAAAAATTAATTTCGTTTATTTTCTGCTTTGAATGTTAAACACGGAGGAAGTGACAACCTTGGCCGATGCCCTCCGTGGTTTTGAAATTCCGTGTTTCGAATCCCGGATACGTTTTTCGCTTCTAGATTTACACACTACAGCTGAAATAACGCGAACCTTTCCAAATCAACGATATTCGACTGCAAACCACAAAAAAAAAAGTCCCTTATAGATATATTATTTTCTAAAAATTGCTGCAAAAAATTTACTCACACGTCAAGCGAATTCTTTAAATTTATGCACTATATTTCTACATCCTTAAGGAGGGGCGGGAGGGAAAGGGGGGAGAGGAATATTTATACAAACGTTCAATATTTGTACCAAGCCATTGCTAGCGAACAGAATTAGTACTGCTTGGTTGTGTTTTGTGGTGATATTCGGGAATTTGAAATAAGCTTCAACACATTCCTTTATTTAAAGCGACGCAACGACGTAGAGATATGTCCCCTGATGTGAAAGGTCGCAAGCAACATTCCGATGGAGTGTGTTTCACAGCAGTGGCGCCGCAACTACCATATTGAGAAACAGTGGAAACATTGCGTCGTTGTTTTTGAAACTAATGTTTTCAATTAAACGTTTCTTTAAATAAAGACAGAACATATTATTTCCTGCAGTTCTGCCCAGTAACATTCCCCTTGTAATATTACATAATTTCGTGAATTATGTTCTGCTGAATATTACGCGCCACAGCTTCTTTTGTGTGGGTTGTAGTTACTTGAAGTAAATTTTGGAAATTTTGCGCAACTGACAGTCGTGCTGTGTTTTGTGTGAGGTGACATTGCACCAATTGGAAGTGGACCAGTCATCTCAAAGGGATATATATTTTCTTAGCGTGTTGATACCCTTGAACATTTCGCGTGAGTAATTGAGGCCGCTGGAAATTTTCCTCTGGGAATTATCAGTCATTTCTTTACGATACTTTATTGCAATCAGAAGATCTTGTAGGAAGAATAGTGGCATAGACACAATCAATAAGTATTGAGCAACGAACGAACTGATATTACTCCCTGGCAGAAGTGCATTTGTGAAATGTGTTGCCTTAGGAATAACTAGAGACCTGCAAAATTGGCGTTATTATTTGAGGACATGTTAAACTTCCTTTGCAATACGTATCATTGGACCATTCTTAATTTGACACGCCCCGGGTAACACTGCGCCAATAAATGAACAGTACACAAATGTGTGACCCAGTCACGTGCAGTTCACTCAGGAAGTGCGTAACTTAACATTTATGCAGCAACCAATGGAGAAATGACGCTGGCTCGGATATATATAGCACTATGGATTTTAGCTTGACGTCAAAAAATAACGCGAATTTCGCAGGTCCCTAGGAATAACACCGAATGAAGAAATGCTGCGAGCATCTGCCCTTCGCAAGAAGTGCTTCCAGTCTTGTGATATGCAGATTATCATTTCTTTGGACAAATAAACATACTTTTGTCGTTCGTATAACTTTATCTCATGGGATAAATTCCTTTCACTTTTATTCTCTGCTTTGAAACATCCGCTTGAGATACTTTCTTCGCCGCACTGAAAACTACAGTAATATGGTGCCAGATATGACTGCCAGGGAGTTAACACTTACTAAATTGTTACTTCTATAGGTCGCAGAAGAGATCTCCTACTTTACTATCTTATTCCATGTGGGCTTACAAATACGTTTATACACTGTAGTAAACACGAGTTTTATTTACTCTAAAGGCGCGGTCCCGTGAGAGCTCTAAATCGTGTACGGAACCCGAGAATCGGTTATTATGAAGTGCTGAGCTCTCATGTTCTTGCTCATACAGCTTCGCATACGACGTTGTTAAGCATGCTCATGTTCTCGTGAGTGTGATCACTACGCTGTTCTGCAACAAAAGATAAGCGATCGTGGCTGTCATAAACGACCGCAACCTTAAAAAGTCATTTTCGTCGGGGGATATTTAACATAACCTAAACTACTTTGCTTAAATAATCTTATGACTTGAATTTCTCCGTAACCGCTGAAGGGCATGAGAACGATCTATGACTTACGAGTAGGAACCTGTAAAATTCGCGTTATTTTTGGCATCGAACTAGAATTGAGAGCACTATGCATACTCGAGCCGGTGTGGTTTCTCGACTGGCTGCTGCCTAGCTGTTAGTCACGTCCTTTCTGAGTGAACTGCATGCGATTGGGGCACACGATAGTGAAGTGTTCATTTACTGGCGCAGAGTTACCCTGGAGCGTGTCAAAAATAGAATGGTCCAATGACAAAGGCATTACAAAGGAGAAGTGTTTTAGGTTTAGCATGTCGTCAAATTACAACTCGAATTGTGCAGATCTCTCTCTGTTCATGAGTGTCGCCAGGTATGAGTTTTTGTGGAGGAGATTAACTTACTCATTGAAAACGACTTCTTACCTCTTTTGCTGACAATGTAATTGATGTGAATAAAATTACATTTTAAAAATTGTTTCAAAATTTATAAAGTAAGAAATAGTATATAAAATATATGATTTTACATAAAAAAATAATTGGAATCAAATTGTTTTAAAACACTATTTTTTTTTTTTGCATGAAGACAAACTTTTCAGCAATTTTTCTCATTTCTGCTGGGTCTAAAATGTTGTTTTGGACATACTGATACTTAAAGGGAAACCTACACTTTATTTAGCGATATTTTCTATATTTATATAAACACTGACATGACAACTGGCAGTCAGAATAGCGCAACTACCACCTGACTAAAGAATCGTCCGTGCATCACAAGGCCAGAACGTCAAATGGAAAGGGAAGAGGGAGGCGTCATAGCTAGGAATAGGAAAATTTCGCGAATTCATTTCGGGACAAGTTGGACGTCAAACACGTGTACATTGAAGTCACCTTTTGCAATTGGATCGGAGTTTATTACTACACGCCCTGGACGACTCGGAACCAATAGCAGACTTGCAAGGAAACGAGTAGCGAACGCCATACTGCCAGGCGTGAGGTAACACTGGCTATTCTGTGGTGCGGCAGCCAAATGAACAAACATCCGAGGTCTGATTATACACAGGACTGTGGAGTCTAGCCTACAGGTCGTTGAACTCGCGAAATTTTCTTATCTCTAGTCATATCTTTCCTTCCGACAAGCCGACTGTAATTATGACATTTACTTGTTTGCAGAGTTAAGCTTGGTTCACAATTGAAAGCTTACAACACAATGTCGTGTGGACTAGAATTTACTCCCATGATTTCGAACCTATTGATTCTCAACTGAGCATAAAAGATTGTGCGCATGAGAAGTCCTGACTTAGTGCATGAAAGAAGTGTTTATGTTTAATTTATTATGCAGACTCATGGAGTAACAGCCAATCAGAGCTGAGTATAACATTTCCGACGAAGTTGTTTATTTAAATGTTAAAATGGAGTAACATAGTTATGCAGCAGAAACGAAGGAATTGTCGCAAGTTTTTACTTAGAGGAAACATTAAGTAGAAAATTTTTAAATGCTATCCACATATTTACAATCGCCAAAAAGAAGATAAAAAAAAATCTATACCGTATTTCAAGACAACCAAACCCTCACAAAATTATTTACGGACACTGTCAACTGACGTAAGACAAGTACCAAAATTTCATTGGTTAAAAAAATGCATAACTATTTAACAGAGAATTAATTTCGCACGGGGTTTCTGGTCGTGTGCAATGTTCTGCTGTTATGTCCTATGCGCCGTGTGCATGTGCTTTAATTGTGAGCCCACCGTTAGGGAAAAAAATCTGACGCCATCTTGGATTTTTAAATTTTCTATCATAGTTTTTGTTTAAGAAGGGGTACTGAAATTTTTGCTGAAGTGTAAAAAATAGCTACGGACGCTTTCTATATTGTTTCATCTGTACTGCAATTATTATTTTTCAAGCTGGAGTGGCAGGAGTAAAACAATGCATCTTTATAACGCCAAAAATTATAATACCGCTTTATAATGCCAAAATTTCCATTACGTCCTTTATAGTCTATTCGCGGTTTCTTCGCCCTTTTCGAATCACACCTTTGAAAAATCTCCCCATGTATGACGTATGTAGTTATTTCCCTCATATTCCACGTATCACAAGCGTTTTATACTTGTGTTCATAAAAGTAACTTTTTTCTTCTGTTAAATTGAAATGTCATTCATATTTGATTTATAAATTATAATGCTTCATTTATAAGTAACTTGAACGAAAATTAGCGAGAAAAAAGTGTGTTGACAGCACTGAGTAAGAAATAGTTCCTTTACGAAATTCTGTTACACTGAGTGCGCAGGAATTCGGTGCGCTATCCTTTGGTGTAATTCTCCAGACTTAGTTAAGCTCAGGCCGTGTCCCAATTGACAGATTTCGATATTCCGTTATTTTGTAAATTCGTAATTTGATAGGTATCAATTCGGACAGTCGCTTGTTTAGCACTCGCGACAACACATTATTACATTAACAGTGCAAAAAATATTTTTATCTAAATTTGATGCTTAAAACATACGTAATATTTCTGCAATAATCACTGGAATATTAGGAGTACGTTAGTAAATAGGAAAATAATAAATTATGCAATAACGACTTAAATTTTTTTTTATTTGCTGTATAATTATACAAAGCACATCACTTACTTGCTATTTAACACTTACCTAGTGTATTTTATGTACAGTTATTTGTTTTAAAAGTCATTTAATTTACCCATTCATGGCGCATATGTTTAAAAAAAAACATGCCGCTGATTTCGTCATTTTGGCGCTGATTTTGTCATTTTGTATTTTTGCTAACATCCGCTAGATACAAAGTACGAAATACCAAATTACCAAATACGTCATCATTTTTATATACAAAATCGGGTCACGTAATTATTTTGTCAAAATCTGACAATTCGGACACGGCCTTAGTTTGCACGAGGCGGAGGAATATCCTGGAAGTAGAACTTTAGCAGGGCTTCAGAAAAGTCTGAAGTAACCGTGAATGGATTATACAACAAAATGTATGGCGGAAAATGTAAAAATCCAATATGACGTGAGATGCATACCCAAGACGACGGGAACAGCCTGTGGGGTCGTAGTTTCACTGGCGTGCCGCCGGTGGCGAATGGCAGCGCTGATGTCGCGGCCGCCAGTCCCCTCAGTACGCGCGCGCTTCTACCCCACCGGCGGGGCACTTCTATGGAAGGTCCCCGTGGGGATATGTAATATGCATGTAATGCGGCGGCTGCCGCATGGTAAAGAAACCTGCGCCCAGCGCTCTCCGGTGGCGGCAGGGGAGTCGACGGGACAATGGCGACTGCCCGGAACCCCGGGGGAAATATATTACGACCGTCGCAGCAGCGTTTTGTGGCCGAGGCCGAAAGAATGTTCCCGTTTCTGCAGACCGCTGGTTTGCGTCCCGCCGAACCGTACAGCCGAGGCGGACAAACTTCCACTACCCTCATCTTAGTTGTTTATTTATTGCTACTCCTTAAAGACCCTTGCCTTACCATTCCTTGTGTTTTGTATACCTCGACGCAATTTTCTCACAGCTAAATATATTAGGTAGCTATATGAAGGATGGATATGAATTCGACCGAAAAACTGTGGCGGCAGATTCGATACATACACAATGTATATACAGAGTGCTCTGATATTCACCTTACAAACTTCTAGGACTTGTAGAGGGGACTGAGCAGACGGTCTTTTGAATAGGAACCCATGTCCGGAAACGTACCGTTACCGTGCTACAAACCATTTCAAATAAGGTGCATCACTCGTCCACTTCCGCTGAGGGAAAGAGCAATATCGCGGATTTTCCTGTGGTTGTATGCAACCGGGTAGGCAGTACATTACGTCAAACAATCACCTGATGGCACGCGACGTCTACCCTGCCTCCAGCCACGTTCACATGCCTTTGTGTCTCCGATTAACATGGTTGAGTACACGTTTGCGGAATACGCAGACATGATCCTCGTGTACGGCACAGCTGAAGGTAATGTCTGTATCAAGAGCGTTATCCACAACGTGCGATACCATCGCATACCATTTCCGCCACAGTTACGCAACGGCTCCGAGAACAAGGCACCTTCACCGCCGACAGGAACGACTATGGCGCTCCAAAGAGACGTCGCACTCCCGAATTGGAAGAGGCTACACTGCATCACGTTGAACAAGAGTCCGTCAGCGAGTACGCGATCAGTTGCGCGTACAATGTGTGTTGCCCCCCAGCATAGTCTGGTAGGTTCTGCATGAGCAACAACTACATCTTTACCACCTCCAAAGGGTAGAGTCTTTGGGTCCAGCCGATTTTGCACTACGTGTTAACTTATGCACATGGTTCCTGCACCGCTGCACCCCTTTGATTTGAAATGGCTGTAGAACGGAAACTGTATGTTTACGAACATGGGTTCATATTCAAAAGATCGTCTACACAGCCCTCTCTACAAGCCCTAAAAGTTTGTAAGGGGAATTTCCGAGCATCCTGTACACAGACGCTCATGCATTGCCGTTAAATTAATAGCCTTACCCAGGAGGCCGCTGTGCACAGGCAGCCAGAAAAGCGAAATGCAAATTAGTGATTACACCTTTAAGGCTGCAGCCTACCTGTAGATTTAATCCACGTTCGAGACCGAGAAGCGCGGAGCAATAAGGGCGACACTGCCGCGCGCATCAAGTGCGCTATCGCCGCTAAGCGCAAGGCACTGAAGTGGTGTGCAGTGTTCTCGTCATGCCGCGTGTATAGGCTGTTCACGGTAAAGCGAACACTTTTCAAAGCCCTCTCGTTTGGAATAATATTATATAAATGTATTTTATTGTAGCCTCAGACTATAACTTTCCAGTCGGGTGAAATATATACGCCGTGTTTGTTACTTACATTGTTACCTTGAAAACAAACACTAGAGAAGAAGACATATAAGTCAACAAGCATATGACATTACGGTTTACTACCACCATATTATATGCAGACTACCTTGAACTTGACCCCAAGACATTGAATGACCTTGAAAATAAAAATCGAGGAAAATACATAAAAGTCAACAAGCATATGATGTTACAAACTACTACCACCATATTAGATGCAGACGACCTTTACGAAATATTTTGTACCTAAGCGAGGTTTGAACCCGAGTCAAAAAATTACCAGTCCACTACTCTTACCGTTCACCTATAACTCTCACTTGCACATTGTGGTATAAATTTTATATTTGTGTTCGAAAGGCAAAAGCAACAATATAGTTTCTATTCAATTTGGTGTATTTTTAGTGTTGCCAAATCTTACAGACGCCTGATGATATTTTTTAATGTTTGAAAGAATATGTCATAGTCGCGTGGATAACATTAGCTGCCGCAGAAACGATAATTTTCTTGTTACAGTGGCGAAGAAAGCTTCGTGTAGAATCGGCATTGTTCGTCCCCGTAACTCGAAGCCGAAGGGAATACGGAGATTTTCCGTATTTTGTATTTACGGACTTAACTCCGTTTTTCGTCATTACGGATTGCCTTTCCATATACACACCACACATTCCCGTAAAACATTCCGTAAATGCACGGAATTTTTTTAACAGTGTAGGCTATAGCAGAATATATTCGTTTCGACATCCTGCTTGTTGATCATGTTCTACACATCAAACGAATTATTTGTAGAAAATAGTAACTGGGTGAAAAAAAGTCTGTAGGAATATTCAGTTCAATGCGGGGCTCTTGAGTAGTTCTGCATGTATGTGACGCTTTTATAGGCTACAGTGCTTTACAATTAAAAAAAAAAAAACGGTTTTGAGTCATTTTGGACTACTCTGAAATGGCGTTTTTTTTTTAATGGCATGACGTCTTGAAAACACTTAGCCCTAACCAGATGCATATCTTCTTTTCGTACATCCGAGCCTTGAACGCACGTTTTATAGTTTCGTGGAGAAACGAGTATTTCAAACACAAGCGTAAGATAGGCGTCCGCCCCCCTCAGACAAACGGGCCTTTTATTCTGGCAAAACTACACAGGTAAAAATTACCTTCGGCGCGTTGTCGCGCAACATATAATCATTTTAATTTTCATTAAATTGAGGTTTTACTTAAATATTATCTGTACATTATAATATCTCATTTATAATTAACATGGACATAAATAGAGAGAAAATAGGTATGTTGGTAATGCTTAGTAAGAAATAGTTATTATGCAAAATATTATTAAAGCGAGTGCGCACGAATGCAGTGCGTGGGCCTTTGGTGAAATTTTCCAGAACTACGTTAAGCTTTATTTGCATTAGGCGGAGGAATATCCTGGCAGTAGATCTTTAGCAGTGCCTCGGAAAAGTTCTGAATAACCGTGAATGAACTATAAGCTGCGATCCAATTTCAAAAGTTGTTCAGTTGCACTCGTGCTTGAAGTTAAGTTTTTTTCTTAAAACGAACTCGCGAAATTTTTTACGTCCTCGTCACCATGTTCTTGTTCGTCTGTTGGCGACACTGGCGTGACAAAATGTGTTCTCGACGGACGAGGCCCATGGTGCTGCGTCTTGGGCCGTGTTCCAAATAGCAAGAAATTGGCACTTTCATGCACTCGCATTTGGCAATGACGTCAGAGAGCGCTCTTCCAAATGTCCATCGAGAGCGAGTGTTTACACGTGCATACTCTCTATCCGTGCTCGCTACAGCCGCCATTCTTTTGTTTGTTTTCTACAGTACTGACAACAGTGGAATGGCACAGGAACAAGTATTTTTTTCGCTGTAAATAAATAATTTTTAGTAAATATTTAATATATGTATAAATCCGGAAATTATTAATTCATAATTTTAGAATAAACGGTGCTAAAATGCCAAGCTAAAACTGTTGATTTCAGAAAAAAATTTATACTTGATTCTTTTCATATATTACTATCACATCCATCATTATCTTATTCGATTTATTTATATTTATTGCATCCATTTGGTCTTCTTCGAGTAGAAGTTTGTACAAAGACATCGGACAAGTCAGAACATGGACACATTATTTAAAGAACAATATCAAAACATCAAAGTATTGTAATACTATCGAATTCTAAAACAGTTATAAAATAAAATACAAATATTCTTGAATCCTATTAATCAATCCATTGTTAATTGAAACGTAAATATTAACGAATATATTGTTTTTTTAATAAGTACTATTTATTTCATGCAGAGTAACAATCGATTGCAGATAGTATCGATTAATTTTAAAAGTGCGAGTGACGATAGTTCCATAAGTAGGGAGTGCGAGTGCGAGAGCAAGTGCTGGCTATTTGGAACACAGCCTGGGAAGGAAGACAAACAGGCAGGCGCGGACCCGCGCACAAAAAAGACCGGATGCTGCAGGAGGGATTGATTCGCTTGTCGGGCAGATAGGCCTGGAGCATCCTTCACCCATGAACGTACGTAAATACGCTTCGCGCCCCTGCAGCCAGCGTGCTCTCTCACGTGACTCTACCCCGCAACCACCGCGCACAGCGGCCGCGCATGAAGAGGGCGCAGCTGGCGTAACCAGGCCGTGGCTGGCTCAGTTCTTCTGTAGCGGCCGTCGGTGACGGTTCGGCTTCTTGGTCCTGAGTTGTGTGAACGTTTGGCGAGTTTTCTGGACTTGCGCTTTTTGGATTTTTTCTTATTGTTGACGTTGTCATCGTGTTTGCTCACGGGCCAGGCTCATTTTGCGCCGCATTAGATGAGAGAGAGAGAGATTGATAAGGGGTCGTGTCTCTGGGGGGGGGGGGGGGAATGCGTGCTTCCCTTCCTGGTGCAGCTTGACAAACCCATTTTCCAGCAGGACAATGCCTGGTCTCACACAACACACTGCCTTCGCGATGTTAACATGCTCCCTTGGCCATTAATGTCCCCAGTCCCCTCGCCCATCGATGACGTTTGGGACCAGATTGGACGGCATCTTTGACCAATGAAAACTACGGTGGATTTGGAGGGTCACTTGCGCCAGTTGTGGCTGGATCTTGCTCAGGAGAAATTCCGACTTCTGTATGCCTCCATGCCCGACCGTTTATCGCCGCCTGTCGTCGTGTTACAGGTGTGGTTAGACTTCTTGCATCCCACCAAGGCGAACTGGGTTCGATTCTTGGCGGGGTCGCTCCCGGGTTTTCTCATGTTGGGAATCGTGCCGGACGATGCCGCTGGTCGGCGGGTTTTCTCGGGGATCTCCCGTTTCCTCTGCCCCTTCATTGCGGCGCATCTCCATACTACCTCGCGTCACGCTCATCGGCTCTCAAGACCTTGTTGCCAAGAGCCGCTCAAATCTCTTCATTCACCAATCTCGGCATAGTTTATAGCATACTTTCAGAACGAAAGACAGGTTTATGCGGTCCCTTTCCTGTCTGTGCGTGCCTTAGTGTATGGGCCTGTGTATGTAACCCAAACCCCTCCTAAAAACTTATTAACCCATTAACTGAATATTACCAAACTAGGTAAACATGTACAACTTTGTAAGAATATTCAACATTTGTTTCATTGGACCATGCTGGGTGCTTACTTTCAAAATTGAGACTATTTTAACATTTAGGGCATTAAGTAATATCTCGGGAACCATTTAACCGACTTACACC
The DNA here is from genome assembly GCA_029891345.1 of Dryococelus australis. NCBI lineage: Eukaryota > Metazoa > Arthropoda > Insecta > Phasmatodea > Phasmatidae > Dryococelus > Dryococelus australis. The sequence goes on along the minus strand of CM056993.1, from coordinate 27,900,646 downwards.
AATTTAGTAGTTTGACGGTTCTCGTATAAGCATTTGATTATGAAATATATTGTTGTTAGTCCTCCATTTTGGAAGATAGAACTACATGAATAAATATAGCCTTTACATCATACCCTCTGAAACTACCAAAGCGTTTCCCGCCAAATTTGGAATTAAGTCATGGCAGGTAATGTAAACAATTGCGATTTAAGAAGATAAGACATTTTTTTTCCTTCAAAATAACGATCATATAAATATTTTAGGTGAATTTGTTCTATCTACCATATCATTTAACAGAATTCGACCCAACCATCAAATATGCCAGTTCAAAGCCTGTTTTATTCTCCATTTTGTCATATAGTGCCAAATGAAAAATAAAGTCTTTATCTAATATAACAGGGAACAATCAACCAATTCCTACCATATTCGGCAAACAACACTACGGTTATCCATGTAAAATGATGTGCCTTAAGTAGGTCAGACTCAGTCTCGAAATTGTGGTCATATACGTATAGATAAGTATGCTGGATCTATGAAACCATGTACCTAATGCCAACTTACTATAGTATACTGACAATCTATTACAACCACTGAATGTGTCTACACAGAGCTTCTTTTGTACGCCATTTTGTAAGATAGCACCAAATTTTGCACACTTGTAGTGCTACAGCAGAACATGCCATGAAAATGTTTTCCATATGAAACATTTAGATTAGTACGCCACATGTTAATTTAACCAGTTACAACCAATCTTTTTTTTTTTTTTGCCGATAACATCTGTTAGCTGTATCATACGTTGGTAGGGAGATCGTTTTAAAATCTTTTTTCGTATGACAGCGACACATGAGAAAATTGAGCTTTAATGCCATACCTCGAGAACCAATCAACCCCTTACCTCCAGTTTGCACACGAGCTATGGTGGCCGTGCAAACTTACACAATTCAAGTGGGTCAGGAACGTATTTTCAAAATGACAGACCTTTACATATTGTACGTTACTTTAAGCTACCTGCAGAACGTTCGACTGATTACAACAGAAGTTGACTCTCCCCCGAAGCCTACCTCTATACTGGAGATGGTTGCACGTCGGCGGCCATTACAAATGTTTCTTGGCTTAAGTCCTGCGTCAGGCGTGCGTGTATTTTTACATGTTACCATCCATAAATACATTGTTGTCAACAGTATGTTAAGTCCTACCTATCATCTAAAATTTTTGTAAATTGATCAACATTACCTGCATCTATGTAGATAAAATTAGGTTTAATAGCTATGTTTTGAATAGGATAATACAAATCTAGCATCTTTCACTCATTTATAAAAAAATAATGTGTTTTTATTTCTTGAAAAGTGGGTTTTAAAAATATGATTTTCAAATACACTACATATACAGGTGAATTTGGTTCATATCGATAAAATTTTTTTCGAAATATATTGATTAAATTACGTTCGTACCGCTAGACTCCGCTAAAAATCTTCGTTTACAGTTTTTTCTTTAAGAATACATATATTAAAAATTCTCAATGTCTGTTGAAATTATATAACTTAAATTTATTTCGTACAATCTTCTCGACAAACTTTTTTAGTCAAAGCCAACGTTGCTTCCAAATACACAATTTAATAGAGGAGGATGTTAGTTTCAATACTGGATTTACATACACAGCAAATGTAAAATAAATCTGGAATTTTAAGAGCAGCGTTTTACTACCACTTGTCGCAGGTGAAGTTTAGGGAGATCTCGTATCGACTGGGAGACCTCCATTTTCCACTTTAGAATACCAATTTAAATGCAATTTTCCCACACTGCTGCCATCGAATTCAAACAGAAATATTTAAACTGTAAATGTGCGCGCAGTAGACCTTGACACAAGGGGGACTGAAGTTACTTTAGAAGATAAACAAGTACAAGAAGACTGTCTTGTGACTGAAGAGGACAGCAGCGTCGCAAGAGACACTGAAGAAGTGCAAGTCTGAGAGCGACTGTAAATGTGCGCGCAGTAGACCTTGACACAAGGGGGATGAAGTTACTTTAGAAGATAAACAAGTACAAGAAGACTGTCTTGTGACTGAAGAGGACAGCAGCGTCGCAAGAGACACTGAAGAAGTGCAAGTCTGAGAGCGACTGTAAATGTGCTCGCAGTAGACCTTGACACAAGGGGGACTGAAGTTACTTTAGAAGATAAACAAGTACAAGAAGACTGTCTTGTGACTGAAGAGGACAGCAGCGTCGCAAGAGACACTGAAGAAGTGCAAGTCTGAGAGCGACTGTAAATGTGCTCGCAGTAGACCTTGACACAAGGGGGACTGAAGTTACTTTAGAAGATAAACAAGTACAAGAAGACTGTCTTGTGACTGAAGAGGACAGCAGCGTCGCAAGAGACACTGAAGAAGTGCAAGTCTGAGAGCGACTGTAAATGTGCGCGCAGTAGACCTTGACACAAGGGGGATGAAGTTACTTTAGAAGATAAACAAGTACAAGAAGACTGTCTTGTGACTGAAGAGGACAGCAGCGTCGCAAGAGACACTGAAGAAGTGCAAGTCTGAGAGCGACTGTAAATGTGCGCGCAGTAGACCTTGACACAAGGGGGATGAAGTTACTTTAGAAGATAAACAAGTACAAGAAGACTGTCTTGTGACTGAAGAGGACAGCAGCGTCGCAAGAGACACTGAAGAAGTGCAAGTCTGGGAGCGATAAATAAGCTCTTCGATTCTTCGCACTCTGTGCGGACTGAACCAAGTTGATGAATCTTCATCAGTGTCAAGTCGGTAAAAGAGGAGATGTTTGGAATCTTGAACTACATATATACCAGTTTCACATCCGTACTCCTTCCGGATAAGAATGATATAAGGAAAGTGACGTTACATATTTACTATGACGACAATGAAAACAAACTACAACTTTATTTTGCTGTAACGTACATATTTCTTTGAATATGAGCTACTTCGCATTAGTTTAAAGGAGGTCGTAACGTACTATAAAAAGAAAAAATATATATATAGTGTCAAAAATATACTCTTTTGGTAGAAGTACGAAAATTTTGTGAATTCACTTGAGGATAATCAAGATTTAAAATATATGAACATTTAATTTACTTTTGCAGTTGGATCCGCAGGCTATTGGCAGACATCAGAATTGTCATGCGAGATTTTTGTTATTTCGGCCAGTGTCTGGCATGGGAATATCATCTCCAAAGCCCCTGTCACACCATCAAACTTTTCCGTCAAACTACTTCCAATAAGTTTGAACAACTATAGATGGACAATTATGATGTCATCAAAATGTCATTAACACCTCCACATTTGGCCGATGAAGTGGGATGGCTTCAGTTTCCATACACACCTGCAGTTTTTGTTTCTTCGCAGTTACCCGTGCGTGGCACTGTCCCCTCGTTTCGCCGGCCAGTGAGAAGAATTCAGGTATAGGCCATTCACGGTAAAGTGAATTCACTTTTTACGGCCCTGCTAAATTTTTTCTTTGAGCCGATTTCTGTCTTTCTGTCACTTTTTAATATAAACATTCTGATGTGACTAATAAACACAATGTGTAGATTCCACCTATCTCAAAAGTTAACGTCCAAGGCTGCAATGAAACACATTTATTACTAGGGATAGGGATAATTCGCTAGTTCAATGACCTGCAGGCTGGACTCCGCAGTTCTGTGTACACTCGAGCATCTGTTGTTTGTTCATTGGTCGCTTCCCCAGTGAGTAGCCAGTGTTACTCCACACCTGGTAGTATGGCGCTCGCCACCTGTTTACTTTCCAGTCTGCTATTGGCTCAGGGTCGTCCAGGGCGTGTTTATTAAACTGCGATACAATTGCAAAGTAAACTTCAGTGCACACATGTTTGACGCCCATCTTATCCTGAAATTAACTCGCGAAATGTACCCCTATCCCTATTTATTAGTTATTAATGCATATTGGAAAGGCCTTGAAAAGAGCTCACTTTACCGTGAACAGCCTATACTGTTAAACACTTGTGATTCGTATGTAAACTGCAAAACTACGTCAAAAAAACGAGCCTTATACAGATATGAAGGGAGCATAGCTGCAATACTCTTCCAAAATTTTTAGCTCGAAAATTTCTGCGACTTTCAACTCACACTAAATGAGCTTGCCCCGTGACTACTGATGGCAGATCTAGTACACGATATTTTAGCTTCGTAACGTATTGTTACTGCCACCAGAAACATGTGTATCGCGCGAAAAAGTTTCGCGTACAGGATGGACTTCAATACGCTATACGCACACCTGCAACGTTAGTCGATTACTTGCTGCGTGCCTTTGTGAGAAAACAATGTGTCATTTTACTGCGCCAGTCAGAATCATCGCTGTACGCCAATACTGGACGTTTGTAATTCGCGGCCAGACACGCAAGACTTGTAAATGTTAAAAAATAACTAACTTATTAATATATATTTTTTTTTTGCAGAAATCAGAAGTCCCTGAGCCACGGGAGTGTTTTGTTGAATCTTTCGATTCCTAAATACTTTGCGTCACTTCCAGAAATATGACGGCGGTGACAGGGCCAAGGCCAGGGAGGTGAAGCACATTCGCTCATACCGCGAACTTGAGCCGCTCAAGCCGGCAAAATGTTGGAACTCTGTTCGCCAATCAGCGCCTGGTTACGTACTTGCAAGTCTGCAGCCCAGCCAATAGGGAACCTTTCACATCACGCACGACCAACTCCTCCCAGGGAATATTTCTAAAGATGAGAGTGGGATGGACCACCGCGTTTTTTGTGAAATTATATTCTTGCGCGAATACGCGTGTCTCGGTAAATAAATGTTCAGCAAATACGACTTTTTGTTAGAAAAGATAAAAATCAAATATCTATGACCCATTTTTTTTTTTTTTTTTGTCATATTGAATGCATTACTGAAGAGAAAAATTCGTGAAAATGGTCAAATATCGCATTTTTAAAGCTTGCCTATGCAGTTTCCTTAAGCGGCAAGAGAAAAGTACAAAGATACGGGCGTAGTTTAATCTGTGGGCTTTCATCGCGTATAATAAAACGCCACTGTTACAGATCTAATCTGCACAGTGCAGCGTTACGACGGAAAAACTGCACGCCTTGGGCGTAGGGGCGATGAGGCACTAGGCGTGCGTGTTAGTATCGTCCGTATCGCTCCCTCGCTTCTAGACCTTGGACGCGGGGGTCCATCTCAAGGGCGCCACTCCGGAATTTTCGCACGCGGGAAATCGGGCCTGACGAAGATGCCGCTGGCCAGCGGATTTTTTCGGGGACCTCCCGTTTCCCCTCACTCTATCATTCCGGCGTCACTCCGTACTCACCTCGCTTCACGTTCATCGGCTCTCAAGATCCCGATGTGAAGACCCTCCCGAAATCCTCCACTCTACTCCACTGGCCTTTGGGTGGTGATTGGCCACATCCATCACCCCCCCCCCCCCCCGTATTGACGCCACTGATCTGCTCAATGGTTAAGGTTTGTGCCAGCGTGGTGCACGAACTGCTTGCAAAGTGTTTGAAATCCAGTTTTTTTTTTTTGGCGAAACTATTACACGTGTCGCCAGTATGTTTACAGTACCTACGAAAAGACATCCCACCCCGGACGAGGACGGAATATCAGCCACGCGTGCTGTAAATATTATTTTGAAGCCCACCAGTGTAGTTACAAACGGGGTTTTCAGACTGACATAGTAGCCGGACACGGGCCACACTACCACAGGAGCCTGTATTGAACTATGCTACAGGCTTTTCATCAATAAAATGACAGGGTCACCGCTGAAAGTCTCATATGTACACGCAACACTACGAGAACACTGCACGTCAGTTCAGAGCCCTGTGCATGGCGGCGATGGCGCTCTTGTAGCGCGTGTCTATCTAACCCTTATAGCTTCCGCGCTTCTGCCTACCGGCTGGCAGCTGCAAAATTTAAGCGCTGATCTCGCATGTAGAACCAACGTCTCCTGTATTTGCAGTTTCCATTTAGTAATTTAATAATTAGTTCCAGACATTGGGAACAGGCTACAAGCCTGCCATGTTTACTTTTGTTCCTAATACAGCCTCATATCACGAACATATTTAAGGGGATCATACTTCAAAACCGACATTTTCTATTAGAGAAACTTATTTTCGTGAACAAATATAATCGTAAACATGTGCACACACACACACACACACACACAGCCGCGCGCACATTTTTAATATTTTTTATACTTACGTTACTGTAAATAACAGTTTCCTGCCAACAGCACTGACTGATCTGTTCTGATTGATCGTCGCCTCATAAGTTTCACATAAGAAATAAAATATAACTATTTTTTAACGCTTACGTAAATGAGTAAGTAAAGGGATGTGGTTGGCTATTAAAGTCAAGGTCATGAGAGCCGATAAGGATGAAGCGAGGCGAGTACGGAGCAACGCTGGAATGAAAGGGTGGGGGAAATGGGAGATCCCCGAGAAAACCCGCCGACCAGCGGCATCGTCCGGCACGATTCCCACATGCAATAATCATGAGCGACCCCGCCGGGAATCGAACCCGGTTCACATAGGTGGGAGGCGAGTAGTCCTGGACGATGCTTAGGTTGGAGCAGAACGGTTAGGCGAGGGGAAAAAACAAAAAAAAAAAACAAAATAGAATAGTGCAGATAGGGAGGGGGCTGGGCCTTCGGGTTCGTGGGCGGGGCCATTCGACCGTTGGGTGCCATGGCGGACCGGCCGAAAGACTAGTTAGCTGTGTGCGGTCCAGACGGCATCTGGTCGCGCGGGCGGATTCGTGGGAATCCCGGTCCCTGGTCTGTCCCGGCGGGGGTGGCGAAAAGGGGTGCGGCCGAAAGGATACCCGCCGGGGAGCTGTCTCGTTCGGGGCAGAATATCTCACCGCCTTCCTAAGAAGTGTGAATGATGCTTTTGAATAAAAATAGAATTTGTAGCTTAAATTACGGGCGCCCAGACGAACAGCCGCCGTCCCACAAAAACAAAATTGTGTATTTATATAACTTATATTCTGTTTGTTAAACTGTAGTAGTCATTATATAAATTAACACTCTGGACAGATGTAATGCTAAGTAGGGTTAATGAAATAAATTAATAAAAAAAAGTCTAACCATTCCTCCACCGCGGCCCCGCTTAAGTAAATGTAAACAACGCATACGACCTGGTAAGTACCGTTGGAAACCAATAGATATGATAACTAGAGCTCCGATTATTTCGCGGATTGACGTGGAAGCAGGCTAGACTTGAAAGTCGTCTGTACAGTCGAGACACTATCGTTTTTTTTATTGATTGCTGCTATCAAGTGAGGCCTTTGTACAGCACTGCTTAGCACTCACTGACACTACTGCTTCCTGATAACTACTGACCCACAATTAAACTACTGTCTGTAAATAAAAGGCTGCGCAGGGTCTATAATGATTAGCAAGGCAGTGTGTTACACGCAGGGCTAAGGGGGCCTGTGGGCTAACGCGCGCGACAGTTTCGCTTCTGTAGGCCGGGCTGGTATGCTCCGGGGGAGAGCGGAGCGGGTGTCTGGCAGCTGTCGCGCCGTCAGCACTGCACGCCGCCACCCCCTTGTCTTGTCGACGTTAGGGAAGCAGGCCGAGTGGTGCTGCCGCGCGGTAAGTGACCTGGTACCCGCTACCCCCCAACCGGCGATAGCTCCCTCCGACACGCGATAACAGATTCAGTGAGGCTCTCACATGCGCCGGGAGTGCCAAGCCAGATACCACCGCGTCGCCTGCGACCAACAGCGGCGCATGTCCCGCCAGCCGTTAGTGGTTGCCCCCCCCCCCCCTCATCATCCTGCGGTCGTGCGCGGTCTGGGCGACCGAGCGCTTCAATTGCGTTCCAGGATGTTCGAGACCCGGGTTTTCATTTTAACGAAACCACTAAAAGTGTTGCATTATTCCGATGTACGAAAACGCACTTCAAACGAGGTGTAGACTGTTCACGGTAAAGTGAGCACTTTTTAAGGCTCTTCCAATAGGCATCAACCACTAATAAATACTTTTTTTTTTAATGGCAGCTTCAGACGTTAACTTTTGGGAGTGGTGGAATGTATGTACTGTGTTTATTGGTCACAGGGCAATGTTTATATAAAAAAGTGGCGGAAAGATAGAACACTTTACCGCGATTAGACTATACGAATACAACTCTAAATACATCACGCATACTATAAATGCTATTTCCGAGCCCTCCAACATAGCTACAAATGACGTTTTTTACACTGTTGTATTTGATAATAATGTTATAAGCTGAGGACGCTTGAGGGGTGTATCTGAGCTCGTAAGGGACGGAGGTCTTAATAATAATAATAATAATAATAATAAAAACTTAATTTGATTTCTAATTTATTCCTTCTTCTTCTATGTACAACATCAATTCGTTGTCTTCACTTTTACTCCTTCTATTTAACAGTGAGCCCAATATTTAATGTTTATTTCAACTTTAATTAAAGTCCTTCTTAATGTCTCTCTTGATTATAGTCAATTAACCCATACCCATTATTAGCATGTGTTTAGTCTATCTGATTCAGTCAGTTATAATGTCTTTCACTCACGCACTTAGTCCATTAGTCCAGCCTGCCAGCCGCCTACTCTACTGCTTGCTACTTGCAATTGCAGTCTCTCTCTCTCCCCCCCCCCCCCTTCCGCTGACCTCTCACTGCTCGTCTTTTGTCGCTCAGAAACCCGCCAGTCATCCATTCAGCCATTCCAACTCAAACTGCCGGTCCAGAAATATTATGTGTAATTTATAGTCTAGCCATCGCTATCTAGAAGGTTCAACACACCCCGAGTTGCGCTGAGAGACGAGGTCAGTAATTCAGAGCATTTTTTCAGATAAACGAGTAAATCACTTCAACGAGAGTCACGCAGCGTCGTGCCGCGAAAGATTATCCTGTCGGCATCGCTTTGAAACTGATTTATCCCACCGTTCGATCGCCCGCGTTGCCATTCAGAACATTTCATTCGGCGCTCGGGCGGCGTTATCATTACTATTCTCTGTCTCTCTTTTACTCCCGCTAGCACGGGACACACAATGTTACCAGCGCCCACCAACAGCACATAATATAGTCTATTGGCTGGAAACATGCGAAACTATCATAGGGGCCTGCACTCAAACACTGAACTTTACTTCAGAATTTCCAGCAATATAATGATAAGAGTCACCACTCCAAATGTATTCGCAGCACGACGGAAACATTGCACGTTAATTCAGAGTCTCACGCGTACAGGCTATTCACGGTAAAGCGAGCACTTTTGTAAGCCCTCTTATTTGGAATAATAGGCAATAAATATATTTTATTTTAATCTTAGACGTCAAATTCAGAGTGCGGTGGAATATACACAGTGTGTTTATTACTTGCATGGCAATATTTATTTAGCTAAAGGATAAAAAAAATGGCCTAAAGGCAAAAGTAACTAGAGCCTCAAAAGTGCTCACTTTACCGTGAACAGCGTATGGGAGCGATGGGCGCTAGGTTCTCTTCTCGATGTCGCCCTTATCGTTCCCATTGATTCTCGGCCTCAAACACGCTAGATAACTCCAAGTAGGCGACGCCCTTAAGGGGAATGCCTAACAAACAACATTAAACGCCCCAAGGTCATACCCTGCCATAAGGAAGCATTACGATAGCGATGGGAAACAGTATAAACAAGAAGCTTCGCGCGCGTTCAACTGTTTCAGCATACGGCAACTAACAGCGTTTCTCGCACACGTTTGACAATTTTCAACGACCGCATTTATGTTTCAGTACCCGCATTTATGAATCGGCAACAAAAATATAGACTTACATTGAAATATTCCATATTAATATATTTTTTTTTTTTTTTAATTACAACAGTCAGAACTAGTTACAATGAGATCCTATACGTACAGAGTAAAGTATTTGTGTGTTTGTAACTTACACTCAAGTGAAGTTAACAGCGTGTATCGCGAGAAATATTGAGAGACACCTGTCTCAGTTTACTGCAGAATTCGGCCGACGTCACGCACCTGTTTGACCAGAGCGCCTACACGAAGACTGCAAAAGTTCACCGTTTGTGACGTTTCTGAAACTTTAAAAATGTACACGAGAGTTCGAGGAAAAATACCTGTGTCCATCGTTGATTCTGCGTAGAAACGTTTCTCGCTGACTGCAGGAAAACACAACATGGCAATTCTCGGAGCACAGATAATGCACGTCCTTTGTTCATCACGGACTGCCCGACTCTGAAAACGAGTAACCGTGGTGTTTCACGCAGGCGTCGCCGTGTGGCGCTGTCATCGCTGAACGGTAGTTTGCAAGCACAGAGCATGCGCCACGCGACGCCATTTCCGCTAAGTGACTGTTGGTTTCAAAATATTAAAAACTGGCGGAACCTTCCACGCATCCTGATTGGACAAGGAATTAGCGGTACTCCGCTAGGGGTTATTGTAAACATTATCATATAAATAGTCGTGAGACGGCCTCGACAGACCAGGCATGGACAGTCTGGAGTCTCTGACTAGAAGCTTCGTATTTGCGTCAGTAATATTGTAATTTGCATAGAGTCGTGGCCCATCCGGCCGGAACAATAACATATACTTGATAATTGTAGGTGCTTTAGATCATGGCGCAGATGTATTGCAAATTTATGCACTGCCTATAAATCGGCATTTTTTTATAATTGTTAATATTTAGTATTTGCTGAAAGTAATCATGCAAAGGATAACAGGTTTTACCCAAGTGGTTTTAGATTGGGTCCAGTTTTGGCCATTTTATGGTTCATTGTGTCCATATTGGACTTTGTGCTAAATTAATGTCGTTACTTAGGGGAAAATAATCTTTAAGGATTTTTTTATATTTATACGGCAGTAGTAAAATGGTCAACGTATCATTGCCTATGGGTGGCTGGAGTTTTTTTTTTTTAAGTTGCACTGCGCCCTGGCATGCATAGGTATTTTGGACCGTAGAAATTTTCAAAATAATCTCTGTCAAAGTATGATACTATTAAAATTACTCACGTGTCATGTGTATTTGTATAAAAAATCAAGATCACACGTTTGTCGATGTGGGACAGTATTAAACCACTTTTAAAGGATTGAAAATTGCACCACACCTTGGCGTGCATAGAGATTTGATAATGAATTGCAGTGCAAAATATATTTTACATGCTTTGTATTTTTTTTTGTATGATGGTATTGTGAACAATATTTTGAACAAAGTAGACGAATCCAAATAAAATGTTCTTTTCCTTTTTTCAGTAATTGTAGATTATTCTCGACAGATTGCAGGTTTACACTCCTTTGAAGTTTGCATTGGGAAAGTTTTTTTTCAAATATAAAGTTTTGTTCTTGCTTGAATTTTGGGCAGTGTTGTTCCCCTTCGCCACGTCCTTAGGATAAGGGCGTCGCAAAGTTATCCTGCGCACTCTGCTCTGAAAAAGCGTCGCAATATAAATGGACTGAATAAAATGTTGGCACTACTGGATTGGTCTGTTGCTGTATAATTTAATTAAACTTCACTGATAGCATTATTTTCTATCAGCGGTGGAAAAATATGGTATTTAGAGGTTTCCGTTCTGGAAACAGGCCTGGGAAAATGGCATGATTCTGTCTGGAAAAGAGGGAAAATTCAGGGAATTCAAAAATGGAATTTCAGTGGACCCCCTGATATTTGTATGTATATACATACAAACGTACATCGAAAGAGAAATCACGTAAGTTCACTATTCAGCTTATTTTAATTATGATGTTTATCTATATTTTATATAAGCTACTTTCGAATTATATAGTAGGATTTATTTCTTTTCATGCTTTTATTTTTTCTTTTAAAATTATGTTATGTTTAATTATGTAAAGTGGTTAAATGTAAGAGAAGGTGATAATACCTTAACTTCGCCACAAAAATAAAGACTTTTATTATTATTACTATGACAGCCAGGGAGGCCACCTAACTTCGGAGTTTTGAGAGCCAATGAGAGTGAAGCGAGATGAATATGGAGCAGCGCAAGAATGCAAGGGCGGTGGAAAATGGGAGGTCTCCGAGAAAACCCGCGGGCCGATGGTATCACCCGGCACGATTCCCACTTGCGAAAATCCGGGAGCGACCCCCACCGGGAATCGAACCCGGTTCTTCTCGGTAGAAAGCGAGCGCTCTATTCGTGCACGGCGACGAAAAATGAGCAGTTTTCGCCATTCACTTGTTTGTAAGCGGGACTCCGCGGTCCTCTGGACACCCGAACTGGCTGCTTGATGCTCCAGGGCTACGAGGAGCCGCGGTTCGCGTTTTATTTTATTTTCTTACTATCCTGTAACAAAGTGTTAGGTGAAAGCCAGGTGTGCAGGGCGGGAATTTATTTTATCTCAGGGCTAGACCCCTTACGCCTACAAGGATAGGAAATCATGCGAGGAGACATGCATCACGGCACAGAGGGATTAGGCAGTCATGGCCTGCGATTGGGAGCATGACTACCTCCCTAAGTGTACTTATAGATAAGCTAACACTAGGAGAAACTGGGAAAAACCGGCATAGGCACCGTAAAAACCCAGTCAACAGGATAGAATTCAAAATATTCATGCATTAATCAGAAATGCTACGGGAGAGAGAGAGAGAGAGAGAGAGAGAGAGAGAGAGAGAGAGAGAGAGAGCGTGTGTGTGTGTGTAACATGCTCATGTTAGTAAAGATGAAAAAGCTAATAGAGATGGATGGGAACTACATTTCCTTTCGCCTTGGCAATTAGAGGGAGACACTGATTTGTATAGGCTGTTCACGGTAAAGTGAGCACTTTTTAAGGCCCTCCCAACAAGCATTAACCGCTAATAAATATATCTTATTGCAGCCTCAGGCATTAAATTTTGAGGGTGGTGAAATGTATACACTGTGTTTATTGGTCACATTGCAATGTTTATACTAAAAAGCAGCAGGAAGATGGAAATTTTATGAAAGGAAAATGTGAGAAGGGCCTTAAAAAGTGCTCACTTTACCGTGAACAGCCTATAACCGGAAGTGGCGCTATTGGGCGGCTTCCCCCCGATTCTCCTGTAGAACCTGAAAATTAAAGAGAATCATGTGAGTCGAGTTCCCAGTAAGCGTCGGCGTCGGCGTCAGTGACATGTGCCCAGTACAGTTCGTAACGATAGATGGGAAGTAGTTCGGTATCATAACGTAGAATAAAAAGTGTCAGGCAACCATTTCTGGTAACTGAAATTATTTCCTTCGCGTTCTGTGTTATTTAATGCGCCTAAGTGTAAAAATGAGCAGATATGTTAAATGTTTACGTTTCTAATAATTTCACAGTTTAACTTGACCGACGCATGGATAAAGTGACCAGGCCCACGGCAATGTTATTTTCGCATAAGGCGGAAACATACGGAATGTGTGTACAAGTAGACCTTTAGCAGGGCTTTTAAAAGCGCTCACTTTACCGCGAACAGCCTTTACCAAACACGCTACGGCATTATCCGTTACGCAGAGTTTCAATTTTAGAACTGGGTTACGTCTGGCAACACGAACTGGCTTTTTTTCTCGGCGGCGGAATATCGTGCGGTAATTTGGTAACTTTATGCGCCAACAAGAAAACGAGGTAGCCAGGGGGATATATATATATATATATATATATATATATATATATATATATATATATATATATATATATATATATACGAAGTTGGTGAGGGGGGGGGGGGGAGAGTTTTTTTTTTGGGCGGCGCTTCAAATATGAGGCATTTTAGCGCGGATGATTTGAATGAGGTGGAGATGAATCAGCTATGGAATTCAGTATTGAGGAAAAAGGACTACCCCGAAAAAAAAAAAAAAAACACTAGCCAAGGTAACATCTTCTGCCTTTTCCACATGCAATATTTCCGGATTGACTCTGCGGTGAATAGAACCTTGTTCATAGTGGTGGTAGGCGAGTGGTCTGAGTTCTGTCTTTGGCTTGCAATATTATACTCGTAGCACTTATTATATAGCAACTACTCAACTGTCACCACATATTTTAGCTAAATACCATTTCACACTATCAAATATTTGTTGAATTCAATCCGTTTAATTCAATTATTGAACTAAAAAACTGCTTCTCTTTCTTTCCAATGCAATGCATTCAGTAGGCCAAATTAGGAATTTGCGTTGAAACGATCGCGTTACAATGTGTTAAAACTACGCAGTGGCATAGCTAGAAAACTGTATAAGAGGAGGGGGGGTGCTCAAGGGTGGGGGGTGGGGGTTACACTACTTGAAGTGATATGGCAGTTACACTGGCATTAGTGTTAGGACAAATTCTAGGAGAAATATTACCTCACAGCATAATAAATTACACCTTAGTTAATTAGTTAACCCGTTATTACGTATTTTATTACAACTAAAGGGTAATTTCCACACCAATTGTTGAAAACCTTAGGGATTATATGGGTGAAGGGGGGGGGGGGCGGCAAACCCCCTCGCCCTTGGCGAAGCTCCTGAAACTACAAACCTTATTTAATTTTCATGACAATTGTTTTTTATACACCCTGCCTTTTGCACGTGAATTACCGAATTTACTTTACGTTGGTAAAGGGGATCGGAATGAAAACATTTTATATATATATAAAAAAAAAAAAAAAAAAACAAGGGCCTGGAAATCTAGATATTGCCACCAGGAAAAGCAATAATGCTTCATGCTTCGCCTGAAGATAGGCAACCGTTCGCATGTGAGTGTCGTGTAGATTGCAGATCCCTCAGGCGGTACGATAGCAGTGCGCGTTTGTGAACGTTCGCCGCTGTGCTGTGAGAGGACAGCACCAGATACAAGGGGGGCACAGTGGTGTCTCCTCGCACTGCAGACAGTGTTGCCAACAGCGAGTGGCTATATATTTTAGCGTCGGCGATATAGTATATTATTTCTATTCTGTACATGTATAGGCAGTTAGCGACTTCCGAAACCCTCACCAGTGATTGCAATAAATGTTTCGTTGTTGTGGATAGAGGAATCTGACGAGATTTGCTGTTTCCTTAGTGATCCTCAGTAAATCCGGGTTGTTGTTGTCACTGTCAGACTTGCGTGCTTTTGTTGTTTTTGTGTTATTGTGTTCCGTTGTACTTGAGCGGCACATGCGCGTTCATGGTGGTCGTAACGCAAGTTAAAACTTGCACTGCATCATTTTCATGGACGGCAGGTAACTGTCTGCCACGCATTTGTTACCATTTCCATTGACAGATACATACATAATCGTGAATTTCCGGTTCAAACATTTCGAGACGATTCTTAACGCAAAATGAGGTCGAAATCGATACTGGATTGCCCATGACATAAAAGTAATTATTAAACCATTGAAAAACCGGGAATAAAGGGCAGTTATTTGAAAAATTCCAGAAACTACGAGACATGAAACAACAAATTCACGAGCAGCCTTATTGATTTGATTCTGGCTAGTGATAGTAACGTTTTGAAGGACGGATAACTGGAAGGAAATCTTCGGCACCCTTTCTAACGAGCCACGTGTCATCGAGATCCGCTCACCTGAGTGTGTTATATATCAAGGCAACGTTTCGTGTTCCTCTAATGTGCACATTATTACGTCATGCTACGCTGACGGGTAACACTTGGCACTCCTAATTTCCTAATGACGGCCAGTATTATTGCCTGACATGCTCACAGTTGCAAATATAATATCAGGTAACAATACTCAAGACTTTGTTGTTTCACTTTCATCTCACGTGGTTTCTGACATTTTGCAAATAACTACTCTAATTCCCAATTTTTAAGGGCGAGTCTTTTATCGTATTATGTTTTCTATTCAATTTTCCATACCGAATAATCTGAAAAATATCGCTGCCCTATATTTTCACTGACGCACTGATTAGCATGATAGCATTTGTAAATATTAAGATTTTTTTTTTTTTTTTGCTTTCGATTTTGCTAGATATTTAAATGTAAGAATGAGTAAATTTTTAAAATATTTACTAATAATTTCACAGATTCACTTGAACAACGCATGAATAAAATGATCAGGCCCATGACAATGTTAATTTTACATATGGTGGAAGAATATACAACGTGCATACAAGCAGATATAATTCTCGGTTGCACTATCGTGGTTCGAAACTCGATCAGAGATCGGATCTAATATCGACACAGAAAACTGTTGCACCATTCCAGTTCAGAGCTGGACTGGAGATCGAGATGAAATTCATTTTGAACCGCCGAAATTGGCAGTTTGAAATCTCGATCCGAGATCAGCAGCCAACGTCCACAAATGTAGTTTGAAAATACGCCAACATATAGAACTACGTTCAATTGTTTTCTTGGGAAATTAAAACAATATTATACGCACTTGAATGTTATTCTGTAAAATTCGTACAACAATAATTCACTTAAAACAGATTAAAAATTGCACATCTAGTTCTAGCTATAGTAAAAAATACGCCTAGTTCTATGACGTCATATATTACGAACCAATAGCAAAATTTGTCCCATACTTAATATGGATCTCTCACTTTGAAACCAAGATTGACGAATCGAAAATCAAGAATCATGTAATTTCGTTGGTGCAACATTTTTGCATTGGAAAACTTATCAAACTGGATCCCGGTTCGGAACTAGGATCATTCGATCTCGGATCGGGGAAGATGTTGGTGAAACAGGGCTTTCAAAAGCGCTTAGTTTACCGTGAACAGCGCTTACCTGGAGTTCAGGATGATCCTGCAGTGTAAGCTTGGCGCTGATTATACTGCACTTCTGCTACTGCCACGGTTTTTGAACGCAGACAGTTTGCGTATGGGGAGGCGCTACTAACGTGTATTTAGGCCCAGTGATTTTTCGCGAAAAAAAAATAATCGGAGTACATACTAGACTTCAATACTATGTATAAAGCCCAGCTGTTTTCATACCTCCATTGGCTGTTCCCTGCATTCAACCGAGCCAATCGAGATTCGATAACTCTGGCACTGAGCCTTTGTGATTCGCTCGCAGGAAGTTAAATACAGACTAACACATGATTCAGCCAATCAAGAAAGCTGAACAAACCTATCATTCTTCGAATTTTATTTTATCTCGAAATCTTTTCGCGAAATATCACTGCCCCTACGTATATTCGACGCTCCCTGACGGTCAAGACTGCATTTCTGGACATGGGCATATAATTTGAAAGTTATTTTCTCCTTCTTTAACGCTCGTATTGGACTCGCACGATTAATGATTGTCGCCCTGCATCTGGAAACGCGTTTCCCCCCCCCCCCCTCAAAACGATGGCTAACGTATTGATGTACATACTTACAAAATAAGGGACGAGAAACCTGTCCTTTTTTCGTAGGTGTGATTATCAGTCTAATCGCGGTTTCTTCACACTTTTTGAATAGAACCTTTGAAAATCACCCCATGTATATAGTTTTTGGTTGTTTCCTAAACAGGTCATGTATCACAAGCGTTCTACACTTCAGTTAACATAAAATTACCTTATTTTTGGATAAATTGAAATTTTACTTAGATAATTTTTATACATTATAATATCTCACAGTTGACACGAAAAAATAAAGAGGAAATAGACCAGCATGCAAAATATTACACTGAGTGCGCACGAATGCGGCGTATTTTTCCTTAGGTGTATTTTTCTACACGTGGTTAACATTTGTTTGCAAGAGGCGGAGGAATATCCTGGAAGTAGAACTTGAGCAAGGTTTTCAGGAAAGTCGGAAGTAACCGCGAATGTACTGTACGGGGACCGAGGCAGGGTTGCCAGATTGGGCGAGTTGTCACCTTTTGGGATACTTCAAGGCAAAATTTGCGACTAAAAATTACGAAAATGCGACTATCGCAATTTGGGCCATTTTTGTAATGAATTTGCGATATTTGGGCTGCTTGGAACCATCTACTTAGTAATGGTATATGTTTTAATTGCGAACAGGATTGTTAATTCTCATAAGTAAGAACAGTTTTTTAAACGGCAACCACTGTGGATGAGAGTCTCGTGTTCAGACTCTTGTTACTCGCTGCGGACAATGAATAATAGGCGAATTGAATATCACGGGATTGTTTATGCGTTTGACATATCTAAAAAAAAAACTTGTTTAGGCTTATATAATTTTTAAATTTTAAAACTATTCGTGTTTCATACATATAAAATAGTACATGAAAAAATTACAATATATTAAAAAAAATACATTTAATATAAAGCATAATCAACATTTGGGTGACTTCAAAAACGATCTGGCAACCCTGGACCGAGGCTACAAAACGCGACTTTCGCGCTGATGTAACCCGAAAATTATCTGTCGTGCAGCAGCCGTGGGTATTCACGTAACTTACACATGCAATTATAGACAGTGGCATTTCAAGAATGCGGGAAACTTAACATATACGCCACTTAACTTGGGAATGGTCGGAAAAATAATGCGTGGTGTGTGGCTTTCTCCGTACGTAGGGTTAAACGGGCAGTATATTATTATTATTATTAAATTTTTACGCAGTGCAGTAAACGCGAAAGGAATTCACAGAAGTACGCTTTTCTCTATTAGGCTAGGCTTGAATGAAATATTTATCGGCAAGAGCCACATAACCCCGTGTTGCACGCAGCTGAACGTCTGCCCTCGGGTAGTAAGCTTCAGCATCCCTGCCTATCAGCTACCAACATTTTAAAATCGAAAGTACGGTCGCATTTAAGTGCCCGAGGTGAAGGGAACGTCTGTAACGAAGGCAGGAATTGCGTGACGTCATCTGCAAACCACGCACGAAGAGTGAGGTAACAAGCTGAGATCCACACGTAAGACCTGACGGAACAGGAACATACGAGGAGAAACATACGCGAGTCAGTTTCCTGGCTCTTTTTTTTATCGTCATAAATAATCGATTAGTAGGAACCTGCAATATTCGGGTTATTTTTTTGGCACAAGGTACTGCATATACTTGAGCCGACGTACACTCACACATACACATGGGAATGTATACGTATATGTTCAAATTCTCATGCAAAGGGGAGCGTTTATGCTCATGAACACAAGCATGAAAATTAACACTTCCACTGTTGGTGTAGAAACTTGTTCATTTTACGAAAGTCACCAAAGATTACAATGATTTTCGTACACGAGAACAAATCGGCATTATATAGTTACATCGAAAAGGAAATGGAGTGACGAGATTTCGGCGGCTCTTAACAGCGAGGTCTTGAGAGCCGGTACACCAAAATGCTGTCGCATTGCTTATACCATTTGTTGATGGTTGATGTTCTTAAACTGTTAAGCTTTGCTACTGGTTACTAACTAGCCAATATTATCTAGCACCATGTACATGTTTTATTAGTTCCGACCATGGAGGAAAAATAGTTTCCAGTAAAATCCCGTGAATAAATTTCTCTCGCATTCAAGCAAGTACAAAATCGTATGTTGTGGTAAAGCAAAAGCATCGAGTGACGTACTATTCTATGCGCAGAAACAAATTGTATGTAGTACGAACTCACTGGAATGAAGTTTTCATAAATAAGTTTACTGCTGATATATTTTTTCACCAAAATAAATTATATTTGATTGCCAACAAGTAAAAATCACTCCCCTAGAATCACTGAAATTCCGCTAATTGTTTCAGTGATTGCATTCCATTGATTTATATGGAATTTGTATACACATTTACAGGTAATTATACAAGTTAACCAGTTAGTAGCGGCTTATTATAGGCTATTCACGGTAAAATGGGTACTTTTGAAAGCCCTGCTTAAGATCTAATTGTATGCACGTTGTGTATTCTTCCACCTTATGTAAGATTAACATTGTCATGGGCTGCATCTCTTTATTCATGCATCAGTCAAGTGAAACTGTGAAATTATTAGAAAAGTAAATATTTAACATTTCTGCTCATTTTTACACTTCAACACATTAAAAGCCACAGAAAGCAAAAGAATTAATTTAAATGATCAGAAATGGCTGCCTAACACTTTTTATTCTAAGTTAAGATACGGAACTTCTTCCCCTCCATCGTTACCAACTTTACTGGGCGCATGCCACTCAGTGCGTCCGTTAAACCTTATGCAGGAAGGGGCAGTGACTTTTTTCAGAAGTGCTCACTTTATGGTGAACAGCCTTTACCTCGACTTACGCCTGGAGGTTCTCACGGCTATTGCAAATACGACATAAATTCCCAGCATTGCAAACAAGGAATCAACCCGACCCTTAAATTTTACTGGTACTGTAAATTATATAAAAGCGATTTGCAATATCGCTCACATATCGATAATATTCAAATATCTGATAAAGCCAGATGACAACCACCTACTTTTCATCATCACGTGTTAAACGCCATTGTATCCATGACATTAAAAACTCGTAAATAATGCGAAATGTCTACTGTAGGAATATCACCAATAACCGAAAAACTCTCAGAACTTTCTGCATGATACGTTTCTGCGATATTAAAAAGAATGTTGTATCGTTGGCGATATAATTGTCATGTTTGAGCACATGCGGTTTCGAAGCAGTGTTTTTAACATAAATTGGGATAAAGTGTTGCTTTTGCTTTCTGGTATTCTCTAATGTGCGTAATGAGGATGTTCAGAATGTAAAATAAATCTCAACTCTTTGTTATACTTTGTTAGAGGGTAATGCGTGTGAAATATAAATAAATAACAATTTCTTTTGGTGATCAATTTTTAGTAAGGGACACATCTTGCTTTCCTCTCCACGTTGAATTTTCTCCCACTTCCCCACACTTAACAACCTTTATTTTTCACACAGGTAGTGAAAACCCGGGACTCACCTTACATAATTCACAGCTCTATATGGTTTCATTCTCTTTTCGTCCCTCCCAGATATAAAAATACAGAGTGGTAAGATACGGAGTAAATGCTTTCCGTCATTTGCATACTTCCCGTCTCCGAAAAGTTGATCATGCTACAGGCTGTTCACGTTAAAATGAGCACTTTTGAAAGCGCTGCTTAAGATCTACTTATATGCACGTTGTTTAGTATTTCGCCTTATGTAAGATTAGGCCTAACATTGTCATGGGCCACATCACTTAATTCATGCGTTGATCAAGTGAAACTTTAAAATTATTATAAAAGTATATACAGTATTTTACAAATCTGCTAATTTGGTTAAGGGGAAGAGGGATTGATTTTACTAACAGACGTTAACAAGGTGGGCGGAAAGTTTGGATTGTGGCAGAATAAAAAGTTAGTAGCAATTATGGTTGTACTGGGTGAATCTTTTGGAGGCCATGCTGATTGTTTTGATTTTTGGCGCCAGCCTATTGTATGAGCGTGGTGTCGGATAAGTGTGGTAGTTATTTGAGGCGAAGTTTTAGAGGATTTTATTTATAATGCTTCATTTCCACAGCATTAATTATTCATTGAACAGACACGTTTACGAATACGGTAGCTTCAGTGAGAGACACTCATGCCAACCATACTCAAGAAATGAGCGCACTATTTAAAAAGAGCACAGCAGCATATCTGTATGGGTAGGGAACACCTCTGCTTCTGTGAATGTGTGTGCAACACTAAATAAATTGTTGTGGACCCATTTTTACTACTGATTTTCATTTAGTAATTTTCGATTTGTTGTATTCAAATATGAACAAGTCAGCATGTTAGCTTTTGTGGCACGTAGGTACCAAATCAGTTAATGTAAAAACATTAAAGTTAAAAATAATTTGAAAAGCCAATGCATGATATCAAACTTAATTTTTACATAATGGTCGCAATGCAGTGAGATTTATTTTGAATACTGACTGGTTTCAATAAAAAAAAAATAATAATTATTGATTTTATCAAGTTCCACAATGTACTACATTTACAATTAAAATGTAATACATTTGTTACAGTCACTTAATAAAATTCTTTATTCCTATCTGCAGCAAGTTATTATGCTTTCACATTTTTGCATATGAAGAGTGAAATAAATATATTGGTTATTTTGAAACTTCTTATACAGAAATAAGTTATTTTTGGGTGAAATAAATGTATAAGTTATTTAGAGACTTATTATTTGGAAATAAGTTTCATCTTTCATCTACACAAACTACGAAATGTCAGATCACAAAAATACAAACTCAGGCTCTGGGAGCATTTTCCCAAACAAAATGTGCCAATTACATTTGTGCTCTTGTTTGCTTTCAGGATGGTGAGAGGCTGTTTGTGGGAGCTCCTGGGAGCTGGTATTGGCAAGGTGAGTCATGTCCAGGTTGGCACAGACAGCCTGCCCTGTCTTTGCCTCCGAAATTATCTGTTTAACAGAATTCATCACCTTCCACCCAAGAAATTCTGCTGACCGGAAACTCTCACCCCACTCCACTCCTAGTGCCCTGTTTCACGTACATCAGCCACGGGGAAACTTTGTTCATGGCCTGCAAGCTCGATTTGAGATGCCAGCCTCAACTTTCCAAAATGGCATTGGAATTAGCCTGTGAACGTAACTGAATTGGCCTGCAACGGCCTGCAAAATATTTAATAAATAATATACTGCAAGGTTTTACAGTAATATTCTGAAATGATGTTCAAATATGATAATACTGTATGTCAGAATAATTTTAGAAATTTATAGCAAAAAAAAAAAATTTTACATGTTATACATGGAGTTGGATATTACTCTTTCCCCAGCGATGGTACAGGAGCAGCAAAGTTCTAGGTAATATGTAAAGGTGTTCTGTAAATGATCGTTCCAGATCACAATTATCTCAGATGCTGTTACAGACCCTAACAATAAAAATTAATAGTGTAGCTCGTAATACGAACTTGAAAAAACAGATTTGCCCCCATGAAAAAATTTTCCCCACCCCTGATGTACATCATACATTCTTCTTTCTCTCATTAATCAGTTACTCAATCCGAGAACAGTAGAAACATTTTGAAACATGTCACATGTGCTTATGATTTGCAGTGTATGCTAGATCCATGTGATGAAGCCAAAAACTCTAGGTTACTTTTGGATTTTCGAGGCTCATTTACTTACACTGACTTCTAAAAATATGTAATCTGGTTCACTGTGTGGTAAACTCCTAGGTCTCACCCAGTCAGGGACAGATCTAGACTTTGGTTTTGGGGGACAGGGTAGAGGAGAAGGAAGAAGTTCATTTTCCCATTGGTCATGTGCATGTATAGACTTTCGATTAATGGAATTGAGGGGGAGTCACTGTTTCATTGTGGCTTTAGGAACCAATATTAATTAATCAAATCAGTATTTTGAACATTTATGATAATATTTCATTCTGAGTTTTAAAACATTTGCAGGACAGTTTCTTGTCAGTGTCAAGGGTTTAGGTGCGGATCATGTTTCCTGTGAACTCCCCTTCTGGATTCATCCCAGAACTAAATGCGCTTGTCTGAACAACTGGGATCTAAAAGGTAATAGCAGACAAAATGTTAGATGTTTTAAAACCTCTTGGCTAGCTTCCACTAGCATGCGGGTCACAGCGCTGAAATATCCTCTTCAGGTTCTGGGTCCGAGACCCAGCTGGCGTGTGCCGTTATGATGTTATTAATTTTACAGTTGGTTAAGATAGTGTATAATATAATACCACGATAATGTCTTTCCAGGAAATCAAATTGAATACTGGTACTTGTAAATTCAATTTTTCTGTGCCTTCATTATTTACTTCATACGCTCATCTCTCTTATGTTATTATCAACCTGTTCTCTTAACTTCTTGCCACATGCCCTGACATTATAGCTTTAGTACATATTTAGTAATTCACCGCCATTGCGGCCGGTGAATTAGGGTTTTGCGAGATGGTGAACAACAGAGGGGAATAATTATTGGAAAGGGTGACTCGACTAGGCGCCAGACTCCGTCGTCAGGCGGAGTCAATGGTGATGGTGGTGGGTGGAGTTGGGAGCGCGACGTGACGGACTCTCTAAAAGGGCAGGATGCCATCCTGCATCAATGGTTTCTTATGAACTGAAAATTTAATACTATGTATTACATTTGTGAAAGCATAAACAAAAACTGCAATTGGAATGACAAGTAATAAGGGATTGGTCCATCTGCTGGAATGGTTGACAATCAAACTGTTATGTGCAACTTTGCTGATTCAAGTCTAGATTTTTGTGCAGGTGATGATTTTGTTTGGTCACTTTTGTATTCAAATATAAATATCCAGAGCGCCAATTCAAATTATAGCACAAAAGAATGCTGGTAGTAATTTTTTATGGATATGTATTATTAGTATCAATATTTCACATTGTAAAATGCCTCAGTCATGTGAGCTAGACTTTTATTATGATCTCATTCACATGCTGTAAATGCATTCTTAAAATATTACAAATTATGTGTAACTCTGAAACAATGGCAAAGAGCCATTACATATTTGCCAATAATCTTGTAAAATAGTACATATTAATGAACTCTATACAGCAAATATTAAGTCATGTAAACCTTAAGGATTTGATGGATTGTCTTTATTAGACTATCAACCTTCCCAAGTTTAGTTTAAGTATATCCAGGACGAAATATTAAAACATTATCAAATAAAAGTGAATAATACCAAGATTATAGAAAAAAATACCTTTTCTCTCAAATATCTATAACAGTTTCCCAATATCCATACTTTTGAGAGTACAGTAATTCTTTTACTCTAAAATGTTAGTGTCATTTTCTACCCTTATTCCTACTTTTGAGAGTATTTCATTCAGTTAGTTATTTAGCAGTTAATGTTTATATTATATACAGTAATTATCTATTAAGATATTATTATTATTTCTTAAACTTACAGGAAAGCATCTATGGGCCTTTTCGAAACAACTACAATGTTAATGAAACAGGTGATTTTATTGTATTGTTACTGCCATTATTAATTGTTATTAATGAATTACCCACAGTATGTTTGTTTTTATATGCTTGTGAATCTTTTATAATGGAAGTTCTTTCTGCAGCAGAAGTTCATCTTCAAAGAAAATTTTATTTCAGGAAAAAACTCGCTTCGTGTGTGGCAGTTCCATCTTCAACAAACTGTGTTGGAAGTGTTTCTGTGTATCCATTAGCACATGCAGTCTCCGAACACTGATTTAGGTGACTCCCATGAATAATCAGGGCATGTTAATCTGTGTATTCTGTTTCATAGGCCAAGCATATTCTATAGATTCGCACGCCCGACTGCAGTTTACACCGCAGAGGAGATACGACTATCGTGAAGGTAACATAGCTGTGGAGCAACTGATCAGCGTCTATCTCAGAGCAGTTGGCACTTACAAACATGGGCGATGGAAATTAATTTATAACTTAATACTCACAACTCACACAAAATTAGCTCTATTAACCCAATTAATAACACTTTACTACTACTCAGGTGTTTGTGTTGCCTAAAAGGAATGTGAACCAGGCATTTGCTGACCATGCACCAGATTATGACAGCTAGAAACTCAAGTTTTAAAAAAGACACAGCATGTAGAATGGTCAGCTGTTGTATGCTGTCGCTAGCCTCTTGCGACCGTGAGCTACTCCTTACCGACAGTGCTTAAGCTAGTGTTTCTGATTACGCTGGTCAACACAATTTTTTTGACTCCTGATCTCCCTATGTGTGACTGGATCCTTTTGCCCTAAAATGAAGGAAAATCAATGGTATAATGGTCCTGATTTGCTTTTGTGGTCAGGGGATAAATTTTTTATGTTTTTATGATTTTTTTCTAATTTTTACCCAATCTTTGCTCCAGATGACCAATAAAAGTTCTCTCCAGCCTAGGAGGCGTGAGGGAGTCCCTTGACACTAGTAAAGGCATGGTATAACCATCGTGGAGCAAAATATATATTTTTATTACCTTATTTTTTTTTGTAATTTTTTGTAGATTTTCTGTAAAGCAAAGACTTGTATGGTATCTTAAAATGTGAATGGATGGGTAAAATATGTTTTTAATTGACAATTACTATGCATTCTAACTAGATGATATTGGTAGTTTCAAATAAATGGAACAATATATAATATCTTATTAATTTTCTTTTACTCTATTGCACAAGTGTATAAAGCAACAGATTTGACAGCTTTTAGTAAAATGGGACATATATGCACTGACACCGTCGGGTGAGACACAAAGACGATTACGATACACTTTTACCTGTGGTTGATGGGTGCCAGCGGTGGTTCCTACACACCACACTTTGAGACTCAGGGATGTTGTGGGTTCTGTTTGTTCGTCTCACCCGTGCGTACTTACAAAACAACTTTTACATACGTAACACCCTAATGCATAATAATTAGTTTCGGCTGGGTAACTGACGCTACGGAAGAACATTCAACTTTTACACTGAGAAGGTGTTTATTTTACCAAGTTACAAATGTGTCAAATGATTTTAGGTTTTTACCTCACAAGCGTATCTAGCTAGTCCAGCATGTTACTAATCTGACGCACTCCGACTGGATGATGCCCTGTGGTGTTTGAAGACACAGCTTCTACAAAGCAAGGGGCCTACAGCCACTGTGATTGACTGCAGGGTTTGCCCAGAGACAGGACACGGAGTATGAAATGGACACGTGCAAATATCTATGCCTCTAGTGCCTACTCGTCGGGACTTGTGCCCGAACCACGTGGTGTGGGGTGACGGTCATACACATAGCAGGTTGGTGCAAAGATAATGGCATCGTACAAATAAATACATAAAATAACACAGGATGAACATGGGACACGATATGAGTAGGCAAAATAAACACACAAAGGTGTGAAATCGATTTTAGATGGCGCGGATGCCGTTGGATGAAACTCGTAGCAGACCACGTGTGCGAGCGTAAAAAAGAGTATTTCTCTGAAAATGCGTTCAATAATCATCAGCCAAAATTGGTATTCGCGTTAAAAAAATTCTCTGTGTGATAAACGAGCCTACAAAAGCTCTTATGATGCCGGATGGCGGGCGATCACTGGTACATGAGTTGACTGCATGGTCAGGAACAAAATGCATTAAACACAAAAAATACAAGAACCCTTATTGAAAATATTACATAAAATTCTGAGATAAATTATGGCGCACAAGCTGGAACAAGAATTAGCCCTCATAACACAGTGATGACGCAGATAAGGACTTGGTGGTAGTTAACCACGTGGCCGTGGGCGACGTGGCATCAAAACATATTAAAATTATAAAACTGTCAACTAATGATACAAACATATTACCTTTTATATTGTGTATCACAATTAAACCGAAATTACATTGAAAAGTCCTAGGCATGGGCGGATGACACCTGACATACAATTAGTGCGGGCCGCATGGCCTCTCCAACATCTCCTCCTCTCATCTCGTTAGCATCTCAAAAAGCCAAACGGCTGCAAATTATTAGGTTAAGCAGATAGCATTATGCTGGGGATGTCTGGCGAAACGTACGCAAGGCAAAGGTTAACCGGTATACTAAAGTGACTGTTGAAACCTACATCAGTGCAAAAAGATGAAGTGCGTACGTGACAGCGTCTTACCTCGCCAGCTCTCCTAGGACGACTGCCCAGGAGCAAGGGTCGCGCGGACCTACAATTGCTGCCTACGGGGTTCACACAAGCAGAAGTGCTATGCATGCTGAGTGAAAATAGTATATTGCAAATTGAAATGGCACTAAAAGCATTTTCAAGTAGTTTTAGAGACAGGAATTTTATTATGATTTTTGGTTGCCTTTTAATTGTCTTATGAAGGCGTTTTCGCCTTAATACTGTTGTCTCTCCCTTCGGCACCGCGCACACTTTAAATTTCAAATATCAATTTTACACAAACCAGCAAATAAGACATATTACACTTTACAAACATTTAACCAACCCTGAAAATGAAATACATAGTACACTGAAACAACTAAACAACTTATATCCCGTTTTGAGAAAGTCAGTGTAGCAGTACTGCACCTGTTATGCTAGCGAGAGTCGTCATGGGTTGACTGCGGCTGGCTCTTAGTCGGTGTCAGCACTTAAAGCACTTGCATATACATCAAAATAAGTTAGGATTGCAAAAAAGAACAACAGAATAGCAGAAAATTACGATAAAACATTTGAATGAAGGAAAATGTCATTTGTATAATTGTCTTGATTTGGTTTTTGTGGTCAGGGCATGGATGTATATATAGTTTTATACTTTGTTTCCAATTTTTTACTCAAAGTTTGCAGTAGCTTTTTGACCACACCCCATATACGTACGAGTGCTTCGCTTCCTCGGTGTTAATACTAAGAACTTTAATCGCAACATCCTGGTGTCTTTTGGATCACGCGAGCATTGTTTCAGTGGGAACGACAGGAGCAGTGCGTGGGTAGTTTGGGCTGTTAGCATGATGGAGAGAGGGGAAGCTCGGATTGTAAGAGTAGGGGGGGGGGGGGGGGGGAAGAAGCAACGTGTCGCGAGATGTCTGTGGTCAGGCTGAACATTAGATTTGAACGTAAGGTGACAATATGAGTGCTTCGGTAGTTTACTTTACAGAAAAAGCACAAAAAATTACAAAAAACAACTGCAATTTTTCTCAAAGATATAAAAATATATTTTTTGCTCCACAACAGTTATACCGTGCCTTTTCTAGTGTCGGGGGAACTCCCTTGTGCCTGCTAGGCTGGAGAGAACTTTTATTGGTCATTCAGAGAAAATGTTGGGTAAAAAAAAAAAAAAAAAAAAATGCATCCCCTGAATACAAAAGCAAATCAGCACCATTTTACTATTGACTTTCCTTCATTTAGGAGTAAAAGGAAACAGTCGCACATAAGAAGAACCGAGTTACAAACAAAAAGTACAAATTTGTTGTCCAGTGTTATATAATTTTTTCCTCACCCATTGTATGTAATATTCTTCCTTAACTGACTGCAATGAATCTTTTTAAAAATCATAATTACGAACGTTATACCACAACTGATAATAGTTTTAAATTATTTTCACATAGGAAATTCATGATTTGCACACTTCATACATTACAATACATATATTTCCTTAGGCCCTAATGTTGCAGATAAGAACATTCCAACAATAGCTGTTTAATTAAACACATTTTTGAAAGCGGCGGTTATAGAATGATTTAAATTATTTGTATAAATAGATATAAAAACTGTTCTGAGGTCGTTGCCGTTCAGTGATGACTGTGCAAGCAATCTGTAAATAAGTCCTTTCATATGCTGTAAAATATTACCTAGGGCCCAAGAGATAGGTCGTAAAGTCACTCTTATTTTGCAGTGCCTTTGAATGAAGCTTTGCTTTACGTGTGTCAATGTATGCACATATTTGCTTTTAGGAATATGCTGACATAGTTTTTTATGTTAATGTACCAACCCAAAAATAATACATGCAGTCCAAGAACAACAATTAATAATTAGTGACGGAGGCACATTATTCATAGGATGAAGTGCTGTGTAGTTAACAGCTGGTGACAAATGATTGTTTTATAATAGATCCGTTCTCATAAAATGGTGGATTTGGACACTAATGTAAACAGAAGAACTCCTAATTGACTACCGTAAGCTGTAGTGCCTTGCGAACATATGCCAACCTTTAGTACATCACATAAATATTCTGTGTCACTAAATACAGGATGCTTAGAAATTCCCCTTACAAACTCCTAGTACTTGTAGAGGGTATTGAGTAGATGATCTTTTGAATAGGAACCCATGTCCGGAAACATACAGTTTCCATGCTACAACCATTTAAAATCAGGTATTTTACACATGACCGTCCAGAATACCTGCCCACACATTGCTAGAAAATCTGTACTGGAATCCCTGGACATGCGTGGTAATAAGTTTTTCGTCTGCCCAGACATGGCTGTTTCGAGAATCAAGTACACTGTTCCTAATGAATTTACATTCATCTGCGAATAGAACGCAACGTGGGAACATACTCGTCGGTGCAGGAACCACATGCAGAAGTCAACATGTGGTACAAAATCGGCTGGACCCAAAGACTGTACCCTTTGGAGGTGGTAAAGATATAGTTATTGCTCATGCAGAACATCCCAGAATATGCCAGAAACAATATCCATTGCATGCACAGTTGTTTGCGTACTTGCTGACGGGCTCTGTTTAACGTGATGTAGTACAGTCTCTTCCAATTTGGGAGTGCAGCGTCTCTTTGGAAGGTGAAGGTGCCTTGTTCTCGGAGCCATTGCATAACTGTGGCAAAAAGGATATGTGATGGTGTCGCATGTTGTGGATAATGTTCTTGATACAGTTAATGCGCTGCTCTTCCATTACCTTCAGCTGTGCCATACACAAGGATCATGTCTGTGTATTCCGCAAACGTGTACTCAACCATGTTAATCGGAGACACAAAGGTGCGTGAATGGGACTCGAGACAGGGTAGACGTCGCATGCCATCAGGTGATTGTCTGAAAGTAATGTACTGCCTACCCAGTTGCATACCAACAGAGGAACATCCGAGACATTGGTCTTTCCCTCAGCGGAAGTGGACAAGTGATACACCTGATTTGAAATGGTTGTAGCACGGAAATGGTATGTTTCCGGACATGGGTTCCTATTCAAAAGATAATCTACTCAGTCCACTCTACAAGTCCTAGGAGTTTGTATGGGCAATTTCCTAGCATTCTGTATATACTTATAGAGAACATAGCTGAAAGACCAGAAAACAGCAAAAATTTCATATTTGCTTACATCTTGTCGTGCATCCTTTACTTAAAGAGTTATTTTGGTGACATGAATGCTTCACTAAAGTAGTGAATGATTTAAAAAAAAATGTGGCATGAGAATTGAGTCATAGGTATGCTGAAATGGTGCACAAGACAACCATTTGAGCATCTGATGGAGTTTGAGAGAGCCGGATAATAGGGCTGAAAAAGGCAGCGTGGATGGTGTTGTAATTTTGTTTTGTCTTAACTTTACCGTTATATTGTGCCTGGAGCAATAGGCATGTGTAGATGGTACCTGTACATGCAGACCAGCAGATGGGAGGACAGTTTGATTATAAACCAGACATTAAGAGCACTGCCATACCTGGGAAAGGGAAAGTTAACAAAATAATCTAACTGATTAAAGTTAAAGTTAGAGTAAGTAAAAGTTAACTGATTAATGTTAGAAGTTAAAATCCATGCACATAAACTGATTAAAGTTTAAGTTAAAACAAAATAAATTGATTAAAGTTAAAAGTTAAAGAACAACAAAAATTTTACAGTTAAAATAAAGCCTCAAGAAAGTTTTTCGTCAATGTTTATTCAAAACAAAAAAAAAATCACAATTTACAGTCCAAGAAAAAAATTACCACAACTTGGTTGCTGGACGCCGAATCAGATAGGCCAACTTATGAAAATGATGAATTGACAATCTTCTACAAAACCATTTGAAATAAAACTTCTTAAATAAACTCTTGTAGCACAATTTAGCACAAAACCAGACAGTGCAGTGACTACAAAAACAATTTAAATGTGCATGCCGCATGAGAGTGAATGAGTGAGTGAAGAAATTTTGGCGGATCCGGTGGCGTAGTCAGGATTTTGGTTCGGAGGGTGGCAAGTCTTCACAAACTGCAAAAGTTGTTGCAGCCTATTATTCTTTACAATTCATGTAACACATATATCAGCATTTTCCATACATAATTCATAACATTTCTAGGAAGAACACTTGTGCTGTTTTTTAAATATGCTCTTCACCTCCTCGTTTTGTGAAAGTTCTCTCAGATGATGCTATGGTAACAGGAAGTATTGCTATGGAGTAGAAAATTACTGTGAATAAGTGAATGCATGCTGAGTTAGTTTAATTTGTTCTTACTCTTTCTCAGCCATTACGAGGCTGGTTATCTTTGCTTACGAGCTTGCCGTAGAAGAAAGTATTTACGGTTTCCTGCAAAATGTCGTAATTTTTATTACTTAAAACTCAACTACATGGACATGATCAAGTTGCACACTGAATTATCCAAATGTTAAAATGCACAACCAATAATTTTGCCAAAAGCATCCTAAAGTAATCCATTAGCCAATGTGTTATGTAGACGAGCAAACTACGCCAACTGATCATATTGAGAAAATAAATGTTCAGGCCCGACAATGTAGACAATGTGGAACGTATACAATTAGAGAAGTATGATAATTCTCAAAACACAAATCAAAAAATCATCTGCGATTGTTTACTTTTCATTTTGCTTGGGTGTTGTGGGGGAAAAAACATTACTAATGAGGTATTGTAAAATGAACAATGAAACATAAATAAGTTATTTGTAATAACACATTTCCTCCATGTTGAAATATATCTTATTACATTACATAGTAGGTAATCTAGAAGCATGCAGAAATTTAAATTGCTTACTAGATAGAATATGCACTTCTGGATTTCTGAGTTATGTTCAATCAGTTAAGTATGTTCTGAAAAATGTGCATTGGAAATAAATGATCCTATATAAATACTATCACAGATTAAAAACTGCACCCTCATGTTACAGAAAAAACTTATTTAAAAAACTTGCCTCAATTGTATTAGTAACACCATCTTCTCTACTTTCTAGTTTTGGTAATTTACTAAAATATGAAAACTAATTATTTTCTTAACTTTTTGTCGCACATATTACTTATGGCATGTTCAGTCCAACGCGATCACTTACAAACAAAAATACTCCATGATAAAACAATTTACATACAGCCCAGCACTGGCTGGGATTACATTTATATGTGGGGCAAGGGACAGTGGACAGGTTAAGGACACTCCAACCTGTATGCTCTGCTATCCTGCGCACTCGAATAATTCTCGTCTAAACTATTTGATGTGTAGAAGTGAGGAGAATTATGTGGCTTTATGCAACAATTAAAAGCATTTAAATATTGTTGGATGTGGTTAAAATTATATAACGATAAAACACTTACCCCTTGGGGGGGGGGGGGGGGAGAACCTTGGGGGCTAAGGCCCTCCCCTTCTGGCTACGCAACTGGGCAGATTTTAACATTGACGCCGTTGGGTGAGACACGAGACGAACGATGATACAAATACTTACTGCTAATTTGAGCGCCGGCGGTGCTTCCCAATCACTGCACTATTGAGACCCAGGGTTCTCAGGTATGTTGTGGCTTCTGTGTGTCCGTCTCACCCGTGCGTACTTACAAACACGTTGGCAATACTAAACTTTTAATAAAATCACTGAAATAAACAATAGATAAAACATATGTGACTAGGACACTGTCACTACTGAATAAAAAATTGAGTTCACTGTAGACTTGTTTTTATTGATATTTTTCATACACATCAACGTGCCAATGAAATGGTTATCTCGGTCATGACTAGCCAATTCCTCTTGGGTGCTCCCCAGCCCGTAATTAACCTACCGCACGCCTATATGGATGATTTCACAGACGTGCGTGAAAGCACAGCTTTCACAAGGGAAGAGGGCAGACAGCCGCTAGGGTGGACTGACGGTTTTTCCCTGAAGACAGGACACGGTGAATTACAAATGAAAACCCTTAATACACATTAACATGTGTGATTACTCTGCATCACTAACGCAAACTGGTCGGGCCTCGCCCTCCAGAATGTGGGTAGTGTGGTGACGGCCTATACGCAGAGCCGGCTAGGACGGGAATAATTGCACCGTACACAAATTACACAATTACATAGACCCTTGAATGATACATGAAATAACATGTGACACGAGATGAATATTCACAATAAACACACACACATGTGTGAAAACAAGCTTAGATGGCGCGAATGCCGCTGGATGAAGTTCGCAGCGGACCACGTTGTGCAGGTGAAAGTGCAACATTTCTGCGTGGAAACGGCAAACTAAATTCAGATAAAATATTATTCGTGTTGAGCAAGTGATTCTCTTTATGATTAGAGTCATTACAGGCTTGTAACCTGCCTGATGGCGGGGAAATCAAACATTAACGTGACTGTGTGGTCAAGTACAAAAGGCATCAATTTACGTGAAAAATACATAGAACCCTGAAATAACTGATTGCACATACAATGTTATATAAATAAGCTCTTAAAACGCAATGATGGCGTATACAGAGACGTGGCTTCAGTCGGCCACATGGTTATACGTGATGTTGCCGTAAAATATTCAATCACAAAAATTACCCTTAAATACATACATAAAAATAAAGCTCTTAAAATTGCATGTAGCAATTATGCAGAAGTTACTCTGAAATGCCATAAACATAGGCAGATGGCGTCTGATTTAAATGTGCGGGTCGCATGACCTCTCCGACATCTTTATCCTCCTCCTCCTCGATTAAGTTAAAAATGCCACAAGGGCGTAAGAATTAACAAAGCGGAAGTATAATGCTGGGGAAAATGTCTGGCAAAACGTACACAAGCAAAAATTAACCGGTAAACTACATTGACTATGGAAACCTAAATCAGTGAACAAAAGTTGTAGTGTGTACCTGACAGTTTCTTACCTTGGCAGCTCTCCTCGACAGACTGTCCAGATACAAGCGTCGCATGGACCTACCATGGCCGCCTACGGGGTTCACATAAGCGGAAGTGCTATGCACACAGAGTGAAATATTTGATATTGAAAATAATATGGCACAAACTAAATTCAATATTGTTTTACATTTATATAATTTTGTTACGAATTTCAATATTATTTTAATGTCTCTTTGTGATGGTGTTTATGTCAGAATATTAAGTGTTCTTAATCCTGGCACCGCAGGCACTTTGAATATTCATAACCAAACAATTAAAATTAGTACAAGCACTTTAAAACATTTTAAGACATATTGAACGCTGTAAAGACAATATAACACATTTTACCCTTAAATGAACATCTATAGGAAAGTTAAAAAATTATTGGCCTTCTTCGCGCACGTTGCGGGGCACATGACACGTGAGCGCAGTCATGGGCTCTAGCGCCACTGGCTGTTAGCCGGCGTCAAAATCATGGGCTTGAGAGTCAACATGCTGTATGAGGAC
The DNA here is from genome assembly GCA_029891345.1 of Dryococelus australis. Classification (NCBI taxonomy): domain Eukaryota; kingdom Metazoa; phylum Arthropoda; class Insecta; order Phasmatodea; family Phasmatidae; genus Dryococelus; species Dryococelus australis. The sequence continues at coordinate 27,865,998 of CM056993.1, read as the reverse complement.
CGTCAACTGTGCAACTGTGATTTTTGTGTAGTGAGAGATTGTATCGATAGATCACGATGGTGGCATCTCGCCTACCTCACAATCACGTTGTTTGGGACTAACAATGATCTTCGATTCAGTACATAAAGTCAGTGTATTGATCTGTATATCGTGGCGTGCAACTAATCAGCCGTCAAATACTTTGCATATTTTTAAGAAGTGTCAAGATATTAATAGTATTTGCACATATTTCATTGTCATCTTCTGTGCCCAGACAATTAATTTCAAAGTTAACTAACATTAGTTTTAATTGTTAACCAGATATTTTAACGATTAAAAGTTAGATGTTAACTAGTTTTAAAATTAACTAATAAGATAAAAATTATACTTTTTTTAAACAATTAATTTTCGTCATTAATTTTTTTAAATTGTTAATCCCAAGCACTGCTTACTGCGTGGCAGCTGAAAAATTTTAATAGGAATTTCCATGTCAAGGAAATTTCACCTCAGTACGTTAATTTCAAAGATAGGCGTTTCAAACAAAATGTATTCTTCACAATTTTCTAGGAGAAGATCCCTACCAGCATATATTTTCAATATACATAGGCGGTATGTGCTTTTTTGTAAAACATTAATTTTAAAAATTTCTTACAAACCAAATATTATGGAGCTTCCTTTTGTCAGTTTGGATTTGGCCCCATTATGTTTCTATTTGTTTGGACCACCAAATACACATTTTGCTGCAAGGTGATTTTGGGCTGATACAAGGGCACAAGGTGCAGTCAGAGATTGGTTGGCACATCAAAATCCTGATTTATACAGAGAGGGAATCTTGAAGTTTGTGCAATGTAGGGATCTGTGTATAAATCATATAGTGGAATACACAGAAAATTTATAAATAAGAGTGCTGTTCAACATTCGACACTGTAAATGTAATTTGTGCATACATGACACCTACAATCCATAATGTAACAAGGAACCCAACTTATCCCCAGCCTCACAGACCTACATGCTGTCAAAAATATTTCAATTGACATTGTATTGCACAAGATTTCAGCAATACATTTAAAATTAGCAGAGTTATAAAAATAAAAACAGTTTGGTATTAGGTTTCTAAAGACACACCATTTGAAGTGAAAATTATTCAAGGCAAGAGATATGACCTTATTACAAAAGAGTTCCTCTATTCAATTTTTGGTTCTAACTTGCTTATTGTAGGAATAACTTTATAAATCATTTCAGTACACGGCACTTTATATTTGTGTCGCCAGATAATTTTTCTTATATTTTCATTATAGTCAACACCTATTCTTATATTTTGTATCAAATATTGCATTTGTGTACATAGTGACTGAAATGTGCTTACTGACATTGCTGCTGTGAATTTTTGTATGCAGTTTTTTTATTTTGCAGTGAACGTAGCTGTTGTTGCCGCTGATTGCATGAGCTCCTTGCAGGTCACAGACAGTGCAAGGACCAAACCTTAACGACTTGCAATGCTATTGGGATGCGTTATGTACATTCTCATGATTAATGATGACACTTCTCTTAGAAATATTCTCATATCCCACATGTAATCAACACTGTTTAAAATGTGGACTTACACTGTGGAGATTTTATTTACATTCCAGTTAGCATGTAAGCTTACGGCAAGCCTGCCATTTCACTCAAATTGGCCTCACCGAGCAAGATTGTCATATCACATGTGATTCAAGCTTGATTAAAGACTAATTTCTAATGACTGGCTGATACTTGCTAATGACAAGCTTGGAAATGACTTGAATTATGATTGCTGCTCGCAAAGACAAGCTTACAAATTTTACTGACACCTGTAGAATAATTAGTTTGATTCAAGCTTGCTGACATACACAGAAGGCTTGCTGCAAACTTATAGGCCTGTCTCGTCAAGTTGGTTATGTTTCGGGGACAGCTCTTAAAAAAGCTACCATTGATGTTTTCTGACAGTGTACAAACCTGTTTGGTGTCAAAAAAAAATGCTCAGACAGTTGTGATAAAATAAATAGTTCATGGTTGCGGTGGCCAGGTACATTACCTCAATGTAATGTCATAAGTAGCTCCACAAGTGATGCTACAATAGTGCGCATGTCAGTAAGGTTTGGTCATTTTTGTACATGTGCTTCCTACCTACACATAGCTCACCAGCAGCAGACGAGTAACAGGTCCCAGACATGCTTGTTCCTTGGGCTTTGTACCAAATGTCGATCAAACATATGCAATGAGATGTGCAAGTTATGATTTAAATTTCTTTCATTTTGCTTTAATTTGTTGACATAGTTAAAAAAATTACTGTACAGTAGATTATGTTGTTCAAACTCATAGTTTAAATAATTCCAACAAATAGTCAAACATCTGCTCCTAGTAAATCATGCGACCATCAATATGTTAAATTTAAATGCTGAATGAATGACAAAAGAGACTGCTTCATGTTGCATGATAATGTGGTTACAGTTTTTAAAATCCATATGTCACTGGTACTGGAAATTTACTAATTACACGACTTCCAGTATCTTATAGTGTTTGCACATTTGTTGTTTATGCATATAGTTCATTTCTGAGCAGGAAAACAGAATGTGTATTTGCAGTGTGCTTTAGTGTGTCTGTCTTATTAGTCTTACAGTACAGTAATTCTTCATTAACATCCTAAACGTAAATACTCCCTTACTGGTTCACTGATACATTGCGTACATTGCACAGATTCACCTCAAGACTAACTGTTGCTATCTTTACTATAACACATAACACATCCTCTTTTGAAATGTGCACACACTACATTAGATATTCGTCTTTTCGGGAGCCGTTATTACACGTCCTGATCTTCTTGTTCTTTAATCACCACTAGTGCAATTTTGTGGCCCTTTGCTATTACTAACATGCATACACATAACTTTACTATCACTACCAACTGTACACATGCCTTCCTCCCCTCTTACTAAATTTAATGTGCATGTGTCTTAATTTACGTCACTGTCTAATCCCATTTGAGTCTCATTCTCGAAACCCTTAAACCGCTCACCACTTTTTAGGCTGCACCCTGTGCCTCCTTGCGAATAGGTTCCATATGCTTTCTGACTGTTCTGCAAAGGTTAGGTGTCATCTGGTTAGCTGGAACATCCCATGCTGTGATGTTGGCTGTGCTCTTTGGCTCTTTTAAATGGGTTTTGTTTCATCAAAACACTTCGCCACTCACATTTCTTGTTATAACGGCGCAGTTTCAGATAGTACCACCTGAAAACTGTGATTTCCACAGGCCCACATAATGGCACAAATGGATTAAAAGTACTGAATGGTTCCATGTGGCATCAGAGCTTTCTGAAAAGCCAAAGAGAAGACAAGTAAATATGTTGCTCTGCTGCATGGGACCAGAAGCAAATGAGTTGTTTGTATCCTTTGCGTTGATGTCAGAGCAAGCAACCAAGTACAACACAGTGACGCACAAGTTCAGTAACTTCTTCAAGGTCAAGAAAAATGTTGTTTACGAAAGGGCTAAGATCTTCACGCGCCGCCAGCAAAAAAGAGAACCAGCGGATGTATTTATCAACAATGGTTTTAATTTGGCAGAAACCTGCGAATTACAAAACCTTAAGGAGGAACTTATTATTACAACTGATTTTGGTTGTTGGAATTGCGGATGATATGTTATCCGAAGCATTGCAGATGGACTTAAACCTCACAGCGATGGAAGCAGTAAAAAAATTTCGCCAAGCAGAAGCAGTGCATTGCCAGCAACAGTTAGTTCGGGACAATACTGCCAGTGTCAATGTTGTTCGGGCCAACAAGGTACCTCATAAGTTTAACAGATGGCAGAGAAGACATAATCATTGAGCATGTTACTACAGCTAGGTACAGAGTGGACATAGGTTGCACCACGAGACGAAGCAGTGAGGAAGTTAAAGGAGGAAATTGCACAATGGCTGATGCTGGCACTTTACTCACCTACTGCAGAGACACGAATATCAGCAGATGCTTCATCGTATGGGGTTGGAGGTGTCCTGGAGCAATGCCACAAAGGAGTATGGAAGCCTGTTGCATATACATCACGAAGCCTGAATGAGGTATAGCGTCACTATGCACAAATTGAGAAAGAGGCCCTCCCTATCAGTTGGGCATGTGAAAGGTTCCGAGAGTGTGTGTTGGGTGCAAAGATAATCATAAGAACTGATCATAAGCCATTGGTCACCCTACTGTCAAGTAAGCCAGTTGTCTAGCTCGCAGCAAGGTTACAAGGGATGCGGATGCGCCTAATGAATTTTGACTACACAATGTTGTATGTTGCAGGAACAAAGTTCTTTGTACCTGATACATTGTTACAGGCTCCAGTGGAGAAGTTGACAGACAGTGCTCAAAAGATTATGGAAGAAGGATATCGTCCAGCAACACCACCACTCCTGGTATCCCTGAAAGCACAATATCCATTAATCTTTGAAACACAGCTGTGGCACAACTGACACCAAAAGGCAACTGCTTCACTCTGAACAGCTCCTTCATGGTGTTCACTGTCAATAAGTCAGAAATTTCCTCGTCTACTGATACCTGCAAATATGCATCTGCCAAGTTCGATTTGGTGAAAATCGTACCTCCTGATCAATTAGAGAACATTGGTTGTCGTGAGTGGGTAGACCTCTTTCTTGCACACCCTATTCAACGTACACTTGTAATCCGTGCAGAGGCACACTGATCCATCTGCTTTGTGGATGACGACGATAGGGGTTGCCCAGTTTGAATAAATGACAGGCTCGTAAATGCCATGTTCCACCAATCCGTCTATTTCCTTTTCCATGCTATCTCGTAGTGCAAATGCTACTGGCTGGCACTTCTGGAACATTGGTTTTGCATCTGGCTCAATCTCTATGGGTACAGGTGGTTCCCTGTACTTCCCCATCTCTACACTCACAAATACCTTTGGATGCTGACTCACTATTCTGACTGTTTCTTCAGGCTGTACTGTGAATATAACCTCCACAGATATGCCTAGAGTTTCCGACCAGCTACGCCCCAAGAAACTAGGTCCCTTTCCTTCAGCCACCAGCAAGGGTAGTGTAGCATCTGCAGCTTTTACATGCACATGTACCTCAATAAACCTTAGCACTCTCAACTTCTCTTGAGACCATATGTGCAACAGTAACTTAGCATCTTGTAGTTCAGGTCTCTCTGGCCACAGCTGCTCAAAGGTATTGTTGCTGATAATTGTAAAACCAGCCCCTGTATCGACCTCCATGACTGATTCCCTGCCATCAACTTTACTGTCATTTGTATTGGTGGCTGGCTCTTTGGTGACTGTGTGTGCGAGCTGTACAGATTGCACAAGGCAGAATCTTCTTCAGACAAGTCCCTCTTGTCCACTACAATGTAAGCCGTACTTCTCTTGTTCGGCTTCTTTCTCATGCGGCCATCTCTGACTCGATCTGCCTGTTTCCTTTTAGCTCTCCATGCTCGCTCCAAATGTGCTTGCTTGGATCACATATTACACCCAGTGCTCCGGTGCCTGCAACTTTCCGGGCTGTGTAGGCCATTGCAATGCCAGCGTGGTGGTTGTTATTGTGCACTATTAGGCAGTGTAGATGGCCCATCTCAGTTGGGTTTGTTCCTGGGTGGGGAGAGACGCCTGGAAACACTCACTTGATTCACATTCCGACTGGCTGTTTCTGCTGCCGCAGCCGTATCCACATCCACCCGGAATGTCAACTTGTCCTTGGACAGGAATGCATACTGGAGTGCTTCGTCTCACACTCCACACACTACCCGATCTCGCAAGCATTCTTTTCATGTCTTGAAAGTTGCAATGTGCCGATAGTCGTCGCAGCTCGGTAACATGGCTGGAAATGGATTCACCCTCGTGCTGATCACGCTTGTGGAACTGGTATGACTTCACAATTTTGCTTGGTTTGGGTTCAAAATGATGTGATAATGTCTTCAAAATCTCTGCTATTTCGCGTCGCTCATAACCTTTGGTAGGATCAGTGATGCCATTAAGTTGTACAGCTCAGCTCCGCATACTGTATAAAAAATTGCCTTCTTCTCTTCCTTACTTTGTGTGTTATGAAATAATATTGTAAATGCTCTGAGTACGTTTTCCACGCATCCCAGCCTGGAACAAATCCACCAAACGGAGTAAACAATGAAGTTGTTTGTTACGTAATGCCTGACAACGTCCCGACGCCAATACTCCGTCACGTGCTAATTGCTTCCCCTCTTCACCAGTGTTACATCTTCAGTAGTTCACCTGAATGCAGTTACTTATGTGCACCAGCTAACAACACAGTCGCTACACAAGTTAAAAACTTAGGTCTCGCACAGGCACAGCCTCGCCCGTTTCCCGTCATGACTAGGACACAACTGCTGCATCTGTTCTCATACTGCCAGGACCTCGCCTGTACACAACAATTTCACTTGCACAAATGAGGCTAGTAGATAATCAACTTGTACACTCCATAGGGAGTAGAGAAACATTACAAATTACCCAACTTCTCATCCAGCTATATTTGATGATAATAGCTGTCGTTGATGTCTAGTACAGTGAAGTACCCAGTAAAGACCAGCATCTCTGCTATTTCTGCCACAGTTGGAAGTATATGATGTTACATGATTATGATACTGTTGAGGTCGTGTGAATCCAGGCAAAATCATACTTAAAAAAATTTATCCAAAGTAATGGTAAGCTAAATTTGTGAATATGTACTTATTTTCAAATTTCCCACCCTCCCTACATGTCTCTGTCTGCATTAAACAAAATACCCAACTAGTGGTATTGAAGTGACTTACATGTTCAAATTATGTCCCACACATTCATATATCCTGTACATACAAAAAGTTACATAAATTAACTTTCCAAAATTTATGCAGTAATTACAGCTGGAAATACATGACTTATGGTGAAAAAAAAAAAGTGACAATCTTATGTACGCTATTAATTGTATTACCGTAGTTTATATGCATTTTTAAATTAATGCAGTAGTGCTAAACGAGGATAAGAACTGAATAGGTTAAACTATGACACAAACTAACTTTCTGAGAAGTTACTTGTCTAAAAACTGTGCTGTAAGAATCCCTTTTTATTCAGAATGTCAAATTCACTTACTATGCTATGTACCAGATTAAAGAAGAGACTTAATTTTGTTTTTGCTCTGAAAAATAATGGATTGAGATTACTGTATCTGTTTTCCTGTGACAGCTAGTAAGTACTATGATAGTAGATTTTTTTTCTAGTGAGGATTAGAATGTGCTGTACAAATGTGCTGTGTGATCAGAGACAATGAAATTGTTCTAGAAACCAAGCATATTTCTAATTTCGAAGGCTTATATTTATTTTGCTTCATATCTTTGTGCAATTTTAATTTTCAACAATGTACAGAAGCAGTAAAATTATTGAACTCGTTGCAGTACACCTCTTGCAAATTAAGCTCGAACATTTGGTAAAAGTGACTACAGTATATGTAACAAGTTTTGTAGCGTAATTAATAAAAAAAATTTCTTTCAGGACAGAGTTTTTCTTACCTAACAGACCTAAAGGGAAGTGTGGATTGTAAATATGTATAAGGTTATAGCAATAACAAGGTGTTGGTGTAAATATGTCTTATTAATTACTGAGAATGTTAACATAATATTTATTACAAATTGTAGTTTAATTAATACATTGTCTAACAAGTAATCTAGTTTTTAAATAATATTAATTAACTCCAATTGACTCATAATTTGTTTTTTTTTTTTTTTTTTCAGTAAAAATTTTAAATGAAATAAAGTCATAATTTTACCGTATCAAAGTAGGCTATTATTTTTGGAGTAAGATGCAAGTTATAAGAAGCGGTTAAGTGAAACTAAGCAGAGGGTATATATCAAAGGAAAATAATGTACTCACATGACAATGTTGTCCACTGTTGGCCACACACTGCTCCCACGAGTGGTGAATAGTGCTGCCAAATATCTTGTGTGTCACGAAGCAGGTGAGCTTACCTTAGTGTAGTGCACTCTATCTTTGCGAACAAACAAGCCTTAGCCTGTGTTCTCCCGCCCTTGATCCTTTAAGGGTATATAGTTTTTTTACTTTTGCAACTGTCACATAGATTTGTTCAATGCTCTCTCTGCTTTGTTGGTTTACCATGATCTACCATCTAGACCCGTCCTCTTTTGGGGTATGTGACCGTGGCTACAATTGCGGCCATGACATCGTTTTCTTCACAGCAACTTCACTCACTTGGCTATTGCAAATTTTTTGGAGCATACTGGGCACAAAGTATTTCCACCCGTTCTGTATATGACTTTGTTCCCAGCTTATTGGACACGCACAAATTCTTTAACACAGCATAAGGTTTAGGGCTTAACGATGTCAAAAACAAAGTACACTTTTCATTTTACTTAATTTTGTTGGCCTTAAAATAATGTTCCAGCTCTGAGAGGGCAAAGATTTCTTAGCATTGTGAAAGTTGACGTGACCATGTGTGATTATCATGAACTCTAAATATGGCGTGCGTGTAATGGGAACATATGGGATGACAACCACCCAAAAAAAGAAAGACCAGACAGGCCAGTTCAAGAACGATGATAATTACACAGCTCTTGGAGTGAGGTACAACCATCAGTGCCATTTGTAACATATAAACCCTTAAAACATTGTAGCATTTGACGCCGTCGGGGGAGACATGAGACGAACGATGACGTAAATACTTACTGGTAATTTGGGCGCCAGTGGTGCTTCCCAATCACCACATTATTGAGACTCTGGGTTCTGTGTGTCCATCTCACCCGTGCATACTTACAAACACGTTGGCAATACTAAACTTTTAATAAAATCACTGAAATAAACAACTGATAAAACATATGTGGCTAGGACACTGTTGCTACTGAATAAAAATTGAGTTCACTGTAGACTTATTTTATTGATATTGTTTATACACATCAACGTGCCAATGAAATGGTTATCTCGGTCATGACTAGCCAATTCTGCTTGGGTGCTCCCCAGCCCGTAATTAACCTACCGCATGCCTAAATGGATGATCTCATCGAGGTGCGTGAAAGCAGAGGGAAGAGGACCAACAGCCGCTAGGGTGGACTGATGGTTTTTCCCTGAAGACAGGACACTGTGAATTACAAATGAAAACCCTTAATACACATTAACATGCGTGATTACTCGCATCACTAACGCAAACTCATCGGGGCTCGCCCTCCAGCACGTGGTTAGTGTAGTGATGCCTATACACAGAGCCGGCTAGGAAAGGAATAATTGCACCATACACTAATTACACAATTGCATAGACCCTTTAGTGATACATGAAATAAGATGGGACACGAGATGAATATTTACAATAAACACACACATGTGTGAAAACATGGTGCAGGTGAAATTACAATATTTCTGTGTGGAAACGGCAAACTAAATTCAGATAAAATATTATTTGCGTTGAGCAAGTGATTCTCTTTACGATTAGAGTCATTACAGGCTTGTAACATGCCTGATGGCGGTAAAATCAAACATTACTGTGACCATGTAGTTAAGTACAAAAAGCATCAATTTACATGAAAAATACATTAAACCCTGAATGAAAAATATATAGAACCCTGAAATAAATGATTGCACATACAATGTTATACAAATAAGCTCTTAAAACGCAATGTTGACTTATACAACGACTTGGCTTTAGTCGGCCACGTGGTTATACGTAATTTTGCCGTAAAATATTCAAACACGAAAATTACCCTTAAATACATACATAAAAATAAAGCTCTTAAAATTGTGTGTAGCAATTATGCAGAAGTTACAATGAAATGCCATAAAAATAGGCAGATGGCATCTGATTCAAAATGCACGGGTCACATGACCTCTCTGACATCTTTCTCCTCCTTCTCCTAGATTAAGTTAAAATGCCACAAGGGCGTAAGAAATTAGTAAAGCGGAAGCATAGTGCTGGGGAAAATGTCTGGCAAAAACATACGCAAGCAAAGATTAACCAGTAAACTACATTGACTATGGAAACCTAAATCAGTGAACAAAAGTTGTAGCGCGCACGTGACAGTGTCTTACCTCGCCAGCTTTCCTTGACAGATAGTTTAGATACAAGTGTGGCAAGGACCTACCATGGCCGCCTATGGGGTTCACATAAGCGGAAGTGCTATGCACACAGAGTAAAATATTTGATATTGGAAATAAAATGGCACAAATTAAATTAAATATTGTTTTACATTTATATAATTTTGTTACGAATTTCAATATTATTTTATGTCTCTTTGTGATGGCGATCATGCCAGAATATTATGTGTTCTTAATCTTGGTGCCGCAGGCGCTTTGAATATTCATAACCAAACAATTAAAATTAGTACAAGTACTTTAAAACATTTTAAGACATATTAAACAATGTAAAGACAATGTAACACATTTTACCCTTAAATGAACATTTATAGGAAAGTTCAAAATTATCTGCCTCCTTGCACACGTACGTGACACGTGAGCACTATCATGGGTTCTAGCGCCACTGGCTATTAGCCGGCGTCACATTAAAGACCAAAGTGGTGTAATTTCCTAACAAGGGGTTGACATGGTCCCTTCTGCCATGGAACTATAGTTCATTTTACACCAGACCTCACCGCTTCTGTGCACCAACCAACAGGTACGAACTATGTGTTTCAGTTGAAGGATGGTTAAGCAGGTGACTCACTTAGAGTCAGATCAAGAAGTTCCAGAGAGGATGCAGCTCCGAATCTATTGTCTACATTCAAAATTCAGTTACACCACTCGATTGCCAAAGGGTCAAATAATATGTTGCGTTAAGTGAGGATTGCGAAGCATTGCGCATGGCAGGGGGATGGGCGCATTGCAATTTTGAGTTCGTTTCATAGCGTCTCATAACTTCCGCGTAGTATAACTTTTGACAAGGAGAAGCTACAATGCTCCGACAGCTCTTGTCAAGATCAATCGATTGCGTGTATAAAATCTTTTGTGTGGCATGGTTATAGTGAAATTGTATGAGTTTAATGTAAAAAAATTAAGAAAACTTAACACAACGTCGGCCTATACTCGTCAAAAAGTCAAATTGAAATACAAAAAATTGTATACGGTCGGCAAGAGCATCTCAAAAGCAATCCAGTGATACTCATATAACCCCATATGATCTAGAGAAGTGGTGCCGGGAACGTAAAAATCATCAAGGCGTCCGAGCGCGTCAGTGTAGACATATTCACGCAAAACAAATGGTAATGCTCCCAACACAGCCACACCCCATTTTTTTTGTGTTCCAGAGAGATGGCTGGCATCTTACTAGCAGGAGGCTTAGTTCTGTGAACACCACCATGGCTTTATGACTACGACTCTGATTATATTCCATTAGCTGTCCGACACATTTAATATCACCCTGCACCAACTACGCAGAAGTTTATCTTAGCTAACTAACAATTAACACTTAATTTCTCTCGACATTGATCTTATAATGGTATTTAATTTTTAACCTCTCCGACTGTCACATAGGTTTTTCCAGTGATGTTTCCACTTCATTGATCTGCTGTCTCCTACCGTCTAATCACTTCCTCTTTTGGAATGCATCCGTGGCTTCATTTGTTGCCATACCACCAAACAACCCTGCCGAAGCCATGATAAATGTGTCCCTTTTAACTTAGGGTAATAGCTAGACACCAACATACGTGGCTTGCCGTAAGATGCATCCCATGCTCCTGCTAAGACTGAGATACTAACATGCATGCCAAAGAGCCCACAGATCTGCGAAGGGCCTCACGCTGGTGTAGCAGTATTTAGGGGCCCGCCAGTTCTTTTATACTTTTATATTATAATGTTAGAGAAATGCCACATGGTAAATTGGTAGGAAGCAGCGTGTTCGTGTGTTCCTATTGGTGGATAGTGCTAACAAATATGTTGATTTTTTTTCTAAAATCTTCTGCCAAGTTTCACTTGACTACCTATATAAATATTATTCTACACTTGCATTCAAATTAATGTTAATTCATGTTAATGAGTGGGCTTATATTTCCAGCCAAGAAGTACATTTCATCATATGTCATCTTAATTAAAGAATCTTACAAACAGTAAAGTAGTAGTCGTGGAGGAACATAGGATTTTAGCTGGCTCAAGAGTTCCGGTGCGGTCAATGTTTATGTGAAGCCTAATTTCTTCCAGGGCAGTTGTACTCCCAGAGCATGTACAGCCGCCCAGAAGTGATGGCCACCCTGGAGGGACCAGCGTATGACGACGACTCCTATCTCGGATACTCCGTGGCTGTGGGCAACTTTACTGGGAACGGCCATAGTGATGTTGCGGTTGGAATGCCGCGAGGACTGCAGCTGGTTGGAAAGGTTTGTCAACATCCAACTCGTAAAAACACATATTATGCTTATTTTCAGTGGCATATCCAAAGAGAGGCTCTCCTTGAAGCATGATTTTACACTCTATAAATGAGATTATTCTTGCAACCAAGTACTTTGTTAATAGTGCAGTATTGATACATATTTTTAGTAGAACATGTTGTAGCAGGATATTTTAAGAAGTATTTAGGTCGCCTATCCACCAAGTACTGATATTTTGTGCAGAAATAAAACTTACGAAATTCAGCCCCCATAACCATGCTTTGCAGATGTCACATAAATGTAGGGCACTCGTCATAGTCTGGCGCTTTCCTTGGTGTTTGCTCAGTGTTAGGACATGTAAGTTAAATCCATTATTGCCATAACCAAAACCTCACTAACATTAAATATGTATGCAATTCTATTTAACTTGTGTTCATTAATGCTACTGCATGTAGACTTAACTAGGTTTTCTAGTCTGAACGAGCAATAAAAGTTGTAATGGAAAAAGTGTCACCAACAATTTCTCATAAATATGGCCATATTCATAACTCACTCGGAGTCCAAGGGCATGAGTAATATCACTTCTCACAAGTTTCTGCTGCTGTATCGGTAAGGTTCATGGCCAAACAAACCAAGCCCTCACTTTTCCCAGTTTCCAGGATTTTCCAGCTCGAGTTGCCACCCTGTGTTCTAAGATGTGTACAAGATATAAATTGTTTGAATACTGCAAGAATAGGTTTTTTTGTGTAAGGCATGGGCAGCATTATAGCAAAACATGTCCACAGATAATTAATGACGTTATAATCCTTCAGGTTACTTCCAAAATTTCTGAAACCTTGCAATGAAATTCTACATTCAGACTATTCCTCAACCTCTTGCAAACTTAGCTTAAAAGGGACAAAGTACTATGTGCGTAAAAAATATTTCTTCTAGGCATTAATTACCAAAACACCTAACTTCTCTGTTTATATATATATATATTAATTAAAATTAAATTGTATATTTTATTCATAAAATATAAGTAAAAGTTCAGTTCAACCAAAAATAAGCACTTTTATGTTAATAGAAGTATAAAATGCTTGTGATACATTGCTTATTTAGGAATCAACCAAACACGTCATACATGGGGTGATTTTTCGAAGCTTTGATTCAGACAGTGTACAGATACTGTGAATAGAATACGTAATGGGCAGCATACAATAGTGTAGCAAGTGTCGCTGTAATTTGTCTGTCGTCCCTCGTAGGTGGTTCTCTTCACGTGGAACCTCACCAACATCCAGAACATCTCTGGGGAGCAGCTGGGCTCTTACTTCGGCTACTCCATGTGTGTAGTCGACCTGGATGGGGATGGATTGGACGACCTAGTGATAGGGGCGCCAATGTACACAGACCTGTCCAACAATGACGGCAAATACGAAACAGGCCGGGTGTACGTCATCTACCAAGGCACTAAACAGGTGAGTCACTTGTGTAGTCATGGAAACATACCTCACTACTTTTTTTAAATATCAAAACAACAAAAATTAGTACATGGTAGAAAAGAATATTTATGTAATAATAAAAACTGCAATTACATAATTATTATATCTTTATATTGGTTGTGTCGACCAAGTTACATTGATTTCAATGCTAAGTAATAAGTGGTATTACTACTTTCAATTAATTCAAGTCAAATCCTTATATCATTACCCAAATTTACTTTTTTCTGCTGGTATTGTTGCAAAGGAGGCATATTTATTGACAAAAATTGCCTAGTTAAAAACCTCAGAATTTGTTGCTGTTAACGCAGTCAGTGAGTCAGGAATGCGTGTGTTAGTTTAGGGATGAGATCCCTTAGAAGAAATTGTGTCGAAGATGTATTTTGGATAGGGAAACAAGAGTTACAACAATTACAGTGTTTCAAAGTTAAAGGTCAAAAGAGGTTGTTCGTCTCTATTTAGGCAAATATTACCATCAAATTTCTACATTTACCCATTTTTTATAATATTGTTCAGAAATTTGACGTTTAATCTCAACTAGTTTCCGATATTTCTAAAGAAATTTAGTTTTGAATTTAATTTTAAAGTGTGCATAACTTCCATAATTTTAACTTTTCTAAAAAAAAATAAGATTTTGATTTAATTTTTATAAGCAATCTTTTCCTAAATTAACACACTCTGTCCTGACTCATCCTGTATTTGAACTGGCTACCACCAATAAGTTCCGCACATTAATGCTATTCATTACATTTACACTGAAGAGTTTGTGTCCTTTGTCTTAAAGCTTTAAAAACAGTTGTCATAATTAAAGTGGTACCATTATTGCTAAGTTCATTTTTATAAATGAAGTAGGTATTACAACTTTATATTGGCCATCAGTATTGATTTAAATGCAGATCTGAGGAAGTATTTGTTATCACCCATGACTCAGATTGCTGCAGAGCTAGCCATTCTCAGTTGCATTGCAAGATGGCCGCCACAGACGGACTACAGTTTGTGTCGTTCCGTATTTAAGGTTGTTTTGGCTTGTGATTAGTTCTAGCAATAGGTTTAAATATAGGTGGAGTAGTAGTTTGAGGTATAATTAGAGTTAAGATTAGTGTTTTATGTGGTAATTAGTTATAAGGAGGGAGTAGCGTCCGATTGTGTGCACGAGGCCGAGGCCTTTGTTATTGTACGAGGGTAAAGTGTGTATGGTGTAAGTTAGGACAGGGGGGAGGAACTGGGATCACTACAGGAACATGAGTGGAAGTGTGAGGAATGTACTGAGGGAAAGGGTTTAGTGGCAGTGGTAGGGAACAAAGTGAGGGTAGAGAAGGAAACACAAATAAGTGGAGAAGGAGGAAACTGGATTTGGGATATGCTGAGGGGAAGCTTTGTAGAGGGTGAGCCAGTGCCAATGGAAGTGGCTGAGGAGAGGTGGAAAGGGGAGATGGTAGATTTGATGAGCAGGAAAGAGAGGGAAATGATGCATAGGATTGAGAGGATGGAGGAAAACGTCAAGCATGAGATGGGTAAGAGTAGAGTAGAAATGAGGGTGGATAAGTTAGAGGAGGAGTTGGAAGATGTAAAGGGGGTGCTAAAGGAAAATGAGAGCTAGTCCACAGGAGGAAAAGCTGAGTAGAGAGGAAGAGTTAGGCAGAATGCAAGTAAGGCTGCAGAAGGAACTGCAGGAGGAAAGGCAGAGGAGGAGGGAGGCAGAGATAGAGGTGGTAAGATTAAGGAGGAGGATAGATGAGTTGGAGGCAGTAGAAAGGGATAAGGCAGTAGGAGACATAAGACAGCAAATAAGGTTAGAGGAGCAAGAAATAGTAGCAAGGGATAAGGTGATAGTAGTAGGCAGGAAGCAATCAGGAATAGAGGAACGGGAATCAGAAAGCAGGGAACAGGCAGTGGTAGAAGGTAGGAAGCAGTATGCTGAGGCTTGCAAGTGTAGGATTAGCAAAGATCAGCAAGCAGGAGAAAGTGGACAGTTCAGGGCCAGAGGGGAGAGAGGAGGGCTGGCCAAAGGGAGGCAAACAAGGGTGCTGCAGGAGGCCTGAGAGAAGGGTAGGCAGGTGGTTGGAAGAGCCACAAAGCAGGAACAGGTTGTAGGAAGGGTGCCAGAGGTAGTTTTTCTAGGCAGCTCTATTGTAAAGGGGGTGGAGCTGTGGAATATCAGGAAGGCAATTACATATAAAGCAGCATTTGGGGAGGGGGGGGGGCAAATACCAGGGATTTGGAGGAAAGGGTTAGTGGTATGAGAGGTAGCAGGGTGGCAAAGGTTGTTCTCATTCATGTAGGGGGAAATGACCTGGCTCATAGGGAGGTGGGGCAGAAGGTAGAGCGGGACCTCAGGGGATTGCTGAGGAAAGTGCAGGAGAAGTTCCCTGGAGCTAGGGCAGTAGTCAGTGGTGTGCTGGTTAGGAAAGGAGTATCCTATAGGAAGGCAGCGGCTGCGAGTGAGGTATATGAGAGGGTGTGTTGGGATTTGGGGGCTACATTTATAGCTAGTAGGAAATGGGTAGGCTGGGAAAGTGTAGGGAGGGACCAGGTTCACCTGACAGGACTGGGAAAGAGGATTCTAGGTGATCTGCTAGGTAGAGAAGTAGCTGGCTGCATGGAGATGGTCAGGGCAGAGCAGCAGTTGTTGAAATAGCAATCAGTTAGAAGCAAGGAAACGGAAGGGGAGAGAAAGGGAGAGGATAGCATTGATGAGGCCGCAGGGGTGGAGATAGGGGGTAAGCAATGTAGGATGGTAAAGCAGAGTACTAGTTTAAAGATAATGGTGGTGAACTGTAGGAGTGTGTACAACAAGCTGGAGGGCTTCTGGGGAAAGGTTGAAGGATATGGGGCAGATATAGTGATAGCTGTGGAGACTTGGCTGACTGAGGAAGTACTGAACATTGACTGTAGGCAGGATAAGTTCACCATCTTCAGAAAAGACAGGGATGGGAGAGGAGGAGGAATAATGATGTGTGTAAAGAAAGGGCTAAAAGGGGCGGTAGAATGGGTTAGTGAGGATGTCGAGGTAATGGAAATTAATTTGAGTGGTAGTAGTAATAGGAGTATTACTTTGCTAGCAGCGTATAGACCACCAGGACAGGGATGGCAGGCAAGAGATGATCAAGGAGAGGGTCGATAGACTAAAGGACAGGCAGTGGGTTGTTGTAGCAGGGGATTTGAATATGCCAGGGGTGAAATGGGTAGCATGATGCAGAGAATGACAGCACAGTTAGTCAACAGAGGATTAGTCCAGGTAGTAGAAACACCTACGAGATGGAATGAGGAGGGTGTTGGTTCAGTGCTGGATGTGGTGTTGGTTAGACCTAGGAATGCTTTAGTTGGTGCAATTGTATTGGATGGTATAAGCGACCATCATATCCTAGTTGTGGAAATTGGGATTGGCAGGATGAGAGAAGTGCAAATAGCAGAAAGGTTGGTGTGGCAGTATGGGAGAGGAGACAAGAAGGGGGCAGAAATATTCCTGAGAGACAGGTTTAAAAAGTGGTCTATGGAGGAGGATGTAGAGGGTTTATCGAGGGAGTTTAGAGGATTAATGGAGGTTATGTTGGAGAAATTTGTGCCAATGAAAAGGTTACGGACTGGGGGAGATCTGCCATATTATGGACAGGAGATTTTGAAAATGAAGAGGAAGTGCAGAAATTACATGCCAAGTGGAGAAATGAAGGGATGATAAGATCTAAAGAAATGATGAAACAAATGGGTAGGGAGCTTGAAAGGAAGATCAAACAGGCAAGGAATGCATTTCTGGGGAACATGGTGGAAGAAGGAAAAGGCAAGGAATGGGGGAAATTGTTTAGGTATGTTAGGAGGTTAATGGGAGGAGAGGAAGAGATCCCTCTGCTAACAGGACAACATGCGACAAATGACCAAGAAAAATCGGAGATGTTACAAGGACAGTACTTGTCAGTGTTTGAGGCAAAGGAGGGTTGGAATAGGGGGGTAAACAGGGTTCGGGGGGTGTTTAGTGAGTTTAAGATGAGGGAGTGGGAGATAGAAAAGGTAATTAGGAGTTTGGAGAGCAGTAAGGCAGGGGGACCAGATGGGATAGGAAACTTAACACTAAAGTTTGGTGGCAGGGAGTTGGTGAAATATTTAGATGTGCTGTTTAAAAAGTCCTTAGGAGAGGGTAAGTTACCACAAGATTGGAAGGATGCTATGGTGGT
The DNA here is from genome assembly GCA_029891345.1 of Dryococelus australis. Lineage (NCBI taxonomy): Eukaryota > Metazoa > Arthropoda > Insecta > Phasmatodea > Phasmatidae > Dryococelus > Dryococelus australis. The sequence goes on along the minus strand of CM056993.1, from coordinate 27,848,072 downwards.
ACCTATACACAAGCAGGGAGAGGATAGAGGGAGGCCTGGCAGCTACAAACTGGAGAGTCTCACATCAAGTACAGGAAAAGTAATGGAGAGGCTGGTGGTGCAGTACGTGGTGAGGGTTATGAACAATAGGAATTGGTTGGAGGAGTCCCAGCATGGTTTCAGGAGGGGATACTCATGTGAGATTCAGCTAGCTGGGTTATTAGAGGATCTGGTGCAGGTAGTTGATGAGGGGAAGCAGGTGGATGCCTGCTTCATAGATTTTGAGAAGGTATTTGATAAGGTGCCCTATGGGACATTGATGAGGAAAGTGGAGGCACTGATACCAGACAGGAGGGTAGTGGAATGGATAGGGGACTTTCTCAGGGGGCGAAGGCAGAGGGGGAAGTGACTGTAGGGAGACCTCAGATGGAAAAAACAGGTAGAGAGGATGGTTGCAAAGGGAAGAAGGGGTTCTGGGTATGCTGGGAAGGGTGCTGAATGGAGTGAGCTGTGAGGTGAAGGAGAAGGCATATGGCACAATGGTATGGCCAATGTAAGAATATGCTGCAGTAGTATGGGACCTGTATGTGGAGGTGGAGGTGCGAGAACTGGAAAAGTTGCAGAGAAAGGCAGCAAGATGGGTGAAGGGTAGGTGGAGAAGGCAGGGGCAAGATGGTGAAGAAGAAGGAAAATATAGGAGATGGGGTGGAGCTCATTGAAGGACAGGAGAAAAGTTGAACGGTTAGTCAGGATGTACAGGATGGTGAATGAAGAGGGAGGATGGGGAGGGCTACACTGCAAGCTAAGTAAGGGGGTGTTTAGAGGAAGAGGAAATAACAGTGAGAAGCTTCAGAGGGTGTGGAGGAGAACAGAGCAGGGTAGGCAGTCCATGCTTGTGAGGTCTGTGAGGGAGTGGAATATGTTGAGGGAAGAATTGGTATCTGTGAGAGGAGTTGGTAAATTTAGGAAGGAAGTGGAAAAGGAGTTGGTTGGGTGAAGGAGAGGTGAGAGAGCTCGCCACCGGGCGGTAGCCTAATTGCGAGTGTATGTATGTATGTAAGTACATACGATCAGTAAACAAAATACTCTCCAGTCATAAAAAAAGAAAGCATTAACCAGGCATTATTGCTACTAGTATAACACTGGCAGATATGTAGCAGCTATTTGATAAAGGGAATGTCAACAGGTCAACAGTTCTACAAAACAAAGGTAACATGAGTGAACTGGATGTCACATTAATTGTAATGTTGTCATGTCAGTTCACGTCCCAGATTGTGGATTTGGACTAAAAATCAATAACATTTGGCCCATGAGGCACAGGAAATTGTTAGAAAGTGGCATTAAGTATTTTTCAACACATTCTATGGCGTGGGACAGAAACTAGGAGGAAAAGCATCTTGTTTCCTTCATACCAGGCGAAGCTTTCACATGAGTTTACATAGACTAGCAGAGGACCCTTTAAGGTTTGGAATGTCCTCATTGTAGTCAGTGGTGCAAACAGGAGTGTTTCTGTGGAAGAGGGTGCCTCACCAGCGACTTGATGATAGCATCCCTTACCCCCTCGGAGACGGGTAACTCAGTGTGCTCTATTGATGGGGTTGTGCTGTGGTCTGCTTTGTAGTTCAGTCATCCTTCTCTCAACCCGTAGAGGAGCAGGCTTACTGAATGGGCATGTTGGAGTACTAAAAGGAGCGAAACCACTAACTGAGGGTGCCAGATGAGTAGGAAAAGTTGGTATGAAGGGAATATGATGCAGCCTGCAGGCAGGAGCACTGGTGAGGTGAAGGTGCAGGAGGATGGTGCTTCGGCAGTGTAGGAGGTAGTGAGGAGATGGCCCGAGGGGCCCTGAAGTAGCCTGGTATGTATAGGCTATTCACGGTAAAGTGAGCAGTTTTGAAAGCCTCCTTATTTGGAATAATAGTCAATAAATATGTTTTATTTTAGTCTGAGATGCTAACTTCCTAGTGCGGTGAAATATACACTGTGTTTATTACTTACGTGACAGTATTTATTAAAAAAAAGTTGTTGAAGGTTAAGAAGTGGCTGGAAGGAAAAGTAACTAGGGCGTCAAAAGTGCTCATTTTACCATGAACAGCCTAGAGGGTGATGACAGTGCCGCTAGCAGGAGTCCAAGATGTTGCTTCTGGCTATACGTTTGCTCTTTGATAGGCAGCTTCTTCTCTGCCCTCTCTGGGCACAAGATTCCTGCTCCACAGTTCTCCAAACCTGGGTAGCAACTATCTCCCAGTATGATGGCGGGTCATACAGCAGAGTAAGGCAGACCAGCGTGGTCAGTAAGTGCAAACAGGGCCTACGAGTGTGGAGGAGGATGAGATGGGTCTCCTGGAAAGACCGATTCACTCTCACATTGCCAATTTTCTGGTTGAAGCATCGTCGAGGCATAGTAGATCTCACTTTTGGTGAACCACTATTTTGATGTGGTCAAATTTGGCTTAATGAGCAATAGCTCCACTTGGCCCAGCCAATTTGACGCCTTGTGGTGGGAAGGTAAAGGGTTAAATGAGGTTTTCTGGGGCAGTGATGGTGAGGTCTAGGAATGATTATAACCGGTTGGCGCCAGACGCCGTCAAGGCAACGTCAATGTTGATGCAGCATCTCTTAACCTCGGGGTTGCGGGCCGTACGCCCGGACCAATCTCCTTGCCGTTGAAATGTACACCTCTGCTCCATTGATTACAGCTCCAGATGAGTGATTTTTTAAAATAAACGTTAGCCCATCTGTCGGCTATGCACTATTTATTGTTGATCTTGGCGGGAAAATTACCTATCTCTTACATTCCCATACGGGGGCTGTTGGGGCCTCCCACACACCCATACAATATGAAACAGAACTCATAAACACTTGCAGATTAAATGATTTACGTAAGCTGAGTAAGCGGGTATTGTAAGGGCCCGTCCCATGATATGCATGATGTAACCTAAATAAAGTATGTACCGCTCAATTCACAGTCATATTTATTACGTTGAATTACATTCCCTTCAATGAGGGCACTTTTCATTAACACTTTTGTAACCGGCCATGCGGTATAACTGACGAAATGACTTACGACAAACAATACTGGTTACTTGCACACTAAAGCTCTCCGTAGCGATGCTATTCCCGCAGGGAGAGGAGGTGGCTTACCAGGCGGCTATAGCAACGAATGGATCCAGTATTACATTATGTCTATTGTAGCTGATGTCCAGATGCAAAATATATTGAAGGCCGCCCGGCGCGCGCGAGAAAATGCCAGAGCTCACGACACGCACTCCACCTTCGTTGGTTGCTACGCACTGATTGACTTTCTGCTCGACATGCAGGCTCGCCTTGGTTTACCCTCACATCAAAACAGGACTACTTTCTGTCATGCCTTGCACTGCCTGCAACTTGCTTAACAACTAAATAAACGTTTAAAAAGCACAAATATAATCCTGTAATACAAAACCCTTGTGAATGGAACGGACAAAGCACTGCATGAATGAAGGAAATAAATAATGATACATAACTCTTGCATTGTAAACAATTAACACTGAAATAAAACAAACACGTTATAAATCCTTGAATTAAAACATCAATCATATCTTTAATTAGGTCTTTACTGGAAGTTCAAAATGCTCGGCCTATTTCATCCTCCTACGCAGCATCTCCATGGCAACCACCGGCTGCTCTGCATCGGCGTGCCTTTGCAATTGCACTGCGCCTGATCGCTCCAGTGACCGGGTGCACGCTCTACGCTGCGCAGGGTGCACAGCCCTGCTGCTGCGGCATTGCAGGCTACGGCCAGACAAACGGTCTTAGGGGTAGGAGCACGTGGCTCACATAAATTTGTTATGGATGTAAAATCCAAATCTAAATTACTCAAAAGTTTTGCAATAATAACTGAAACAAGAAGTGTAATTTGTTCATTTGGAAAATATTTTGTTAATACAAACTACATATGAACCCTCACTTGCTAATGAGTAATGCCATAACCTTATAGCCAGGTGATTTCATTTTGTGTGTGATTGTAAGTAATCAGATATACATCACGGCAAGTACAACCTGCCAGTAAAGATTAAGTAGAGTGCGTATTTGCAAGAACCTTGAGGTAGAAGCTCTTAAGGCATGAAAGAGCAAATAAGACAAGACACATTATAAACTATATTTGGTTTTAGTAGAGTTTTCACTTGAAATAAAGAAACAGTTTAAACAAAGAAAATTAAAAGAAAACAGCTCAGACCATCAGCTAAGAATTCAAATTGTTCTCTACAATACACTTTCACAATTTCATCAGTTTGAACAGAGTTTGAAGGAACATCAGATTTTTCTCTATGGGAGTTCAGAAGTGTTGTAATGCTTTGGTAAACTTCATTATATACTCTGTTGAGTTGGTGGATGGTTGGGTACATTATAAAGTGGTTTCTGGTCAACTCTACTAATGTCAAATGGGAAAATAGCTAAAACCAACAACTCTGATTGGAAATATTTACAAAAGTGCAATTACTCCTCAGCTATCTTCAACTGTACAGTGTAAAACTACATTTATAGAAGAATTAGGCCTGCGGATTGTGGGGGTCAAGTCAGTGGACCAGTGTCATTCAGTTACGTAACCAACTTTTGCTTTAAAAAAAAAATATCATAAAAGGCATTATCTCGAATGTCCAGGGAACTTACTTTTGTTAAATAAGTTAAAAGTCAATCCTCTTTACTAAAGTGAGCGACTCTATTTCGCATTTTGCAATACTGGTATCATTATCACATAAAATAGATTTATGTGACTCATAAAATGTATAAAAATGATAGAGTTAAAGGATTTGCATTATCAATCTGTCATATTTTCAAACTTAATGACAGTTTTTAAATGAGTCTATTGTTTATGGTCTCTTGTTCTTCTGTGCATTAAAGTCAGTACGATCTGTGAGGAAATGGTTGTTATTACAGAAAAAGTTCACACGGTCTGATGTAAGGGATGGCACCAACTCAAAGTCAAGGTTTGGACTGGCACTGTCCTCTCTTGGAGACATCAACAAGGATGGCTTTGGAGGTAAGATGACCTACATTTAAAAATAACTAACATAAAAATGTTGCATGAAAAAACCTTGTAAATAATGGACTATGAAATGTACTGAAATTTTCTGTTACAAAAGTACATATAAGTGCTTCAAATTTATTGAGTCCCTGGGGCCACGGCGGCTGAGCTATTAGCACCCTCGACTCACACCAATGCGAATCGGGCTCAATCCCCGGCCGGGTCACCGGATTTTCGCAAGTGGGAATCGTGCCGGACGATGCCACTGGTCGACAGGTTTTCTCGGGGATCTCCCATTTCACTCGCCGCTCCATATTCACTTCAATCACCCTCATTGGCTCTCAAGACCTCACTGTTAAGAGCCGCCCAAATCTCTTTACTTTATTGAGTCCCTAAGTTAGGATATACAGCAATGTGTCATGGGTGCAGTCTCTGACGCTGGGGAGAGAGGAATAGATAACCAAATGGAAGGTAGAAGATAAAATTTCAGAAACTTTTGGGCTGGAAGCAACTGGGACGTGTCTTGGAAAAGAACCAGGTTACCAGTCCATAAGGGTGTGCATGGGCCACGTGGAGAGCAGGAGATCTCTGATTCAGTGTCGTGGTGTTGCCTTTGTGGTAGAGACTGAGAGCACCTGGAATTTTCTATTCCATTTTATTATTATACCAATTGTTGCCACAGCTCTCCCAGTGTTCAGGCTCTGAGAATGCTTCTAGTTACGCTATATGTACCTCTTGGCCTGGATTAAGAGTAATCACCAGGACTTTGAGCCTACATGATTGGCCACCGAGACTGTGAGGGTCAAACTGCCTGTCACAGCAGCAGTGGCGTTTATTCCATAGATGCTTCTCTTTTACATATTGGAGATGTTTGACCCTTTGTAGTTTTCGCCACAACTTTAGATTTGAACACATTTAAATCTGAGTTTCCCGTTTCCGATTCGAGAAACAGAGTTTTCGTAACTCCTGTACTGTACACGCATAGTGCTGCTATCTAGTATTTATTTCCACAAATGGGAGCGACTAGCGATGCAGCGAACTTGCAAGCGAGTTCATAAGGGTAAGCAGTAGTTCTGTTTGCGTACTCCAGTCTTCATTTTTCTTTGGAAAGTGGATGAAAGTGATCGGGAAAATGGGAGTCTTCTTATAATTTTTAATATGCTCTCTAAATACATAATATTCAGTTAAATTATTATTACATTAATTTCATTTCCATTTTTATAACTAATGTTAGGTATTATAAAACGGTAAATACATGTGGAGGGTAAGCAAAGTTGGAAGTTTCGTTTGTTAGTAGAAATTGAAAATGGAACCACAGTTCGGCAGTAGTAAATGTTATCTAAAACACTCAAATATGTGGGGCTATTATATGGCTTAGCCTGTAAAAAACTCAATACACGCCACTGCACAGCAGGATGCATTCACTCACCCTTATGGCAGGCAGACAAGAGAAACCTCAAGGTACTATTCAGTATGAATAGATCCCTCAGAGTACCCTTAACAGGTCGGCCAGCGTAAATAGAAAATTCTAATGATTGTCCACACCATTTCATACCAAGTTATATAACAAGGTAAGTATTACATTTTCAACATGTTGTTTTCAAGGATATTTGAGTCTAGAATAATACATCATGCAGCAAGTTGAAAGCAGCCACTATTGTGGTGTCATGCAGCAATCAAAATATCACATGCAATAATAACATTATTTCTGACCAAGGGATGAAAAGGCAGTGGCCGAGGAGTCGACACACCACTGTTGCTTAAATCATAGCGTGGGCTGCAGTCCCATCACTTGAAAAGCACGAGGCTGAGATCACATCACCAAAATGTCTAGGTTGTGTAGCCGGGGAACCGCACTAGGCAGTGAAGTATGGTACTTATGCTATAAAAAAGCTGAAAGTCAGGAGTAAATTTTCAAAACCAATTACATCGTGTGGAAGTAAGAATTGTAGAAGACAGGGTCAGCACATTCCTTTATGCACAACAGTGACTGTACGATGTTCCAAACTCGCGACATGACCAGTCAATAATTATCGAAAAGCCATATCACAGAGTTAAATACAATGGAAAATTACACATTGCATTTAAACATAATTAACGTAATGACGAAACAAATAAAAGGCACGACATTAAATCAATTACAATAAAGGTAGCAAACAAGTGTAACACATTGCAGCCAGGAAAATCAAAAGTTTGATACAAATATTTTACATTATTACGATACTAGTGCTGCCACCTATCCTAGCGGCGGACAGACACAATCGTAGAGACACAAAATAAAGTTGTTAAAATATTAACAACGTGTTACGATACTGACAGTTTTTTTTTGCACTGTTTATGGCAAATGAACATGAGCTATATTATCCAGTATGGTTCAGAATTAATACAAAGTGTAGAGTAACATTAAGAAAAGATATTAAAATACAGTGTACACTCTTAATACAGTGGTAAAATGAGTGATTTGAACAAATTGCTAAAATGAACATAATGACAGTATTCATTATAAGTTACAGGTACTGCCCGCTGAAGTGAGAAGCAGTAGATATATAAATACATAATATAGTATATTATGATTTTACTACTTGTCAAACAAGAGTGAAATTAAAACAATATTTTTATTGCCAGCGATAAAGGTTATAAATGCCAATAACCTTAACACACATTTTTTTTTTGGCTTGCACAATTAAATTTTTATTTTTACATTAACACAAATGTGGTGTTCTGACTGGGAACAAGGAAAGATCATAAAAAAAGAATAAAATAAAACGGGCTTTGCAAAAACGTGTATTGCTAGAAAAGAAATAGGAAAAAAAAAAATAGGTTAGGAGAAATCATGCCATAGCATTGCTCAATACTCACTTCCAAACTGGGGTACTGTGGCTTCCCATCAAGCTGTTCCAATGCACTGACATAAATACTTCAAATTTCATACAAATACACTCAGACTTACTTGACGTAGGAAACGTATCAGGTAGTTGATTGTTACAAGGGGCTGTTACCCTTAAGATCCCTGTGAAGCTGGAATAATGTACACAAACACATTGGTTTCCAGAAAAATGTCAATTTTATTTGCGAAAAATTCAGATGAGATGGTACAGCACTTAAGCGGGTGTGCGGCACGAGGCTCCGCACTGACCAAAGCTGTATCACAAAGGCGTCAACGGACACGACAAAAAAATTAGATGTATGTAATGTCGGAGGGGCTGTGAGAGCGCTCCGGAAAGGAGGTGTACTCGGGGGTGCACGAAGAAGTTAAATAAATGGTTTCAGTATGATCACAAGTCTATTGCAGCTACGTGGTTTTATAGTACAAAAGATGCTTAACTCCCAAGCCACATGACGCGACCTGCCCTGATGCTTGTTACTGTCAGACTAAAGAAGGGGTGGCGTGGCGGAGGTAATGGGAATTGACTGCCGCCCTCCAACTAAGAATATCCAGTGAGAAAAACAAAATTAGTGAAATGAAACATATAACATAACCCTTGAAAAAATACATTACATTTTGCGAGACATGATCTGTTGTTTACATTGACATACAAAAACGTGATAAAAATAACATGGCAATAATTTTTATAACATTTTTTAATTTAAAAAATGAGCCTTTGCTGTTACTTGAAAAAGAGAACACACACATAGAACACTTTGAAACAAGGAGAGAATAATTATGCATTAATTAAAATGTTTCAAATTAATATAAAAATTACGTTAGTTTGCCAAGAAAATTTTGGCATGGTTCAGTTAATAGTTAAAGTGTTCCACTGTGGGAGTCAAGACACGTGTGTCTAATTTGTTATGCATGGCACTGGTTAAAAGTGTTTTTAATTATTGCTGTTTCTTTATTAAGCATTGCCTGCTGCTCTAGTTAGTTTCCCATAAAGTTACGGGATTACTTGGTTCTCAGCGAACACTTGTTCGGCACTTTGCACCTTTGGTAATCTGCTACTTGTGCAGGGCTTTTGTCACATCCATTTCCTGTGTTGTTATTAATTGCGATAGTAATTATAAAGAATTGATCTACTTTGTTGATGCCATTTACACAAAATTATGCCTTGTGGCATTGAAAGTTGTTACACTGACATAGGTAGCACAAGTCGGGCATGTGGTCTCCGGTCTTGCGGTGTGTGGCGACTACCTTAAGTAGATAGTTTCTACCTGCTCTGTTAGGTGGGGTGTGCTGGTCGACAAGAGCTCTAGGGGAAGCCGCAGTCAGCTTCAATATATTGATATTGTTATGAATGGTGGGCGTGCATTCTCTACTTCTAGATTTTGCTGTTGGCGCTCCATACGATGGCCCTAATGAAAGAGGAGCTGTATATATCTACCATGGCTCTCGAAGTGGAGTCACAGAGAAATACTCCCAGAAGATACTTGCAGAAGATATCCTGTCCACTTTGTCAACTTTTGGATTCTCTGTATCAGGAGGGATTGACTTAGATGAAAATGAATACCCTGATGTTGTGGTGGGAGCATACGAAGCAAACACTGCTGTATTTCTCAGGTAGGTAAATCTGCATTGTTAGGCTAACCATCAACTTGGTAATTGCATGTACAAAACATCTGAGATCATTGCACTGTAACATACGAATTTTTGTTTTGAAACACATGTTCGAACATAACTTATACAAAATTTGTAATATCACATAGTTAATAAACAGAAGTTTTTCCATATCCGAACACACTTAAAATGCTACAAAAACTTAGTTGAGTTCTGCAGACAGCATTTACATGTAAGTGTTTAAATATAAAACATAAGGTTTATTGGAAATAAATGTCCACAATGCTCGCCATCTGCTCAGAGTAACAGGAAGCTTCAAAATAATTGTGTTGTACCTGCAGGTATCATAAATCATTTTACTGTGTTCTGTGTAATATGTAGAAATAGCATGGTTAATGGGTAATTTTGTCACATGTATTCAAGCTGGGACATATGACAGCAAAATTGTAATGTGGTGAATATGTGGGGGTGGACACAACTTGAAAACAGACTTTAAGTCACTGATTGGAAAATTTTTTCCCAGTGACCAATTACTGGATGTTGTGGCAACCTGACTGGAAGTCATCATCAACACCTTCAATCACAGTATCCTGTATAAAGGGTGACAATTAGACTGACAAACTTCGGGAGGTGATTCTTCATGAAAACGTAGAAGAAAGATATATGTGACACTTTATACCCAAACCGAATATTTAGGGAGGTACGGGCCCTTAAAATAATAGATTTTTATCTATGCAAAATATTGGCTCTTACGTTGAAGGTCCCGATAACATACAATAATGTTCTGAGAGTTGTCATTGTGTTTTACTTCGTTACCAATATTTTGCACTAATAACAATTTAATACCTCATTTTTTAAGGGCTTATACCCCCGTTAATATTCGGTTTAGGTATAAAGTGTCACACAGGTTTTCCTTTTACTTTTTCATGAATAATCACCGACCAAACTGTGTCGGTCTGGTTGCGAATCGTCCTGTATATATATTAAGTTGCACAGGAAGTCAATTTAATGATGTACACTATGCATGGCACAAAATAGAATCCAATAAATGACATCCTTTATGTGGTAGAAGAAATCATTCATTGTTAATACTATGTTCTATTGTCTCATAATTAACTGTTACAAAAAACATTGAAAGTAAACACATTTTTATTGGTCTCTGCATATGACAGAGCAATATACTGATACTTGTACAGACCGAAACAAAATATTTGTTTGTTGCAAAACCTTAATTTATATTTTTATCTATGACTGAAAGGATTAAAAGAGCTTTGGAACCTCAGGTTCTGTATCTGAATCTTAGGGAGGGCTTGGATATGTGTGTGTCATTTTCAGGTGTAAAATAAAGTTAATTAATTTTTATTTGTAAGCTAACTCTTCCCTGATCAATCTCACGGCACACTAGCTGGGTGTTTATAAGCCCAGTGCAATAACATTTCTGACAGTTTGCTGGTGGATGTGTATGGATGAGCTCTGACGGGTGCTGTGTGTTTGTGTAGGAGTCGGCCTGTGGTGAATGTAGACTCGTCTGTGACCTTCATGTTGGACCAGAAGCAGATCAGCCTGGAGGAGAAGAACTGCACACTGCGGGGCGGCATGCAGGTGACGTGCGTGGAGCTCAACGCCTGCCTGCAATACAACGGTGTCGGTGTGGACAACAGACTGAGTGAGTGGAGTGAAGAGTTTCGGGTGGCTCTTAACGAGGTCTTGAGATGCAGGTGAAGTGAGATGGATATGGAACACTGTCAGAATGCAAAGGTGGCGTAAATGGGAGATCTCAGAGAAAACTTGTCAACCAACATCATTTGGAATGATTCCTACATGCCAAAAATGTGGGAGTGACTCCACCAGGAATCGAATCTGGTTATCCTTGGTGGGAGGCAAGCACTATCGCCTCTATGTCAATTGTTGAAAAACCCATGAAATTATGTTTTAGGTTATGATTAAAGTTTTTTTTTAATCAGCACATATCCATTTTTGTGGCATTGTCATCATTCATGCACAAATAAAGGTGTATTCTGAACCACTGTTAACATGGAGTTCGTTTCTCAATCTTTAAAAGTCCAGAATAATTAAGTAGACCTAATCATAAGGCTCCAGATTGTGAGTTCAGAGTATGTGTTCAACTGAAGAAGCCAGGGATGTAATAATCCTTTGAATACTGTAGACACTGTAATAAAAATCAATGACACATGTGTATGGGGCACAGCGTACACAAGAATCATGTCTAGGATTGCATAACAAGTGTTGACTGATTACCTGCTTCCAGTTTAGGAACCTCAAAAGTGTCTATCATGGGAATAGTACTGAAGACTAAAACTTTAGTAGGTGTTTGCTTTATAACAGTTTTAAATACTTGTATTATAAGAACTGGTCACATCAAACAATCATGCAAGATTCAGTACTGTTGGATACAACTTAAGTAGGCCTATTTCTTTATGCAAAAGTCTTTACTTTAAGTGTCTCCTTTTGAGTTTTTCTGAAGTACGATACATACTTTAATGTGTTCTGTCCTCAGAAAAGTAATCAGAGCTGTTCAAACGACAGGCACACATGGGAATGAACATGGAACTTTTGAGTCCCTTGCAGCTGACATACATCACCGTTTTGAATATTAAGTTATAGGTCATTGTTTGTCATGCCAACTGCAGTTACAACTACTACTAGTGTAAAATGTATGTGTGATAAATATGTGTGAAGCCTTTAACCAACATGGCACCTATTCTCATAAGCACCAATGTCTTCATTACCCAGGGATATATTGTAATGGAAACAACTATGAACATAGATAGACGATAAATTGCTAATTATAATTCAAAATAATTCTTAGTCAGCTGTAATACTTAATATAGGTATAGGCTGTTCACAATAAAGTGAGCACTTTTGAAATCAACCTTAGAAAAAACATCACTGCACTGGATAGGCTGGCTGGTCTACGTTGTTTAAACCAGGGATTGGCCCTCCCATACCTGGTTTCCTCGCTGGTGAGGTAGACAATGATGAAAGGGTGGTGGCTGTGTTGTATATGAATGGGGGCTGTAAACAAAGAAGGGAAAGGGACTGGAGAGGGAGGCCTCTCCAGGCATCGGGTGGCTTGAGCTCTTTCCTGTGGGGTCAGGCTATAGAGTGCAGTTGGCGTTTAGTTACACGCTCGTCTGGCGGCGATTAAAGCTGCTTTTTGTTCTTGCCTTTGAGCTCCACTCCTACAAGTGTAGAGGGCATATAGGTGAAATTGATTCCGTGTACCAAGTCTTGCCAGAAGTGAGCAGGCGGTGAGCATGGATGATCTCATCAACGTGCGTGAAAGCACAGCCTTCACAAGGGAAGAGGGCCGACAGCCGCTAGGGTGGACTGACGGTTTTTCCCTGAAGACAGGACATGGTGAATTATAAATGAAACCCTCGATGAAACGTATTAACATGTTTGATTACTCTGCATCACTAACGCAAACTCGTTGGGGCTCGGCCGCCAGCACGTGGGTAGTGTGGTGACGGTCTATACACAGAACCGGCTAGGACAGGATTGGGCACGAGATACATGAAAGATACATGAAACAAGATTGGGCACGAGATGAGTATTCATAATAAATGTCGTGGATGCTGCTGGATGTAGTTTGTAGCGGACCACATGGTGCAGGTGGGATTGCAATATTTCTTTGTGAAAACGGCAAATTAAAGACAGACAAAATATTATTCGGAACGAGAAAATTATTCTCTTTACGATTTAAGTGATTGCAGGCATGTAGCATGGCTGATGGCAGAAAAATTAAACACGAAAGTGACAGCGTGGGAAAACATAAAAAGCATCAATTTATGTGAAAATTACACGTAACCCTGACAAAATTGAACATAGAACCCTGAATAAAATATTGCACATACAATATTTAATAAATAAGCTCTCAAAACACAATGATGGCGTATACAAATACTTGGCGTCGGTTAGCCACATGGTTATACGTGATGTTGCCATAAAATATTCAAACATGGAAAATACCCTCAAATACATACATGGAAACAAAGCCCTTAAAATTGCACTTAGCAATAATGCAGAAATTACAATGAAATGCCACTAACATAGGTGGATGGCGCCTGATTCAAGTTGCACGGGTCGTCAGACCTACCTGACATCTTTCTCCTCCTTCTCCTCGATTAAGTTAAAAATGCCACAAGGGCGAAATAAATTAGTAACGTGGAAGCATAATGCTGGGGAAAATGTCTGGCGAAATGTACGCAAGCAAAGGTTGACCAGTAAACTAAATTGATTATTGAAACCTTCATCAGTGAAGAAAAGTTGTAGCACGCACGTGACAGTGTCTTACCTCGCCAGCTCCCTATGACAGACTTTCCAGAGGCAAGCGTTGCATGGACCTACCATGGCTGCCTATGGGGTTCACATAAGCGGGAGTGCTATGCACGCTGAGTAAAATATTCTATTATAGAATTAAATTAAATTAAATATTCTTTTGTATTTTATAATTTTCTTATGAATTTATCGTATTAATTTAGTGTCTCATTATGACGGCGTTCACGCTGGAATATCAGTGTTCTTAATCTCGGTGCCGCGGGCACTTTGAATTTCATAACCAAACAATTTAAAAAAAGCAACAAACACTTTAAAACATTTTAAGACATGTTAAACCCTGCAAATACAAATACAAATACAAAACACATTTTGCACTGAAAAATAATGTTTATGTGAAAGTTCGAATATTGGCCTCTTTGTGCACGTGCATGACACGTGACACGTGCATGGTGAGCATCGTCATGGGCTCTAGCACCGCTGGCTGTTAGCCGGCGTTAATGTCAATGGCACCTTCCATTTCAGAAATATTTGCGGTGCAAGTTTTAGGTTATTCACTTGGTATATATTTAAAATTTGACCAACTGGCTAGCACCTTCAGTCAACGAAAGAAAGTAAGTATGCTGGTATGAATTTGATGATTACAGACCTGAGGGTTAGTGAAGTTTGCAAGGGTTTATGTACACAATCACACACCTGCATTTAAACAAATCCTGAATACATTACCTTAGGTAATTTCACTAAACAGGATGAGAATGATAAGAAAGATATTTTGCTAATAAGGACAACTAATAAAAATTAAATTTTTGAAGTTTTCAGTATTTTAATATTCATTTATAATTACATTAGAAAATGAAATAGATTTTCGTTAAATGGCAAGACAAACAGGATAATACAAATTATTTGAACATCTTGATTATTTGTTTAGGAATATAACTAACATAATTATGTTTTTTTTTTTTTTTTTGCAGGTTTCCTTGTACAACTGCTGTTGGATTCTAAAGTTCCAAAGAGTCCACGCATGTATTTCCTAGAACATACAAACAGAAATGCACTCAACTTATCGTTCACACTAGACAAGAATGTGCGCTACTGTCGCAACTATTACGTTTTCATCTTGGTAAGCATATTTTGTAAGATTAAAATTTTAGGAAAGTACGTAATTAATACTTATATATGCTATTTCACAGGCTTCCTAGTACATCTGGCAAAGATTTTCAGAAGCCAGACTGGTGTTGGTTCATGTCCTACATATGAATGATTCAATACATGAGCACCAAATTTGTAAACTTGTATGTTCACAGCTCACTGTAATTATGAAGTGATGCCGTCGGGTAAGACACGAGACGAACTACGACACAAATAATTACTAGTAATTTGGGTGCCAGCGGCGCTTCCCAATCACTGCACTATTGAGACTCAAGGTTCGCAGGGATGCTGTGGGTTCTGTGCATCCGTCTCACATGTGCGTTCTTATAGACACATAGGCAATACTAAACTTTTTACTAAACATCACTGGAATAAACACTTAATATAATATATGTGGCTAGGACACTGTCACTATTGAATGAAAGAGCTAAGTTCACTGCAGACTTATTTTTATTGTTATTATGCATACACATCAACGTGTCAATGAAATTATGATTATCTCTGTTATGACTAGCCAATTCCGCTTGGATGCTTCCCAGCCCGCAATTACTCTAGCAAATGCCTAGATGGATGATCTCACCGAGGTGCGTGAAAGCACAGCCTTAACAAGGGAAGAGGACCTACAGCCGCTAGGGTGGACTGATTGTTTTTCCCTGAAGACAGGCCACGGTGAATTACAAATAAAACCCTTAAAACATATTAACACGTTGATTACTCGGTATCACTAACGCAAACTCGTCGGGGCTCGGCCGCCAGCACATGGTAGTGTGGTGACGGCCTATACACAGAGCCGGCTAGGAAGGAAATAATTGCACCATACAATAATTACACAGTTACATAGACCCTTGAATGATACATGAAATAAGATGGGACATGAGATGAATATTCACAATAAACACACACATGTGTGAAAACAAGCCTAGGTGGTGCAGATTCCACTGGATGAAGTTCGTAGTGGACCACGTGGTGCAGGTGAAATTGCAATATTTCTGCGTGGAAACTGCAAACTAAATTCAGATAAAATTTTATTCGCATTGAGCAAGTGATTCTCTTTACGATTAGCGTGGTTACAGGCTTGTAACATGCCTGATGGCGGTAAAATCAAACATTACTGTGACCGCGTGGTCAAGTACAAAAGCATCAATTTACGTGAAAAATACATTAAACCCTGAATGAAAAATACATAGAACCCTGAAATAAATGATTGCACATACAATGTTATATAAATAAGCTCTTAAAATGCAATGATGGCGTATACAAAGACTTGGCTTCAGTTGGCCACATGGTTATATGTGATGTTGCCGTAAAATATTCAAACACGAAAATTACCCTCAAATACATACATAAAAACATAGCTCTTAAAATTGTGTATAGCATTTATGCAGAAGTTACAATGAAATGCCATAAACATACGTAGATGGCGCCTGATTCAAAATGCGCGGGTCGCTTAACCTCTCCGACATCTTTCTCCTCCTTCTCCTCGATTAATTAAAAATGCCACAAGGGCATAATAATTAATAAAGCGGAAGCATAATGCTGGGGAAAATGCTTGAAAAAAACGTATGCAAGCAAAATTAACTGGTAAACAAAATTGACTATGGAAACCTAAATCAGTGAACAAAAGTTGTAGTGCGTACGTGACAAGTGTCTTACCTCGCCAGCTCTCCTCGACAGACTGTCCAGAGACAAGCGTTGCACGGACCTACCATGGCCGTCTATGGGGTTCACATAAGCGGAAGTGCTATGCATGCCGAGTAAAATATTTTATTAATGAAAATAAAATGGCACAAATTAAATTAAATATTGTTTTACATTTCTATAATTTTCTTATGAATTTCAATATTATTTTAGTGTCTCTTTATGACGGTGTTCATGCTGGAATATTAAGTGTTCTTAATCTCAGTGCTGTAGGCAATTAAAATTTTTTAACCAAACAATTAAAAATAGTAACAAACAATTTAAAAATGTAACAAAGCACTTGAACAAGTTTTAAGACATATTAAACTCTGTATATACAAAAGAACACATTTTACACCGAAAAATATCATTTATGTGAATGTTCAAAATTATTGGCCTCTTTGCGCACGTGTGGGACATGTGACATGTGCGTGGTGAGCGATGTCATGGGCTCTAGCGCTGCTGGCTGTTAGCCGGCGTCAAACAACTCCTCCCTCGAAGACCAAGACGGTGTGAACAATGCAACATTGCTCTGACGGGCTCCGCCCGGCTGGTTGCCAATTGAGGGCAAAGAAAACATGGCCTCGGAGATTGTCGGTTTCTTTGGCGTTTGCAGGGAACAACAATGTGGGTACGGGGTGGTGACTCGGCTCGCCTTTTGCGAGTGCTGCGTTACAGTTTGTTGACACTTGGCATCACACTCACTGCCCTACTAGTTTCTCCAAACCCTTTCAAACACTCTTACCCTACTAGGCTTTCCCCTGTGGGAACTGGAAAGCCTCTGAAAGACGTCTCGCCTTCAAATGTGGTATCAAAATTTACATTTACACATCTGTTACAATCGGTTTCACTTGTGCCTTGGGGAAACCCCTTAAAACTCAACTCACTGGCACTGATTGTGTTGTTACATTTACATGTGCACTTATGTTACCATTTTCTTTGTGTACACTTGGAAACCCCTTAAATTCACTCTGATTCATTGTGTTGTTACAAGCATTGACAGAAAAACCCAGAAATGGTGTTGCTATACTACTTGTTTCCACCTCATCACTACTAGGTGTTGAGTGTTCTGTCGGTGCAAAACCCTTAAATGACAGTTCATTCCCTTGGCTGGGTGTTCCCGTGTTAGTGTTGTTGTTTTCCTCAGTGTACGTGTTGATATTTCCCTGTGTACTCTCTGGTGAAATTCTCCGAACACGCTGCGGTACTGGGCGTAACGTTGTTTCCTTGTCTCTCTTCCTTACAGGAAGAGAGACCAATTTTTTGTGGCAGTCTATTGAAACATATTGCTACATTTGTAACAGGTTACTGTCCTGTTCTCTCATTGTAGTTCTCAGTAAACACCAACGAACTAGCTCTGAGTGAGTTGGAGACTTTGACTACATAAGTACAAAATAATGAAAGTTTGTTTATACCAGGATAGCCAATAAATAAAAGAAAAAAATTTAAATGTTTACTGGAGATTTATTGTCTTCTCGGCAAAACAAACTATTGACACTCGCAGCTGACGAACAAACAAAAAAAAAAAAAAAAAAACAAGACAGAATGGCAGCCTTCATAAAACAAAACTTTTCACTTCAAGAGTTAATAATAAATAAGTTTACTACTTCAAGAATTATGAAGACGAGAGAGAAACATTACTTTTCTCTCCCGGCACCTTATTGTTGACTCCCCGCACCGACAGAAAATAAATTTAATTGCTATTTGAACTGAAATGTCCGAAATATAAAAGAAGGTTAAAGTTAAAGTTGTGGGCGCTGGTCGGTGCGAGTCACGTGATCACACGTTGCAGGCTGTCCGACTGACAGCTGACAAACGATCGTGCTGCGACAAACTGTTGTGATACCTGAGAAAGGTCGCGCTTCCTTATAGTCAGCTGAAGGTGACCTCTGTTATTTTCCTCGTTTCACAATGTCGTGCCTTGCTGTGGCGATGTTTTTAGTTTACTAACCCAGTGAAAAGGAAAGGATGCGCTATCGTTGTTGATGACATCTGTTGTTTACATCTGTTACTACTGATGAAATGAGGAAAGAAAAATAACAAATTTGGAAACACGAAAATATATGAAATACAAATAAGTTGTCATTGCCATGACCTTTCACATATTTCGTGAATTGCTATCCTAGAAAACATAGACAATTGAAATACTTCCCGAATATACTAATTATATATATATATATATCTAGCTGCAATGCTACACATTTAATAAGCCACCCAAAGATCTACATTCCACAGATAACTGCCATTAATACTGTAGATACTTAAGCCATTCTGTTTTTTTTTTTTTTAATTATGTACTACAATATGGGGTTTAAGTTTTTCCCCAACTGTTGATGTCAGGTGTGTTCAAGACTCTGCAGCTGCTGTAATTGTTTGATTCTATGTGTGACTTTGTTCTATGTGTGACGTACCTAACGCTACTTTGGTGATTGTCAGGTAGTCATGACAAGCACAGTGCCCTTGCTTGCAGTTGATTGGTTATCTGGTGTATTGTTGTGAATGGATGGTTATAGCCTGACGTGCGAGACAAGCTAACACCCCTGGAAGCTGAAATCCGGTATAGCCTGGACACCGACTCTCGCTCCCAGTTGAGCTCATCCAGTCACACACGAGTTGCACGGTCGCTCACCCCTATCATAGACCAGTACAAGGGCCAGGTTTCCCGTGACTCCATCAACATCCAGAAGAACTGTGGCCCCGACAACATCTGCATACCCGACCTGCACCTCGAGGCCCGTCCGTAAGTCTTGCCTTACACCTTGATTTTTAACTTTGTTTTGATGGTTAACAGTTCTGTAGAAAGACTTGTACATGGAAGGGGCTGCGGTGGCCGAGCGGTTAGCTTGCTCGCCTCCCACCAAGGTGAACCGGGCTCAATTACTGGCTGGGTCACAGGATTTTCGCATGTGGGAATTGTACCGGACGATGCCGTTGGTCAGCGGGTTTTCTCTGAGATCTCCCATTTCTCCTGCCCTTTCATTCCGGTGCTGCTCCATACACACCTCAATCATTCCCATCGGCTCTCAAGACCTCTCTGTTAGAGAGCCGCCCAAATCTCTTCACTCGCTTGTACATGAAAATCAGATTATTGCATCATGACATGCAGGTAAATCATTTCACTTCTCTTCCATAAGTCTCCATTCGCTGCTGTTTCCAGCCTTTGGCCAGGTCAGCATGGAAAAAATAATGTCTCCATTCATCATCAATCTCCCTCATTGGTCTTTCTCCAATTTTCTCCCATTTCCTGTACATCTTCCATTATCTGTTCCTCCCATCTACTTCTTGTCCTTCCCTGGAGCTTTCTTTTTGTTTATTTAATTTCCTTAATTTGTTTGGGCAGCGTCTCACTTCTTATTATTTTTACATGTCCATATCTCTTTATGCTAGCATTTTTAAATCCTTCACATTTTGTATTGTTCTTTTGGACATATTTCATATTGCCATGACTGGGAAGGAGGAGGGCGTAGCAGTTGACCTACTAAGGTGAACTTTTCTTTTAGTGTTGTCCCTCCCAGTCTTGTGATCTCAGGTTTTAAACCTGTATGACTGTTTTCTGTAACTTAGGGATGAAAGTCAACTACTGTACTAACTATTGGATAGAACTCATTTTGTACAAAAGGTAATTGAATTATATTTTTGGGGCCATAATATAACAAAAGGAAACAAAAAAAATTAATTTTAACAGAATTTTATTAAAAGCTAATTAAAAATTTGTTATACATTAGATACCAACTATAGGCTATTTGTGGTAAAGTGAGCACTTTTGAAAGCTCTCTCATTTGGAATAATAGTTAAAAAATATATTTTATTGTAGCCTTAGACATTAACTTACAAATCCGGTGGAATATTCACACTGTGTTTATTACTTTCATGGCAATATGTAATTAAAAAGGAGGTTAAAGGATAAGAAATTGCTAAAAGGAAAAAAGTAACTAGGGTCACAAAAGTGCTCACTTTACAATGAACAGCCTATAGTTAAGAGTTTCAACATCTGAATAGTAAGATTATTGTTTCTTGCAATAGAAAATGAATAATGCTTACCTTACAGGAAAGTACATCTTAAGTAGGTCCAAAACATTATATTTTTTTCAGTTATGTTTCATTTTGTAAGGTTTTCTATATTTCTATTTACTTCATGTAATTCCTGGGCCACCTGCATTCAATCTACCATTAACCTTACATTTAGTTCAATCTCCTAGGTAGGAACTTAAGGCTCCCACGTACAAGGCGTTTGTCCTGCGTTGCAGCGTGTTTGAAACACACATTTTTCGACAAAACTATTTGATGTGCGTCCTTTGTGTTGATCTATAAAAATAACACACACTTCAGGTTGAGTGCTTTCTAGGCATCATGCACATTAGAAACACACCATTTCATAGCATTCCAAAAAGGCTAAAAACTGCTTTTTCGACGTGCTGTGTCTCTAAATATACACTTCAGATACATACAAAACTACTCAAGGGCCCTGCATTGAATCTTCCTGCAGACTTTCCATCAATAAAATAATAGTAGCACCACTGAAAGTTTTATCGTTATGTGCAGGGCGATGGCACACTTGATGCCCGTGGCAGTGTCACCCTTCTCACTCCCGCGTTTCTCGGCCTCAAATGCAAAAAAAAGCTCCACGTAGGCGGAATCCTTAACTTACTTTGGGTTTAATATTAATAATAAATTTAAAAAAAATATAAAGTTCTCAAGTGGTGTTTTTCCAGTGCCTGTTCTGTCATACACTCCTACACATGATACGCTGATATTCTTTAAGTGATATTGTGGTATACACATTTCTCACCTTTTTGAAGAACCTTCTGTCTTCATGGCTGACACACCTGATCAGCCATTACTTTCCATGTTTGCGACAACCATGATTAGCCGCCAACTTCCTGTTGCCAGCTTTTTAAAATTTCCTCACATGGGTAAAGCCATCTTCTCCCTACCGCTGAGAGCTGATGCAGTTGAAGGCTGGTCAGTGCACGTGGGGCAAATACTGCCGCCTAGCCTGGAATTCCAAAACCAGTCCACTCGCTGTCAGAAAAAAGAAAAATTTTGCAAAATGCATGCCATTGCCCCCTCTCCCACAGATTACATTATAATCACTATTTCACAATCACATCATTCTTGCTACCACAGCAAACTGCCATCTTGATATTGGTCCAGGGTGGTCTCAACTCCCAAAGACCAAACCACTAGATCCATGCAGTGGTTTTGTAACAGAACATAGAAAAACAAATTTCCTCTGGCTGAACAGATGATGTTTCATATCCAACTTGTGACCAGTGGCATACGCAGGCCCATTTCCCAGAGGGGGCAATCGAAAGAACATGTTATTTTTTAGGGAAGGGGTGGGGGTGGGTTTATATAAAAATTAGAGAATTGGTAATGGGCACCAACAATTTGGAGGCCCGAGGGTTACTCCCCCAGGAAATTTTTGATGTTCAAGGCTGAAATTTTGCAGTAATTAAGCTCATTTTATGACAAAATCATGTGTTCCTCTGGCGCTAATTAATTTTGAAGCCAAAATTTGTTAATTTGTCTAGAAGTACATGTTCAACATTTTACTTATAAACATTAGAATAACACATTTACAAGTTTTCATCATGCAAGACTAATGAGGCACAGAAGTTACTTTCCTATCCGACAATATCATCCTGCAATAACTACTCAAAAATTCGGATTCTTGGGAGAGGGTACCGTTTCGATCGCCTCCCTTTCCTTACGCCACTGCCTGTGGCATGATTCACGTTATGAGCACTGGGTAGGTACCCATTTTTCAGTATAATCTTGCAGGTCCTAGCCTTTTCGTCACATGCAAAATCATAATTTTTTTTTAAATTGGAGTCTATAAAAATATTTTATTTTGAAATGGCATTTAATAGTAAGATTTACGGTGATGTAAGATTATTAGCTGTAGAGGTGTTCCAGATGTAGGCCAGTGGATTTATGTGTCATGTATGCAGGAGTGTGACGCAGTATCTGCTGGGATCGGGGGACCGCTTCATAATTGAAGTGCTGGTGGAGAATAGAGGAGAAGATGCATTTGAGACAGTGTATGAGCTCTTCCTGCCAGTGGGAATGAGCTACATTAACTACGAGCACACCCCGGAGACCTCTGTATACTGCACCAGGGTCAACAACACCTTCATACGATGTGATATCGGTAACCCTCTACCAGAGAACAAGCTGGTGAGTGCTGTTATTTCCGCAGATATGTTTGCGCTCGAGGTGTGCTAGTTCGTATTCTTTAAATCTGAACAAGCTTTATCTTATGTGTTTCCTAGAAGTTTAAGACCACATATTGTTAATACCAGGAAAAGTAAATGTGTTAACCTGCAGGAAAATCTCGTGCAGTTCTCTATATAGGTACTTGGGCTTTAGTTTCTTTCATTATCTGCTGCTCTAGTAAGTAGTCAGTTTTACACCTGACCAGGTTGCTTGAGGTTTTGTCCTATTATTATTGTAGGTTTGTTATTGATTCAGTCACCAACTGTGATTTAACCAAAAAAACATTGACTTGACTACCAGTACGTATTATTTATTTTTTCTTTTATAACTGTCACCTTGATTGAACCGAGCAAGGTGGCGCAATGAATTTGGCGGAGCAGGGTTCAAATCCCGATCCAAGCCGTCCTGATTTTGGTTGTCCATGGTTTCCCAAAATCACTCCAGGCGAATGCTGGGTTGGTTTGACCTCGCTGTCGACGAGACGTTAAGACCTACTACCTACTTACCTACCTGCCTTGATTGGTTCTGTTGCATACTGCCTGATGGTTCAGTATATTTTTTTTTTCCTCCTTCCTCCATGCCTAACCTATGAGTTTAGGGAGTCAGAAATTGGACATACCCAATAATATAAATTAATTATACGAATATCAGTCTTTTCAGTTGCAAAATTGGCATGAACTTGATCCTCTGGTCACTTCATTGCTGAAAGAATCAGAGTTTCTAAAAGGCTGGTGTAATGTTGCTATGGTGAACGTGTCAGATGCCTCTAGTTAGCCCGAACCTGTTCATTTCTATCTCTTAACACATATGTTTTTATACGTAATCATGCTGTGCTCATACCGTACATTCTCTTCTATGTTAGGGATGAGAAATACTTTTTTTTTACCTGAATCTTCAATCAGATCGTAATTAAGTATTACCTAGTCATTGTGATATTCAAATGTTTCCAGGCTATGACAGTGTCTGCTTAGTAAATTGCCTGCCATCCTCCTATTAATTTCCTTGCACTTCGTCCTTCACTCTTTCCAGTATTTGCCTCTGTTCTCCATGCTATCCATTATTTACTAATCTTATCAGTTTATTAGCCTGCCTGGAGGTTTATTCCATAATATTTGAGAGAGAGAGAGAGAGAGAGAGAGAGAGGGAGAGAGAGAGAGAGAGGAGGAGAGAGAGAGAGAGAGAGAGAGAGGAGAGAGAGAGAGAGAGAGAGAGAGAGAGAGAGAGAGAGGAGAGAGAGAGAGAGAGTGTGTGTGTGTGTGTGAGAGTGTGTGTGAGAGTGTGTGAGAGTGTGTGAGAGAGAGTGAGAGAGAGTGAGAGAGTGAGAGAGTGAGAGTGTGTATGTGTGTGTGTGTGTGTGTGTGTGTTCGGGTTTGGATTTTTCTAGCGTCAAAAATCCGTAAAAACTGATAAAATCCATTAAAACGGTAGGCCTGACCTATACTAACATTTCCGTGTTTACTCCTTCCCTTTCTAGTATGCTTCCAAGATATTTTTCTGTTTCCCACTTGTCCCACACTATCTATATATAGTTCCTTTCTGCAATTATTAAATTTTGTAGCACCCTGACTTCAGGCATTTACTGTGAAGCTGCAATGAAAGTATGTATATACAGACAGCTAGAAACTGAACTCATTAAATAGAAAAGACTTTTCAGAGTTACATTGTTATGATCATATAGAAGGCAAAAATTTCCTTTAATATGTAGAGGTAAGAAACTTGAATATATACAAATAATATCTCTACAACTTCACTACAGTATTTGACACTTTTATAAAAAAAATGTTTTTTTTTTCAGGTGCGATTCAGAGTGTTGCTACAACCATCATACAAGGAAGGGATGAAGACGCGTTATGAATTCTTTATGCGAGCTAACACTTCAAACCCTGAATATGGTACTGACTTTGATAATGAGATAACCATGAAAATCCCCATCCAGGTTGAAGCTCAGTTGAATATTATTGGGTTAGTACTAACATTATTAATATATTTGTAAATTACTTAAGAAAATAATTTTAGCAAACATGATGAAGGCTGTTCACGATAAAGCGAGCATTTTTGAAATCAACATTAGAAAAAAAGTCATTGCCTTTGCCCGCATATATTTTATCTGATGCACTGAGTGGTACACGCTCAGTGAAGTTGATAATGATGAATGGAAAGTAGTTCCATAGTTTAACGTTGAATGAAAAGTGTTAGGTAACCATTTGTGATAACTTAAATTATTTATTTCTCTATCTGTTTTTTTTTTAATGCATCAAACTGTAAAATAAAGCAGAGTTGTAAAATATTTGCTCTTCTAATAATTCTACAGTTTCACCTAATGAATGAAGTGATGAGGCCCATGGCAATGTTAATTTTACATATGGTGGAGGCATACACAACATTCATACAAGTAGAGCTTAAGCAGAGCATTCAAAAGTGCTCATTTTACAGTGAACAGCATATAGTGTTGGAAACTTAAGATGCCACTTGAGCAACAATATTACGAATTTATAGACTGTCAGCCTTTTGCAGACTGTCAAATTTCTTCACTCATTTAAAGGTGACAAAATGTAATTACATGCAGATGTTTATCATTTTATCATTTTATTCAGCAATGGAAAGTCAAGTTTTCTAATTCTGACTGTTGCATAGCTAGTTTATAGTTAACTGAGCACATTGGAAATCAACTTTTGTGAAATAAATTTCCCTACCCATAAATGCAATTATCTCAATGTATAAACTGACTGAAATAAGTAATGTTGGCAGCAAATGATCAAAATTAGTTTAATGTTTTATCCTTATATTAAAAGCATATTGTTTGAACTAGTGACAATTCAGACTAGGGTTTTCTTATTTCATGTAGATTGTACTAAGAAACATGTACAGTATATGTTTCTAACAATTTTATGGTGTCACTTGAGTGATGCATAGAAAATAATCATTTGGTCCATGGCGACAGTATGTAATGTTATACTCATATGTACTGGAAGGATACTCGGAGGGCTGCAAGAGGAAGCTTAGCAAGTTTTCCAAAGTGTTCAATTAGCTCAGAACTGCTTCTTACTGTATGTTATGTATCAAAATGTTGGTGCATAGTTATGTACCTCAGTGGCAGAAGGTATAGGTTGGCAACTGTGATGTGTGTGTTGTTTACCACAAGTGTGGAACAGAACAGCCGACTGTTCGGGTGTGTGTTGATGGCGGACAAGCCGACAAAATAGGAAACTGTATCAGGACACATCCGTGCAAGATGAGTAACCAAGTACATAAAACTGTGTAACTTCAAAAGTGAATTACTAGAACGTGTTTTGTTTCCTTCAAGCAACTGTAAAAAGCATTGTTCTGGTGTTTTTTCAGTTCTTCCCATCCCCCTGAGCTCCACTACAACACAAGTCAATATGACATCAAAGAAATCAAGCATGAGTCTGACATCGGACCTCAAGTTATCCATAAATATGCAATTGTCAACAAGGGGCCGTCTGACCTCGTCGAGACTGATATTTTCATTCTCTGGCCATCACATACCCTACAAGGTGGGTGTTCATAACACTACAATATTTGTATGTGAAACAGTTAAGTTACAAAATTATTTAAGAATTATTTTTGTTATATACTGGACTAGAACCAGTAAACAATAATAATTTTTTGTATAACCAGTATATCTTGTTTACAGTTTCTGATATAGTAATTACTTTGAGAGCAGAACAGCGTGAGCAACAATACTTGGAGTGTATTTCTTTGTACTTCAAGAAGCATGATAAATGGTTTTTGTTCAGGACAATGAACAAATATACTTACTTCAAATGTTTGCACTTTTCTTTGTATGCGAAATGTCAAACATTGTACGATGTGTGTTGCACATTGTTATTGTTTATGTATGCAATGTTGTGGTTTTGTTTTGTATTGTAGCCTAGTGTTGGTAATACTGTGTTAGTAGTGATGTAACAGCCATAATTATTATGGTTGCACCTGTCAATTTAGTGACGAGTGAATGTTTCTTTATATTTTGTTAACTCTGCAATAAATTAACAGGTTATGGGCCCAGGCCTTTGGAAAACTGGGCAGACGCAGTAGAAAACGTTGACTAGTGATGGATCAGGTTTTTAAGTAAGTTGCTGATGTGTTGAAAACGTGTGCGACGATATTGAAAGTAAAAATGGTGAGTGCAGTTGCCAATGAGTACAAAATCCCAAAGTTGAACGGGGAAAATTATTTTGTGTGGTCCATTCGAGCTAAAGCTATGCTCGTGTCGAAGAAACTTTTGGGTGCTGTCATGCCAGGTCATGTTGACGAAACTGGAAAGAATTTAGTATCTCTAAGTACATCTCAGCATGGGACAAAGGACTCTGCTCTTGCATTCTTAAAACTCATAGTTGGTGACGAATTTATAGAAGATCTCGGAACATGCGCACTGGCTGAAGAAGTGTGGACAGTTTTAGAGGTTATGCACACAAGATTCATTTTGTACCATACCACGATGCTGGTATTGGAATACGTGAATTTTCGAAAGGAAGACAAGATGGCGATGCAGGAATATCTGTCGACAAAAGGAGAAATGGCAAGAAAGATCCAGTCAGGCGGGATTGAGTTCACAGACAAGCAGAAAGCAGCCTTCTATCTCGCAGGCTTAACGTTTCCTAAATATGAGGGGTTCGTCAGGTGCATTGAAAGAGAAGGTGATTCAAGCGTTCTCTCTACAACAGCTGTGAAGGCAAAATTGTTACTAGAAGAGAAAAGATTGAAGAGGGAATATGAAGTGAAGAATAAGGTGGGAGAAGGCAAAGCATTAGTTATCCATGACAATGCACCAAAATATAAACATTAGGCTAAGCACACATTCAACAAACCAGACTACAAACAGAGAAATGTGAGACTCTCAGACAGTGTTAATCAGCTGAAGAATATTGTGTGTTTTGCATGCAATGAAACTGGTCACATCTCAAGAAATTGCCGTAGGTTTATGAAAGGGGTACAGGGGTCCTCCTACAAATCAACTTGAACGTTCAAGTGAGCCGAGGAAGGGATCAGCCACCATAGCAAACTACATGGCTCTGAAGATTGTACATGGAAAATGTAGAACTTCACATCGAAGTCGAACGGGAGCCGGCTGTCACAATGGTTTGTGGACAGTGCTGCCTCTCACCACATGACATCTACATCTCATGAAGAAATTTTTAAGAACTTCGAAAGGGCAACTGGACACGTATCTCAAGCTGACAATGCACCTCTCAAGGTTGATGGATGTGGAACGGTAGAAGTTAAGTTGCTGGATATACATGGTGGTTGGACTTTGAGTTTGTCTGATGTATTACATGTTCCTGGTATCGGTGACAATCTGTTATCAGGCCGGCAACTTGACAAAAAGGGTTTGACACTGGTAATACAAATGGCTCAATTCGCTAACTGAACAAACTTGGCCAAGTGGTATTCATTGCTTTTGCAGATGATGGTGGAAATGAAATGTATGTCATTGAAGCTGTAAATCCCAGTACCAGTATTCAGAAAGCTTCAGGAATGGTGAAGAAATGTAAAACCATACTGTCGCATCGAAGATTTGGCCACATGCAGAAGCTGCTAGATGAGGTTGCCAAGACTGAAGCTAAGGAAAGCTGTGATGTGTGTAAGTCGAGCCGAAAATGTGTTGGATTTAATACATAGTGATGTGGTGTGTCAGATTTAACCTGAATCAATTGGAGGTGCGAAAAATTTTGTCACTTTCACAGACGATCACTCTAGATACATAGAAGTTGTACAGATTACGAGAAAAAGTGACGTCTTTGAGAAGTTCAAGGATTTCAAGTGTTGGTCAGAGTTGCTCTGGGAAAGAAAAATCAAAGTCTTTGCAAACCGACGGCGGTCGAGAATACTGCGGTAATGAATTCAATGACTATTTAAGGGAAACAGGGATTTGACATAGAGTATCCACGCCTTACACCCCTCAGCAGAATGAGAGGTCTGAACGAGTGAACCAGACACTAATGAACATCGTTAGATGTTTGATGATAGTCGAGTTTGCCTGCTAAATTTTGGACAGAGGCCCTTAACACTGCATGCAACCTTAAGAATCTATGTTCTACCAGTGCTCTGAAGGGTTAGATCCCATTTGAACTGTGGTTTGGCAGGAAGCTTGGTGAGAAGGACTTCAAACAGTTGAGATTATATGGTTTCCTGGTTTGGTACACCGACCTAAACAAGCCAAAGCTTGGTGAGAGAGCCAAGAAAGCAATCCTCTGAGGCTACGAAGAAAACATGAAAACCTATCGGTTGTGGGACCTAGGTGAACAGAAGATATGTCTATCCAGGGATGTGGTGTTTGAAGAAACTGTATTTCTGTTCAAATAAACATTAGGTCTAGTCAACCCTGGGCACAAGGAAATGGAAGAAGTCAGGTTCTCAGTGACAGAACCAGTTTCAAGGCCAGAAGTAATTTCATTACCAGAAGGGTCAGATGCCGAAATTGAAGAGGGTGATGAGGGATTTAAAGGATTTCCTTTAATTAGGACAGAACGAAATGAGACCGTGCTAATGATAAAATCTGAACGCCATAAGAAACCTAAAATCTGTGGCTGTTGTAATGCAGTTACCTGCTCCATGCCACAAGATCCTAAAACTGTAGAAGAAGCGCTGTCTTGACTCGATGTAGACAAATGGGAGAAAGCAATCGAAAAGGAGATGGACAAACTGAGCCAAATCAGTAGCTGGAAATTTGTTAAGAGGCAGTGAAACAAAAATGTCATTGGCTCAAAGTGGATTTTCAAAATTAAGAAGAATGAAAATGGAGAGGTAGAGAGGTACAATGCAAGACTTGTCGCTCAAGGGTACCGTCAGATTCCAGGCCTCGATTATGAAGAAATATACAGCCCTGTTGTCAGGAAAGAAACTGTTTGCTTATTGATGACCGTATCAGTCGAGAAAGGCTGGAACCAAGAGCATTGGGATGTAACATCTGCCCATCTATATAGTCCTATAAAGGAAGAAATATTTATGGAGCAACCTGAAGCGTTTGAAGAAAGTTAGAGAGATTAACATGTATGGCAACTACAGAAGAGCATATGCGCTGCATCAAGCTGGACGTGACTGGAATAGGTTCGTAGATACTCACTAAAAGAATTATGGCCTTAGCCAGACTGAAAATGTCCCATGCATCTACTTTGACACAAAGGGAGGCTTTGTCGTTGGCGTATATGTGGACAACCTGCCAGTTTGGGGAGAGAAGAGTAAAATAGACAAGTTGCAAAGCTATCTCGAAGATGCGATGAAAATTAGGTCACTTGGCCAAGCGTCGCATCTCTTATATATGAGGATCAATAGGCCAAGTGATGCAACACTAAGACTAGACCAACATATTTATGTTAAGGAATTGCTGCGAGAATTCAGGATGGAAAATGCTGTAGGGCTAACAACGCCATCGGAGACTAAGCCAACTGAAGAAGATGAGACTGCAGCAAATTTCCGAGAACAAATATACCGACGAGCAACTGGGAATCTACTCTATTATTTAGCAAACTCCACTTGGCCAGATTTGTCTCACGCAGTCAGTAGACAGTGCCAATATAACAGCAAGCCCACCGTTGGACGCTGGAAAGAGGTACAACACATACTTCATTGTGTGAAATACACGCAACATTATCAACTGACGTATGAGAAACAAGGGAAGCCGATCAAAGTGTATATTGACGCAGACTGGGGTGAGGATACCAGTGATCGAAAGTCTTGCAGTGGCCTTGTCGTCAAATTTGCTGGAGGAGCGGTAGAGTGGTCATCCAGGAAACAAGACTGTGTCGCTAACTCAACGGTAGAGGCCAAGTATGTATCAGTATCAGAAGGACTCAAGGAAGTAATTTGGGCCAATAGTGTCTTACAAGAGTTGGGGCTACCTGAAGTCCATCGGTGAACCACGTAAAGTCCATGTGGACAATTAGGGTGCCATTTCCTTGGCAAACAATTGAATGACATCCTGAAGGTCTAAACATGTAGACATCAAGTACTACTTTGTTAGAGATAAGGTGGAGAGGGAGAAGTTTGTTTGAGCTACATCAAGTCTCAGTGCAATCCAGCTAACCTTGTCACGAAACCTCTTACCGGAAGAAAGACCAAAAACTTTTACGATATGATAGGGCTAAAAGAACAAAAAAAAAGACCCGAAAGGGACAGTACTTGTTCATTTGAGTTGGTTTTTTTTTTTTTGCTTATAACAAATGTCATGCTTTGATAGTCGTTATTGCGTATGCAGAACTTGACAATTGTAGCTTATTGTGTACCTTGCCGTAGCTGAAAATGTGTTTTTTTGTCATAAAGGCCAGAGCCTCCTTATTGAGAGCAATATGACAACAATGTACACCAAGGGAAAGTGTCAAACATTGTACGACATGTATTGCACATTGTTTTTGTTTATGTATACCATGTTGTGGTTGTGTTTTTTGTATTGTAGCCTAGAGTTGGTAATGTTTGTAGTGATGTATTGGCCGTAATTATTATGGTTGCACTTGCCAATTTAATGACGAGTGAATGTTTCTTTATATTTTGTTAACTCTGCAATAAATTAACACAAAATAGCCATGTAGGGATATCATATGGCATATTTTGACACTAGCGTCATTAAATATCCACCCAATAGTTCATATTAGTATGTGAGAAACAGTTAATAAAGGCAAGTAACATGCAAGATCCTATTTGTTTTACTTGGAACAATCACTTCTGCAGCTCAGTAGTAGTTAGCTGTAGCAGGATACTTGGAAGCCCAGAAAACGTGAGTATTCTTAATCGGAATCAGATGTGGTATAGATATGATCACCTTTTGTTGTAGCTCAACAGGTGCCGCTAGTTTTTCTGCGATATATTAACATGTTGTTGGGCACAACAAGGTGTGTGTTGTCAGCCTTAGTGATGGCTTTGCTGTTGGCTTTTCTTGGATGTCTAGTTGTTCACAAGTTGTGTCAATTACTTCATCTCTGGGAGCAACGTTAGCTGGCTGGTGGTATGTCTGCAGGATACCCATAATTACTCAGTTTCAAGTTTGTAGCGTTGGCGGCTGCTCAGAGTCATGCAATCCATTATGCCTTCCTTCTTCTCTATAATGCTTATAAGGCACAAAACCAACAGGGAGCACCTGTGTTGTTATAGGGAAAAGGATAAAAAAATAAGAGCAGTGATGATGAAGGGGATATGCGGGAAAACACAGCATGTCAGTGCCACCAGCTTCAACTTCATAGACTTTTGACGCTGCACTATCTGTATTAGTCAGAAAATTAGAGATGTTTAGTGCTGCATTTACCTAATTCTGATTGGCCCAGCCTGGTCAGAAAATGTCTTCTCTTCAAGAAACTAGCCAATATCCAAACTAAAGCTGCAGGTGTGAACGTACAATATAGAAGTCTGGCCTGAGAGGTAATGTTTTCACAAAACTCAAGACATGTTGTTAACGTTGCTGTGTTATTTCTGTTGCAGGTGATAACTTGCTGTATCTGCTGGAACCACCTGAAGTGGAGGACCCGATAGTTTGCGATGCGCTGCCAGAAGCTAATGCTTTGAAGCTTGCTGTAAGTTTCTTACGGATATCATCCTCCCTCGCTAATGTAACAGCTTACATGTTAGAAGAGTATGACTTTCAAGTTCAACATATTATCTCACTTGTGACATGCCTTATTAATTTTTCACTAATAGGTAATTCATCAGGGACTTGGTATATCCACTAGAATGTGTCTACAGGATGAAACAACATGTGTTTTTCATTCAAGACAACCTGTCTGGATTATCTGTTACATTATACTCCTGCATTTTTGTGCATCAGTTAACTGGTTTCTGTTGTGTTGTGCAATTCCTTTATAAAAACAGTTTGTTTAGATTTGGAAACATGCACAAGTTTAGAATGTGTTGGAGAATCACACATGCATATATAGTGTTGTGATTGGAAATTGGCAGGCATGTATTAGCCAGTTTAGTGTAAAATGGCAGACACATGTAGTTGTTGTGGAAACTCTGTGTTCCAGTAATACCCACCAATATATATATAAAGGGTTCAGTATGTTATTAAAAGATTTGAAGAACATAATATGGCACAGTCGGAAGTTGGACATTAGCCGTGCAGTATGGTTGGTGTGACCTTCATGGGCGAATGAATAAGGGTTCATCGTTTCACACAGTAATAAGGTTAAGTGCACGAGCTAAGTAATTTGCAAAAATGGAATTGTTTAAACCATCACCCACATTGGTTCTCGATGGCTAACTTTTGAAAACTTTCAGAAGTTTAAATAGAATTTTGACATTTTCATGTTGGCAACATGATATGAGTCCAAGTTAAAGTTGCAGGGTGGTTAAACCTCATAGGTGATGAGCAGGGCCATCTTCAGGTAAAAGTCGCCTATGGGCAAAATTCTGACTATCACCCCTCCTCCTTTTTTATTTTTTTTTATTTTACTTTTACAATTTATTTCCAATATTTTACCAACAACCACATGCACAACACACACATAATCAAATACTTGTACATAAAGTGGAAAAAAAAAAAATTGTAGCCACTCTCTCTCTTTATAGTTTTACCATTTATTTTATTTTGTGAAACACATTGTCGTGGTAGCTGATCTTGAAACCATTCCATACACACGCTTAGAGGCTTTGATCTCCAGTTCGTTTAGATTTTCTTGAGTGGGAATGTTTCTGATAGTAAGATATATGATCTCTTCATTTAAGAGAGGCTATTTAGCTTTAGCTGGGTCTGAGAAGTCAACTCCAGTAAGGTTACCACATTCAGAAACATTTATATAGATGTAGATTCTGCAGTAGATGGCGATGAGTTCTCCTCCGTTAACGAGACATTGTTTTCTTCTTTCCCAGAAACTGAGGAACTGGAGTTTGCAGTTTCAATAATACCAACTAAGCTTTCACATAGAGGCTCAGACTCATCAGCAGAAGGTTGAAGATTAGTCCATGGTTTAAAAATTGTGTCCAATTTCGGCTCATGGTCCAAAACCACAGAAAAGTTATTTTTCTTGTTTGTTTATTTTCCATCTGTGTGTACCACTTAACTTGTTATTACTCATCCTCGTTAAATACTGAAAACAACCATGAATTACCCTAGTGTTTACTCCATGCACACGCACCTCAAACAAACTCATGCCACAGGCCGCACATTTTATCAGCACGCACCGCCCGGCAACTAACATGAAACTGAAACAACATTGTCATTAGGATGATTGCTGCTGCAGTAAATGGTGTTTATTTACACTGCTCGGAAATCTGCAACCGACACCAGCGCCAGAAATTTTTTTTTAAGTTTCTGCCCGGCCTCTGCACACAGGAATCAGGCTGCAGTCGATTATCCCAGCCTGGCTGTTGTTGGCAGATAAGCAGGTGTTCATTGTAAGCAACACGGAAGGGAAACAACCCATCATTTGTTTATCACAATGACTAAATTGTAGCCCACTGAATGTGGCACACTTGAAATAAAAGTTGGCCACCTCCGCAAAATTTTATGAAGGTTGAAAAATTCCAAAAAGTGAATTTTTTAAAAGTGTGTGGTTTCAACAAGCATCCCTTTAAAACAGCCACCCCTGGGCAATTTCCCCATTTGTCCCTTATGTTAAGATGGAACTGGCAATGAGGCATTTAAATTATTCAATACTTTTAACCTGTCCGAGGTAGACAAAAAGAATTTTCAAAGGTATCGGAAACCTTTGATGGTGATTGAAATCCTGTGAAAAACACTGTCGTTGAGAGGTTCAATTGACGCACTCCCTCTCTCTTGTACCGCTCTGTAGGGAAAAAAGGGGGGGGGGGATTGTTATCCTCTTTTCCCTACCCATTGTCTCGCGAGTTGACTGCCCTTCAGTGGTGTGATACAATCTGATTGATATTCTGCCTGGCGGGTCAAGGATCTACTCACGTTGGAGGAGTTAGCGGGTCACCAGTTGGATGAAAGGCTGGATGGGAATCAAACCCCAGGGTGAGTTTGATCAAGAAAGTCTCCCTCCCAGGGAGCTTGATCTTACTCACAGTGAAGGCCGTCAAGAAACGTAAAGCCAGCTATCACTAATAGAATCTAAAATAGTTTGAAAATAGGATACATGAATATGATGATATAATGAGGTGGGTGTGAACCACTTATTGTCCGGGTTCGCAATCTAGTCGGCTTTCCTTACACTTCCGGCGTGTTTTTATAGGGCTGACCTAGTGGGCTTGCGTGAAAGGACAAAATCGATTGAAGCGGTTATCACCTTGCAGTTACGTACTGGTTTAGGGTGGAATAATTGTATTCGGAACCTTCCCTGTGGCGGTACGTATTTGCCAAGTGGTAGTTGGTATTTTAACAACGGGGCACAGCCGGGGTACGGGCTTCTCTATTGGCTCGGGTGTTAGGGGTATTAAATAACTCACATAATCTATATCCGGCCACAGCCAACAAATCCCTAATAGCGAATCCAAGTAAGAACTGAAGTTTTCAGTAATCAGGGGCAATTCCCTGACGGGGTCGACGCATCTCCTGTTGGCAGAGGAAGGGTGGCGTAGGATTACTGGTGTGCTCGATGGGTGTCATAATCGCAGGCTGAGTTATTTCTCTCTGAAGTGCTCATCGGGCTAGACGTCCAGTCTGACTGTTACGCCCACCTCCTTTCTAAGGCATTGATTAAACTACCAATATGTTATTTGGCATGTAAGTACCCAAAGTATTATGAATGCGTACTCATAATCTAGTAGCAGTGCTCAAGTCCTCCTAGGTGTAGTTCTGTGCAGATGCACTGAGGTAATGAGCGGGATAACAGCAGAGTGAATAGGAGTATTTCTTTGGGCAGGCTTGGGTGTACTGGACACGCCTCAGGAGTTCCAAGGGGTTTGGCTCACTCGTGACTGTCCTGTAGAAGGCATTTGTATGCAAAATGAGTCACCAATTACAATTAATAAAATTTAAACTTGCTCCAATACAAATAAAAAAAATATGAAGAGGAAGTAAAATGGCTACCTCACCAAAAAAACTATGTTTACCACAGCGTGTTTATTACCGTTATATGAAAACAGGGAGATGATTGGTTCTGTATAAAGTAAGCTAATTAAAAACTAAAATAATTATATTATTTCTGAGTCACGTAAGGCATGTGAAGGCAAACCTGCGTAAGTTAATAAACTATTAAAACTAAATAACTCCAGCCTGCTACAGCGGAGTGTAAGGATTGACTTGGGTAAGGGGTGGAAGGGCAGATACGTTGTGACACCTTGGAGCTTCACCGGGGCTTCGTCCATGGGCTACGGGGTGGAAACTGGAGCTGATGGCAGATGTTGAGGAGCCTTCCTTCAGGCTGTTGGAGAGGGAGAGCCTTCTTCAGGCTGGAGAGCCCTCCGACCTTATATAGGTCTGTGGGCCAATGTGGACTGGTGAGAGCGGTTTCGCTTCCCCTTATATACTCAAAATTGCAACTTGGTGGTTCTCACAGGGCTGTGAGGTTTGCTAGCCTACGATAGCAGGGGTTAGTTACTACAGGGTGGTGGACTGCACCATGCATTTCTTATCTCCCTGCCTGGAGGCTGATGATATATTTACAGCGTCTCCATGAGGCTTGGCAGCAGTGACGTCGTCAGCCGCAGAGGTGCTGCTCTCTTACGGCGTCCCTGATAACTGTCTTCTCTCACTCTGCCGTGTCGGTGGATCAGTGGGTTAAACAAGCTTCGACTTCGGGGTGGCAACTGCATGCCACTTATTGGGTGGGCAGTACAATCTCCTTAATTATCCATGTGTCTTTAGTTGTCCGAAATTGCATGGATCAACCCTGTAGCCACGGGATTGTCTGCTGGCATACTTCTATCAGCGCATGATGATGGGGCAAAGTCGAATAGTAGAGCATGCATGCTCGCTGCACAGTAGGGTGGCATGCATCTATTAATCGCCCACCCCCTGAAGCAACGTAGACCCATCTTCAAGCTTGGTCCCTTTGCTTCACGTGTGTGTGAATACCCCTCAGCCATTCCTCTATCTCGATTCTTTGGTTGCGGCTCTGGACTCATGCCTCTTCTGTGTGCTCGTGGCCAGTTGAGTTGCGGAAGCCCGTTATCTGGTCAAGAAGGCAGATGTTCAATGTCAGTGGGTTAGCTATCTTCTCCCTCTCTCTTTTCTAGCACTCTCTCTCTTCCCCTTTTGCTGCAGGCTGGGGTGGTGGCGGGTCGTCTCATTCCCGGCAGTCGGTTCATTCTTTGCTTCACAGCAGGAAGGAGAGACTGAGGCATGGATTTTATGGGAGTACGTCGTTTCTGTTAGGAACTCTAGCGTTCCTGGTTCAAGGGCCAGCTCACAAAATATGAAAGCTGTGTTGTTTGGAATACATTTGTGTGATAAAAGAAACATTTTGCTATGGTTTTAATCATTGGTATTCTTACCTCTGGGCTCAAGATAATAAGTTTAACTAAAAGAGTCCCACTAGCAAGGACTAGCAAAGAGATGTTTACCGTGGCCCCTGCAGGATGATTTTAATTGGCATGTTCTTATGCCATCGCTGTCACATGGTAAAACAATTTACGTATGAAAAAGCAAAGTGAGTTCTTTACTCTTTAATTCAGTTTTAAAACCCTAACATAGTCACCAATCATCCCCTACATTTAAAGATATAGAGCAAAGAAGGAACATATTGACACTTGCAATACCGTAATCAACACATGATACTGGTATTCACTGGTTGTTATAACAAACAATTAAGTCAGGTTATTTATAATTACATTGTATAAATGAATTACTTACGTTACATGTAACCGTTTATCGGGCACAATATCATTATGCGCTAAGGTTACACATATTCTTTTACCATTGTCAATTTATATGTACATTTCTAGGTTAGGCTAATGCCTGGTTCAATTTTGTGAAGTTTGAAACTACGTATTTTGTTACCAGAACTTTCAATACTACAATTTGACAAGTTTCTTACTTTGTTCTTAAATATTAATTTATGTAGTTTAGACTAATTGTCTATGTAAAATTACCTTACAACATTTCTGAACTTTCTACTTTCTCTAGCTATGTTAACCTTTTGGCACTCATACCTTAGCTTACATTGCACTTAGTTTGATGTATTTACACAAGGTTTTTCCCTTCACTGTGTTTACTTTAGGTACATGTGCCTTTACTTTACTTTAGTTAGCTAATCATATTGGGGTTTTCCCTCAGTTACTAATTCCTACTCAGCTTGCTCCATACGATCCTTATTTACTACTATTTACAATTCACTACTCTCTCTCTCACTAAGATCACTGGGAACAATGTAATTCAGTGAAGTTATTCTATGCATACTAGGCCTCTCTGACTTCTTGCTCGTTCCGCCTTACTATGGTGAGATAGCATAGAACAAATTGTTTTAGCGATATTAGTCGCTTCAAAACAAATAACTTGAATCTTGCATGGGGTACAATTCAATATCATTACAAGACACACAATCATATGGAACTGATTCCTTTCTCTAGCCTATCTTATTCTAGGGGTAGTCTTAAGAGAGTTTCGTATATTGCTTTAAAATTAAAGCTTGTTCTCCCT
Source organism: Dryococelus australis (assembly GCA_029891345.1). Taxonomy (NCBI): domain Eukaryota; kingdom Metazoa; phylum Arthropoda; class Insecta; order Phasmatodea; family Phasmatidae; genus Dryococelus; species Dryococelus australis. The sequence goes on along the minus strand of CM056993.1, from coordinate 27,809,759 downwards.
AACGTTTACGTAACATTACCCTGGCAATCTTAATCAAACATTTTGTACATTATTTTTTAAACATTTCCTTCTCTCCACTTTGACTCTTTTTAACATTGGGCATTAGCGTAATTTTTGTAGTAGTAAGGCAGGGAATTTCCTGGCCGGTGGTTGTAGCTCGCGCATAGTGCGTTTCTCCTCATGCTCTTGCTGCAAATACATTTGGACTAATTAGATTTCAACCAGTGACGCATTGTTAGGAGGGGTGAGGGTTATGGAGTTTGTGTTCACAGGCCTGGTGATGGGCCTCGTTTTCGCGCATCTCACTTCCTAACTGTGCTCACTGTTTTCGTGACTCTACATTAACAGTGTCGTACTTATTAACTCACACAACATAACAATTCTTGCTCTTAATATTATTTACACGTTATGTGAGCACTTTTGGGGTAGAGGTCAATCAAGCATGAATTTTCCAGCTTGTTCAGGATTGATTCTATGTCTATGTTAATTTCCTCCATGCTTTTGTTGCAATCAAAGGACAAAAACATTTACAAAATGCAAAACCTTGGCAAGTCTTTACGTTTACGTAAGGAGGTGCCCATTGTCAGGAGGAAAGTCTACATTTTACGGGGTACTCGTTTCTGTAGGACCTCGGTTCCTGGAAATGCATCCTCTGAATTCCTAACCTTTAGAAAAAATTCTACTCTAACAAATACAAATTTACTAAATTGGCTGGATATGCAAATTTTACGCTTTCTTTTCCAGCAGTTCAAAACAAAGACATTTCTGCACTTCTCGCTAACCAAAGGTTAGGGCTTGCTTTATGACGTTCTTCGTCACATAGCTCTCCCTACTAAGTTAAGCTTATGAACTCTTGCACTCTCGTATGTGTCATTTTTCCTATTCTTTCACTCCCTACTATAATTTTGACTTTATAGGTTTCTGATAAAGGTGAAGAATAATGAAAGCGGCATCAGCCAAATACTCACTCAGGTGACAGTGGGGCTGTTTGATGGCATTTGTTGCTGCGGCTTTTCTGCGTTCGTCCTTGGTTTCTCTGTGGTGGTGTTGCCATCGAAGGCCAGCGGAATGATGTGGGTGCTTGCCATGGTCTTTTCTTGTAGCGCCCTGGGATGCTGATCATGCGCCTGGCATGCAGTGGTGTTGCTTGTCATGGCTGGACAGCGGCAGGTGGCAGCCCTGGGACAGCGGCCTGGGTGGTGTTGCTGTTGCTATCTGCTTGTTGGACATCTCTGGCAGCAGCCTGGGTTGTTGGTGTAGATTGGTTCGTTGTTTTGTGTTCATCTCTGGAGACTTTAACGTAGCACTCACAGTTACCTTTTGAGCATTTGAGCATATGCTTTTACATACTTTGCAGGTCTCATTAACCGTTTTGTGAGCTCTCCATCTGCTGACTCTCCAACCTAGTTGACTGGTGCTGTTGTGGCTCCCTTGGTAAACATTAGGCTCCCTCCTGTTGCTTGTTCATAAATCCCATTGCCGTGGAAGAGTGGAAGGGATAGGAAGGGTAGCAAGGTGAGTATCCGCGCGTTCCTATCCTTCGAAATTTCCATGCCCTCTGGTGGTGGCATGAATGGAACTGAGCCGGGGGGCAATGGATACATGGCGTCGTCCAGTTCAGGTTCCTTGGATTGCACTTCCTTCTGTACAGGAGCAAAGGTTGTGGGGACTGTTTCACTGGGTGGCAAGGTTGTCTCAGGTGTTTCCTGGCCGTTTACAGCCAGGGGTGCGGCAAGGGTCAATTGGAATCTGTGGCCTTTTGTCCATGACCTTGGGTAGAACTGGAGGTTCACTTGCCTCCATGATGATGGTCTCTGCATGGTACCTTCCTACACTAACCCTGTCAGAGGGGCTACGCTATGAGCTTTCGGTTATTGTATTCCTTTTTCTGGTCTGGCGCCGGAGTGAATAGGGAACATATGAGCTAGGAATTTTGACTCTTGGCTCTGGAGTAGTGGCAGGCTGGGAGGAAGATGCAGGTGGTCGTTCTACCTCCTTCATCTGGGGTGTTTCGGATCATTCGGAGATCCTACTCGATCGGTGAAGTCTCTGGCTGGTTTCTCGATCTAAGGGGTTGCAATATATAACTTCACTTAATCCAGGAGTGGCCCGATCATGTGTGGCTGTGATCTTGTGGACGTAGCTAGTAGGCGTTGAGGGCAGGGATCTTACGGAGACTGCTTCTTGACTCTTCGGAAAGTCTACTCTTGTGGTCTGAGAACAGCTTTGCTCCCTGTATGTATCTGGAGTTCTTGTCTCTGGCCTCTGGTAGGCCTTGGCTCGATTTCAGGAGGCAACATACTTGGGGCCGGATCGTCTTCTACTTCCAGCGGCCATTGAAGTTTCAGCGGTTGTTTTGTCGTCTGGGTCCAGAATAGGGCTAGGGAAGGTGCGTATCTGGCCTCATGTAACATTTCTTATTCGACAGCGTATGTCTTCCATCCAGTAGACGTTATCCTGGCGTCTGACTATTCGATACGCACCATCCCACTTGTCAGCACGACTAGCATTATATTGGCTGCTGGATTTGCTGAGGAGGTGACTGTTCAGAAGTACCGCTTCACCCAGGTTAAATCCCTTTACACCTGTTTTAGGTTTCGGATATTTATGTTGGATGTACGTATTATGGGTGTACTGAGTCTCTTTGTTTCAGGCCAATGTAGTGAGTCAGACGCCTTTGGGTAGAGGCATTTCCGTCGGTTCGTTTTCCCATTGCCAGTCTCCTGGATGTTGGAGCAATTGGTCCAGGAGGAGTTGACTCGGGCTGGTGTTCACTGCCTCATTGGTTCTTTGTCAAAGGGCAAACAGAATGGTGGGGATATATTTATCCCAATGCTTATGATCTTTTCCATAGTGAGTCAGAGACACTTTTTAATTTCTTGTTTCCTCCGCTCAATGGGGTTCGCCTGGAGGTGGTATGGATGAGTCGTCCACGTCTCTACTCCCAATTTCTGGCATGCTGATTGCCACTGGGCGCTGGTAAACTGCATACCGTTGTCCATTGGTATCACCTGCAGATATCCCCAGTGAGTGAATACCTCTGCCTCCAGTTTCCAGATGATTGGTGTAATTTCTTGGCTGGGTAAAGGGAATGCCTCAACCCACCTAGAAAACTGGTCAGTTACCACCAGGAGATAGCAATTGCCTTTAGCGCTCTTTGGATGTGGGCCCATGAGATCCGCAGCCAGGTGTGTCTACGCAGTCTTGGGTCTCCTGGGTTTTGCGGTGGGTGTAGGTCTGGGGTAGGCTTTACCTCGGCAGCACGTTTTGCAGTTGCTGACATACTGCTGAATGTCCCTGCTAATTCCATCCCAGCCATATCTCGCCCCTATGTCCAGGAGGGTCTCATGTGTCCCAGGGTGTTCTTCCTGTGTGTGATCGTGATGATGTCGAAACACGTCATTTCTCAATGCTCGAGGAATCCATATTTTCCATGGAGCCGAGCATGGGCCCGGATGATATCTTCTCTTAGTTCAAACCAGCTTGACTGCTGTTGCAGAAGTCTGCGGACCTTTGGGTCATCTTGCTGGTGCAAGGTGATTTGATGCCGGCTGATTTGAAGTTGCAACAGCCAGATCTGTTCCTCTGGACTTTGTGCCGCCATTAGAGGAAGGAGAAGGGGAGGACATCATCTTCTACTCCTCATCGGACTTAGCATCGTCCTCTAAACTTGGATGGCGGGATAGAGCATCTGGCAAGTCATTGCTCTTCCCCGGGCAGTGTTGAACCTTGAAATTGAATTCCTTTAAAAACATGTCCCACCGCCCGAGTTTGGCTTGGCGTCCCGGGATTCCTTGAGCCATTGCAAGGCCTTGGAATTGGTGTGTAGGATGAAGTGTTGCCCTTCTAGGTAATAGCGGTATTTTCGTACTGCCGATATGAATGCCAGACAATCTTGCTCATTTATATGATAATGGTGTTCAGTTTCGTTCAGGCACATGGAGACGTATGCAATAACTCGAGGTTGACCGTTGGTACCCTGTTGGTACAGCACTGCCCCTAGGATGAGTAGGATGAGTAGTTCACTTCCTTGGGGTCGGTGAAGTTGTTTTATAAACTGGAAGCTTTCCTTAAGGGCCTGCAATGCCTGTTGTTGTTACAAAGCACTTATTTCTCGAACAATGTATGAAGGGGTGCCATTAGGGTGGCTACATTTGGCACAACCTCTCATAGCCTATTGCATAGCCCGAGGTATCGGCGCAGCTGTTGTTTATTGGATGGCTCCTCCGCCTCCTATCGCTCGGATAGAATTCTGTTGTGGAAAGTTTCCTTCCGGAGATACTACGTGCCCAAGGTAGTCAACTGAGGTTTTCCCAAAGTGACTCTTTGTTAGTTTGCATGTCATTCCATGTAATTATAGTCTCACCAGTACGCTTTGGATGTGGGTTAGGTTTTCTTCTCATGTCTTTGAATAGATGATGATGTCATCTAGATATGCGAAGCAAAATTTGTCGTCATATCCAGTGAGTACTTCCGCTGACATAAGGCGTTGGAATGTGGTAGGTGCATTTTTCAATCCAAATGACATCACTCGAAATGACACAGTTTCTCCTACAGGCGTTAGGAAGGCAGTGAACTTCCTGCCATCTGGATGCACCGTAATCTGCCAGTACCTTGACTCCACACCTAGGGTACTGAAGATTTTCGTTTCTCCTATGTCTCGGAGGGTATGGTTCAAGTTAATGGCAGGAGGAGCTATTGGATGTGTCACATCATTAAGTGCCTTGTAATTCACGCAGAACCAGAGTTTGCTGTCCTTCTTTGGTACTAGAACTAAGTGAGAGTTATAGGGTGAGTTAGAGGGCTCAACTATCCCTTGCTCCTTCATCTCATTGTCTTGTTCCATAATGAGTGGATGCCTACGAGCGGATACCCGGTATGGTCTGTTAAATACTGATGCATCTGTAGTCATCCATATATAATGTTGAATGGGCCTGGTTTGTTATAAGATGCCCCCCTGTCTAAAGGCACGGGCTTGCTCATCCAAGACATTTCTCAACTCTTGAAATTTGGATTCCGGAAGTTCGTGATTAATTTTGCTATGGTCTATTGGTGTGGGTATTGCCACTTCAGGGTTGTTTTCCCAGTTTACCATGACTCTGTAATTGTCGCCTAGATACACTCACTGTTTCCCATGGTCTATGACACATTGTTGTTTTTGTAGCCAAGGATAGCCGAGTATGACAGCTTCAGTTAAGACTGGGGAGACCACAAATTCAGCTGGATTGGAATGCCTGTGTAGGCGTACGGTTAAATTAATTTGATCGTCTACCTTCAAGGTTGCGTCGGGTTGGGCCATGCATACAATTTTTTTTCTGGGGTTGGAGATTGCTACGTTGTTGGTTTAGCATATTGCTTCTGATAAAATTTTCCATGGCAGCGGAATCTAACAGGACTAAGATTTTTTTACTATTGATCTCCACTTCTATGTGGTATGTGGTGGGCAATGAGGAGGGTAGCTTCCTCACTTAAATGCTTGATGCAGGGCCCTGTCATGCAGGCTGTGGTGGCCCACTTCGCACCCCGGCTTCGGCTTTTCCCGCTCGCTGGCTTGACTGGTGAGTAGTGGCTGGTGTAGTTGGAGTGGCTGCCTTATATGCAGTACCTCATCCCGTACTCCATAGTCCTGTAGCCTTTAGAGGGGAACGTCTGGGGTTCTGCAGATGGTATTCGGAGGCTCGTTTACATACTTTGCATCTATATACTAGGCCTGGTCAAGTAACCCTGTCCTCCAGCTAGCCTACGCAGGTGTAGTGGTATGGCTCAATACATAATAGTGAACTATGTTGATGCCGTGACCTGGACATGTGACCCAGCTGCAGAACATGTCTTGTCAAGCTCAACAAGCCTCGCACCTGTACTCTAATCCGTCAGTATTCCGGGCATTGTCCTCCCATCCTAGGCACCGATAGTGGAACTGTCTTTGACAATGCCTGCATATAATGCGGTTTATACCGATACCCCGGCAAGTGGTATGACTACATGTTTCAGGGACCACGTCAGCCGTGTCACTGGCTTATGTCACTGGTCTGAGCATCACGAGGTGTTTCTAGACTCCCTGAAGTCTGGTTCACAGGTCCCGGCTACTGTCTTAATTCTCTCGGGCCATTCTGACATGGCCCCATGTTACTGATTAACAGTAATTATGCTAGCCCCACATTGAGCGCCAGAAAAGTACTTGACGCGTGTCGCTTAGAGTTAGTGTAGCTTTGGTGTGTGCTAGATCAGATGTGCTCTGGCTAACAATTATTTACTCTAAGTCGGCTTTCTGCCAGATGTTAACACTGGTTGGGTTGGTTGACGACTAGGTACAAAATCACGCGTGTGTATGGTACCACAATATGTCTTACTATTACCTTAGCACGTTTAGGTAGAGCTGACTTACCAGGGTACTCAGTTACCTGTTTCTTGGGCTCTGGTGTAGAAGCAGGTTGACTGGGACCAGCAATCTCCTTGGTAGTACTGGGCGATGAGTTTCCGTACAGAGTGGTACAGTACTTCTTGCTCCACTCGGTGGTTGAAATGCTTCCGAAGTAGGTGTTGGCTATGCCTAACCTGGTGTCACTCCCAGCGACCAGAGCACGAGCTGTTGGATGATAGTTGATGCCAAGCCTTGTGTGTGTAGGGATGAAAACAGGGATGCAGTTTGAAGAGGAAGGCCTCTCCAGGTGTCGGGTAGCTTGAGCTCTCCCCTGTGGGGTACCTCCACCAGATGCAGAGAGGTTACTGGTACACACTCTCTTAGCAGCAAGGAACTTTGCCTTTTGCTCCTCCCTTTGAACTCTGTGCCTTTCCCCAAATTACATAGAGACAGACTTGATTTAACTCTCTCCTGGTCCAGTGCAAGAAGTAACGGTACCCTAGATAAGTGTATAGCCAACAGTATTTGAGGGTGCGAACCCTGTTCTCCAATCAGTCTTTCACCTTTGCGCACAAACCTTGGAGCGGTGGGTTGTGTGGGCCGTCTTCCTGCTACTGTTAGGGTGTGGTCCAGCAATGGTCAGCCTCCAGTCCCAGGCAAATACTAGTGCCAGCAATACAACCTGAGGTGGCTGTCCTGCACCTGTTGGATGAGTATTTAGTGGTTGTGGCTCTACCTTTCTATACACCGAGGTGGACAGAATGAGTGACTGTCAAAAGTGGTGTGTGTTTATGATGTACAGATTCCTGGAGGGGATCTGCAGTCGTACACTGTGGTTTCTACAGTTAGAACACCTGGTGTCCTTCTTGCTCAGTACAAAGGTAGAGTATTTAGCAATCGGGAAGGATTTACCTCTAGACAAAGTCACTCTCGGGATAGGAATAATTAGTATTTATTACGAATAATAAATACTGGTGACACGTACTCTCACTACTAAGCAAAGTGCAAACGGAAGTAGGCTAAGCTTTACGAGGGGAGGTGACCTGCTCCTAGGCTACTCAAGATAAGAATGACTTCAATGGCTATGAAAATAATTCGGACACAGTTACTCTATCCTGGGGTTGTCTAAACGAGACTTTATAAAAGGGGCCACTACCAAAAGGGCAGTGGGTGTAGTTGCCACTCACCGGCAAGTAGCGGCGGCTGTTGAACCAGGAGGATCAACAGCGAAAGTGCAGAGTGAAGTCTCGCAGGCTTCTGGTGTTGAAGAGCATGTGGAAGCTGTTGGTGGTTGGAGTTCCTCTGGTAGTAGGTGGTAGAAGCCTCTGGATCCACTGGTCGTTGGTGGCGGGAGCCACTGGTGGTTGTTGAAGATCTATAAAACCTGGTAGGCAGTAGAGAGCCCGCACAGAAGTGTTGAGGCGAGCTAGTAGAAATAACTGGTATCTTCGGCCACACATGGCCTTATATAGTGTGCTCGGCCAGCCCATGCCTGGGCTGGAATGGGAGGTGAGACCTCGCTCTGTGATGTCTGCCTGGAGCGAGCGGAGTGGGAGAATTTACTCTCTGCGCTCGGCTATATGACTTCGGGCGCTTGGCCCTCTTCGGAAAGCTTCGCTGGTGTGGCGACATTCACGTGCTAGAACTGTCTACTAGGCTGGGAGCGATTCCGTATGCACTCGTGAATAACGTGTTAGATTTTACCCGTCCTCGGGTTACGTAGTACTACGTGAGTAGAGTGAGAAAGTTGGGTCTGGAACATCAGGAAATACTACGTGTCTGTAACTGTCCCTCCACGGGAAACAATCCTGCAGCCATCTATGGTTGTGGTTCCTGATTTAGTATTAACACGTTAGGATGAGTCACAGTCATTTGGTATAACTCATATAAGCGGCATGCATAAACTTTAATGAGTTAATTTTGTTTTAGCTTAAACTTTGATCAGTTAATTTGCGTGGATTTTTACTTCTAACTTTAATCAGTTAACTTCTTCTTACTCTAACGTTAATCAGTTAGATTATTTTGTTAACTTTACCAAGTATGCTTATCTTACTGATAACTCACTGTCCAACAGTATTCCTTTTTCTTTGAGTATTTTTTAAGATATAGAGGAAATGTATTAAAGCAAAACTAGATGAAATAAAATTGCCTATCTCAAGGAGGATGAGGTGGAGGAGTAGTGTGACGTTGGGGAGACAGATCGAAGAGACTTTTTGCTGGGACGTCCACAAAAGAAAATAGTTTCACTTGTGTCGTATTCCTTTGTTTTCATTGCATTTAACTGAGAAAGTATGTGATACATCAGTACACAATTATTTGAATACAATTTAAAACTTCACAATAACTTCTGTGTAATGAATAATCCAATAAGCATAAAAAAATTTCACAAACTGCATCAATAATAATTACCATTTTAGTTGTATGAATTATAATAACAGACACTATTAGTGTACCTATTGCCATCAGTAAAATAGTTTTCAAAAGTTAAAAAATTTTGCTTGACTACTATTAAATACAGTACTAACATTTACTTTTGGAAAAATTATAATTTGAACTTAAGCATATATAGTTATGCTCTTTGTGTACTTTTGGAACTGTGTGAGTAAAAACTCTTCAGTCATGCAACAAAAATACCAAACATACTTCTTCTCTCTATTGTTTAACAATGTATGTTGGATATAAAATTAACAAATTGTGGGTTTGACTATTTTGAAATGAAAGTTTTACCTACAGAGCAATTTTGTAAACTAATTAATTTAATGTGACAGTTTTCCTCTGCCTTCTTCATGAGCCTTTTCTGTGAAACTGGAACAATGCTGTGTGCTTTGCTGAAACCAATTTTTTAAAAATTAATTACTTCTTCAAATTATCATGGTGTAGCTACACTATCAAACAGTCCACTCAAGTAATTGGAAGAATAGAATATGAAAGTATTGTTATTCCATTATCAGCTAAATAATGATATGCGGCCTTGCATAAATTGATTTTACTGAATTATGATTGTAGTTATTCATCTACACTACAATAACCATCCGTGCCAATTTAGCCACTCCGTAATAATCTTGCTATTTCATTAAAATTATAACAGCAATGTAAAGTCATTCACATCAGAATACCAGCATGGATTAATTCAAATTGAAATAGATATGCTAATTCATTCAAACCTCAGTATTTGTATTATTTCAACCAAACAACCATATCTGTATAAATTCACTCCGAAATAGTGATGGCAATTTGCCCAAACCACAATATCAGTGCTATTGCTTACACATCACAAAAGCAGTGTTAATTCATATGAAAAGCAGTACTAAACACCACAATATTAGCTGTTCTAACAATTTACACCATAGTTCCTGCAATAAATGGTTTCTTTTTTTAACAGTGCATTATCATTTATTTTCCTATCATTAGTCTCTTTTGGTTCTCTCATTATGCTTGTATCTGGAAACCTTAAACTCTGTTGTTAATGTATATTAAATTTAATTTTTTTTAAAATGTTTACAGCTATTCCACAAGAAGTCCTTACTAGAGGATTCATCTAGGAGCGAGATGGGATCAAGTGGTGCAGCTGGGGCATCATCTTCAAATATGACATCATCTTCATCGAGTAGCGGCAGCTCATTCAGTTCCAGTAGCAGTTCCAGCAGTAGCAGTTCTAGCAGCAGCAGTTCCAGCAGTGGCCGCAGTGGCTCGTCGGGTGGGGGCGGCTTCAGGCAGACAGTGCACACGAGCAATGGCTCAGTGGTGATCGGACAGGGTTCACTTGGCGGCCATGGGATACGAACAGAGACTCTGACAGAGGAGGAACAGAGACTGTTGGAGGAAGAGAGGCGGCAGCTGGAAGAGGAGCAACGACGTTTCCACATGTCAAGTGGTAGAATCCCGGCAGCTGGAAACGGCACATTTTCATCGAGCAACTATAGTTCCTCATGGAGTGGCACCAACATTCCTGAAGGTCATTTCAGCAACTACAGCTACTCCAACTCAACAGGGGGTCGCACTGTAGTGACTTCGCAGCATGGTTACGTTCCAGGAGAAGGTGCCGGGGCAGGCGTTCACATCCAACCAGTGCATGAAAATATGCAAGGGGCATGGCAGACAAATGGGGAATTTAGAACAGGTGTTTTGTCATCAGGTTCTGGCAGCGGAGGAAGAGGAGGAGGGTTGGCTGTTAATGAGCGGCATGGCTGGGTATCAGCAGGCTCTGGCACATCAGGTAGTGCACAGGACAAGAACCGCCAAACTTGGAACTCCGAGATTCATAGCAGTAGATCAGGGATGGCAGGTTCAGGGGACATGACTGCTGAAAAAGATAAGGCAGCAAGTGAAGCAAATTCACGCCATTGGTCGACGGAGACACACAGCAGTAGGTCTGGTACTGGTGTTATGGATGCTGGACGTGATGAAACAGTGGGTGAAGCAAATTCACACCATTGGTCATCTGAGACACACAACAGTAGGTCTGGAACTGGTGGTGGTGTTACAGATGGTGGACGTGATGGAACAGTAGGTGAAGAGAATGTACGGCATTGGTCATCCGAGACACACAGTAGTAGATCTGGTGCAGGTGGTACAGATGCTGGACATGATGGAACAGTGGGTGATACAAATTCACAACGTTGGTCATCTGAGACACACAGCAGTAGGTCTGGAACTGGTGGTGGTGTTATGGATGCTGGCCGTGATGGGTCAGCGAGTGAAGCGAATTCACGCCAATGGTCATCTCAGACTCACGTCAGTAGGTCAGGTACTCATGAAAGAGGTGGTATGGCAGCTGGAAATGATGGAGGTATAAGGGATGCAAATTCCCAGCATTGGTCAACGCACAGCAGCAGTAGTGGCCATGTGCAAGATGGTGCTGATGAAAATCCACAGGTATGGACATCAGGCACACACAGAGTGGATGGAGAGCCAGGTAACGTAGGTTACTCTGCTGGCAGCAGTAATGGGCAAACAGCTGGCTCTAGCTCACGGTCGTGGTCATCAGAGACGCACACAAGGAATCAAGGAGGGGCTGGTAGCTGGCCATCTGAAACTTACGAAAGAAGTGGTGCAAGCAGGAGTGGCTGGTCTTCTGAGGTGCAACCTAGTGGAGATGGTAATAGAAGATTTGAAGTAGTGGTCTCTCATCAACCAAATAAGACCTCAGAAATACACAGAACCAGAAGTGAAACACATACTTGGTCATCAGAGGGAGGTGAAGGTGCTAACGACCGTACAGCTATTCACCATGATAGATCATCCTCAGATGCTCATGATAGAAATCACAGTGGTGCAGGATCTTTCTCTACCCATTCCATGCACAACTATCAGACTTCATCAGGCGCTAGTGGTCATGTTGGTGGAGAAGGAGTGAACTCAAATGGCCATTTTGTTAGGGAAGAACCTGGAGCCAGAAGTGGTGGAGCATATCATGTAAGCAGCCAAAATGTTGATGATGTTTTGCGTCATCAAGGTTCTTCAGAAGTCAGGCGCCAACAGAACAATGGATATGTGAATGAATACAGCTCTAGGGCCAATGCCCAGAAGGGACCAGGTGGAAAATGGGAACACCATCAGAGTCGAACATATGAGACATCATACACCGGAGATGTAGATGACACAGAGCTCAGGCACCTAATATCAAGCGAACAGGATCTAAATCACTTTGAGCCAGGCTTAGCAACAGAGAGCTACAGTTACGAAGCACACTATGGGCGTCCAGATTCAAAGATGGGAAAAGCTTCTCGCAACAGACATGGGGAAAGAAGAACTTACAGCCACCACACTTCTCACTTCAGCGATGACATGGAGGACACAGATGGTGACGGACACCAGTGGCTGCACAGACGCCACAAAAGGACAGTCGGTGATGAAGAGCTCGAGAAGCTCCTGAAATGCAACTCTCTGAACTGCACTGTGATCCACTGCAAGCTGGGATTCCTAGCCAAGGACAAAACTGCAAGAATGGCATTCAGGGCTCGTGTCTGGGCAAAAACTATAGAAAAGGTTAGAACTATTGATTTTGGTATATATAATAGTATATTAGAATCACTGTCACTTAAAAAATGACCATTTATTATTCACCACTGCCCTTCCAGTGCTAAAGTTTCTGGTTTGATTCCAGACCTTGTGTGAATGGTGATTCCTATACAGGTAATGGGATTGATGCTACCATGGTGCACTTCATTACATCATCACATCATTTCAACCCCATAAGTTTTCATCCATGCCAGAAAGGACAAGTGTGTCCCATGGGTAGGGAAGCTGGCTTCACTTGGCATCAGCTTCCCACTCATCTCAGACTTTTGTGAACTTGATCTTATTTAGGCAGAAAAATGTCAGACTTATAAATCAAAAATTTTTGAAGTGCATATCAAAACCGTGCATTTAGGTGCCTAATAAATAATAGGTACATGCAGTTTTTCTTTCTCAGACAAATTTTCTCCTTTGAAAGCAAATGGTTTACTTTCGCCCTTCTATTCTTTATTCCACAATCTATGTGCAAGGGGAAAATATGCTATTTAACTATGACTTACTTAGTTTTAGCACAAAATTGGTCACTTTTACATCCAACATATTATAAAATACAAATGAGTTGTCAGTAATCAAGTATCACAAGTATTTCTTAAAATTATTCTTTACAGTACCCAACTAAAAAATCCTTTATAATGTGACAATAAAACTTGCAAACTAAAAAGAAGCAGTTTTTCATTTGCTTAAGACTGTTTGTTGCCTGGTTTGAAAGCAGTGGAATTTGGTGTAGGTGGATTCATGTTAATGAAATTCAATTTTTTGACTTTTCTGTTAAATATAGATATAAACCAACAGTGACTTCTTTGAGCAGAAAAATGTGTGATTCTTTGTTTTTGAAGTCCTTTGTATAAATAACCTATAACTAGGGACAGGTGTATTTTGCGAAAACATTTATGGCTATGCTAAACCTCAATATCCTACGTCCAAAACCACAACTTCCTTTGGTTATTGGCTGCGTGCTATGTGAGAAGACATGTTCTCATTTGACTGGGCCAATCGTAATAAGGTACTCTAATAGTGAATGTTGATGCCATCTGGTGAGACATAAGACGAACGATGATACAAATTACTTACTGATGAGGGCACCAGTGGTGTTTCCCCAGTCACCGCACTTTTGAGACTCAGGGTTCTCAGGGATGCTGTGGGTTCTGTGTGTCCATCTCATCTGAGCGTACTTAAGATACACTTTGCATTAATAAACATCATTACTAAACTTTTAGAAAACAATGTCAAGAGGTAGCTGTCATTACGAAAAGAGAAAACACTTGATGCACTGTAGTACTTCCTTTTAAAGAAAACATACCAGGAATTTATTTGTGAATTACTCTCGGTCGTGTCTTGCCAACTCCGATTGGGTGCTCCCCAGCTCGCAATTACTTTAGCGCACTTCCTAGATGGATGATTTCCCTGTGGTGTTTGAAAACACAATATTCACAAGGGAAGGGTGTCACCAGTCACTACGGTGGACTGACGATTTTCCCTGAAGATAGGGCGCAGAGAATAATGAAATGAGACAAAGATGAACACGTTACATAAACACGCGTGATTATTTGGCATCACTAACGCGAACTTGTCGGGGCTTGTCTTGCCGCACGTGGTTAGTGAGGTGACGGCCTATACACGTAGCCTGCTAGGACAGAAATAATTTCACCGTACAAATTACATACAATCCTTTAAGTACACTTGGAAAATGATGGGGCACGACATGAGTGGTCACAATAAACACTCAAGCATGTGAAAGCAGTATTAGATGGCCCGGATGCGCTGGATAAGTGTTGCAGCGGAGCACGTGGTGCAGGTAAATATGTAGTGTTTTCTCTGCAAAAACGGCAAACTCTGGTCAAACAAAATATTATTCCGGTTGAAAAATTATTTTGCTACAGATTGAATCAGTTTTGAGCTTCTAGCATGTCGGATGGTGAGAAAATCATACATTGAAAATGACAGCTTGATCAGACATACAAAGCATCAATTACACGAAAAATACATTGAACCTTGAATAAAATTGACACAGAACCCTGAATAAAATAGTGGCGCACATGATATTACACAAATAAACTCTCAAAAACTGCATGGATGATGCAGATATTGACTTGGCGGTTGTGAACCACATGGTCGCAAAAGATGTGGCCGTAAAGTGATTAAACATGAAAATTACCATTGAATACATACATGTGAACAAAGTCCTTAAACTTGCGCACAGCAATAATACAGAAATTGCAATGAAGCGCTTTTAGCATAGGCGGATGGCGCCTGATTCAAGTGAGTGGGCCGCATGACCTCTCCGACATCTTTCCTCCCTTTCTCCTCGTTTAAGTTTCAAAAAGCTGCAAGGGCACAAATTATTATTTAAGCGGAAGCATAATGCTGAGAAAATTATCTGGCAAAAATGTACGCAAGCAAAGGTTAACCGGTATACTAAGAAAAAGCTGTGGTAATCTACATCAGTGCAAAAAGTTTTAAGTGCGTACGTGACAGTGTCTTACCTTGCCAGACCTTCGACAACGACTGCGCTGAGGTAAGCATCCCATGGACCTACCATGGCTGCCTACGGGGTTTCGTATAAACGGAAGTGCTATGCATGCTGAGTAAAACTTTTATATATGAAAATTAAGTTACACAAAATAATTTAAATATTGTTTTACATTTTAGATTTTTCTTATTAATTTTCTGTATCATTTTAATGTCTCTTTCTTATGGCGTTCAGCCGGAATATTACTGTTCTTAATCTCCGCGCAGCATGCACTTTGAATTCATAACCAAACATTTTGCAATATTGACAAATATGCATTTTCAAACACTTTAAGACATTTTTGGCCCTGAAAAATAAAAAGACATATTTTACACTACAAATAATATTCTGTTATAGGAAAGTTCAAATTGGAGCCTTTTTGCACACGTGCATACACGCATGTCACATGCGTTGTGAATGCTGTCATGGGCTTAGCGCCGCTGGCTATTAGCCGGCGTCAACATCTATGATTCATTGACAGACACTTGATGCACGTGACATTACCACGTAATAGGAAGAAAAATGTTTTGTAGTACAACTGGTTTTGAAATCTTTTCGTGAAAAACACCTGTCCCTACGTATAACCTGTTTCCTGGAAAGATCATAAAACTATATAATTAAATAAAACTTTAACTGAAAAACAAATTGTTATATTTGTGTTGATACAGAACTTGAAAATAAAATATCTCACTCTTGGATTTTTGTTTCAAGTTAATGTCTTTAAAATTGGTTTAAAAGAACTGAATTTCATTAAGATGTATTTCCCTATACCAAATTTTCACTGCTTTCTAACCAGGCAACAGCATTAAGTGTATGTAATGCTATCAAGGTTGTAAAGTAATTCTGTAAAGCAGACTGAAGTACATGGTAGGTGGAATGCAGAAAACATACCATACCGGTACTTAAAATATTCCTGTTGTACTATGTGAATATTCTGAATCAGAAATATCCCATGTAAGACATAAAATGGCCACATTTGAGCCTTCCTCTGGCTGCAGGAAATACAATACTCCCTGCAATTAAATGGAATTATTTTTTCCTGCGTGAAAATATACTATGGCAAGTATCTTTTTAAAATAATATAAATTATGAAAAATTGGAAACATCTTTGTTTTATTAAAACATTTTTCTCAAATGAGTAATCCCATCATTTCAATATTTTTGATATATGAGTATATTATAGGTAAGGATAAAATCCTGGATGCTCTTGTTTTCCCTGTTATGTTTATACGTTTGCTTCTCACCTTCCATCTCATTCACGGTTCACTTAATCGATTCAGTAGATTAGTCATAAATGATGATAAGAGTTCCTTGGGCATCCCTTCACATTCCATTCCAAGGATCCAGGTGCCAACTCCTTCACTTACCCATAGCTAGCATACAGGTATATGCGATGTTTCCTTCAAGGACAGTGGAACTCATCTTTGTCTAGTACTATGAAACCAGCAAATAAACCTAAAAATATGTGAGCTTTATTGTGTATCATATTTCAGGATTGTATGGGGGAGATATACATGTGTTTTAACACTTTCCTAATGAGTAATCCTTTGAATATCTGGACCACTGTGTAGTCATACCTGTGCCTCCTGGCTTGGTGTCTCATTACCTCCCACCAAGGCAAACCGGTTCTGTTCCCGGCAGGGTCAATCTCGTACTGTGTACTTGGAAATCATGTCATACGATGCCACTGGTTGATTTTCTTGAGGATCTCCAGTTTCAAAGGTTGTGCGAATATTCGGTATACCAAAATGAAAAATGACAACTTTCATTTTCGTTTCTGTAAGAAATTTGGATGCCGAAATTTGAAACAAAACGAAAATTCTCGATTTCAATTAATTTCCAGGTGTATAACGAATGTTCATTTAGTGCTCTAGCAAAGAAAGTTTTTGTCTGTAAATCATCTTGTTTGTTTTAATTTTTTTATAACTGAAATAACTACATAAAATGAAAATTTTAATTTTGGCAAGACCCACTGGGAAATACTACATATCCTACATTTTTTGGGTTGATTTTACAACAAATTTGTTATAATGAATAACTTGATAAAATGTTATCAAATTAATTAATCTTTCGTTAAGGCTGCTCTAATGACATTGTTCATATTCGTTTCAGTTTCATGAAAGTTCAAACCATTTCATTCGTTTTTGTTTTGTGATAACAGTCACATTCGCACAACCCTACCAGTTTCTCCTACCCCTGCATTCCAGAGCTGATCCATACCCACCTCACTTCACCCTCGTCGACTCTCAAGACCCCAATGCTAAGAGCCACCTAAACGTCTCCACTCCACGAAACAGAGATACAAAGGTGTGTTTTGATGGTGAAGAAATACTAACGTAGACTCGGTTGATCCACAGATAAACTACAGCAACAGGCAGGTGAAGGTTTCGTCGATGATGGTGACGCGCGTGGCAAGGCTGCCGCAGATCGGGGAGCCGGAGGAGGCCATCCTGAAAAACAACGAGGTGTTCACAGACATCATCCCCACAGACGTGAGCACCAAGCCGGAAGTGGTGCCTCTGTGGGTGGTGGTTCTTTCCGCGTGTGCCGGGGCACTCATCCTCCTACTACTGATATTCCTGCTGTGGAAGGTGAGTACAACATATCACAACTTCTTTTCAACCTTGCAAAGGATATTATTATGTTAATTAGCATACCTCGCAACTCCGTAATGGTCAGTTACACCGGAAGGAAAACATTTTGCCATTTATTTGCCATCCTTGTTGAACATAAAATTGGGACAAATATTATTTTAGTTGATGGACGATTTCCATATTAGTTTTAATTACGACTGGATCGATACCAATACATCGGTCGATTTATCCAAAATTGGTATCTGTTACAATCGGCGTAGTCCAACTAAATTGTTTCATCAACCCTAATGATTTAATTATAATATTTTTGAATGCGTGAACTGAATTTTGCCCAACTGTGTACATATATAGTGCTAAGTAAGGACACTTCGCTTTTATATTTTTTGACCACGCCGGGCACTAATTTTCAAAATGGTGGCCATTTTAAAATTTAGGGTGATATGTCATATCTCTGAAACCATTCAACCGATTTATACCAAATTTTGTAGACTGCTAAGTGCAAGCATTAAATTCAATGGTAAATATTGTTATAGGTCTGCCATTTTGTAAAATAGTGCCTCATGAAAAAATAAAGTTTTTACATTATATATCTAAAACTACTCTACCAATTTTTGCCAAGTTTGGCACATACATAATACTATGATAGGCCTGGTAAATACAAGTACCTGAACTGAACTCTGCACTTATTTTCAAAATGGTGGCCCTTGTAAATATCTAGGTTTATTTGTCATAACTACGACACTGTGTGACCAGTTGGAACCAAATTTTGTACGCTGACAGTATCTATTGCAAGCAACATATACGCCAAACACAACAATTTTTGTCCACCATTTTGTAAGATCGCGCTGTGTAAAATAATATAGTTTTTGTGTAATATCTCGCTAAACAAGTGGCAGATTCCTACAAAATTTGGCAAACAAGTATTACTGTAGCATTCGATTCATAAAAATATGTTAAAGTATGTCAGACACTTATTTTGAAAATGGAGGCCATCTAACTATTTTAGCATAGTATGCTATATCTTCAATACCATTTAATCAATTCCAACTTAACTTTGTATGCTATCTGTATATAAATCAAAAACATCAAATATGTCTACATGGATCCTCTTCTGTCCTCCATTTTGTAAGATAGAGCCACACAAATAAATAAAGTTTTTATGTCATATTTCGGAAAATAATTGTCCAATTCCTACCAAATATAGCAAGCAAATAGTACTGCAGCAGGTAATGTTAACTGATATGTTTTACGTATGTCGGTCACTTACTATCAAAATGGCAGCCATTTACCTATTCTAGTTTTGTATATTATATAATGAACAGTGTAATTAATTCCAATCAAACTTTGTATGCTGGCTGTTTATATTACAACCATCAAATGTGTCAACACAAAATATCTTCTAGTCTGCCATTTTGTAAAATAGTATTACATGTCAAATTCAAATTACATGATATCTCTGAAAAAAGAACCAATGCCAACCAAATTTGGCAATCCAGTAGCACTTTGGCAGGCTGTGTAAACTTACAAACTTTGAGAGGGTCAGGCATATATTTTCAAAATGGCATTCATATAAACATTTTAGTAGGCCTAGACCGATACAGATACTGATACGGATACATTGGCAGATAAATCCAAAATTGGTATAAGTTACAATCGGCCATGGTCCAACCAATTCATTTCATCAATCCAAATTATTTAATCATCATGGAAATTACAGCACTTAGTTATCTTCCAGGCCATGCTTTTATAAACAAAGAATTTTATTTTTTGCAACCGAAAAACTATTTTCTTAATTTTACTTTTATCTTTAGTAACAGGTGATTTGAAATTAAATGGGAACTGATATGGCTGGCTTTGGTGTTGCCACATATTTAACGCTATTTAAGCCATACCTCGTGAAATTCATAAAATAACATGTAATTAACCGTATAATACTGATATCTGCTTTTGAGGTGGTTATAATTAATTTGTAGAAAAAAATATTTTAATGCTATAATAGTCATTGTCGTACATTTTCTATCATGTAAACGTCAACTGTATGTTGATCTATCACTTCCACCCACATCATATATCAGTATTTTGTTCGCAGTATGACATGATTCATAAATCAATTAGTAGCACTATTTTTATCTTTTAATCTACGAATCTGATTTGAATAAGCCAAATCGCTATGGTGGTGGCGCTCATTCGTGGGCAGAATGATATTGTGTATTTTATTTATAAACGAACATCTCTAACCAAAAATGTTGGCGATATGAAGAAAGTACAGTAAATAGTACGCATATATAAAGCAGACGAATACAATTTATACACTGAACGTGTGCGCGGTATTTAAAAACACTACAGTCTTTACTCATCTTCTGTGTTTTGTGGTCAGGTTCTTGACAAATACAGCATTTGCAACTATTGAGCTAGGTTGATGATTGTAGCCTGCTGAATATGTCACAAAACCAGTTAAGAATGCAAAAAATAAAAATAGTTACTGTTTTAGATCATGGTCCGTGGTTTGATAAAGTGAAGTTTTTTTATAAACTGACTAAAATGCTAAACTGCAAAGTAAACATTGAGTGGATGAGAAAAGACACTCACTTAAATACTGCTGTGTTGTAGGCACAGTGATTTATAGTGTATATATTGTATAAGGAATTCTACGTAATTTTTTTGTATTTGTTGATATGTTTTTCCACATCTTGGAGACTTTGTGCTCATTTTAAAGTTACTCAGACTTTATAAAAAAATTACAAATGAAATGATTTATATCGGTACTATCTGTGGGATCGATCGCAAAGCATCAGTATCAGTAATGTCTGCAAAATGGGGCTTGGGCCCACCTCTAATTTTAATGATAATTGTTTGCTAATTGTATGTTGTCATTGAGATATGAAGTTTTCATATAAATTTTTGGAGGTAAGAGTTTTGCTATTTAGATTGACAATATTTTAATAGACTTGGCTTGTTACAGGAGAGCTATGTTAAAACATTCCTGAAGGAACTTAAAACTTTTTACTCTGTATGAGATTAAACATTATATAGGCTATTCATGGTAAAGTGAGCACTTTTTAAAGCCCTCTCATTTGGAATATTAGTCAGTAATTATATTTTATTGTAGCTTTAGACATTAATTTGCAAGTACGGTGGAATATACACATTTTGTTTATTACTTACATGGAAGAATTTATTCAAAAATGTTGTCAAAGGATAAAAGATCGCTGAAAGAAAAAAGTAAGTAGGGCCTGAAAAATGCTCACTTTATCGTGAACAGCCTATAACAGAATGTATAGTTTCCTACTTAAAAACAGGTACACAGACTGGTCTGCACACGGTAAAGTTGGTAAGGATGGAGGGAAAGTACTTTCATGTTTTCACATCAAGTTAAAACATTAATAGGTTAACATTTGTGAATACTGAAATTACATCTTTTACTTGCTGTTTTTTTTAATGAACATATGCGTAAGAATGAACAAATTTCTACAGTATATACTTTAAAAATGATTTGACAGTTTCACTTGACCGATGCATGTTTTAAAGTGGTCAGTCCCATGGGAATGTTAATTTTATACAATAGTGGAAGAATATACAATGTGTATACAAAGAAATTTGAAGCAGTGCTTGCAAAGGTGCTGAGTTTATCATGAACGATGCATACGAATTTTTAAATCATGGAACTGTATGTATCCACTCTCATGTTTCTGTCGACAGTTGTCTCTATAATGCTTACACCATTTTATTTTATTTTTTTTAAGAATTAAAAAAATATCTTTGTTTGATTCCCAGTGTGGCTTCTTCAAGAGAAACCGACCATCCAACTCTCCGGAGAAGGAGCCACTGAATAGGAATGGCCACTACCAAGGAGATGAAGCTCTCTGAATCAGCAGGACTGAATTGGTGTGGCTACTCACTGTTCTCTTTGCCAAGTGATTGACGATTCCATCCATTGTTTCACCGATGCCTGAAACATACTAAAAATGGAAACTGTTGCAATCTTTCCTACTGAACTGGCAATTAGTGTGTGTTGCAGTTTCTCAAGAAACTGTAATGGCAGCTGAGAATTTCAAGTTTTTGTAACTTAAAAAAAAATTATTTAATGCTTTGTAAATAGTAATTATAAATTTAGTAAAAATATTTTTATAGACTTGCCATGTAATTACGCAGTGGTACAAAAAAATTTACTACTTAAAATGGTACGTAGAATTGTTCATTTCGGCCGTTGAACATAGTGGTTAACTTGTTGCTATTGAATATGTTACATTTATCTAATCAAAACATACCTTATTGTTAAAGTTATGAACAATTGATGTACATAGTGTTATGTTACACAGGATAAGTTTCCCCTCATTTTCAAATGTTAATGTTAATATTATTTTTGTATTACATTGTAAAATGTGTGTCGAAATATTACGTGAAACTTCTTGGACATAAAAAAAAAAAAAACTTATGTAAAACACACAGACTGATCATCCGTGTGTTACAAGTGAGTTGTGTTACTGTTTAAATGTGATAACAATTAATAATTTATATATAATACTTTAGTTTTGTTACAAACTGTTATTTGTTTCGAGTGACAGTAGCAATGAAAAAAAAAACCAGTTAGGTTTTAAACTCTGCTGATAATTTGCAGCGAGGTTGCTTTAGAAGCCCTAGGAGTTCTACACAGGATAATTATGCAGTGGCCTGTCATTGTCTTGTGGGGTGAGAAGATGACGTAACAACAGAACCAGCCCTGAATGCAGGATGGAAACCTGCCTTGCCTGAAAAATTCCTTTTGAAGTTGGGAGTCGAAGCAAGGCCTGTGTTCAACTAGTCAAAATGTGCTGGCTATTGGACAAGCAGTGTAATCGGAAAGGGGCAAAATCACAGTGATATGTGATCATATTTTTACTATGAACCCTGTGCATATCAGATCATGAAAGATGCTCAGAAATAAATTATAATGAAACTATTAATGTTAATGTAACCAATCATTTTAATTAATAACATACGATGTTGTTGAAGTTGTCACTTTTAGCAGAAATTTTTTTTTACTAAGAGTGCTCTTTAGCATTCTGACACATTGTAACCTACAAAAATAATAATAGTACATATACCGTAGATGAATTTTTTTTTTTTTTCAGTTGCGTTAAAACTGCCGTCCTCTTAGTTCGATGTAAAACTGTATCTGCTACCCATCAGAATTTAATAAAGCCAAATCAGGTCTGAAAAAGTACCTTACTGTTAAGATGAATCGTGAATAAGAGTTTGTGTATTCTCTAATGCCCTGTCAGGGATAGTGTAATGGCCTTCGTTCTTGCCAGGTTGCACACTCATGTGAAAATAACCGAATAAACAAACTGAAACTCTCAGGAGAGATTGTGAAATGAATGGTTTTAGGCCACACTCGTTATTAGTTTAATCATTCTGATTGCTCAAGTCAATAAGCTCATTTTAATGTGGTTTTAGGCCTGCTCTAAAGCCACACTTGTCCTCTGTAATTATTTTTTACTTATGTAAGTGAAAGTAGGCCGGTGGATGGTTGCAAATGACCAGATGCAGCTTGGAATTATGCTTTTTGCCTGAAGTATCGTTGTAGGGTGGATGTACCCAAATTAAGCTTACATTATTTCCAGGAGTCAGAAAATTTGTGAAGATTCAAATATGCTGGTACTCCAAGGCTGCAACCAGCCCCGAAGCTCAAATCCTGGTTCCTGTATATAAAAATCCTCTAAAATTCTTAGAATTAAAAAAATGACAAATTACAGAAAAAAAGTGGATATGAAGGATGTTCACATATTTAATGTATAATGTAGTTATTTTGGTTTGGAAAGTACAAACCAGAGTAATTCTTTTCTCCACTTACACTTATACTTTTGTTTATACAAGGACCGTATCTGCAATAATTTTTGTTTCCTCGCCACTGTGATATCAATGCCAAACTCAAAACACATTCACCAAATTTGGATTGCATGCATAAAAACGGCAATTTGTGGCAAAGGTTCTTTTCAATAATGGCATTGGCCTTTGCATGTGATCATACAGCCAGGAACAGAAATATGTAGGTAACTATATACCTGCACCAGTGAATAATTAAGCAAAATATTTTGGACATACACTATCGAAGCAATGGCATATGTCCAAAATATTTCACTTAATTATTCAGCTCTGTTGTGAGAATCTTTCAAACAAATGCATCAGTGAAACTGACACACATAGCTGTGGTTGCTAGTGTCACATGTACACAGCAGCCACTTTGAGCAAAGTGCTATAAAAAAAATTTGGATTTTTTTAGTGTGTTAAAAATCCGTAAAAATGGATGAAACGGCAGGTCTGTGATACTCTTATTGTAACTTCTTCCCGCACTGCCAGCTACTTATTAAAAGTTGTTACAGTATGTGCTGTGTCACTGTTTGTACAATCACAATACAGACAAATATAGATACCTCATCGACTATTACCATGCCTCACTGTCTCCGTCTTGTCTCCTGCCACCTGTGAATCAACTTTCTCTACTCTGACATCTATTAATTGGTCTCAATGGCTGTTTATGACCCACCAAAGAACTACGCATTTAGTTTTCTTTGCGTCTGAAAGGAAACGCACAAAAATCAGGGACATTGAAAATGTGTTATAGAGTTCAATGCAAGAAAAGAGAGAATCACAGCTATCCTGAGAACTAAGTTAATGTAGGCACATAACTTTCAGGTTCTCTGTATGAAAAATATGTTGGGGCTGGGGCTTAATACATTATGCATAGAGACTGGAAAAATGTAATTGTTTTGAAACATTAGAAAGTGGTGTTAAAAAGTAAAAGAAGTCTTATATTTGGGTAAAAGACATCCTATATTTGAGTAATAGAGATCTATATTTGAGTAGAAAGGCCTATATTCGAAGGAAAAAGTCCAATATTCAAAGGAAAAAATGCCATAATGTAGGAAAAAGTACTACATTTGAAGCAAAAGTCCCATATTCGAGGAAAAAGTTGTATATTCGAGGAAAAAATTTGTATATTTGAAACACGTTTTTTTTTTTTTTGCATGAATAAGTCTTTTATAAATTTTTCTCCACAGTGTGCAAAAATTCGTGAAAATTTCACAATTTTGAAATTATCTGGTCCCTAAATTATGTTAGACTAATGTGAATCTGTAATACAAAAATTTACTTTTTTTTAGATTCTTTTAGATTCCCTTAAATCATTTTCTAACTATGGTCTTGAATAGCACCCAGTTCCAGCTTATTTTCCTTGTCTTCTTCTGCTCGTGGATTTTAGATTCATGATTTTAGATTGTTTCTTGTTCTAAGAAGGCACCTGTCTAATTTGCAACCATCCAAAGGCTGATACTAATTACATAATATTTAATTGCTTTTAGTTAAACTGTTTAGTATCTTCTGTACATGGAATTGTATATTTCAAAAGACACTAGTTACAATACACCAGTTTCAGCATTACGTTAAACTGAGAGTTGGATGTGTAATTTTGTAATTTATTAATGCTTGTATGTGCTGTGTAGTATCAGTCTGAACACTAAAAGTAATTTTTTGTATTGTTATATGAATTGCTTTATTTTTTAAAAATAGTATCCTTCACACCTCTGCTTGGAGTTTCCGACCTAGGGTATTTTATGAAAAAAATAATTATAGGCTGTTCATGATTAAGTGAGCACTTTTGAAATCAACCTTTGAAAAATGTCACTGCCTCTATCTGCATATATTTAACGGGCACATTGCCTAGCACGCGCCCAGTTAAATTGGTAACAATGGAGGGAATATAGTTCCATGTCTTAACATTGAACTAAAAGTGTTAGGTAGGCATGTGTGAATACTAAAATGAGTATTTCTTATTTCATATAACAGTAACAAAGAGCACATTTTGTAAAAATATTTACTTTTAAAGTAGTTTTTAATTTTGCCTGACTGATAAATGAATGAAAATATCACGTCTATGGCAATGTTGACGCTGTCGGGGGAGACACAGGACGAACAATGACACAAATACTTACTGGTAATTTGGGCGCCAGCGGTGCTTCCCAATCATCCCACTATTGAGACTCAGGGTTCTCAGGTATGTTGTGGGTTCTGTGTGTCCGTCTCACCCATGCGTACTTACAAACACGTTGGCAATACTAAACTTTTAATAAAATCACTGAAATAAACAATTGATAAAACATATGTGACTAGGACACTGTCACTACTGAATAAAATAATTGAGTTCACTGTAGACTTATTTTGTTGATATTGTTTATACACAACAACGTGGCAATGAAATGGTTATCTCGGTCATGACTAGCCAATTCTGCTTGGGTGCTCCCCAGCCCGTAATTAACCTACCGCATGCCTAAATGGATGATCTCATCGAGATGCGTGAAAGCAGAGGAAGAGGGCCGACAGCCGCTAGGGTGGACTGATGGTTTTTCCCTGAAGACAGGACACGGTGAATTACAAAACCCTTAATACACATTAACATGTGTGATTACTCGGCATCACTAACGCAAACTCATCGGGGCTCGCCCTCCAGCACGTGGTTAGTGTAGTGATGCCTATACACAGAGCCGGCTAGGACGGGAAAAATTGCACCATACACTAATTACACAATTACATAGACCCTTGAATGATACATGAAATAAGATGGGACACGAGATCAATATTCACAATAAACACACACATGTGTGAAAACAAGCTTAGGTGGCGTGGATTCCACTGGATGAAGTTCGTAGTAGACCAACGTGGTGCAGGTGAAATTACAATATTTCTGTGTGGAAACGGTAAACTAAATTCAGATAAAATATTATGTGCGTTGAGCAAGTGATTCCCTTTACGATTAGAGTCATTACAGGCTTGTAACATGCCTGATGGCGGGGAAATCAAACATTAACGTGACAGCGTGGTCAAGTACAAAAAGCATCAATTACGTGAAAAATACATAGAACCCTGAAATAACTGATTGCACGTTCAATGTTATATAAATAAGCTCTTAAAATGCACTGATGGTGTATAGAGAGACTTGGCTTCAGTCGGCCATATGGTTATATGTGATGTTGCCGTAAAATATTGAGACACGAAAATTACCCTTAAATACATACATAAAAATAAAGCTCTTAAAATTGCGTGTAGCAATTATGCAAAAGTTACACTGAAATGCCATAAACATAGGCAGATGGCATCTAATTCAAATGCGCGGGTCGCATGACCTCTCCGACATCTTTCTCCTCCTCCTCGATTAAGTTAAAAATACCACAAGGACGTAAGAATTAACAAAGCGGAAGTATAATGCTGGGGAAAATGTCTGGCAAAACGTATGTAAGCAAAAATTAACCAGTAAACTACATTGACTATGGAAATCTAAATCAGTGAACAAAAGTTGTAGCACGTACGTGACAGTGTCTTACCTTGTCAGCTCTCCTCGACAGACTGTCCAGATACAAGCATCGTACGGACCTATCAGGGCCGCCTACATGGTTCACATAAGCGGAAGTGCTATGCACGCCTAGTGAAATATTTTATAGTGAAAATAAAATGGCACAAATTAAATTAGACATTGTTTTACATTTCTATAATTTTGTTACGAATTTCAATATTATTTTAATGTCTCTTTGTGATGGCGTTTATGCCGGAGTATTAAGTGTTCTTAATCTCGGCGCCACAGGCATTTTGAATATTCATAACCAAATAATTAAAATTAGTACAAGCACTTTAAAACATTTTAAGACATATTAAACAATGTAAAGACAATATAACACATTTTACCCTGAAATGAACATTTATAGAAAAGTTCAAAATTATCGGCCTCTTTGTGCACGTGCGGTACACATGACTTGTGAGCGTCGTCATGGGCTCTAGCGCCGCTGGCTGTTAGCTGGCGTCAATGTTAATTTTACATATGGTGGACGAATGCACTACATGCATATAATTTAGATCTTATGCAGGGCTTCCAAAAGTGCTCAGCTTTGGACAGCCTATAACAATTGAAAGATTTTACATATTTTAATGCTGGAATGTAATTATCTTTCCAGTTACAGATATATTATTAAATATTTGCACATATTACAGAAATAAAGGTTTGTATGTTGTAAAACAACTGTTATACTCACACACACACAGACACCCCCACCCCCTCCTCCTTCTTCCTAAACATCTAATAGGTATGTTAACTTTTAAAAAAAAAAAAAGTTAATTTAAGTATTTGAAGTACAGACTTGAAGAATTGCTACTTACATGCCTTTATATTTATGAGTCCTTTGTAATGCTCAATTTCATCATATTAATGGATATCAATCAAAGAAGAGCCAACTAGAATCTTGCACAGTGTATCAAATCAACGAGTTTCAACCTGAAAAATGAAAAACATAATTTAATGATGTGTAGCATCAAACAGAATGAATACACAAAATAAGAAAATGTTTACATTCCATATTTTCCTCACAATCACATGTCAGAGTCATAATTTTACTGTTTATGGAGCACACAAGCAAAGTAAACTAAATAATAAATAAAAATTAAATAAGATTGGCTTAAATTTTTTTTTAATGTCTTATCTCCTCTCTAAACTTTTGGCCCGTTCCTGGTGGCCGCCCAACAGCGCCCAGAGAATACCCTGAAACCTAGTGGGGCGAGTGAAGTGAGAGCGGGGAGGGAGTGGGCAGTGCAAGAGGCCGCAGTATTGGAGGAAGGGGCTACGGCCAAAGGGAAAGTGTTCAGGGGCTAGGATAAAAGAGATGCCTGTGATATCACAGGGACAGAATAATGCTTATGCACTGTGGTACAACGTGACTTCATACACTCTCGGATCCCTAGGATCCATGTGAATGTGATGTCACAAAACTCTAGGATCTCCTAAAACTTATAGTTCGAAATATTGCATTTGAACACATAAATGACAAAATGAAAAGGTGTTACTTTGTGTTTGTATTAACTTCCTTAAAGAAGTGTTCTCTGCTTGATTGTAATGGTTAGGAGAATTATTGATGAAGACTCCTTTTGGCCGTGGCCACCACGTGAAGTAGTCTTGAAGCAGCAGTGGTGAGAGATGAACGTATGTCCTTTAGTAGGTTGCAATTTTGGTTATGATCCAAGTACAGTAAATAGTTTCTGTTTGCAAATGTCTTTCTTCAGAACCTTTTCGTTTTAGCTCCCATGAATGCCTTATCACCTCATGAATAGGTTTTTGTAGCTTTACAGTGATGGTTTTCCAGTGCTCGCGTGGTAGTAGCTGCCTGGACTGGCTGACTAAGACAATACCCCTCAACTGACTATTTCTGCAACCATAATTCTCTTTTGACTTTATTTTTGCAGATCCTGTCTCTTTAATCTCTGCAAACTGTCAACTTCACTACCAAGGGCGTATCCTGAAAATTTTGGCAAGGCATGCAACACGAGAGTTACTTTGGCACTTCGTTTTGCACAGAGGAAATAAATATTAATAATACCAAAACAAAAATAAAAGGTTGCTGTAAATGTCTTTAAGGAGAATGGTGCACAAAAGCCGTGTATTTACCTTAATTTTGGTCAAAAATTGTTTTTCAGAGAATTTTTCAAAATTTTTGTTACGACAAAACATAAAGAATAATTTCGAACACCTTCTTACATTGATAGATATTCACTACCATTACTACTATTGGAGCACTATGAAAGATGATAAAGAACATCTTATTTCTCATTTTCTATCAGTGCTCACGGAATAATAAAGGTAGTGAATATAGTGAATATTTAACAATGCAAGAAGTTGTTAAAAATTAATATTTACGTCTTGTCGTGCAGAAAATTTCGATAAACCCTCTGAAAAACAAGTTATATCGAAAATCAGGTAAACATACTGTTTTCGTGCACCATTGGTCTTAAGTGCTTTAGTACCTCTTTCCTCTCACTCTTAATCCAGTTGTCAAACAGCAAGATTCACTGGTCAAATTGATGCATGACGTCTTTCATAAATATTAATAAACGACTTCTACTCATCAGTACAACTACATCCCTGGCAGTTGTCTACAGAGTTGAGTTACCTCCGCCGCCATCTACAAGATTGTTGTATCTACCGGGCTGGAACAAGTCTCAGTACTAAAAAAAACTTTCGCCGATGATCCCCCGGGATCATGCAAAAGGTCCGGGGCTAGTACAGCAGGGCGTGGGATGCCGCCACAAATAAGATGCTTAGATCCCACCACTCTTCACTACGCCGCTCGCGCCATGGATCTAGGTGCTGGGCTTGTACCTGCTAACCCTTTGGAATAGCGTAAATTTAGGAGTTTATGCATCTACACCCGGTCCCGCAGAGCTAAACTTACCATTCAGCGCGCCCAGACACAGCTCACTGAGCTTGAAAATTATTTTCGCCTGTGGCGATTTAAGATAGATATGGGTAAATGCGAGGCGCTGGTCTTCACGCGTCGCAACATTCCCCCTAATCTCCAACAGCTTTCTCTCTTTAGGGAGAACATTCCTTTAAAAGACGAGGTAAAATACCTTGGCCTCACTATGGATAGAAGGCTGACATGGCGACGCCATGTGGAGGCAAAGAGAAAACTTGCTTGTGTCCGCATGTCTGCCTTATATCCTATCCACCTTCGCGATTCTGGATTGTCGCAGATCACTTTATTATATTAGTCCATGATTCGACCCATTATCAATTACGCAGCCCCAGCTTGGGCATACTGCGCACAAAGTCATTTAAAAACTTTGCAATTCAAAATAAATGCCTTAAGATGGCAGCACATGCACCGCGTTATGTCACAATCAGATGCTTGCATGCAGAATTAAAACAAAAAATGCTGCAAGACGTCATTCGCAAACAGGCCCAAACCTTTTGTGATTGCAATGAGGAACATACAAATCCTCTAATCTCAGCCCTCGGGGGCTATGATACAGATGAAACGCAGCGCTTTAAGCGACCTAAGTCGCTCCTAGCGCATAGGCCCCCTTAACCCTGCGTGTAACACATTGCCATACCAATCCTAATAGCATTTACACAGTCTCCTAAGTCAACTACTGTAGACTAATCTGAGCAATCTTGAAGGGACAGCTCAGACTAGATTAATTATTAATTTATTTTATTTAATAACTTTTTAGGATAATATTGTTTCTAGGATAAATCGGTTAAGCTAGGGTAACCTCTCATTCCTGCCAGCTGTTTGTATACGTATGGCCCTGGTCTGAATCCGATTCCAAGGCCGCCTTTGCATTACTGCAGGGGCTTGCGGCGTCATGCGGCTCTCTGCAGCAGTTGATGAGAGACCTCCCCAGCGTTTAATATGTTATCCTCCCCCCCTCCTTAAAGTGAAGCTCCGTGCACTCGCAGCATTGTGTGTGGAAATATACTCTGTTACAGCCCATGGCTATGGAGACATGCTCGCTGCGAGGTAGCACAGCACTAGGTTTAGATCCATATGACCCCGAGGATATATGTTAAGTCATTTAAAGTAGGTTAGTCATTTAGTTTGGGTTATTTTTTTTTCTTTCTTTCCACAGGGTTGTACCATCTTCTTTCGATCTAGTAAAAACCAGTGAGTGTTGGCCCTGCTGACACTTACTGGCAGCTCACTTTCTTTTTCTTTAGTTTCAGTTCTTTACTGGAGATCGGAGGGAAGAGCCACAATCGCGCCACTGCCCTCACCAGAGTGATGTGCAAGCATCACTCTGGTTAAGCCAGCGTCATTCCCAGACAACAACAGGTCCCATGTCTCTACTAGTCTTTTCATCTCTACTAATAATAGAGAATGATATCCAACCTTCTTTCTTCCGTAGCATTTATATTTCATTCATGGCAATAATTTTCAATTCTTTCCTGTCGACTGGGTTTTTACAGTGTCTATGCTGGTTTCTCCCAGTCTCTTCTTAGTTATAGTTTTAGCTGAAAGTACAGTTAGGGAGGTAGTCATGGCCCCAATCGCTCGCCATGTCTGCACAATTCCTCTCTCCCGCGATGCATGTCTTCTTGTATGAATTCCCTTCCTGGTAGGCGCAAGAGGTTCGTCCTGAGATGCAGTTAGCTCCCGTCCTACCTTCGGAATACACTTAACACTTAGTAATATGGTAGTTAGAATAATATATTAAAAAAAATCGAGTCCAGATCGTCAGTTCTGCTTCAGTTCTCGATCAAATCTTCTGACTCCTCTCCTGGGTTTTCTCCGCGCAAGCAATTGGTGCCGAGGCCCGCGCCTTTCTGGTATACTTCATTGCTTCCTTGTGGGGCCGAAGATCCTCTCCTACTCGCACCTCAGGAAGAACCAGCGGCGTCAACAGAACAGCACCCTGAGGGCCGGTTGCACCATCGTGGTTCGAAACGCGATCTGAGATCGGATCTAAGATCGACACAGAAAACTGTTGCACCATTCGAGTTCAGAGCTGGACTGGAGATCGAGATGAAGTTCATTTCGAACCGCCGAAATTGGCGGTTTGAAATCTCGAGCTGAGATCAGTAGCCATCGTCGACAAATGTAGTTTGAAAATATGCCAACAGATAGAACTACGTTCGATTGTTTTCTCGGGAAATTAAAACAACATTATACGCATCTGAATATTATTCAGTAAAAGTCGCACCACAATAATCCACTTAAAACAGATAAAATATCGCACATCTAGTTCTATCTATAGTGAAAAATACGCCTACTTCCATGACGTCATATATTACGAACCAACAGGAAAATTTGTCTCATACTTAATATCGATCTCTTACTTTGGAAACAAGGTCGAAGAAGCTGAGATCCAGAATCATGAAATTTTTTACATTGGAACCAACATCAAACTGGATCCTGTTTCGGAACCACGATCATTCGATCTCGGATCGGGGCGATGTAGGTGCAACCGGCCCTGAGACACGCTCGGTCCCTTGCGGGTACCAGAAAGCAGAGTTCGCCCCCGAGGAGCAAACGCAAAACACTCGCTAGCGTGACCTACTCCTGTGACTTTGCACAGGGCGCCTTCCTCTGTTTACGCCAGGGTGTTTACTTCCCGCCGAGCCCGTGTGAATAGGAGGTACGTAGTGCTTGCACCATCCTTGTTTATTTCCTTCTCGGTAAATAGACGCTGATCCTACACGACCTTTTGAGTATCACTCCGACCTCCTTCCTCTTGTCATCAGAGCTGACTGAGCCAGTGGGAGACGGGTTTACTCGTACCGAGTGTACACGTACAACACACCAGGACATACTTGAAAGACCACCCATATATAAAAAAAAAATTGTACTAAGCTATTTTACGATTTTCCGAGAGAAAGTACTCTCAAATCATCATCGTTTTTTTTTTTTTGTTGGTTGACTAAGTAACAAAGAAACATCGAAACATTCAGCAATGCAGCTCCTTAATTGGACACTAGGAGCGTTGTTTCGCGTCGTTCGAATTCCAACACTCTGTATAGTTTTCATAAATGCCTGCTTTAACATTTTAGTACACTTCCTTTGACCGAGATTCAATACAATTAGAACGGTAACCAAACGTTAAGTTAACATACACGTCGCTGTTTGATGGCGTATTTTTTTTACCGTTATGCTAATAATTCGCGAGAGTGTGTAGAGGACATCCGCAAAAGACGGAAAAAGGCGTGGCAAATTAACAAAAACATATAAGTACCTATAGAAGTTACTGACCTGTTGGAAGATGACGTAGCATGCCTAGTAATAAATTCTGTGACCTCAAGGAAAATTGGTTAGGACCACATTCGCGGCAATTTGAATATTTTCCGTTTTTAAAAAAATAACACATCAGGAACTTGTCATGCCGCTGATTTTGAGAAAATATACGGGCACTTTGAAATTAAGAACTCTTCTTCTCGCCTACTTTTAAATCAGCTAGGATGTATTCAATATGCACATAATAATATATTTTACAAAAGTAGAGACGAAACATATACGAACGTCCATGCCACCCTATTTGATCACAGGGGTTTTTTTGAAAATCCTGCAAGAATTTCGTGATCTAATACAATTTCATTCGTTGCTTGATTCTTCTCAAGAGAGTACATCTACTACATCCTCAGTGTAACAAACATACGTATAATACAGCGTCCAAGTCTAGCTCTTCATGAACAGGAACATTTCGCGGTTTAATTGACACCTGTGTATAAGACTCAGGAGTATAACTAGACTTTCAGTTTTTGGCGAAGGGTGAGGGGGGAGGTGGGGCAATCACTCCATTATATAGGTTTAGGTGTAGACTTTGAATCCATGGCTTGTAAGAGGACACTAACTTATCATAATTTTAATGTAAAAAAATCGGTATTTTAAACAATTATAATATGGTATGTTTTCTTTTTTTGAAAAGTATTTACAGGATGGTTTTATGTTAACGCAAGGGTTTTAGGGGATGTGTGTTATGTCCCTTGTTACACCTCCCTCCCCACCCAACCACCATACCTAAGCTCTGGATTCACCAGTTGTAAAACTCCGCAGTCGTGTGAATACGATGTGCCTCAACAATTCTTTAACAGCTGCTGTCTTCAGTGGGCATCTATATCAACCGTTGATCAGGTCCTTGTTTCTTAATAGGTTTGTTACTGTTGGACACGAAAATATTCCATGACGGGATGTATACTTCAAAACCCTTTAGCTCAGAACCACTTTCGGGATTGGATGATACTTTTAAATTATAACTCTTTCTAGGCATCTGTTCGCGAAGCGCAGTTTTTCAGGCGTAGACGTAACCATATTCGGATAGACCATTGCAAGTGAGAAAATTCCAAGACACGAAGGCAACAACAGAACCACAGAATAGATACGTATAGGCTGCTCACGTTAAAATGAGCAGTCTTGAAAGTCACGCTTACGATCTACTTGTGTGCACGTTGTGTATTCTTCCGCCTTATGTAAAATTAACATTGGCATGGGCTTCATAACTTTATTCATGCGTCTGTCAAGGGAAACTGTGAAAAAAAAAAAAATAGTTTACAAATCTGCTCATTTTTACACATCGATGCATTAATAAAAGTGGAAAGCCAAATAAATAAATAAAGTTATCACAAATGGTTACCTAACACTTTTTATTCGCCTTTGAGATATGGAACTACTTCCCTTCCATCGTTACCAACTTTACTGGGCGTGTGTCACTCAGCGCGCCTGCTGCAATACACGCAAGTAGGAGCCGTGACTTTTTTTTAAAGGTTGGTTTTAGAAGTGCTCACTTTATCGTGAACAGCCTTTATCAGGAGCGAAATGGCGTTGCGGGGGCGTACCCATCCTCTAATTGGCTGTGAGAAGCATTTGGAATCCGCCCTATGCCAGATTGGCAACTGCGTGCTGAGAAATGTTCCCTACTGGCTGTTCTGCCAGCTCGGAAGTAAGTTAGCAGACGCTGATTGGTGAGCGGCGTTACATGCTGCTGTTTGCTGGCGTGTGTGGCTGGAGTTCGTAGAATGAGCGCCTATTTCACCTCTGTATTCTTACTTACTCTGTGACCAGGAGCTGATTGCCGTACAGCGTTCCGACACCTTGGCGGACAGTGGTGCCATATTGCTGGCGTGTGCAGATAGAGCTCGTAGAATAAGCGACTGTTCCACCTCTGTATACTTTGGCAAATGCTGTTCACGATAAAGCGAACACTTTTGAAATCAACGGGTGCCTTGAGTGGCATGCGCCCAGTAAAGTTGGTATCGATAGATGGGAAGTAGTTCCATATCTCAACGTCGAATAAAAAGTGTTAGGTAACCATTTATGATAACTTAAAATTATTTATTTCGCTTTCTGTATATTTTTAATGCATCGAACACGTAAAAATAACAGATTTAAAATAATTTTTCTTAAAATAATTTATTCATGACAAGTTATAAATAGAAAATTTTTTAAAATTTACTATAATTAACTTGAAAAGTACTTCATGATGTTAATATATCATATATCTTTACTATTTGTAAAATAACTCTGTATTATGGAGTAAAAATATATAACAATACTACAAAGTTATTTATAATTATATAATATATATTGATGTAAATTCTACAATTACTTAACTCAAAGTGCTGGGAACTGATAAATGTGATCAATTGCAAAAGTATATCTGGAATTTAAATTTTGAAGTTGATAAGTTATCTGCCTACTGATTGAAAATTGTTATTGCGAAAATAACTTCATGATATTTAAAATATATGTCATTTCTCAATATCAAAACATACTTTATAAATTCAAATTGTTTTCAATATTGAATTTCCTAGAATAAGTATTATGGCAGAAAAGAATTATCATAATTTGATCATTAAATTCTATTAATAATTAAAAATACTTAAAAACAACTGCGCTATTGTTTGTAAGTATTACTGCAGAAAATTTCATTAATTTGCAAAGGAAAATTTAAATATATATGGTCACGTTTGTCCATCTCATTTCAGAGATATACAGGTTGGTCCACCTAACGTGGAAACTCCCAAAATTTTCCGGAACTGTTGTAGATCACTAAATGCTGTTTTCGTTAAATGAAACCACGTACGGAGGAAAGTAATTTGCTGCAAAGTGACTATTTGTAATACGTATACGGATAGAAATAATTAAACCACATGTGATTTTTTCCCCTGGAAACATACATTTTTTCAACAGAATCTTAAAGTACATGCAAAGAGGAATTCAGTGATATAGGATATGCAACGGTAAGTAACACAGAAACAAGAAATAATGTGCAAATATGATTAAGTTAGATGGGCCGGTATTATGGGACAGGGGACCTGTACTCACAGATGTAAGCAAGCAACACGCGCCGTGACTCATCCTGGCGGGAATGCTTCCTAATAGCAGTGCAGCACCAGACCCCGTAATCTGTTATGGTAAGTGGTATTGCAGTGTGTGGCTGTACGTTTGCAATAAGTTCGTAAATGAGGGATAACTGGACGCTCTACTTATTTACGGCGAGTGTGGCAGAATTGCCAAACAAGCCGTCCAAATGCATGATGAAAGGTGTCCTAATCGGACTCCCATCTCACGGCAAACGGTGCGAGGAGATTGTAACTCCGCAACACGAGTGCGATGAAAGACCGCTACAGGCGAGATGCATCTACACGATGTGTTGGCACGTGTCGATGCAAACTCCCACATGGGAGCGCGAGAACATTCCAGGTTCGTAGGAACAAGTAAAACAAGTGTGTTACGGATACTGCGCCAACAGAAATTCCATCCACATCACATGACTCTTCATCAGGCATTACGTGGAGGTGATTTCCAGCAGCGTGTTCAGTTTTGTAGGTTTGTTCTGGCGTCTGTAAGGGATCGCAGTAATTTTCTGAAGAACGTACTATTTACCGATGAAGCAACTTTCACAAACCTTGGGCGCGTAGATTGATGAAATATGCAATACTGGACGACGGAGAATCTGCGTTGGGTCCGGCACGCGGATCATCAGCGACAGTGGAAAGTGAACGTGTAATGTGCAATCGTTGGAAACTACGTCATAGGGCCATGCTTCATTCAAGGGACTATGACTTGCTGTACGTACGCCCCATTTCTTCAAAGAGACGTCGATGGCACCTCTAGAAGATACACAGTTCGACATATGTCGTGGTATGTGGTTCCAGTATGATGGTTGTCCTGCGCAATTTTGCTTTGGTGGCGAGGAAAGTGTTAAATGAAAACGTTTCCAAATCGGCGGTTAGGGCGTGGTGATGTTGTAAGATGACCAGCACTCTCCCCCAACTTCACACCTCTCGATTGTTTGCTGTGAGTAACACTGGAAGATAGGGTGTATGTACTTCACAGTTCCTACAACACCAGAAGAGATGCAGAAATGCATTGCGCCAGCTTGCAGAGGCATTACGCTAGAAATACTTCAAGCTGCTTGTCGCTCGCTACATCTGCGTTTACAGATGTATATTACTGTCGATGGAAAACACATCGAGCACGTTCTGTGAAGAGATCTAATGTGAAGCGTTTCAACCATAACTGTGTGCTCTTCTTGTACTATGCATTCGGATGCGATTGCGTTCCTCCTTAGATTGTTTTGTTCTATTTCTGCCGTGAATCTGTACGCACTCGTTACTCAGTATAGTTAATGACTAGGAAACAAATCTCGTGAGTTACGTTGGTACCTGAATAAAATGTAATGTATTGATATCAGACTTGCACTCACATTGCCTGTAATCGCACCGCTGCGGTTCTCTCCTTTCTCCAAAATCGCATTCCGGGCCTCTTGCCCCATTAAGGGGCTATTAGGATGCGGTCCCGCCAGGATGAGTCACAGCGCGTATTGCTTGCTTACAGCGGTGAGTACAGGTCCCCTGCCCCATACTACCGGCCCACTTAATACTATCATATCTGTACCTTTTTTCTTGGCGTTCCTTTGTTACTTTCCATTGCATATGCTATATCACTGAATTCATCTTTGCACGTAATTTCAGATGCCGTTGAAATTAATGTATGTTTCCCGGGGGGAAAATCATACGTGGTTGAATTATTTCGGTCAAACACATGTGTCTATGTTAGGCGGACAATCCTGTACGTACTGAGAACAGATAATGGGCTAAGAATTTCTGAACGTCGTGGAAAAACAAAGACAACTGTAGTGCCACGGGCACTGCGCAAGCATTCCAGTTCAGAGAGAGAGAACATTTTAGTGAAGTATTTTCATAACTTATCAAGTTCTGCGGTGCCTGCAACAGGAAGCTGTATCCACTGTGTTTACTGCCTGTGGTGATTTCAGCACCGCCTGACTACGATAGCTAACCACGTTTGACGGGAAATACGTCCTGTTATTCACGGTATTTTCGTCCCATGACTCCTGGAATCACTTGCTGTATCACGCGCTATTTTCCTGTCACATGATTTCAACACCATACTTTGGGGCCGTGTGCAAAGTTACAGTTCATTGGTTGACGCCCTAACCTTGCTCTCTCATTGGTTGGCTACTCTTCTCGCCCTGACTTCTCATTGGTGAGAGACTGCTCATGCGCGACTTCTTGGTGAAGGGAGACCTGAGGAAAGGAGACTTCAGCAGAGGACACCAGAGACTGCACATCACCGCCTGGGACGACTCGCCTGAGCTGCGCTGAGACTCCACTCTCCTTCACCACTGCTGTCACATCATGTTTTTGCTTCCATTGCCGTTATTATTTTATTTTATATTAACAATTCCCGTGTCGTTTTCCGCCACATGGCCAAGTAAATAAATGTATAACTAAAGGTGTAACAGTTTCAATGTCTGATTTAATTAAACGTG
Organism: Dryococelus australis; assembly: GCA_029891345.1. Lineage (NCBI taxonomy): Eukaryota > Metazoa > Arthropoda > Insecta > Phasmatodea > Phasmatidae > Dryococelus > Dryococelus australis. The sequence goes on along the minus strand of CM056993.1, from coordinate 27,771,196 downwards.
TTAAATTGACTTAGAGTATTTCTTACTGAGTGTTTGTGCTCAGCCCTAGACCGCTCGGGCACCACATAACTCTTATCGGCTTCCGGCAGAGATACAATTAAAACCGCTTTCGTTGGGCTGTTTCATGTGTATCTGACATATGACAATACGTATATAGATACAACGTGGCGTTCTTTACAACGACGTGGCAATCAAATCGGAACGACATCAGATTCTATTTACATTTCTCTTTCTCGTCCGTGGTGTAGCTAGCAACTTCTCCCTTGGGAGATGCTGCTCGTGGTATGCAATATTTTTGTTTTGATTATAAGAGCAGCAATCGAGAATATGTCAATGCACGAAACATGCGCTCGTATGTCCGGAGTTACCATCCCTTCCTGTCGCGTTCGTCCGTCGTCAGCTCATTGCTGCCAACTAAAACAAACAAAACTGTTTATACATCGAAGAAATTCCTCCATTAAAAATTAAACGACTGGTGGTACTGCGTGTAAGTACATATACGCGCACAATCACATAAACAGCGGGAATTAGTCTAGATAAAACAATCATCATACTTTGCGGACGCAAGGAGTGGCAGTAATCAGCGAAGAACGCTTTGTAATACTTTTATTGTCGCAAAAACTAAAAAAAAAAAAAAAAAGGTCAGAGATTTCTTTAAAAGGTTTGATTAGAAGTTTACCACACACACACACACACACACACATACATATATATATATATATATATATATATATATATATATATATATATAATAAAGGGACTCGGGTTCCTGAATGTAATTGATCAACACACACACACATATACACACACACACACACACACATATATATATTATAATAATAATAAAGGGACTCGTGTTCCTGAATGTAATTGATCAACAAATTCACAAGAAAATTTAACGTCATTGCAGTGCCAGCTGTGTGAACAAAGACATGAAAACAAAACAAGGCAATAAGCAATACACAGATTTTTTTCTGAGTGGAGAGCTGTGGGCTGCTCTTAACATCGGAATCTTGACAGTCGATGTGAGTAGAGCGAAGTGAGTATGGAACAGCGCCAGAACGCAACGGCGGGGAAAACGGGAAACCCCATAGAAAATCCGCGGCGGCACAACTCCCACGTGCGAAGATCCGGGTGCGACCTTGCCGGGAATCAGACCTGGTGAGAGGCGAGCGCTCTAGCCATGGAGCCACCGCGGGCCCAAGAAAATATGCTTGATTATAGGCTGTTCACGGTAAAGTGAGCACTTTTTAAGGCCCTGCTAATTTTTTTCTTTCAATTAATTTATAGCTTTCTGCCACTTTTTAATGTAAACATTGCAACATGACTAATAAACACAGTGTATACATTCCATCACACTCAAAAGTTAATGTTTGTTGCTGCAATAAATTACATTTATTAGGGGATAATGCCTTTTGGAAGAGCCTTAAAAAGTGCTCACTTTACCGTGAACAGTCTATAATTGATTGACGGGTGCTCGAAATTATACACACATAGTTAAGAAGGACTAGAAAGATTGTGAGTAATCGTGGGTACTTAAGAGAACAAAGGCAAGTGAACGAATGTAAGCAATGGATTCGTACACTACAGTCTCTGTTCCTGAGTTTCATCATTTAGATGTTGCGATTCGTTTACCGGAAACTGCATGTGCCACAGGCACTATATGACAAATTCTTCCTCAGTAATTCTGCATTTATGCTTGTCCTTTGTCTCCACTCGTTCCGCCACATTTTCACCGACCTCACGCGAACGCGAGGGAATGCTGATAAGTCACTGCTAACCTCGACCTTGCCGTTGTCAACGACCGCCGAGCTAAAGACGTGCATACTGAATCAAAACTGCGTCGTCCAGCTCCACATGGGTGGCTCTGACTTGTTTACGATCGCGGCAGCGTCACAAAGTTGAAGCCCGCGAAGTCAACTTGACACGTCAGCATCGGGAAGGTGTTGAAGATATACCTGGGAAAGTACTCTTCCGAGGAGGTGGTGGGTTCGATATTGTCCGGCTGCACAGACCGGACAGTAGTTTTCGAAACTGGTTTTCTGTAGCTGTGTACCTGGCGATTGCCTATCCAGTTCCATTGTTTGAACCTTTCTTGTCCATTAGACCGAGATTTTGATCATCATAGTCGCATAAAATGACATAACTACCATTAGTCTGATTTCATTTTTAAAGGTAGGCTTATGCAATCTCTTTCCTCCCTCCCTGCATTTCTTTTATATACGTCTGCTTGTATCTACGCCTGTGTTTCCTTCCCCTTATACTTCCATAACGATTTTCGATCCTCCGAAAATACTATATTTACATTTGTGTATGTATGACATCTTTATTTCGTTATGGTATCTCTTGGATCCTACAAAAATGATCAATTCAAACGTTTTGGTTTTAAAAAATAACAATATAAATCCTACGTGCTAAGTCCCATTTCGTGTCGTTTTGACAGAAATTACAAAATAAAATAAGACTTCATCCAAACTGATACACAAATCGTCTACCGCTCAGAAAGCCTTTGGGTTTCACTAACAATCCTTAATCTATTTGATTATCTTTCAAAATGGTAGTTCGTTATTGGAGTGAATCATCATGCATATTAAATCATTTAACTGATATGAACAAGGCCATTAATAAAGATAAGTTCTAGACAGTTTTTAAGTTTATCTCTTCTTCTGATAATCTAAGTAAAGGTGGCACTTGAATCAGTTATATTGAATATGTTTGAGGATAACTTTGAACCTACTACTACCAAATTTTGAACACAAATCCTGAAATTGAGAACACCCAACCATTCGTCTATATTGAATAGGCCAGGGACTCTTTTAAAAATGTTCTTTTACTGAAATTATATAATGGCATGGAATATGCATAGAAACATTTTCTCTATTTGGGTTTATATTGCTGATTGAATATTTATTAATTTTGCATCATTCTGCTCGTTTATTTGTGACTTTCACCTAATTTTTGCGACCTTAATACATTCAAATTTACAAAATTCCAACGCTCAAGCAAGAAGGTGCTTATTCTTGAACTAAAGGAAAGTAGGCTACACTGTAAAACAAAATTGAGGTTAAACTCCCTTACATGTAAGGGAAGCTAATTACCTCTACATGTAAAGTAAAATTACCTCTTAAATAGAGAGTAAAATTACATAATAAGTTAAGTACTATTACCTAATCGTACGGGAAAAGTACCGGTCAAAAGAGGGGTGGGGGGAGGGAAATCGCATAAAAGTAAGAGAAATTTAAATAGACTGTATAATTAAATTACATTGAAAAATATGCCGGAGTATTAGTACTGTTAGATTTTTTTACTAGCTGTATTCTCTTACGAGTAGTAACCGAAACGCCAACACTAAAATCCTCATCACTTGTTGATGGGTGGGCGCGTACCATGGTCCTCATCACTTGTTGATGGGTGGGCGCGTACCATGGTCCTCATCACTTGTTGATGGGTGGGCTCGTACCATGGTCCTCATCATTTGCTGATGGGTGGGCGCGTACCATGGTCCTCATCACTTGTTGATGGGTGGGCGCGTACCATGGTCCTCATCACTTGTTGATGGGTGGGCGCGTACCATGGTCCTCATCACTTGTTGATGGGTGGGCTCGTACCATGGTCCTCATCATTTGCTGATGGGTGGGCGCGTACCATGGTCCTCATCACTTGTTGATGGGTGGGTGCGTACCATGGTCCTCATCACTTGCTGATGGGTGGGTGCGTACCATGGTCCTCATCACATGCTGATGGGTGGGTGCGTACCATGGTCCTCATCACTTGCTGATGGGTGGGCGCGTACCATGGTCCTCTATCACGTTAGGCCGATGCGTTACCCATTACACCACTGCGGCAGCATTACATCAGTAGTGTCCCTCTAATTAGCTGTTGGGAATGCTGAAAAGGTTCACTTGTAAGGCAATTTTCCCATCCACGTAAGGGATCTTCCACTACCATGGACGTGAAATGTACTCCAGAGCGCGATAATTTTACCTTGGCTGTAAGGAAAACTATGTTTCCCCCACAAGTTTGCGAATACTACCTTATATTTGTCAGGTAAGTATCCCATTATTTTTTTACAGTATAGAGCTTCTGCTCAGAACTTGTGACTGTTGCAAGCCGGCGATGTGCCTTCTTCCCCGCCTTCCTGGAGCGACTCGTGATGATAATAATAATAATAATAAAATTCTTAATTTTTTTTGTTGCGAAGTTAAGGTATTATCACCTTCTCTTACACTTAACCACTTTACATGATAAAACATAACACTTATTTTTTTAAAAGAAAAAGAAATAAAACAATGCCACAAAACTTAATGTCTACTATATACTTACAAATAGACTAACATGAAATATATAAAAGCAACTTACATAAAATAAAATAAACCTTAATTGTGAACTTACACGATTAACACATACATACATACATAAAACCATATACACACCTAACATATATCCATATACATATAATTGTACTATTTATAAAATTAATCTCCCAAGATAACATTGACTAGCAAAAGTTCTAAAACTGAAATTTATTTTAAGTATCACTGAAGGACAGAAAATCACAGCATATAACTAATTAAACACAGGAAAAAGACAAAAAAATAATTTTTGCAAGACATTAAAAGTTATATTATAAAGCGTCTGAAATTATCAGCTACCTAGAAATATATATAAAATAAAATAAGACATTAATACATCTACTCGCACACTCTCATTCACACATATACATACATTAACTATACATTTAATTAATTAAACAGTAACATAAGCATCAGAAACATCACTACAGTCGCAGGAAGCAGAAATCAAATCAGTTAAAGGTATTATAAAAGAGGAACCTCCACAATAAATATTTTGATTGCTTATATCAAACCCACATTTCAAGTTCATTTAAATATTTATAGCGTGAGCAAGCTGTTATCACATAATTTATTGAACTTAGTGATTGAAATTGTATCTCTGGCTTCCTGAGGTAAGCAATTCCAAAGTTTGGTTGCGGTGGCGATGAAAGATGAAGCGAAAAATGAGTTGTGTTTTGGTACTAGAAGCTTTCGTTGATCGAAAGAACGAGTGTTTGATGCACTGGGCGGTAAGAAACGAGACAAAAGGTATCGAGGACATCCTGTTTAAAATAATTTTTTTTAACAAGCAGGACTTGTGCACTAATCGTCGATTTTTAAAAATCAAGCCATGAGAGAGTGTGTCTGTATTTGGTAATATCGTCTTTCTTTTTAAAATTAAAAATAAGTCGTACACAGTTGTTTTGTATTCGCTGAAGTCTCTGAGCTAGATCTTCATGCAGGTCACTGAAGACTATATCAGCATAATCAAGGAGTGAAATTATTAATGGTTCTTTTAAAGGTTTTCATCAATTTCGCAGGTAAAATATTTTTAAGCCTTCTTAATGAATGTAAAGTGACATTTGTTTGTCTACAGATGTAAATGACATGCTATCTCCATGTTAAAGTTTCACTTAATATTACACCTAGGTTTTTTACGGACTTCGACAGAGGAATCGGCTCGCCATCAAGTATGACATTAGGGCCGCTAGTGATGTTTGGTGAAGTGAGTAGTTTCTCGGATACAATTATATTGCTCTGGGATTTCTTAGGGTTTAATAGTTGCCCGTGCTTTATTGACCATTCTAAGATGTTTGACAATTCATGGTTAATTGTGTCCAATTGATGACGTAATATTTCCGGGATGAGCAGGCAGGTAGATTTGGAAGTCGTCTGCATAAAAATGGTATTTACAACGTTTTAGTATCTGAGGAAGGTCATTAATGAAAACAGAAAATAGAAGGGGTCCCAGAACAGAGTCCTGGAGAACTTCAATTTTAGCTGTGCGCCAAGCAGATTGTTGTTCTCCGCAGACAACTCTCTGATAACGGCCACACAAGTAACTTTTAATCCATTCTAACGATATTTCGGAGAAATAAAAATATTATTTTAGCTTGGCAAATAATAGCTCATGGTCAACGGAATCGAATGCTTTGCTAGAATCTGATAATATCAAAATCGTTAGCAAACGGTTATCCATGTTATGTTTTCTGTCATCAGTAACCTGAAGAAGAGCTGTAAAAGAGCTAAAGCCTTTTCTGAAACCGGACTGATTGTCGACCATCAGGTTATTTTCAATAATGTACCTTGTTATCTGTTGGTGTGCAATATATTCAAGGGCTTTGGAAATTGTGGGAAGAATGCTTATGGGTCTATAGTCACTGGCACATTGAGGTTTATTTGTCTTCGGGATCGGTATTACTAAAGCAGATTCGCAAGTACCGAGCTCGTCATGGATGACGTAATGTTGGCTGCTGGTCAGGGAAGATACGACATCTCTGTGACTGACATCTCGCAACTTGGGATCCACTGGTGATTCAGGGGGGGGGGGGAGAGGCCCAATAGCGCCACTTCCCTCACCGGGGTGGTGTGCAAGCATCACTTTGGTTAAGGATCCTGTTTACCTGCGCGTTCAAGGTCAAGAAGCGAGGGAGCGATACGGGCGACACTGACACGCACGCCTAGCGCCTCATCGCTCCTACGTACAAGGCGTGCAGTGTTTCTCTCCTAACGCTTTACTGTGTAAACTAGATCTGTAACTGTGGGGTTTTATTACCCGCGATGAAAGTACACAGAACAAACCACCTGCGTATAATCGTACTTTTCTCTTACCGCTTGAAGAAACTTCATAGGCAAGCTTTAAAAATGCCATATTTTAACACTTTGACTATTTTTTTCTCCATTAATACACTTAATATGATAAAAGTAAAAAGATAGCGAGACAGACAATAGTTTTTTTTTTATCCTTTCTGGCAAAACTTCGTATTTGCAGAACATTTATTTACCAAGACACGCGTTTAGGTGCAAATAACTATTTCATAGAAACGTTTCAGTACAGAGGACTCTTAAGCTAACGCAACCTCCACAAATTAATAAAGAAATAAAGTTCCAGCCCCCTCGCCACTAGCTTTTCATCCCTACTAACAAAGAGCATGTTTCCACACACTCTGTTTCCCGTGGCATTTCTGTTTAATGCATGCAATGATTTAGAATTGTTTTCTGTCGAGAGGATTTTTTACTGTATGTCCAGGTTTCCCCCCTCTCTCTTCTTAGTTATAGGTTAACTATAGGTACACTTAGGGAGGTAGTCATGGCCCCAATCGCTGGCCATGGCTGACCAATCTCTCTCTGCCGCGATGCATGTCTTCTTGTATGATTTCCCTTCCTTGTATGCGTAAGGGGTTCGCCCTGAGACGCGATTAGATCCCGTTCCTACCTCGGGTCTACACTTAACATTTAGGGCCAGTTTAACCCCTTACTCGGCCTAACTAAACGAACGTAACATTCTAACTCTTAATTGAGGGCCGGTTTCACCAACGAAGATTAACTTTTCAGAATATCGAGATGATTTTATCCAGATGAGAGGTTTAACTTCGATTTTAATCTCGATAATGTTCTGCGTGTTTCACTCCGTTTAATCTCAGTAAAGAATATCTCGTTAAAATGATCTCGATATTCTGACTTAATCGCGATTTTCTCTTGGTAAACATTAGAGATTTTGCTTTGAGCTGGTACAGAGAAATCATTTTGAAAAAGTATGGCAAGTGAGGAAGGCATCGTGGTCTTAAGGAAACAGCGAAGCAAAATTTTTCATCCCATGAAAAACACATTTTGTTATAATTAGTTACAGAAAATTTCAATATTATTGAAAATAAACGAACTGATGCTGTGACACAACAAAATAAAGCGAAAAAAGTGGAAAACGATTGTGAATAGTTTCAATTGTACATGTCGTGATCACTACAGGATAGCAGACAACTTGAAGGCAGTGTGGGATAACCTAAAAAAACTTACGCGAAAAACTGTTGCAGACTAACGTGTCCATGCTAAGGGGTCCAATGTGTTCTGCCCTCAAAAGAGCCACCCAAGATCGCTGTATACTGCCACTAGTCAAGCCAGAGGAATGTCATTCCAGTAGAGACTCAGTTGTCATAAACACAGCTCGGATGAGTGACGCTGCAAATGCTTGAGATAACTTTGCCTCGACTGGATCCGATGGTCGGAGGACAGTCTCTGCCAGCCATGCGAGAAACCGTATGGCAACATCTTCCTGGCCTAGCAAACGATGACCAGCAATTCACTCAACAAAAAAGCTGAAGTAAGTGGCCGGCATAAAGCAAAAAATTGAGTTTAGTTAGCAAAAAAATTTTCAATTGAAGAAAACGAGGCAATAAAAGAGATTCGTCAACTAAAGTTACAACAGGAACAAGAAAGCACTAAACAGAAGGTGCTTCAAACAGAGCTCTTAATCTTGCATATCCTGAAACTGGAGACAGATCTAAGTAAGTAATGTGTTATCTGTTGTTCAGTTCGCACCATCTGTATTTTTTTGAGTATATTCAAAGACCTTTTCAATTAAAAACACAACTGGTGTTAGTCACATTCTTGATTTGAATTAGGCCTACAAAATTAGCTTGTTTATTTTATATTTATACTAGTGTTAATGCAGAATAGTTGTTGTTAAGGAAAAATATAAAATAATATTGTCTGACAATCATGTGTTTGACGTAAGACAAAAGTGTACTTTAACCTCTTCATTATAAAGTTCAAAATAATTTATTCTTTCACGTAAACATCGCGGACGATAAACAATAAAATCTTCGTCATCACTTTCCTATTCAAGAAATTAAATTGTACTTTGCCTGAGCCATTTTCTCTTTATTCTCGATTAAATAACTCTGCCCTCTCGTCATCTTCACAAAAATTTTGTTTATGTTTTACAATTTAATCCCTATAATGTGACTTAAACCACCAGAATCGGCGGGTTAATATTTTATCAAGATATTCAGAGAAAATCGAGATTAATGTGCGTGGCGAAACATAAAATACAGATAATCGAGATTTTTGTCAGTTGTTCTCAATAAACTATCATTACCTCGCGTGGTGAAACCGGCCCTTACCGGCGTTTTAAGGTCGGAGCATTTCACCACGCGCATCCAGCAGAAAATAAAACCCGTGAAGTAGTGGCCCCACATTTGAAGAAAATTGTGCACCTATAAGGCGGTGGCAAGAATTTTGCTCACTTATCTATGGAATATGAGTTGCGGAGTCTTTGGAATCCTGGCAGAAAGAAATACGTACATTATATACAATATCAAACGGTGACGGAAACAGTGTGACGACACTTTGATGCTGTAAAATATAACAGGACAAATACATAATGTCAGTGAATGGGAAATCGCAAGTTTGAAAAAATAATCGCTGCGGATTTTAGTCCAGCCAACATATAACACGATTTTTCGTGAATCATATTTTCACTGTCCTCGTGCATCAAATTGTTTGTTATTGCTGCCATATGTAGTAAAAACAGCAAATCACAGCAACAAACAATATAATTAGATTTCATTGTCAAACGCATTGTACTTGGCTGAAAGAGCCAATGAAATACACAAAATTTTAATGTAGGCTAACAGTTATACATAACACACATAATATTCTCAACTAATTCAGTATTAAGAATGTTTAAGACATGTATATTTTGAATAGCCAATCTAACTTAAATTTTTGTATGTATTCATATAATAAACATCAATCAAAACAAAATCGCAAGCACCTGCAATTATTATTGTAATCGCCACGAAGGCGACTGCCGAATTTGTTTATCATAACCATCGAAGAATCGTAATATGTTTTGGCAGCCATATTTCTTCCGTAAGCGGAGTTCAAGAAGTTAAACGGCAGAATAGGCCGTTTAAACTTAAACTCGGGCAAGTTAAAGTTAATCGCGTTTTGACAGTGGTGAAATGCAACTGGCCAGTAATTGTAGTTAATTTGTTCTTAAACTCAGCTTAGTAAGTAAAACTTGTGTGGTGAAACCGGCCCAAAAAGATACGGTAGCTATGGGGAAAAAAAATCTCGCAGCTGGCAACGACCAATGCATTCCAGAAGGTCATAGACTGTCTCCTCCGGTCGAGGAACCTGGACACTACATGCGCACATGTAGGAATACCCAGAAAGAATCGCCTCCAGTACAAATACCTTAATCACCCCGCTGGCGGCAGTTCTTGCACATATGTTTACAGCGGTGCGGGGTGAGTGTTCCTGTGGGTTTCATCGAGCTGCAGAGTGCGGAGTGATTGTTCCTGTGGGTCTCAACGAGCTACGGAGTGCGTGGTGAGTGTTCCTGTGGGTTTCAATGAGCTATGGGGTGCGTGGTGAGAGTTCCTGTGGGTTTCAACGATTTACGGAGTGCGTAGTGAATGTTCCTGTTACTTCCAACAAGCTACGGAGTGCATGGTGAGTTTTCCTGTGGGTTTCAATGAGCTACTGAGTGCATGGTGAGTGTTCCTGAGGGTTTCAATGAGCTATGGGGCGCGTGGTGAGTGTTCCTGTGGGTTTCAACGATTTACGGAGTGCGTAGTGAATGTTCCTGTTACTTCCAACAAGCTACGGAGTGCATGGTGAGTTTTCCTGTGGGTTTCAATGAGCTACTGAGTGCGTGTTGAGTGTTCCTGTGGGTTTCAACGAGCTATGGGGTGTGTGGTGAGTGTTCCTGTGGGTTTCAAAGAGCTACAGAGTGCATGGCGAGTGTTCCTGTGGATTTCAATGATCTACGGAGTGCGTGGTGAGTGTTCCTGTGGGTTTCAACGAGTTATGGGGTGCGTGGTGAGTGTTCCTGTGGGTTTCAACGAGCTACGGAGTGCGGGGTAATTGTTCCTGTTGGTTTCAACGACCTACGGAGTGCGTGGTGAGTGGTCCTGTGGATTTCAACGAGCTAAGAAGTGCAGGGTGAATGTTACTGTGGGTTCTAACGATCTACCGGGTGCTCGATGAGTGTTACTGTGTGTTTCAACGAGCTCCGGAGTGCGTGGTGATTGATCCCGTGGGCTTGAACGAGCTAAGCAATGCGGGGTGAGTGTTCCTGTGGGTTTCAACGAGCTACGAAGTGCGTGGTGAGAGTTCCCGTGAGTTTCAACGACGTACAGATGGGACCAGGGAGTCGGAGCGACTGGGTGGAGTGAGTGGAGAGCGAAGAGATCTGGGTGGCTTTTAACATTGAGAACTTGAGAGCAGATTAGGTTGAATCCGAGGTTAGTATGGAGCATCGCCAGAATGGATGGTCGAGGGAAAAGGGAGAACCCGAAGAAAACCCGCCACCAGTGGCATCGTCCGGTACGATTCCCACTTGCGAAAATCCGGGAGTTTCCCTACCGGGGTTTGAACCCGATTCGCCTAGGTGGGAGGCGAGAGTTCTAACCGCTCAGCCACCACAGCCCAGCGGAGGTTGGAGATCACGAGAGACTGGCACGTTGGTGTAATTTGAATTTTTTTTTAGGTAGGTAGAATATATTGTTCATGACATGTTCATTATATTGATAAAATTAAATTACATATCCAGTAGTAGTTTAGGGTTCGCAGAGTATTGCAATTAAGTGAAGTAGTACATCGTGGTAGAATAAGAAGTATAGGGTTTATGGAGCTCTTAAATAAATGAGGAATTTTTATTTAGCTGTCTAATTTCACTATGACCTCCATCCCTCACGAACCTGGCAACGTGAAGGAGCGTGTGTCATTATATATCACTGTTCTCAAGACAGGAAAATTTCAATCATTTACTTGCAATTAAGGAAAAAACTGAAGAATTATTTTTTACGTACATGGAATGACACCACATGCGAGCCTGCGACTTGAACTGTGATTGGCTCACATATGTAATAATATATTGTTTGCTATCCAGTATTATAGCCTGTTCACGGTAAACTGAGCACTTTTGAAAGCCCAGCTTAGGATCTACTTGTATGCACATTGCGTATTCTTGCACCATACGTGGAAGTAACGAGGCTGTGGGCCTCATCACTTGATTCATGCGTTTGTCAAGTTAAAAGGTGAAATTAAAAGAAAAGTATGTTTAACTAATTTAAAAAAATGGCATATGTACTTGCATTAAAAATCCTGAAAGCAAAGGTAGTAATTTATATATTTACAAATGCTGACGCAACATTTTTAGTTCAATGGTAAGATATGGAACTACTTTCTCTCCTTCGTTGCCAACTATACTGGACGCTTGCCAGTCTGTGCAGGTATATGAGAAGTTATATTTTTCAAAGGTTCATGCTCAGATAAACGCAAACAATTTATATTCATTTATTATCAACGCATGGGCACTAGACCACATGTACAATATGAGGAAAAGGCTGTTCACGATAATGTGAGCACTTTCGAAATCAACCTTAGAAAAAAGTCACTGTCCCTGCCAACATATATTTTAACGGGAGCACTGAGTGACATGCGCAGAGTAAAGTTGGTAACGATGAATGGACACTAGATCCACATTTTAACGCCGAATAAAAAAGGTTAGGCAACTATTGGTGATAACTTAAATTATTTCTTACGTTTTCTGTTTTTTTTTAGTTCCTCGAAGTGTTTAAATTTTAATAGATTTGTAAGATGTTAGCTTTCTAATGATATAACAGATTCACTGGGCCGACGCGACGCATGAATACAATGATTAAGGTCCATGGCAATGTTAATTTTACATAAGGCAGGAAAATATACAACGTGCATGCAAGTAGATCTTAAGCCGGGCTTTCAAATATGCCCATTTCCCCCTGAACAGCCGATAGCAGGATAAATAATTAGGGAAAGGAGAAATGAAGCAGAGCTCTCAAAGTGATGAAAAGAACTTGGAAAGAACGAAATTCCTCATATGCCCCACGAAGGAAACTAAGCCAAGAGTTCTTTCTGAACTTCTTGTCAACTGTTCTGCTCCTAAGACTTCACAGTGGCGTACATACTCTTAAAGGCTTTCACGATAAAGTGAGCACTTTAGAAATCAACCTTAGAAAAATGTCACATCTCTTACCTGCATATATTTTAACTGGCGCACTGAGTTCATGCGCCCAATAAAGTTGGTAACGATATATGGGAAGTAGTTCCGTATCTTAATGTGGAATAAAAAGTGTTAGGTAACCATTTCTGATAACTTAAAATTATTTATTTCGCTTTATATCCTTTTTTATGAACTTAAGAGTAAAAATGATCAGATTTGTAAAATAATTACTTTTCTAATAATTTCATGGTTTCACTTCTCCGACGCACGAATAAAGCTATGAAGCTGATGACAATGTCAATCTTACACAAGGCGAAGAATACACAACGCAATTGCAAGTATATCTTAAGCAGGGCTTTCAAAAGTGCTCATTTTTACCGTGAACAGCCTATATGCGAATTCATCGCACATCAGCAGTGTCTCAATCGCAACGGCTTAATTAAGGCCGCGGAATTCAGGAAAACGTCGACGGGATTCGGCAATCGGAAACTGGTCGAGGTTTATCTCGCCTATCTTATCACGTGTCAGCGAACATTATCAAAGGCGCGAGGCGAAGAATATGTCGTTATCTGTGGCACGGGCGAATGCATTGGCCCGTACCAGTAGGTGCGAAGTCCTGTATCTCGCCGTCGCTGTTGTGAACCTACGACACCAGGTTTTAGGCACGCCCGACAATATGGCGCGTAAGTCTTGTTTTCCTTTGTGACAGCGACGAGACATACTGCGGCCAATGAAGTAACTACAATGGTACTCCGTCACGAGAAGTTGATTCTGTTCCTGGCAGCTGCTTCTGCGGTCGGTAAGTTGGAATTATAATGTGGAAAACCATACTCCCTAGGAATGAAAACTGAAGATTAAAAACGAATATTGTAATCAGTGGCGTTGACAGAAAATTGCCGCAGTTTATTGTCCCGCCTCTCCAATTGCGTGTTACTTTATAAATTTGTTTGTACTTTACTACAGTTTAACAGTTTAAGACAGCTGTACACTTTCAGAAACAGAAATATAATTTAATGTCGAAATTCTTAGGGTTTTAATTTGATTCATATCTGCACTGTAAAATGGCAAAGAAAATCATTTATTTGAGGCTATTATGTTTCAATTAAAAAAAATTGCTTTAACTCAAAGATAAGGGTAAAAAAAACTAATGGTTTGCTGTTGATATGCTTTTATTTTATACAGATTTGTTTAATGTCAATAGTATCTTTATTTGTGGTAAAGACAAATATTTCTTTGAGGTAGTTTTATTAACAGCAAATTAATTGTATTGAGTGACATTAAAACTTTTTTTTTCGAACATTCTAGTATTTAGTACGTAACGAATATTACTAAATGCTAAGTTAAAAAATAGCTAATTCTTTAGATCATCGCCATTACTGTTAAACTTAGAAAATACAGTAACTGACGTCATCACAAAGATTACTGCTGAACTATTGTGATGCCAATGAAAGGTTATTATGGCCATTTTTATAGAAATCAAACAAAAATTGGGTTTGTGGCGAACATATTTCTCAGGGGTTCATGTTTAACGAAAAAGTTCTTTGCGGCAGCAAGTCTTTAGTTTCAGCAAAGCAAGTGATTTTAGAGTGAGACGAAAGGGATTTTATATTTTCGAAATAGAAGTGGAGATGACTACAACAAGGATACTGACTGACATTTTCTTGGAGTAGGGATGGAGATCTCAGCGGGGAACCCACTATAAGTCCATGCAGCAGGAATTCAACGCACCCTTACTGGAAAATAGTACACACATATTTTGTTAGAATTCACCTTGAAACTATTTTTCTGTTGTGAACACTGCAGTATTTTGTAGTGAAAAAGTATATGATTTTTAATGATTAATTAAAAGGGATCATTTTTTTTATCAATGGTGTGGCCAGTACAAAGTACTAGCGTGATCACAGCAGACAAATTTGGTTGGGTGAAGAATTTCCACATTTTCCCCCAATGTGCGGGACTAGCTGGCCGAATCTTAGGTAGTAATTTGTCAGTGTATTTTAGGGAAAACGTATTTTTTTTTTAAGTTTGAATTTTGAAACAGTCTTGTGATACAAGTCATTATTATTTATTATGCTTTATTCTACCGGTTATTTTACTATCAATGAATTCCGAACCAATAATAAATGTTAAAAGTAGAAAAAATCCTATCGAAACCCGTAACATTAAAAAATTAATTAATATACGTAATAGTTAATATTTACCTTTGTGCATTTTTAGTTAACCAATATGTACGCATCTTTGATATGGAGGTGAAGAGGAACATAATAAGGCACAAAGCTCTAAAAGTATCTAAAGTACGGAGATTAAACGTGCTAGTGTCGTCAGCTAACACATGCAGTCTAAACATAGTTCACGTCACAGCAAAGCATTAGTTTTATTATTACAAAAGGAATCTTGGAACGTAGATATAGGCTGTTCACAGTAGAGTGATCACTTTTTAAGGCCCTAAATTTTTTTTTCTTTCGCCCATTTTATTTCTTCCTGCTGCTTTTTAATATAAACATTGCAATGTAACTAATAAACACAGTGTATACATTTCAACACTCTCATAAGTTAACGCCTAAGCCTGTAACAAGGTATATTTATTAGTGGATAATTCCTGTTGGGAGCGCTTTAAAAAGTGCTCACTTTACCGTGTACAGCCTATAGTTGCTAAAATCGCCTAGCGTTAGCGCAAGAAATATTTGGTAAGTTTTCAGTTTCACTTAAGTCTGTTTAAAATTTTGGTGCAGGCTGTCCACGGTTGACGCACTTTTTCAAACAACCTTTGAAAAAAACATTGCCCCGACCTGCATTTATATATTAACAAGCACATCGACTTGAATGCACACTGTAAAGTTGGTAATAAAGGAGCGGAAGTAGATCCACGTCTGAACGTTGAAATAATTTAATTTGAATTCTGTTCTGACGTGAATAATTCTTTAAATTTGCGACCACAGTGGGACGAAATCCAGAAAATCCGATGATAATAAAATCGGGGGATAAAGTGTGGCATTGCAGCCCCGAACCTATGGTCTACATTCAAAATTAAATAACACCACTCGATTTCCAAAGGATCAAAGAATATGTTACGTTGAGCGAGGACTGAGTAGTATCACGCGGCGGGTGGGGGGGGGGGGGGGGCTACAATTTTGAGTTAGTTTCGCCGCATCTCATAACTTACGCGTAGTATAATTTTTGACTAGGAGAAGCTACGACGCTCGTTGAGTTTCAATAGACAGCTCTCGTCAACATCAATCGATCGCGTGTATAAAAACATTTGTATGGAGTGGTGTGGTGAAACTATGAGTTTAATGTAAAAAAAAATTAAGAATAACTTAATACAATTTCGGCCTATACTCGTGTCAAAAAGCCAAATGGAAATAGCATCTCAAAAGCAATCCAGTGATACCCATAAAACCTAATATGATCGAGTGAAGCGGTGCCGGGAACGTAAAAACAAAAAACACCAAGGCGTCTGAGCTCGTCAACGTAGACGTATATTCACGCAAAACAAACGGCCGTGTCCTTAACACGGCCAAACCCAATTTTTAACACACATAAGTGTAAAGAATTCGCGTATTTGTAAAATATTTGCTTTTCTAACAACTCTACAGTTTCACTTGACCGGACCATAAATATATAGATGAGGCCCATGGCAATGTTAATCTTACATATGGTGGAAGACTACACAACGTGCATACAAGTAGATCATCAGCAGGGCTTTCAAAATTCCTCAGTTTACCGTGGGCAACCTGTAATAACCAATACAATGAATAACATTAACGAGGGTTTAAATTAAATATAAATATCTTCAGCAGCGTGTCTTGGCGCATCTATTTTATGTCATAGAGAGCTTCATACATCAAAACGATTATAAAACTTAAAAATTTTTTCAAGACAGTAAGCCTTCAGGGATCCTCAGAAATGGTCTGAATTCCTAAATATTGTGATTGATATGATGTTATAAGCTGTTAAAATCTTTGTACTGAAACAAATGATTTATCATGATTGGCTGTTAATGATAAAATGAGCATTTTTGAAAGCCCTGCTCAAGCCTTACATATATACACGTTGTGTATTCCTCCGCGTTATATAAAATTAACATTGTCGTGGGCCTCACCACTTTATTCGTGCGTCAGTTAAATGAAATAGTGAAATTATTAAGAAAGTAAATAATTTACAAATCTGTTAATTTTTACACTACGATGAATTAAAAAAAAAAAAAAGACAAAGTGAAAGAAGTAATTTTTAGTTGTCACAAGTGGTTACCTAACACTTTCTATTCGACGTTAAGATATGGAACTACTTTCCATCCATCGTTACCAACTTTACTGGGCGAATGTCACTCAATGCCCCCATTATAATGTATGCACACAGGGGCAGTGACTTATTTTTTTTAAAGGTTAATTTATAAAGTGCTCACTTGATCGTGAACAGCCTTTATCTACTCAGACGCTGCTCTTTTTGAGTGCACAGAAATATACACTTTACAAAAGATAATTAGACGAAGTAACTACGTAACACGCTAGGGAGGGACATGCTAACAATGGCGATTCTGTCCTGCGGTGACGTTGTGAAATTGCAGGATGCCTGCTGCTGGCGGAGGCGGCCATCATGCCCGGCCAGGCCTACTGCTTCCAGTACACGTGGGTTGGACCGGGCTACGACAACAACACATTCGACAACAAGACGTGCTCCGAGCTCAAGTACGAAGCCTGCACGGGGCCAATCGTAGTCACGAGTGAGTACGCAGTTAGTTGTGGCTGGCAGGTATCTGGGCGGCGCATGAGCGGTCCTTTGCACTGGCATTCTTGAACTATCTTTCAAAACGTTTCGATCGAGATCGTCTTTTTCATTTCGATCGAAATAAAAAAAAAAAAAATTCAATTCTGTAACCTGTTTTATTTTTCATTTCGATCGAAAATGTTAGTCGTTTTCAAGATGGCGGAGGGTTATAAGACCCGTATTTGATTAAGATTGAAAGATTTCAATTTGTATAGGGCTGCATAATCACACAGTTCCCTTAAGAGAATGCATTTATGGACCTGGAATAACCTATATATATACGATTATATTGTAATTTTGCACACAAATTCGTTTCACAAAAAAAAACCTGTAATTCATATACATCAGTAATAGTTACCTTGCTGTTCATAGATAACGCAAAAGATTGTAAATTCTATTCTTTAGTCTAAATTTTTATTTGTAATCGTACATGGGTGTAAATTATCAAAATGGGTAAGTATTAATTCATAAAATACACGAAGGTTTAAAAAATGTCTACTTTTTTTAAAAAACAAAGTAACTTCCTTTAACATTACGCATATTACGCTAGTATACTTGCAATATTTCAAAATATTCGTACAAAATCGTCATGTTATCGTCTGAACAAACGCAGCTTGGCTAATATATTCTGATGGGTGTGGAGGTGGGAGGGGGTTAGCCTCTCCTTCCGAGGCTCTGAGCCTCGGAAGTGATTAGAGTCGGCAGGCCATCCGCCGCGTGACGTCACCGCGCGGAGCGGCAGCGCAGCAGAGATACTAGCCATACAATAGCACCTAGTATAGTTGTCTTGGTCGATTAGTTCAAATTTGCTAGGTGCCGGAGGTGTATTGCTAATAATTTACATACCGACTGCGCTGTCAGATTAATATTTAAATAAATGGGTAGTTACAGATTTACAAATCAAAATAAACACACACGTTGAAAATATTGTTGAAAAAAAAAATATATATATATATATATATATATATATATATATATATATATATATATATATATATTTAGTGTACGTACAAATAAGTGGCCAAAAATCTAAATTCTGATTGGCGACTGGTTGCCAAGATAATGCACGTTCATTTCCTCCAATGGCCATCCAATGTTGCCACATAGTCATCAGAGAAAGCGATAGAAATTTCTTGTATCATTTTGATAGAATTGAAAAAAGTACAAAATCGCTATCTCACAAACCGATCGAAATGGAACTGGATCGAAATCGGGACGAGAATTTGTTCGGCTACAGAATCTAGGCGCTGGTCGTGAGTAGTTTCCTCTTTCTCCGGCGACCGCGCTTCCATCGCGCTGAGACGCGCCCAGATACCTGGCGCTAGCAGTACATAGGCTTTTGACGATTGCTTGAGCACTTTCCAAATAAACCTTGGAAAAATGCCACTTTCCCTAACCGCATAGTGTTTTAATGAGCACATTGACTGACAAGCGCCCAGGAAAGTTGGCAACGACGAAGGAAAGTAGTCCCACGTCTTAACGTTGAATCAAAAGTGCTAGAAAAACATTTGCAAATACTGAAATATTTTTTTCCCTTTCTAATTTTTAATGCATATAAGTTTAAGAATAAGTAAATCACCTATTATTGCCTAATAAGTTCAGAATTTCACAAACCGGCGCATGAATACATTGGATTGTAAAGGGCTTTTTAACGCCCCTCCTGAAGATCTAGCAGGGGACGGCTTACAAACAAACAAACCAAATAATGACCTAAAATAACCTTACCCAAGATTCGAACCCAGAACCTCCCGCACCCCAGACCGGTGGGCGCATGAATAAAGTGCTGAGACCCGATGGTAATGTGAACTTGACATGTGGCGGAAGAATTCGCAATGCGCATACAAGTAGATCTTAGTCAGGGCTTTCAGAAGCGCTCGGCTTCCCGTGAACAGCATTTACTCGGTTCACATGTCCGCACGCCGATCACGCTGGACAAAGCGGAAAACTAGAACAGCCAATCAGGAGCCGTCCTCGTTTCCCACACAAGCCACGCCGAAAAGTAGAGCTCACGGCGACGGTTCTGCTCGCAGAAAGAGCAGACGTCGACTATATTTCCCACAAGTCAGTTGGTTCACATATTTCATACTGTTAATTTTTTTTATATAGTCTATTCGCGATTTATTCACACATTTTTTTAAAAACCTAACCTTTGAAAAGTTACCCCATTTACGACATGTCTGGTTAATTACAAGTACGTCACGCAACACAATCGTTTTCTATTTCTGTTAATGTAAAAATACCTTTTTTTTTTTTTTTGGCGAAATTGAACTTTTACTTATATTTGACATATATATTGTAATATTTCATGCACAGTTAATATCAACTAGATACAGTGAGGAAACACGTATGTTGGCAACGCCTAGTAATAAATAGTGCATGTGCGAAATATTATTACGCGATCGCTGCTTCGCATCCGCCTCGAGCGAGTGGAAGTGAAGAACAGCAGTTATATGATGTCGAGCGGCATATCATACAGGACGCCGCCGCACACGCGGATAAATGTTTCGCAGCTCGCGCCTCGATATCGCTGAGAAGCTCATATCTCTCCACTTATCACGTAGATATGCCGTCATCATCGCCAGTATTTATCTCAGAACATCTCGGATAAGGGGCATCAGCAAGACTAAGACTGTGATAATGACATTAATTGAAATGGAGATAGTAATAAATATTGTGGCCAATAAGAATAATAAGAGTTAATTTGACACTCAGACTGGAAGATAACAGGTGTTTGACTGTTTGTAGCATTGTAAATAAATATAATTATTTAAAATTAGTTTTTATTTTTATTAAGACCTCGATCCCTCACGAAATCGGATATGCTCTTGATCCATGGTAGCCAGGTCTAAATCAATAATAATGACCATAGGAACCACCCCTCTATCTATAATAATGAGCATAGGAACCACCCCTCTATCTATAATAATGAGCATAGGAACCACCCCTCTATCTTTAATAATGAGCATAGGAACCACCCCTCTATCTATAACAATGAGCATAGGAACCACCCCTCTATCTATAATAATGAGCATAGGAACCACCCCTCTATCTATAATAATTAGCATAGGAACCACCCCTCTATCTATAATAATGAGCATAGGAACCACCCCTCTATCTATAATAATGAGTATAGGAACCACCCCTCCATCTATAATAGTACAACTCGTACAACCCCAATGATAGTGGAGTTGAGATACACATTAAGCGACAATAAATCAAAAACTATTCCGAATAGAACATTCACCTTCTTGATTACATTCACGTGCATGGAGAAAGGCATGCAGCAGAAATATTGCGATTGCCATCCAACCACGCCATCAAAAAACTGAGGGTCACCACCGTTATTATGCATGTAGGCCGCACGAGACCCATCCAGGCGAATTAGTAATCGGCATATAATATTTAACAGAAAAGGTGCTCTTGTCCGAACTCGGTCAGAATAACCGTGTTAGCAGCACGAGCACCCGAATCGCGAGCGCTGTGGCAATGCCTACAAGCAGGCAACACGCAATAAATGGCAGAAGGAACTAGGGCTTCAAAAGTACTCACTTTGCCGTGAACAGCTTATACGTATCTTCTGCGTATATTTCAAGATACGGCGCTTTGAAAAATCCGTTTTTAGCAGTTCTGATGCACTCAGAAATAGTGTTTCTAATGAGCGTGACTGGCGTCTTGAAAGCACTCAACAGCCCTCGTCTGGGAATGTGTGTTTTATTCGTTGAGCGACATATTGGACATACGTTTAATAGTTTCGCAGAAAAAAAAGAAGTGAATTATTAAGACTCGGCAACGCAGTTTGGTATGCGGCGGGTGCGTGAATAAATGGCGGGGTAGCTGGGACGTTGAGCGGAACGATAAAGGAAATAGTGATAGGTACGGCAGCATACGAGGCCTCCTGGAAACCAATGGAAGTCGAACGACCCTTTCCTCATGTACCTCTCGTCATCGAATTCCCTGGCCTTGTTTTGTTCGTCGTGGAGCAGGTCGGACTTGTGCTGGCGAGACCTGCGCCCGTGCGTGTATGGCTTTGGCGAGGTTTTCGGACACCCGTTGTTTGCGAACTTTGTTTAGCCGTGCACCACCCCGTGCGTATGTTTGTTTTGACTGAACTTCTGAAAGGCTCAAATAAACCTCCTTTTTCACCATCTCTGCTCGCTGGTGGGTGGTGGCTGCTGACCTCACATCGTGGTCGCGATATTTTATCCGCTCCAGACCCTCTCATCCCCGTAACTTCCAATAACCATAAAAAAAATTAATGGTTCATTTGGTGACACATAAAATTTGATTTGCGATTGCTTTATACTCATGTGAGTAAGTATTGGCGGAATAGCGACGTATTTGCTCTGCTATTTTTGTGTAGATATTAAATTTTTTTTTTGTATTTCATTTGTGTATATATTGCATAACTCTGTGATATTTCCATTGTATATATAACGTGATTTCTAGGACGATTTCAGTTAATTTTGCTATCACGTAACTGTGGTATTTACGTTTGCATGAATGGATTAATGCTTTGTAGTTCTGCCCTTTCAACTCTCGGCTCATGCATTCCAAAATCGGCCATGCCTTACAGCTTTCAGCTATAAGAAATTCTTATAGTTTATTTCCCCGCGTAGTTGTAATTTCTATCATGGAATTTCCCAGGTGTATATTAATTTCGCATAGTTATTTATAAACAGCACAACCCATAAGTAGAGCCACGAGTATTTCGCGAATTCATTCGGAGGCGAGGTAGACTCTAAACAATTGTTCTTTTTTTTCTAATGTTGCGATTGGACGATGATTCTTTAGCCACGCCCCGTTCAACTGTGAGCCTGTAATAAGCACTAAGCAGTAGTGTGTGTGAGTGTTTAACAGTCCTGTACAGAGGCCTCGCTTGATCACTGCAACCAATAAGCAAACGATAATGTTTCGAGTGTATAGAGGGCTGTTCAGCCTAGCGTGTTGCCAACTCAATCCGCGAAATACTCGTGGCTCTACCCATAAGGTAATGAACCACACGTAGAAATGTAAAATGTAGACATGCCAAATTCCATTCGTACTAACTAGTTTTACACTGAATGATACGTGTTAATAATTCTTGTTCTTTGGCGATACTATTGAGCGCACGCATTATTTTAACTTTGAATTGTAGTTGTTGCTAGATCGCCATGTTTTCTAATCTGTTGACGAAAGTGTTATACGTGTTTAGGAGTTTCGCTGTGTAGTTCACAGTCTCAACAAAAGAGCCAATTCTTATTCCCTTTTGTAACGTAGCGTTGGTTGTATTGGCAACACTTGATGTTAGTTCGTTCTTTTTGTTGCAACACACGTTTACACTTACGCTTAATTGAAAGCAGCAATTATAATTTGTTCATTTTTCAAATCAATTAATGCATGCAATTGTTTTATGTGTAAGCCTGCTTTAATACTAAGTATCAAAAAACTTCTAACTAGTAATAAATCATAGCTCTATGCCTCATTGAGTTCCATTTAATAAAACTACTTTGTTGTGGTACTGTTTATCATGCGAGTTTAGCAAGATGCATTATTTTGCTCGTGATGGGGCTAAATGAACTGTACAAGTCGGTGCACTATGCCGTCACAAGTGAGGTCCATGTGTGTACGATATGGCGCTAAATACAGTTGACGGCATACTGAACACTTTTGAAAGCCTCGCGTAAGATATACTTTCATGCACATTGTGTGTTCTTCCGCCACGTGCGAAATCATCATTGACATAGGTCTGATCACGTTATTCATGCATCGGCCAAGTGAAGCTGCGAAATTATTATAAAAGTAAATTTTTTTCAAATTTGCCAATTCTGACTTTTATACACAGTAACAAGTAGAAAGGAAAGTAAATAATTCAACAATTCGCTAATATTTACCTGACACTTTTAATTCGACGTTAAGGAATGGAACTACTTCCCCTCCTTCAATACCAACATTACCTGAACGTATAACAGTCAGCGTGCCAGTTAAAATACATGGACGTATGGGCAGTGATTTTTTTCAAAAGGTAATTTTAAAAGTGTTCATCTAACAATCACAAGTCTATAGATAGATTGCTATAATAACTGATAATATTTTAGAATACTTTTTTTAACCGTAATATTACACATTTCGTAATTAATAATGCTAAATACAACAGATAGCTTCCATGTGAAACTCTTAATTGTCCTTAACTAAGAGTGGGATGGATCCTCGCGTTTTATGTGAAATAGTTGTTTGCGCGAATACGCGTATCTAGGTAAATAAATTTATTATAAATACAACTTTTTGTCATAAAAGATAAAAAAAAAAAAAACCATTATCTATGTCCCAATTTTTTCACTTTTGTCATATTTAATAAATTCTTGGCGAAAAAAAATTCGTAAAAATGGTCAAATATCGCATTTTGAAAACTTGCCGATGCAGTTTCCTTAGGCGTTAAGAGAACACTACAAAGATACGGGCGTAGTTTAATCTGTGGGCTTTCATCGCGTGTAATAAAACCCCGCTGTTACAGATCTACTTTGCACAGTACAGCGTCACGACGGAAACACTGCGCGTAGGAGCGATGAGACAATAGACGTGCGTGTTAGTGTCGCCCGTATAGCTCCCTCGCTTCTTTACTTTGTTTGGGGGGGGGGGGGAGGGGGGGAGAGGGGGCCATCCCATTCTTAACCGTCTTCATAGAGTCATGTTCCCTGCACATTTTTTCCAGTAATTCCTAAGTGTAGTTTTTCACGTAGTTAAAAGTCGCCCTCTCCTGTTTCTCCCTTCAAGTTTCCATTTCTGTACTGCCCTCGGTAAGTTTGTTACTGATATTGTTTACATTAGCGTGCCATCTCAGTTATCTTTATTCGATCTCATATGTTATAGCATTTTTATGCCCACATATATATATATATTTTCTGTGTACTTATAATTTCCCCCCAACACGATTTTTCAGATACTCCTCTCCAAAAATCAATTTCCACTGCAGTTAATTTGCCTCTGTGTGTTTATCTCGTGTTCCAGCTTCGACCACATAAAAAAATTATACTTTATTTTAGGCCTATTAGTTTATACATTTTTTTTTCGAGGGTAATAAAAGTTTCTTGTAAAACTGAGTTAAATATTCCTTTTTTTTTTTTTTTTTTTCAGACGATGCCTAATCTTTTCGCAAATTATTTGTTTGAAGTTCCGCATTATACTTTAATATTGACTTAATGTACAGAAATTTCTCCGCTAACTTTGCCTTACTCTATCGATATAAATTTCATAGGGTTATGTACTATTTTTTTTTCCAACCATTTTCAGCACTTATTTTTCGATATTTTTCTGGTACCAAGCGCTCAAGGGAACTCGAGGCCGTCCTTCGTCCTTGTGGCGTTGCGGCTTGCGCTCGGGTTGCATACACCCCCGCGTGATTCGATGCAAGGACACCGACTGGATCCCGCACATCTGCCAAATGGTAAAGAGATACCCTAAGGCCGGCTCAGCGAGGACAGAAACCTCGCGTGGAGCAAAAGGGCATGAGCTGGCTTGATCCCCACGCCCAGTATGCGCTGGGACTGCGAAAGCACGCCCTATCCACCGATCCCATTGGCTTGATGGATTCCCAGCACGAGGTGTCAGCACGTCTCGAGAGGTAGCGAGAGTTATATTAGGAGCAAGTGAGAGGCGTGAGATGGAAAGTCACGATAATATTTTCGCTCGTTGGAAATGTTTCTGATCGTCGTCGCCGAGAGTAAATATTATCTCTATGCAGACGGTCATCTAGGACTTGCTATCAGTTTCGCTCCTAGGGAAATTTGTGACCGTCCGGTGCCCTTCACATCGCCCGCATGTTTTTAGCCAGTTCTTTTCTAAATGTTTCTGTCATTCCACAATTCTACATTTAATACACGAGTCCATTCTTGCTAGGGATATATTCTGCGACAAAGTTAAAAATTAATAAAATGAATAGAAGTCGCTTGAAATAAGGAGACTGGAAATAGTGAGCAATTTTTTTTTTCTGCCCGAGTTGCATTAAAAAGTATCGAGACATTCGAGGTTAATTTTTGTAAAAGTTTGGCGACGAAATAAATATTGAACATAAATTCAGCTTTTTTTAAAATAACTATACAGCATAAAAAGTTTCATGCGTTTGTTACAATTTTATAATTCTATAGCTTCGATTACGGCAGAGAAGTTTCGCCTTAATATTAGTGCTGCCTACTTTAGAAGTACGCTAATCAACGAAAGCAGTGAAACACATAAGGCACTTAGCCGGAAGGTTTACTCCAAGGTAAAGTGTTGTATTAAGTTTTAATAATGCGATTGTGATTGAATTTTACTTGGAAGTTGGATACTTTTCATCATACGGTGTTGTAAAAATCAACATACATGCATCTCACCATTTGTTGCAACGCTGTATTATTTTGATTTTTTTTTAAATTTATGCTATTAGTTTTTTTGTTGTGCTTAATTAACCTGTTGAACGTGTTTGTCTACCTCGAATTTTTACTTAAACGATTTCTATGTTATGTGAAGAGAAACTGGAAACATAAATACTTTCTCATATCTTCCAGTGTCCTGTTATGATAATCTGTGCACTCTGGTATGAAGAGGGTTTGGTAATTTCATTACCGAAAATGGTAGTTCTTGTTGACTAATTTGTAGCGTAACGTATATGGAAATGCAAGACGGTTTAACTCGACACCTTTCCCGGAGTTGGCTTAGTTATCTGCTTATTGATAAAGTGAATGACTTTTCTTCAAAAGTAATGAATTCAATCACATATAATTTTACTGGGGACCGGTTTTCTCAAGTGGTTTTTCATCACCATTTAGACAGCGAAGATTTTCAAGTTTTTCAACCTCACTTGACATAAAAAATGACATGTTTATATGATGCAAAACATTCAATGTTTAATACTTCACCACATTTTTTACATTGCTTAGATATGATTTACTTTCCATTTCGAGCATAGTTTCCATTTTATTTATTAAAAAAAAAATTCATTTATTAAGAGAATGAAAAAATATTTTCTTTAATAATTTGTTTATATATAAATAACACAAAAATGGAGGCTCTACTCAACAATATGAACAATTCGTATGAATTCACCAAACTACAAGATATAGAAAAAAATAAATGGTTTACTGCTACGGTTTTTGAAATTTATGAATCTAAGTTTGGTAAAACATGAAATGTATTCTAGATGGCAAATTTGAAATTTCATTAGCAGAGCGCTATGTGAAAATAATAGATCAAAATGCTTTGAAACTATTAAACGTGAATGAAGATTTTTGTGTCATATGTTTTTGTTTAAAAGAAATGAAAAATGGAAAATTTGTACATGCTCTAGAGTTCTCTCAATTTAAATCTTTCTAATATTTCGTGTTATTTTTAGCTTATTTTGCTTGTTTTTGGCATACATTTACGTGATTTAGATTACTCGCTTGCAAAATTGGTATTTCTAGAAAACGTGAAAATCGCCTGATTTTCGATTACAATTGCTTGTTTTTATAGTATGAAAAGTTCGGCACGCCATTTGGTGAAATATTGGAAAATTCGCTTAATTTTGGCTTAATTGTGCTTTTTTTTTAGGGTTGAAAATTGATGTCATACGATGTTTCTAAAAAACTTGAAAAGTAGCTTGAAAATGATGAAATTTGGCTTAAAATTGCTTGATTTTCGATGAAAAGGGGCGCTTCGCTGGTGTACGCATAATACATCTACTTCTTTCATTGGCCTATTAAAAATGTAAATATATTATTAAATATACAAGCCCAAGTGAACTTTCGTAATTATTCGGCTGTAGTGTTTTGTGATGATGTGTTATAGCAGGAGGTCCTGTGATTGTTGTGGTTATTAAAACGTACATGTGTATTGATGGGGTATTTGGCACGTCTCAACTTCCTGAGAGCGCATGTAACCAGCTATCTGGTAGCAGTTAAGTGAAATGTATGTATTGCCTCAGAATTTTTTAGTTCTTTTTGTTGTAGGCGGGCAAATTGAAGCTGCTAGTTTTAACTGTAATTGCTTCACCTGTATATATTTCCCATTTCGTTTTTTTTTTTTGTGGCCTACTTGGCCGTATGCTTGTTATTTCTTTTCATGTGCGAATCTGAGTTAGCACATATTTTCTGTAATCTACTTTATCTACTTGGCTAAACAGATATTTTTGCTGTTAATCTTATCGTCAACATTTGTTTTGTATTTATAAATGCCATACTCAAGTCTTCTTGAGCTGGGATGAATTTTATCTAGATATATATTTGACATGTACGAAAAGTTATTTACTTCATCTATTACAAATAATAAAAATTATTTCTAAATTATAGTTTGTAACTCGTTCTAAAAAATATCGCAGGTTGACTTTTTGGGTAGGATAATAATTTTCTTCTACACGTTATTTTGTTTCTTTCAGGGATTGTATTTTTGCAAGTAATGATATTCTTATGTTTATCCTCATATTATACCGATGCGATAAAGTTTGTTAATTTTGTCTGCAATGTGGTGCGATAACACGCCTCTCCTGAAAAATTTCTGTATTCGGGTATCCTGTTCTGGAGATATTTGTAGAAAAACAGCTTAACTTAGTAATTTAATTTCCGCGTCGTTACTATTATTAATTTTTATATTATTACTCAGAAAATCAGCGGTATAAAATTTAGTTTTGCATTCGCTGACGTGTTTCATTAAAATGCAAACATATTCAATGAAGGCAATTGATTTTTTTTTTCTCGTAATTCCTTCTGTAATAAGTTTCAATGCCACAATATCTGTTGTCTATTTTTTTGTTTGCCCGTGTATAAGTTGTTGTGTTCGATATAAGAGGGGTTGCGATGGCTGAGCGGTTAGCCTGCTGGCCACCCAACAAAGCAAACCGGGCTCAATGACCAGGCACCTCCCGGATTCCCGCATGTGGGAATCGTGCTGGACGATGCTACTGGTCGGCGGGTTTTCTCGGGGATCTCCCAATTTCCACGCCCTTTCATTCCGGCGCTGCTCTATACTCACTTCAATCACCCTCATCGGCTCTCAAGACCTCGCTATTAAGAGTCGCCCAAATCCGTTCACTCACTTCACTCACTTGATATAAGATTTCTTAGGGAAGAATGTAATTTGGCCTAAAACGACTCTGGACCAAATGACTTTTAGACGAAGTTCCTTTTAGACCAAATGAATTTTAGGCCAAGTGATTTTTATGATACGTAACTTTTAGGTCAACTTACTCTTATGCCAATTGAATTTTAAGCCAAATGACTGTTAGGCCAAATTACTTTTTGGCCACCTGTCTGTTAGGCCAAATGGTTTTTAGGCCAAATCATTTTTAAGCTAAGTGCCTTTTAGCCCAACTGACTTTTAGGCAAACTGACTGACTTTTGGCCGAGTGATTTTGAGGTCAGATTACTTTTAGGCCAAATGACTTAAAGGTCAACGGACTTTTGGGCCAAGCAACTCTAAGCCAAGTGGCTTTCGGGCCAAGTGACTTAAAGGTCAAGTGACTGTAAGGCCAATTGAATTTTAGGAAAAGTGACTTTTAGGCCAACTGACATTTAGGACAGGTGGGTTCAGGCAAAATTACTTTAGGCCAAATGACTTTTTTACCAAATGACTTAAAGATTAAATGACTTCTAGGCCAATTTAATTTTGGATCATGTGATTTTTAGGCCAAATTACTTTTAAGTCAAGTGCCTTTTAGGCCAAGTGACTTTTAGGTAAAGTGACTTTTAGGACAACTGACTTTTAGGCCAGGTGACATTTAGGCCAAATTACTTTTAGGCCAAGTGATTTATACGCCAAATGAGTTTTACGCAAATAACTTTTGTTAAAATGAAACCCTTCCAGAAAATTTAGGCTAAATGACATTTAGGCCAAGTGACTTTTAGGCCAAGTGACGCATTCCCTTCCCACGTACATCGTGAAAACTTAGGCATAATATAAGTTAGACATAACATTCATATAATTTGCTTCTTTGTTATTTCCAACTCCTCCTAAAATAATTTACACAATAGTCGTTTGTTTCCTTATCGTGTGGTTTGTCTACACTGCCTGTGACTGTATGACTAAACTATATTATTTGTAAAGTTTTAAAAAATTAATTTTCCTTAATGTTACCTGATCACTCTTGATTACTGCGGCGTACCGAACGTGT
Organism: Dryococelus australis; assembly: GCA_029891345.1. Lineage (NCBI taxonomy): Eukaryota > Metazoa > Arthropoda > Insecta > Phasmatodea > Phasmatidae > Dryococelus > Dryococelus australis. The sequence continues at coordinate 27,741,513 of CM056993.1, read as the reverse complement.
TTGGCCACGCGGTGGTAGTGAGCCTGGCCCGCACTCGGAAATTCGTGGGTTCGAGACCGGAACAAGTAGTTTGCCAGCATCATTGCAGATCAATGAAGTAGTCCCTTAACATGTTGCCACCCCTTTCCAATTATTTAGCCAGAAATTGCGTGTTGTTCTGTCACTGGCCTTGTGGTATCGGCCAGCATTCATACAGCGCGGGTCAAAAGTTTAAGACGGCTAAATAAAATTGCAAACAATTTATTTGAACACCGAGAAAAGTGATAATTTAACCAAAGCATATTTTCGCGCAGCTTATTCTCTATCCGTATTGAAGTACACTCGTTTATAGGCTGTTCTCGGTAAAGTGAGCACTTTTGAGGCCCTAGTTACTTTTTTCTTCCAGTCATTATTTATCCTTTAACTGCATATTTAAATAAATATTTCCACGTAAGTAATAAAAATAGCGTGTAGATTACACCGCAATCGGAAGTTAACGTCTATGGCTAAAATTAAATATATTTTGTCTATTTTTTCAAATGAGAGGCTAGAGTTATTCTAAGTGGGGCCGCATTGACCCAGTTGATAGATATATATCAAGTGGGGCCGCAATAGCTCAGTGGCTAGAGCACCCAATAAGGGGGCCGTAGAAGCTCAGTGGCTAGAGAACCCAATAAGGTTGCCGCAGAAGCTCAGTAGCTAGAGAACCCAATAAGGCGGCCGAAGTAGCTCAGTGGCTAGAGAACCCAAGAGTGGGGTCGCAATAGCTCAGTTGCTAGAGAACCCAACAAAAAGTGGCTAGATCAATTCAAAGTCCTAAATATTATGCTAACATAAAACATGTGCGAAGCGATGGCAGGGTGTAATTCAATAACTCCATTAAACCTGAAAGAAGAAATATTAGTATTTTTAACATAAAACCTTAGTGAAACTATGATGGGCTTTATTTAAATAACTTAAAAAAAAAACATGCGAATGAAGTCGCACGGGTCAGTTAGTAATAAATGCAAAGACATGGAGTACCCAGCAGTTTATGTGCATAAAGAAAGGCGAGTTTTCGCTGTTGTTATACATTATTTGGGAGGGGGGGGGGATCGTTTTTGAGGGCAGAGCAGTGGCGACCATATTGGTTTTATAGGCATAGGGTATGCCAAATCGATACACGGGATCCAGTATTGGAGACGGTGCCGACCGTCAGCCATCTTGGTCCTGTCAGCCATAATGTCCATCATATTGGATCCAGGTGACTTTGACTTTGACCAATGACCTTGAATGACACCGTGACCTTGTATGATCTTGAAAAAAAACTATATGGCCGCCACTGCTCTGACCTTGAAAACGATTCCCCGAAATCCTTCCGATAAATCGAAAATTGCCTTTCGGGGTATCGTTTTTGCAGCTGAGGGATCGGTTCTGTTTGAGGGAATAACGGAAATTTGTGAGGGAAAGGTGGAAATTTAGAGGGAAATTTAGTCGATTTCGAGGGAGAAAAGGGAAATTCAAGATGGTGGCTGTCGGCTCCAAGATTCGACGTCAGACGCCAAACTTCCCATAGTAATTATACTAATATAGAACATTATAACGTCTACAATATATAAATACATAAAAAATTACACTTATCTTGTGGCAAAATTTGAGGATATGCACAACATTTATTGATATTTACCAGGGTTTTTAAATCTCTAATCAGCACTCTAAATATAATAATAAAAATGTGATAAATGAAATGGCTTGATGCTGATTTTCTGTGAACGCAGATGACCAGTCTCCGCCCAACTCCACCTACCTGTGGCACAAGTATGGCTCCCAGGTGGCATGTCGGCTGACTAAAGGCACCGTCTGCGTCAAGTGGGTCTACAGCTTCAGCGACTCAGGTAAGATTTGGCTACTGCAAGATAGCCCCTTTCAGAGTATGGTCTTTATAAAGTCTGTCAGAAACCCCAAATTAATGATTTTTAAGATGCCTTTACAGGGATTGTGCTTCTTTTAAATGTACATCATCATTTATTTTGATGCATATGACCCAAATTGTGTAAGTCACTCATACATTTACATCTGTAAAATTATTAATATTATGGACGTATTTAATTAGCATATTTTTCCCATAATTAAAAGAATACTGTGTATTTGAAAAAATATATCACACAGTATGTGTCCCGTAGACAACATATCAAGTTTACTTTCATAGTGGAAATGAATCTCGTCACAGGACAAAACATGATTCTATATCAACTATTTTCGAGCAGCACTGTAGTACAGCATTCGTAATTAACATTAGGCGAGCTTACGATGTATAGAATAGCGCAGAGCAACTGGTAGATACGGACCTTACAGATTCACATTATAGTTCGGGTATGTAATCTAAAAGAGGCGTTTTCTCTTGTCTGTTATTGTGTATAAGGCATCGAATCCTACCACATGCGATAAACTTTAAAAGTTGCAGAAGAGATCTGAAAATAAATAAGACTGATCACACTTTTAATCTTTGTCAGATCTCGGCAAAGACCTTCTCATTCATTCTGAAATTTGGCACAGTAGATTTTTTCTGCTAAAAACTGGTTACACCATTTCTCATACATCTTATCACTGACTTCTTGATCGTATTGGGTTTTTTTACTTTTGCTATTCATTGTTAGGTGATATCAAGAAAAGTTGTAAATGCCCATTAACCTTTTATGTAGCTCGCTGGAATGCATAGCTGTATCCTCAATTGGTAAACTGAACTGCAACTAACTAGGTAGACAGAGCAGTATTCCAAACAGCATCCTGGATTGTGCTACCTCTGATGCCTTGTAAAGTAGTATATAGTATAGTACCCTTTTTTTCTCTGGCTCATTAGGCCAGAGAAAAAAGGGTACTATGAAATTCCAGCCTTTGGTTCGTCTGCTATGAAGGTTTACACGTATTGCTCGGAGGAATGCTTCAGTCCTTCGAACATCCATTACAACAATGTTAAATGACGAAGATTTTGAGGAATCAATTATTCACCAGATTGTAATTAAAGAAGCGTAATAAACCTTGCAGATACTGAACCAACAAGTGTATGCTCGTTGACAGGGATCAAAATTACATCATGCCATTTGTTGATGTAGTATAGAAAGTATGTATATATAGCTTTATGGATTTAAAAATTGACCGATATCGACTATGACCGTTCTTTCACGTGTGCAACTAACACAATATTTCTAGCGGCAATCCCCTCTAGATATTCATGGTCCCTTTCTTGTAAAAGTACGGTCAAACGCGTGCCTATAATTCAACAACAATATCTAAAACAGCTTCGCGATGAAACTGGCACAGTTGTACTTTTCCCAGGGTTTTTCAAACACAAAAGTTCCTATTCGCTGGTACTTTGTGAAGTTTCCTCAACGTTCTTACCAACTGATGGTATGTTTATTTCCCATCAGCAGTTTCTCAGTTATGCCAAGTGACACCATTCTTTAGGGCGACGGAGTCTCGCTACATCTAATATAATTTGTCTCTTAATGGCATACTGGTCTGCGGACACCTTTATTTCAGTCCATTACAACTGCCATGTGCAAATTAATTGTTCATACTTTCGGAATCCCAAACCTTAATTTACCCATTGCCAGTGGTTCACAGTGCTTTCCCTCATGTTGATATAATATGCTAACAGGAGCTTCTACATCACATGGACTCAGAGACAAAGTCTCATCCTGAATACTATGAAAACGACTGGATATATGCTATATCTTAGTCAGTTTCTTTGAAGGCGCAGTATCCTTTCGAAGAACTACTCATCAACGTTAAAGTATTTTAAACATTATGAGGCCAGATGACCTATCTGGAAAATTAAATGCATGCTGTTTAAATAAAGGTGGACACACGAAATGCATTTCAACTACTAAAAGCTTTTGAGGATTATAAAATTTTATTTTTCGTCCTAACAAGCACTTTGCAAAAATATTCCACTGGTGCCTTTTATTTCACCCTGAACTTGTGGCAGAGTAACATTAGTTACCACATAATTGTATATTTGCACAGTATGAATTTACTCTTAGAAATGGAAATTCTTACGATTAGCCCAACCTACAGACTTAATTTAGCCTTCTAAATAAAGGTAGTTTAACATTCAGGCTTTCACTACAGCCCTCATTATATTACTTAAGTATAGTGTCAAACCCATGTACACACAAGATGCTTCACATTCATGTTTTGTCCTGTGATTATAGTCATTGCCTTATAACTTTTTGATTACCAGCATCAGCATCTATTTCAGACAATGGCCTTACTTGCTACAAGTACCTGAAATGTTCTCCTAGAATTTACAATTTAGGTTGGAAACCAGCTTCGGGACTGTGTCAACCATTTTCTCTGAAAGGCTTAACCAAGCATCTTCCCGAATTTATTTCTTATAATAACTATGTGACATAGATTCGACCCTAATTATTAAGTGCTCAAATATGCTGTGGTAATATACTACCTAAAATGGATAACCTTGAATCCCCATAAATATTTTTTCTGTCCCCCCTTTCCCCCCAAAATGATTGGCTTCTCCTGATACGTCAGAGCCACTTGGAATTTGCCGCAAACACATTTCATATCCACGGTCGAAGACCATTGAACTGCATGTTGTGTATTCTGAGGCGTGATGAGTCTTTTCTTATTCGTCAAACTGTGGTATCCAAAGTAAATTCTATATCACCTGTTGTCTACTCACTAGCACAATGATGAGCACCACAGACTTACTGATGACTCAGTCAAAGTAATTATCTCATATCCTATGGACACTACATATCGCATAATGAATGACTAGGGGGCAACCATGTGAGAAGGAAGATAGTTCATGTGTTTGAACTACCATATAACAACTACATCTATCCATATCTTCAAGAACCATTTCACATCGTTACCCAGCTTCACGAAAAGATATTTTATTTTATACCTTAAACTTAAAAGTATATAACACACTTAGTATTTTTTTAATGACACATGGCAAACCAAATTCTGATAACTCGTCGCCAGTCAACATAATGGCCGGTTGCACCAATAGCATGCTCGAAACGAGATCAAATGGAGCCAATTCCCATCTATGGTTCGGTCGAGTGTGTTCAGTGTAAAAGTATAACAACAACGAAATCTGATGGGGGTTTTTTTTTATTTCGGTCCCGAACATAGAGAACGAGAGTTAATATGAAACAGATACTGCTGTTTGTTAACAATTTATGATGTCAGAAAATAAGTTTCTACAGCTGACATTTTGACCATTTCTTTCTTTGGTACTGTAATCAGTATTTTCTTCATAGTTTCTACAGCTGACATTTTGACCATTTCTTTCTTTGGTACTGTAATCAGTATTTTCTTCATAGTTTCTACAGCTGACATTTTGACCATTTCTTTCTTTGGTACTGTAATCAGTATTTTCTTTATAGTTTCTACAGCTGACATTTTAACCATTTTTTTCTTTGGTACTGTAATCAGTATCTTCTTCATAGTTTCTACAGCTGACATTTTGACCATTTCTTTCTTTGGTACTGTAATCAGTATCTTCTTCATAGTTTTTTTTTGCGTAATTGTTATTTATATAAGTTTTAAATACCATCACAATAAACCACTATTATCTTATTAACCAAATGTTTTCTAACTTACATTTTTATTTTTTGCTCGAAAGTGTTCTTGTTAAATCCATGGTGTTAGTACATAAATGAACTTTTTCATTTGTATTCGCTTCTTCAAAATGTGTGGTTACAATTAAATTCGAAGTCATTTTCGTGCCATGCACGGACTTAAATAGCAGTTTCAAAGATTTTTATATCTTTGGTCATAGCCGAATGCGATCTCGGATCGAGTAATGAACTATAGTGGTGCAAACGGCCATAAGATGGCGACGTTTCGCACGGGAACGAAGTGCCGCGAAACTAAACGCCTCAGGGAGACCGCGCGTACATGTATGTGTGTGTGTGTGCGTAGTGGAGTACATCACGTACCTGTGCAGCAAGATATCGGTGCAGGGCGAGAGCGCCATGACATCCGGCTGCTTGGAGCAGCGCTCCAACGACAGCTACAAGAAGCAGGTCTGCGCCTGTCGCTCCTACGCCGGCCAGATGCCTTGCAACACTGCGCCGCCTCTCTCCGCGCCGAGTGTGCTGGCGTTCGCCGCGCTGCCACTGGCTGCACTCGTCGCTCGCGGCCTGGCGCACTGAACGGCCACTCGTCTGGTTTTCAGCCTGCGCATTGCACGAGCTTACACAATTGGAAACATAATCAGCTATTATCAGGATTCGACAGCGAAAAATTTTGCACTCACGACAGTATTTGTTTCTATTTTCCTGCTGCCTAAAACTGTTGCAAAAATAATTCCGACCAAGTAAACGTCTATTTTGTTTTTAATTTCAAACAACACAACTGAAAGATGCGCTTTATTACAAACTTAACTTATATTAGGCTACTGCTTTATGTCGAATCCAGCTGCTTACTGCATAATGTTTCAATTGTGTAAACCTTGAAAGCCAAAAAATGAGATGAAGCGCGTGCCCGAGTTGGGCAGTAACCTTTCCAGCCAATATGTTTTATCATAAACAATATGTATAGAATTCGAGGTTATTACACTGTTTAGTAAACACAAAAAAGTGCTTTTATATGTTTGTGAACTGCCTCTAAAACGAATTATAATGCAATTACATTAAATGCAAATTGGTAAAAGCATTTTATTCATATAAAAGAGCCTGTCATTTAACATGTAAGTTACACACACGTTTCCAACGATGTGTCTTTAGACAGCTGTATTGGTGTGGGGTAAGGTCAATGATGGGAGCATGCGCAGGAGATAAAAACTGATCCACCTCATCTTAAGTCTTTGGTGAACATGGCTGCTGAGACCACCGGATAGAATCTGCGCTGTAAATGAAGCGAAGCCTCCGCAAATGTCTAAGGTGGTTTACAGGTTGGTTGAGCGCTTCTGGAAGCTCTGATCAAGATCTGTTTTTCTCCTCATTTTGTAGCTTTCCACTATGTGTGAAATTTTACATTGCCTGTGGCTTGATAACTTTATTTATCTGCCAGCCAGGTAAAAAAAAGTGAGATCGTTGGGACTCTAAATGTGCTACCAATATGCCATTTTGTAATATAATGCGTGTAAGGCAGAAAGAAACAAACTCGATTTGTTATAAATTTAAACATTGATTTGGCAATAGAACGTGTAAACCTGGAACTATTTTTTCTTAGCTCGTTGCCAACTTAACTGTGTACGTCCATGCCAGTGTGTACAGTAGCACATGTGCAGTAACCGGGAAGTGATTTCTTTTTCAAAAGTTTATTTGAAAAGTGCTCACATTACAGCCAACAGCCTATAGTTGCCTGGCCATAGGTATACTCGTGAAGCCTTTGTGACGCGAGACAAATATTTTTCTAAAGACATCGCTTCGTCTTCTGATGCTGGATTTACAATGGCACAACGAGTTCGTCCGAGCAGTCCGACACGACTTTTCAGTCCGCCCATTTCCGCCAACAAAATTAGTTCAGTGTTTACAATACCTCGACAGTTTGCAACTGAAAAGTGTTGCGTGGCTTTCGGGAAATTCTAGAATGGCCAGTAACTTGCTATGGAATGCAAATAAATCACAAATAATTGTACACTATTCTATTTTGATAAAATTTGTAAACGAAGTATTTTTGGATTTCGGAGCAGTTATTATTCACGAATATTTGCGTTCGTCAATTTAACAGCTTTCTGTTACAAGATAACCAGGATATACACATAAACGAAATATTTCTAGTGTGAAATCTACCACAGTTCCTAGTGAAATCCGCAAGAAACTTTATATTGTAAGGTTATTTTTATGTACTTTTTCTGCTGCCAAGCGAGTCCGACCAGTCCGACGTCCGACGAAAGTATAAATTAGAATATACGTTTGTCGGGCTGTCGGGACTGTGATTTTGTCGGGCTGTCGGGACTGTGATTTTGTCGGGGCGACCGTGCTCCTGATTGGCTGATGAAAAAATTTCCATCGGTGTCGGGTCTGTTTTGTCGGACTGTCGAATTATTGTAAATACGGCGTTAGAGGACACTACAAATGCGTTGTCGAGGCATGCCGGTTCGGTTAATTATATTACTTGCAGCACAAAGGTGGTACGAGTATGCTGAGCCGATCGCAGAGCTACCTCTTGCCAGAACAATGAACTAGCTTGGACAATACAGTGGAAATTTGTAGTGGCTTCGTTATTTCTATAGTATCCTCTATATTCAACGCTACGTACGACTGACCAGGGCTTATCCATACTCTTTTCCACGTTTGACTATAAGTGCTGGACCCCTGCGATTCATACGGGAATCTCAGCATTCAGCTGCAAGTCCCAGGCCACTCACCATTGGTATGTGTAAGTTCTGGCAGTAAAAGAGAAATCTAACATGATACGCCTGGTTCCCCTGTGATACGAACTTCTGGCTCCAGACGTAGTCTGGTTAGCTTTTTCTGTCAGAGGTCAATCATATCAGTCCTGTTCACAATTACACTGTTTACTGGAATCACGGAGAATTCTCAGGACACGGCTAAAGAACTTGGGATAATCGACAGATGAGGAGTGGTGTACCCAGCAATGTTATACGTTTCTTGGCCCATAGTAAAGTCCACTAGTGTAAGTGGACGTTAATGTTGTCTATAAATATTTTAAAATGCACCAAAAATAATCTTTAGTAATCTATACGTCTTATGTTGTAACTTATTTATTGCTTTGATGTTGGGTAAACTCTGGTTACACTATAAATTAAATGTGTACTCTTTTTTTCTCTTCAAAATAAGCTCTTTTAACCCTTCCAAAACAAATTCCAAATACCTCAATGTTTGTAAGCAATTTTTTCATAAAAAAAATTGTAATTTTTAGTTCAGTGAGTGGATCTCCCAACGGAAACAAAGTGAGATGATTGTTAACGGTCAAAATATTGCCAGTTAGTACCAAGTGTAGACTGACCTGTTGGACACAGAGAATAAGGATTGGGTAGCCACAAATTTTCTAACGTTTTGACAAAAACTATTTGTAATTCATTGAATACAGTAACATTTTTGTTGCATAATTTGTATGAAATCTGTAATTTCGGCGAATAATACAAACCTATGCAAATGTAAACGAAATAAAATACACAATCATTTTCATAAATATAACCCTAGTTGAAAGTATTATTTATTGATTAAAATTCTGTGTGTTAACTACAGCTGCATTGGTCATTTTCTTTTAACCTATTCCGTTCCTCTGTCTTTATCGTAGCCTTTATTCCTTTTTGCATACACAAAACGAATAGCAAAGTTATGATTTTGAAAATTTTTTTACTAATACTGAAATCTTTACGAACTTATTTGGCGACTGTTTAGATTTTAAAAGCATAAAACCATGATTTTCCTTTTATCTTATCATATATAAAAATGAATATTAAAGATTCCATTTAAAACAGGAAATGGCTTCTTAAGATCACTAGCAATGTACCAAGACAACTGATAAAACAGGAAATGGCTTCTTAAGATGACTAGCAATGTACCAAGACAACTGATAAAACATATATTCTTCTGTGAAGTCAACTTTTCAAGATAAACTCGCGTAATTTCCGGTTATGGATTAATTATATATAAAAAAAAAATATGGAAGAGATAAAACATATAATTTTAATGAACACGGAAATTATTGCTGGTGCCTGTGAACTGCAAAATCATTCATATAAATAAAATTGTACTTCCTTAGGTGGCCAAAAAACCACTCTCGCCCGGTTCGTAGTAGTGGAACAATACTGAAAAAGTGATAATAGGGCAATGACGTAGATGCCAAAGTCGGATAAAACTGGAAACACGACTTCATTGAAAACTGCAGGAAGATCATGAATGAATAACTCAGTTTAATGGTGTTGGAATGTTTGCGCTCTACACATTCCGTCCATGAAAAAAAAATAAATAAGGGGTTGTAAATTATAGCTTCTCTATTGTTTTTTTTTTTTTCGAAACATATATGTTAGTCTTTAATTTTTAATATCAGTAGTGATTATTCCTTTTGTAATACGTAAAATAGTAAGACTAAAAGGGCTTGTGACCTTAGGGCAGACCAGTGCTTGACAAGGACGGAAAATACTTGTCCGAGATGCTTCGAGATTAAGAACAGTTCTGCTCTCAGAAAATATTAGTACCACCACCAACTCTAATGCGTGTCTACCAAAAATAAAAAATATAACCATATAAATTAAATTTGAAATTTATTTAAGGTATTATACAAGGCTATTCAATATTTCTTAAGCCAAAAAATTGTTTTGATCGGTGATTTGCTTTCTTTTCAGTTCATTGTGAGAGTTGTATTAAGTATATTTTATACATGGTACCTTTAACTTTCATTATACAGGTGTTTCTCAGTGCATAGAAAAAATTGAAATATTAAATACTTTTGGAGCGGGATTTAAAGACGAGTCAAAAAGTCACCTAGTCTACGGCTGCGCTTTGTTTTACCTTTGAAATGTCAAGATAGCAGTTGTCAACTGGTCAAGATAAATCTGTGAAAGCAGCAACATGTGTGTACAGAGAAAGAATAATGCAAATGTGTGGACTAATTATCGCGAATAAAATGTCCGTACCACAACGGAAAAGCGAGTTGAGCATGGAATCATAGAACTTGAAATATCTCAGAAACCATATATTTTAGAGCAAAAACGGGCGAAATTGTCCGCCTTACAGAGGCATATAAGAGGGCGCGAAGAATATTTTAGTTCAACAAAACATATATATGCTGGCCATTTTGATTTTTGATAAAAATAATTATTAAAATAAATAAAAGACTAATGCACTAAAATATGGACCCATATTTTAATTAAAGGGGATTAATCTAATGGAATTATATATATATATATATATATATATATATATATATATATATATATATATATATATATATATATATATATATATATATATAAATGACATGCTCCCTATGGCAATGCAGTTGAAAATATGAAAACGTTCCATGTTCTGTATGTACGGAGTTCAGTTTTGTTTTATATCATTATGGACTTCATTCCCATATTACTAAAAGTTACTCACGATAAAGTAAGCACTATTGAAATCGATCTTAGAAAAAAGTCTTTGTCTCTACCTGCATATATTTTAACGGGCGCAATGAGTGACATGTGTCCAGTAAAGTTGGTAACGATAGAGGAGAAAGTAGTTCCATTTATTAACGTCGTTTAAAAAGTGTTAGGTAACCATTTGTGATAACTTAAATTATTTCTCTTGCTTTCTGTATTTTTTTATTCACCGAAATGTAAAATTTAGTAGATTTGCAAAAACATTTTCTTCTGTGATAATTTCACAGTTGCAATTGACCGACGCATGAATAAAGTGATGATGTCCAGGGCAATGTTAATTTTACATAAGGCGGAATAATACACAATGTACACACAAGTAGATCTTAAAAAGGGCTTTCAAAAGTGATCATTTTACCGTGAACAGCCTATAACTGTCTATTCCCGTAATAATTTCCGTGAATGTACGGAAAGTTTCCTTCACCTGATACCTTCTTTATCATGATATATGATCAATTTTCCGAACTGTTTAAAGGTTAGAAACCTACATTAAATTTTTGGAAGTATAGTGGAAATTTCCTTGCAGTGTAAGTTTCACAGTGGCTCGTGAGATGGATCGGCTTGTCTCGGAGACTGCAGGCCGATTAGTTAATGGATCCGCGGTAAGTTGGGCGGGCTGTTCCGATTAAGTTGTCGTTGGCAGAGGAACCTCCATTCAAGTGGCTGGTTGAGATATACCGAGGTGAAAGGGCGACGCTCTCCGGGGAAACTTGTTGCGTCAGTCGCGAACAGGCTGCAGTCTGCGGGACATCTGTCGACACGTGCAGATCCCCGAGTCGCCCCAAAACTCGCTAGTAGTGGGAAAAGCTTCGTCCGGGAACATATACGCTGTTCACGGTAAAATGAGCACTTTCGAGAGCCCTGCTTGAGATCTACTTGTATGCAAGTTGTGTATTCCTCCGCCTCATGTAAAATTAACATTGTCATTGGCCTCATCACTTCATTCGTGCGTCGGTCAAGTGAAACTGTGAAATAATTAGCAAAGTAAATATTTTACAAACCTGTTGATTTTCACACTTCGACGCAGTGAAATAAACAGAAATCGAAAGAAATAATTTTAAGGTATCGCAAATGGTTCCCTAACACTTTTTATTCAACGTTAAGATTTGGAACTACTTTCCCTCCATCGTTACCAACTTTACTGGGCGCATATCACTCAATGCACCCAGCAAGTAGAAGCAGTGATTTTTTTCTAAGGTTTATTTCTAAAGGGCTCACCTTATCGTGAACCAGCCTTTACGCGACTGACCGTGAAATTTTAAGTCACGTATAATGTGTATTTCGCATGCTTTCGTCCCCATACTTGTTTAACAGCACTTTCGTAGCTTTACCTGCATTATCGGAACTGCATGCCCATGATGTTTCTCTCACGAGTTGATCCCCACACGTAGGCTATAAGAGTGCGCGAGATTGTGCTAACATTTTGATGTCGTAAGTTACAGAACAGCGAGATGAGTAAATGTATTCTTGTGACGATGGCGTTGTCAACACCGTGCTCAACATATATTCATAGCCACACTCAACCTGTATGTAGTTGCGCTTGTACTTCTGGAATTACTAAATGAAAAGCCTCATAGTCACTCTTCTAGGAAAGACAATCTAGCCAATGGTAAAGTTCCATTTAAAACACCCACGTGACACTCTTTTTGCAAATGTTTCTTCACTTCAATGTGCTGAAAAGTGACAGTAAAACTTAATTTTTCCCCAATTAGTTATGATGACTCGATGGCTGAGCGATTAGACTGCTGGCCTCCCACCATGGCGAACCGGGTTCAGTCCCCGGCCGGGCCACTCCTGGATTTTCGCTTGTGGGAATTGTGCCGGACGATGCCGCTGGTCAGCGGGTTTTCTCGGGGATCTCCCGTTCCCCCCTCCCGCCCTTTCATTCCGGCGCTGCTCCATACTCACCTCGCGTCATTCTCACCAGCTCTCAAGACCTCGATGTTAAGAGCCGCCCAAATACATTCACTTCCACACACACTACCTCCAATTAAATCTGTAATTCCTTCGTGATGGGAACTTTATTTTTGAAAAAAGTGTATCCAGTAATGTGCAGATATTCCATAGATATTACCCCTCGCCTTAGCTCCGGCAATGGACTGTAGTGAGAATTCCGAACTGCAGGCAGTGGCAAGGGAGTGCTGCAAAGCTACCGCCCCCTCTCTACTAGTCTTTCAAACTCTGTTAACTAAGAGCATGTTTTCCAAACACTCTGTCCCCTGTAGCACTTTGTTTAATTGAATTGAATTTAATACATGCAATAATTTTTGAATTTCTACTTCCCTGTCTCAAGGGTTCTTACGTCTCTCTTGGCGGTTTTTTCCTTGCTCTCCATAGTCAAGAATAGCTCTAAGTACACTTAGGGAGGTAGTCATGGCCCTAAAGTGCAAGCCATGGCTGCCCAATCACTCTTTGCCGCGATGCATGTCTCCTTGGATGATTTTCCTTCCTAGTAGGCGTAAGGGGTTAGCACTGAGACGCAATAAAATCCCGCCATACATCGGGCCTTAACTTCACATAACACTTAGAATAAGGTAGTTTAGGAAAAAAAAAGGGAGTGCTGGGTTCCACGATTGGTTTAAACAGGTGTGCGCTGTATTTCGATTATTTAGAGAGATTCCAATTTATAGGTAGAGGCTAATGCGGAAAGAAAAATTACGGCTATTCTATAAAATAAATCTATGTATGCTAATTGACCATCTCTCTTAAAAAAAAATATACATTTTTAATTTAACCGTTTTCAAAATTTCTTTTAATTTTCGAGGTGGAATTTTATAAAAGGAACATCTTATTGTGCTTTGCGTAAAGGGAATGTCTCATTCGTTTCGCTTAAACTTCCCTAAACATCAAATGCAACGGCTTGTTCGTAGTTTTTAATGTTAGAAAGAAGTTGAATAATGCAACTAAAAAAATTTTGTTGGAACCTTTAATAACGGGAGTAAGCATGACAAAAATGTCTCTACTACCTATTCGAACCTTGAGACTTAGGATAATGTGGGGCAAGTGCCCGCATTTAGGGAAACAGTAGTCGATTGTGTTTGTTGCAATGATGCATTTCTCATAAAACCACTTGTATATGCCCCGACAATGCATCGTGTATGATTATATACACGTGAAATTTTAATTCATTTGTGAGAACTTACAAAACAAATAGAACACATGACTGCATGTTAGGAAAATTGCCTCACACGTGGGCAAGAATTATGTTACAGTGGGGTAAGAGTCATTTTGCCATGTATCACATTTAAAAAATACCTTTCCCATACAATCAGCACAGGGTTTATCCCATTATGATCTGCATTCGTTGCACACACTCCAGTCCATAGATGGAGGTTCTTCGTACATTGCACCACATACACCAAAACTAGTCCACCTTACCAACACTTGCAATGTCTTTCTCGCCATCTAATGATGATTTGCTTTGTGACCCAACGCCTTTGGTCTTCAAGCTTTATGATTTTGACGTCACCCAGCAAACACAACCAGCAGGCAGTGTCGGCAAATTGTCGGCCCGATACTTGTGCTGTCGGCAAATGTCGTTTCAATGCCAGAAGATAGCCATCTGACAACGACGTGAAGTCTTTTTTGAGACAGTATGTTCGCCGTTAGAAAAACGACAATGGCCCACTGTATTTTTTTTTTGTATTATGTCTGCATGAAATCTCACAGACAGCATGCCGCCAATAGCAATAATAATAATATTGCCCGATTCCGATATAGCATCTTTATATTTTCGGTAAGCTGGGCGTCGTCTTATTTATTCCGGCCCGTTAACGTTTTAGAGACATGGCTCTTTATCACAATAAAGACACAAATATGATGTCTTTTTGCCGACAAACGTTTGGAAAGTGTTTTTTGAATAGGCAAGATGTTAGCCAGCTGTTAAGTGCATTATGTTTTTCTTTGAGACCACGTGTTAACCGTTAGCATGTTTTCTTCACGGTTATATATGTGTCACGTGGTAGCCCATAGCATTTATTATTTTGACATTATTGTCATTTGTACAACCACCGGACAGATATATTAAAAACTAACAAAAACTATTTTGTTTGCAAGCTATTTGAAGAAACGAAGAAAGGTTTTTTAAATAATCAGTGTTTTAAAATTATTTGTTATGTTGTCATGGAACTTATACATTCATTTATAATAATTTGTATAATGATAAATATGAAATTACTGGAGAGAACCAGCAACTTACACCGTGGTGTATAGGTTAGCATACTGGACTGTCACCTCAAGGGTCTTAGGTTAGAATCCCGCCCGCTCTTGGCAAGCAAGAGATTTTCATATCATATAATGTGTTGAGAAGTAAATGAAATTAATATTTGTAAAGAGGAAACAAAAATTACAAAAATTTTTAATCGAAATATTAAGGTTTTTTTCATGGTTATACTGCTTATTTCTGGACATCATGCTGCTGCAGGCCCGGCATCGTAACGACATCCAGCCGCTGCAGGCATAGCATCTTGCCGTCATCCAGTCGCTGCAGACGCGACATCTCGCTGCCATCCAGCAGCTGCAGATTCCGAAACTTGTCGGCTAGCTTTTACCGGCCCGATTCTGGCCCGTACTTTTCGTCTATGTTGGGCCGGAATACATTTCGTATCTTGCCGTTAGCGGTACAGTGTCTTTTTGACACTGTTGGCAAACAGTCAGCTGCCAGTCCATATCTCCATCGGGCCGCTTCCGGTATAAGACAGCGGGCCGACATCATCTGGCTAGAGTCTGTCGGCTATCTTTTATCGGCCCTGTATTTTTCGTGTTTGTTGGGTACAGTCGTTTTCTTAAGGTTAAACCTATTTTTAACTTCACTTTGTAATTGCAGCATTTTAGAATTATGGTGACGAAGTGAGGATTTGAGACTGTTATGGATTTCTGCCCTCCTTTAGTGGATGACTAGCTTTTAGGAAGGGCCTGATTATTTCTGGCGCAACAGAACACTTTGCAGGAGTGGGCACATTCCTAAGACAAGCAATGGATGAGACGCCAGTAGAGTTACCTGTAGCACACTCTTCACAAACCTTTTCAAGGCCACTTTCAGTTGGCTTAACTGAAACGTTTGTGACAAGTGGTGTTCTCAAATTTCGAATTTTGCTACGAAGTAGAAGCGAGCTGTACTTCTGCAGTCATTATTATACTGTCACCAACAGGAGATGATTGATTGTCGTTATTTGGGAGAGTCCTGCCAGTAATTTCAGAGCGAAGACAGTGACCTTCAGAAAAAAAAAATCAGGATCCATTGGTAGTATGCCACATGTCTGAAAGCATTTAGCTGCAATTCCAATCGTAGCTGCCTTTTCATAAGCCAGACGAAACAAATTAGCAATCTTAAATTGCGTTTTGCATCTAACAGGATCTGCTGACATCCATTTACTACATTTATTTGCTTAATACGCTTTCAGTTTGGTGTATTGTTTCTCTAAAATCTGTTAGAATTATATTATTGTTTCATGACTTTTGTCGTAAAAAGCTATTTGACAAACATTAAAAATGTGTAAGTTCTGAGTGTTAATATATATATATATAAATGTTTGGTATTGTGGGGCAAGAGTGCGCAGTCCACATAATGGTTTGTGCGAACTATTGTCCCAAGAATCTTGCCCCAACAACCCGGAAAAATGTGATTTGTCAACTAAATTTCACAGTTGCATGGTTAAAATTACGCAATAATATGAATACAATCTGAAGCCCTGCTAATTGACACGTGTATCAATTAGCAAACACAAGCTATTTTATGTGAGTACTCCTGTCCTGCCTGAACGATTTAATTTTCGTCCCGCCAGCTGATGAATTGTGAGATGCCTACAATTTTCTGGAGTACGATTAAATGCTGCTATTATGGGGTTGGTGTGTTTACAGAACTACATGTTGTTAATGAAAGTGATTAGCAAGTCTGCTTGGTTATTTCCCACGACTGTATTTAGCAGTCCAGATAAATAAACTGTTATTTTGTTTGAAGAGGTGTTACTATTTGAAGAGGCAATATTTTTTCTGCAGAAAAAGGTACTTCTGAACGCTTCCAAGCGCTGAGCTATACTGAAGAGAGGCGCGCGGCGCTCCTGGCGCGGCCGAGCGCTGTCTGGTGGCTACTACTGGCAACAAGTTCAGCCTCGCACACTCTGGCACCTTCCATACGCCTCTCCGCTGTTCCCGCCGCCTCCTTAACCTTCCCGAGTCGCGTTTTTGCGTATAATTGTTCATCCCCAGCCCGAGCAAGTGTACAGTGTTCCTCTTCGAGTTGCGCAGGCTGGCCGACGATAGATCATGTCTACACCACTTCGTGCTTCGGGGCTTCGCCATGCTAGACGCGTTTTCGCGTAATATGAGTACTGCTCAAGTTAAGTATTACAATGAACGTAGTTGTTGTTATGCTGGAGGTAGAGTTTCCTTGTTGGTAGTGTTTTTTAATAGCGATTTTTGTGTAGATGGATTTTTGTAGGGAAGTGTTTCTTCACTGTTTTGATTGTGTGAATTTTCAATATGATATTTTATGGGAATGTTTGTAAGAGGTATGTACTGTAGGAATGGTCTCCTGGACTACGATTTGCCAAAGTAATTTTACTGCCAAGGAGTTTAGTGGATATTCTATGGCGTGCCTGTATGCTCATGGTTAAGTGTAATGAGGGTTTTTGCTTCTTCCCAATTGTATTCTTGAAATTTGTATTCCATGTTGTACGTTTTAGTGAATCATCAGGCGTACTTTACTTTTAAAGTTGTAGTGGTGTTTGCTTTACTCAGGGAGTCATTTTACCTTCTTTAATGGGATTTCACAAGTGTTTATTCAGGTTAGGTGATTGCTCAGGATATATTAATATTGTTGTTTTTCTGTTTGTTCCCATGCACCTGTGTTCTCTCCTTCCCCTAGTTCACCGATTGGTATCAAGCAACAGAAATTTATAGATGCAATTTATATTTTTCTAATCAAGTTGAAAAGTTGTTCTTGGTGATAATGTATAGATGGGCTTCAATATATTTGTATTGATTTTGGAATTTTTGTGTCCATGCTTTCTTGATTTTTGTTAATGGTGTGCATACTTCTCCTTTCCTTCCTTTAGCGCTGCTAAGCCCTAAAGGGACGTAGCAAAGCAAAAAAAGCACCTGTTACATAAATGTATGTACATATTCTTCGACTACTTCAAATTCGTTGCAGTTCTGCAGGCACTTCTTTAACACAAAAAAAAAGTACACCAAACGTCGCTCCAAACAGATAGTTGAGATTGTAATTCCATTAATGGCGGCAGCGGGCAACCAGCCGTGTCCAGTGCGTGAAAAGCATTTCGAAAATTCTCTATATTAACGTTGATGCTATCTATCGGCGACAGCGATAACTACTGCGCCATACGACTCTGGCCTCATGCGGACACTTGCACCACATTACCTTATCTATTTTCTTAGTTTGCCTTGAATATTATAGATATCTTCACATGGAGAGAGAGAGAGAGAGAGAGAGGAGAGCGACAGTGTGTGTGTTTTGCCGAATTAAACAAAAATTTTTGGCGCAACCAAATACTTTTTTCGTGTAAGTACAATTAAATATTTTGTCTTACAGACCAAATTATTACATTATCTTAATTTAGTTGCCTCAAACGTTTATGATTTACTTCGGGAGACTAAAGGTTTATATCACTGCAAGTATAATTCAATTGAATGTTTCTCATAATGATATGCCGCTTTTGTTGGAGAGATATAGTAGATTTAATCATGAAGCGCACGAGAGAGATTGAAGCGATTTTCTCGCACACTTTTATAGTAGTAAAATGTAGAAAATGAGGAATTTGTGAAAAACGAAATAATTTTCTTAGTTAAAAACTGGCGAAGTTTTATGTTAGAACAATGTATTACGTTAGAACAATTTTTTAAAATATGTCTTTGAATTCATTTTACAGCAAAATGAATGCTTGTTCAAGAAATTAGGTTAATGACATAATTGTACATGTTTGTTGAAAATTAAGTTATAATATATGTTGTGTTAACAAAAACTATTTTTGTTAAAACTACATGTTTATGTAGAACGCACTTATTTAGTGAGAAGTGTAATGAATTACTATGTTTGATAGAACCGAGTACATAAATGAACGATACTTCATATCCAAACAATACTCGACGATCTATCTGAAATACTCAGAATTTTTTTTTTTTTACATATTAGCCAAAGATAGAATTTTCAATTATAGAAATACTTTTACTGTAGTAAACTTAAGGTACAGTTTCCAAAGCAATGCTTACATTAGAAAAAATTACCAAAGAACACAGACAATGAAGAGAGCGGATATAAAATTATGATTCCTAGAGTCACTTCCTGGAGATACATTACGTTACGCCGCTAACACCAATTGCAGATGTCCAGCTTCAAAATGTCTGACAGAAAACGAGTTATGTATACACGCATAAACATTATTCACTATCCAGTTACATTGGTGCCCAATTATGTGTTCATCGGACGCGTTTCCCCGTTGTTCTATACACTGGAATTTCCAGTACTCCTGAATTATTTTCGTAGAGACAATTTTATTCCATTCTCGTATTTCTCGTGAGCCGCAGTTGGTGGACTACCTGAATTCAGACACTGTTATTGCACTGTAAAAGTAATTTTTCCTTTAAATTGCTTCAAGTTAGCTGTAAATTTTTAATTTTTTTTTCTCTAAGAAATAATTAACAAATTTACTCTACAAGAATTTCGCAGTTACGAACTGTTTTATTAATTCAAACGGTTATTTTTTTTTTTTTTAGCAGGTCGAGGTTTTTCTCTTTGATTACGAAACAAGCGAACATCCTGGTGTAATCAGCGCTGGCTGTCTAAACAACGTTTCGGGATTTGGGCAAAGTAATGTATTGGGCATCCCTCGTACACAACCTCGTACAGCGGCGTTTGTTTATTCTAATCACAAATAAAAACAAAAGTTAATATTATTGTAAAACTCGCAGTAAATATTTTTTCTCCGAAACAATGTACATTTCTGTTTTTCCATTGTGTTTATACATTTATTTCCAGCAAATGACAACGCATAGAATGCCATTAATCCTCATGTCCCAGGGACAAATTTTGTTTCGCCGTAGTTTACTTTTTACATCAAATATTTAGTAACGATGGATGTCAGGGCACATTGCATACAGGACATACATTAACAGACATTTTTAAATCCAAAATATTTTGCTTGTGTTGCTTAAATTGCGTCTGCAAACGTAACAACTACATGGGAAGACACTGAAATGAGACCATGCTGGTTTCAGGAATTCCGTGAATTGGTTATTTACATACTTATTATGCTTCGAAATTTTAATAATATACCTTAAAGGTTAGTTATAAATATACATATTTAATAAACACACAAATTTTAAGGGGACCGCCGGCTTAAGGGGGCGCTTTAGCTTTTTTACTACAGCACATTACACGTAAAGGTGCGTATACTCAATTCACGGTTGCTTTATAATTTTCTGAAGCCCTGCTAAAGTTGTACTTCCAGGATATTCCTCCGCCTCGTGCAAACAAAGCTGAACTAATTCTGGAGAATTACACCAGGGGGACAACGCACTGCATCACTGCGCACTCAGTGTAACCGTATTTTGCACAAGAACTATTTCTTGCTAAAAGCGGTTCGCGATAAAGTGAGCACTTTTGAAATCAACCTTAGAAAAAAGTCACTGCCCCTACCTGGATATATTTTAACGGGTGTCCTGAGTGACATGCGCCCAGTAAAGTTGGTAACGATGTATGGGAAGTAGTCCCGTATTTTAACGTCGATTAAAGTTTCAATTTTTGATAATTTAAATTATTTCTTTCGCTTTCTGTATTTTAATGCAACGGAGTATAAAAATGGCCACATTTGTAAAATATATACTTTTTCTAAAAAATTCACAATTTCACTTGACCGACGCATGAATAAAGTGAAGGAGCCCATGCCGATGTTAATCTTACATTAGGCGGAAGAATACATAATGTGCATACAAGTAAATCTTAAGAAGGACTTTAAAAAGTGCTCATTTTACCGTGAACGGCCTATATGTAGTCTATTGACGGTTTCCTAACGCCTTTTCGATCAAACCTTTGGGGAAAAAAACAAAACATGTATGACATGTTTGGCTGCTTCTTGAATACGTCATGTATCACACGCTTTTTATACATGTCTTAGCATTCAATTTCCTTATTTTTGGTTAAATGGAACTTTTGTTTTTGTCTTTGAATTATAATATTTTATTAATAACTAATAAGAATAAAGACAAAGAGACAATAGGCGTATTGGTAATGTCCAGTAAGAAATAGTTCTCATGCACAATATTATTACAGTGAGTGCACACGAATGCAGTGCGTTGGCCGTCTGATGTAATTTTTAAAATAATTTATTTGCACGAGGCTGAGGAATATGCTAGAAGTTGGAAGAAACCGTGAATGGACCATAGGCATTACTATTTCCTCTCTAGCTTTGTTCATATTATTAAAAATGAAAATTATTTGTAGATTAATACATACGCGCAAATGTCAAATTCAACCAAAAAAAAAAAGAGGTTTTGTGTTAACACAAGTATAAAACGCCTGCGATAAACTGCATACTTATGCCGGAGTCACATAGCCCCGAGCAGCAAGACACCGCAAGCACGACACGGCACTTAAAACTAAACAACCAATGAAATACATGATAGATCTGACGTAAGCCCGACAATTCTGTAGTACGACGTGCAGTTTTGGATTAGAAATTATGTCTATTCTTCATCGTGTCGTGCAGCACGACGCACAGAGTGTACAACTTTGTAAAATTAAATTGTATGGCAAGCTTTCCCTACAATGGGAAACACGTAGCTTGAAAGAAAACAATTTTTGAAAATTATTGTATTTAACTCTTATAAATAATAATTTCACCTTTGTATTAATTAGCTATAAAACTTTGTCACTCGTGCTCGTCGGGGCTATGTGATTCCGGCATTAAGAAACAAACAATCACATCGTACATAAGGCGTTTTTTTTTTAAGGGTTGACTTAAAAATCGCGAAGAAACCGCGAATAGACTATATACATATTAGTGACATAGACACACAACGTATCAAAGAATCGCAACATAGTTTACGGAATCAGTAATCTCGTAATACGTTCGGAATGGCTCTGTTCCGGTCTATGCTGGAATCACAATAACGCGACAGATGTGACAACAAAAATTCGCGTTAATGCGAACACCAGATTTTACAGCCACGCGACCTACATTTTAAAATATATATTTTTTGCAATCTTTTCAAAAAATTCTTTCCATGTCCGCTGGTACTCTGAGCGCGAATACATGGCTTTGCTTATTAATAAATGATAGCGCATGTAAAACTTTAGCACCAAAAATATGGCGGGTTAGACAGATTTACAGTCTTGTCGCGTCCGGACCCGAATAAATTATAAATATTTTTTATTCGGAAATATTGTCGGTCGGGCGGTTTTCGCCGCGTTGACGTCACAGAGGTCTCGATCCTGATTGGCTGGAGAATTATTTTATTCGCTTAGCGTCTGGAGGCGTCGCGTCTGTTGCCCTATTGTGATTCCAGCACGACGTCGGTTTTGTTTTGTCGCGCCAAAGAGAAACAACAGTTAGAGCTTGGGCTGGTCTGGACGTGCAAATGTGACGTCTATCCTCGCCAGTCCCTCAGTACGACCGTCGGAAGTGTAGAGCGAGTGGAGACATTTGGGAGGCTCTTAACAGCGAGGTCTGGACGTGCAAATGTGACGTCTATCCTCGCCAGTCCCTCAGTACGACCGTCGGGAGTGTAGAGTGAGTGGAGACATTTGGGAGGCTCTTAACAGCGAGGTCTGGACGTGCAAATGTGACGTCTATCCTCGCCAGTCCCTCAGTACGACCGTCGGGAGTGTAGAGTGAGTGGAGACATTTGGGAGGCTCTTAACAGCGAGGTCTGGACGTGCAAATGTGACGTCTATCCTCGCCAGTCCCTCAGTACGACCGTCGGAAGTGTAGAGCGAGTGGAGACATTTGGGAGGCTCTTAACAGCGAGGTCTGGACGTGCAAATGTGACGTCTATCCTCGCCAGTCCCTCAGTACGACCGTCGGGAGTGTAGAGTGAGTGGAGACATTTGGGAGGCTCTTAACAGCGAGGTCTGGACGTGCAAATGTGACGTCTATCCTCGCCAGTCCCTCAGTACGACCGTCGGGAGTGTAGAGTGAGTGGAGACATTTGGGAGGCTCTTAACAGCGAGGTCTGGAGATCCGATGACGGTGATTGTGGTGCTGGTGCAGCGCCGGAACGAAAGGGTGGGGGAAACGGGAGGCTGATAAATATTAACCACTGTTCGCTTCTGTAACTGCACAACTATCCACAACCACATAAGCTTTTCTCCCTTCTTTTAAGAAAATAGTGAACGTTTCTGCAGCCAATTACATGTCCATGCTACTCAGTTGCCTTCACAGAAATGACAGATGAGCACCTTGTTACGCTCCATTGATACAGGGAATCGTTACAGTGAATCGTGAAGAAATGAGTCAGGAAACTCTGGGCTCTGACAATTTAACTTGATGCGGCCTCAAGCTATCCTACGTGGTGCCGTTCGTTTCTAATGTGTATGCTCCATCTGATATAAATTGACAAAGAAAACTAGTGTACGGATATGAAACATTTGTTATGTGGTGCACTCTCAATCTGAATCAGAAAGAATTTCACTCTTTCAATCAGTCAAACGTATATGAATGATACATCAGTCACTTCAGTGAGTTTAACTGATGAACCAGCGAAAAAATTCCATATTTCCTTCACTGACTGATCCAGTGACATTTTCCACTGATTCGTAAGTCATTTTTTTTCACTGTTTATTCAGTTGTTTATTTTTTTGACTGATGGACCAGTGACACATCTCAGCTACTTCCTCTCCATCTTTAACTGCGTGTAAAAATGGTCCTCAAAGATCGTTTAAAAATGGCCGTTAAACAACGTATAGTAACAGCGAATAAACTAATAAAACTAATACAAAATACTTTCTGAAATGTGTTTCGTCTTTCAAAACGCCATTTTACGAGACACTATGAACACACAGTCTTTGATTCTGTCATTCTGTGTGTACATATTTCATTTCGATTCCATGTAATCGTCACAGCGCTCTGTGTGAAGGTTTAGAGTGCATTTTATGGGGCGAAGAGAGTGCACTCATATATATTATTCGCTTTAACAATCCTAACGGTACCAATCACACCAAACACGAAAAGTACGAGCATACAACTTCAAACTACACGAATTCGCAACAGAACTATTATACATATATTTTCCTTCAATGATTCCAACTTGGCGTGGTAGCTCAGTCCCGACCACCTACGGAACTTTATTTTTTTTTTACTTTTTTAATTACGGTAAATTACACAATATAAATAGAAAACTATCGCATCATTCAATCAGTGAAATTGTTTCACGTCACTAATTCATTCTGTGAAATTTTCTCAATGAAAGAATCAGTGGTTTTCCACTGTTTCTAAGTGGAGCCATTTTCACTGATTAGAGTAGTCGAATTTCACTGCTTATCAGTGGTTTCCCACTGATTCGAATTTAAATTGTGATATAAACTAGCAGATCGTATTGAAAATCATTGAATGATACCGTTTTCGGTGGCTGCAGTCGGTAAGGTATGAAGCTATTGTAGCGAAGAGGTCGATTCAACGGTGTTTCGACCTCCTCCCCACCATCATGACTTAGTTTACGAATGCCGAATGAGTCAAGTGGTTCGGAACCCACTTCAATGAAGATGTTCAGTCGCTTTAAACATTTATGTGCACATAGGGGCGTAAAATATGTAATTTATAATTTTTTTAACACTTGTCAATTAGTTACTAATGAATTAAACGTGATATTACAATCCAACTTAGCGGGATGTTAGGTTATGTTATGTTAAGATAGGTTAGGTCATATTAGATTATACCAGCATAATTAGTGTAGGTGGCCACATGTGACTTCAATCACCATATACTATTTGACACAATATATATTTAGCAAATGAATAGGACATATGTCTTTTCATATTGTGTTATTATTTTTTTAATTTTATTTATATTAGTCATATAACCATTACAATTGCAGCACACATCATATTGTCACACAAAAAATTAAACACTAAACTAACACAAATATACCACATGTAAGTATAACATTACCTGTAGCCACCTACACAGCATACAGTACTGTTACCTCTTGCGGCTACTGAAACCATATAACATGACAGTTGGACACTCCTCGTAATTGAAATCAAACTTCTCTGTCCAGCTTTTCCAGATTTATATATTTGCCGCCGACTCTCCACATCCAATCATCATCTGCCTCTGCACTGGCAATCCTCGCTGTCTAAAAATCCCTTGTCACCTCGTTGATGTCTTTTCGCTATTTTTAGAGGCAGTGAAATTTCGCGAAAATATTTCAGGTCATGTTATATTTCAAAATACTGTAGGGTCGTTTACCTATCTCTATTGGCTGTATTACTTTCTGACACGTGTTAACTGTCTGCAAACGAATCACGAAGGAACTGTGCCCATGTTGGCGTATTCTGAGTGGGCCGGTCAAATATGAAAACGCCTTTCTCAAGCAAACATCAACCAATGGCAACATACAAACTGCTGTTGGGCGCTTATAGTATTGAAGTCTACTGTGTACTTGTATTTTTTTTTCTCGCGAGATATCACTATATCCAGCTATTTGCGTCTTGGGCTACTTTGTTTTATTTCTCAGAGTTGTTATCCAACGTAGTCCCTTGTTTGTAATTCTTTCTTCATTCGCAATATCCTCGTGTCCCAACCAGACGAATCGTCTATGTCGGATGACTTCCATCTTTATCCCTTGTCAGATACATTTTTTTATATTTCCAACTTTGTTCAGATCCCCCTCAAATCTATCTCACTAGCTCAATTTTTTTATTTTTATATTTTACTTGTTAACATAGCAGATTTCCTAAAACATTGCATTGTGCTTTGGCCAGTGTTTTACGAATACCTTCTTTTCTGTTATAATTAACTTTTACGTCATGAAAATGTACTGTGTTCCTTTACCCGTCCTTGATCTACTCTTGTGGCAACGTCATAATTTTACAAGACGCCTGAGGGGCATATCCGAGACCGTGAGGGATGGAGGTCTTAATTACCCAGCATGAAAACGTCGGGCATCCATGAATGACATTTACCTGTCAAGCGATTTGGATATCTTAAAAGGGCGCGATTCTAACATACACGTTAAACACAAAATTATACATTTTTTTTTTGGGAGCGAATATAACAAAATAAGAAACTAAAATCATAGAAAATATTTTCTGCTAAATTCGCGAGCATATATTTTGTCAGCGTGATACATTACTTCCAAGATGTTTCTCGCGCCCCATATTTCCACGTTTTAGTACCGCGTAAGATGTTGCGTTAAAGGAATGAGTCATTCCGTCAGAATACTTGCTCACAAAACAGGCTGAAAATGTTATTCCAGAAACTTGCAAACTTCCATTAACGTGATGAACGTTTATTTACATATCACACCCTCGCAAGAGGGCATTGCCCCTTTAACCTTGGTGTTTAGTTTTGTTTCATCGCAGCTTACTTTTCTGATTAAATATTTGAAAGCGAAAGTTTGTCAGGGCACAGAGCATAACTTGACCGATATTTATAAGTTGACAATATTTTCCCCGTATTTTTGTTGCACGTGTAACCGTTATAAAGATTAAATCGTTATTTATTGTTTTCCATTCTCACATTGGCAAAAAAAACAGGCTGAAAACAGTAACATCTGGTTTCAGGAATTCTGTAAAGCAGTCGTGTATATTGTCATAATAAGGTTAGAATTTCAATATCGAATCTTGGAAGTAGTTTATAAAGAAACATAGACGAACACAAGGTGACAATGATGGCACAATCTTAAGGGTCCTATGTACTGAAACGTTTTCTATGAAATCGTTGTTTGCGCCTAAACGCGTGTCTCGGTAAATAAATGTTCTGGAAATACGAAGTTCTGTCAGAGAGGATTAAAAAACTATTGTCTTTGTCGCTATCTTTTTACTTTCACGATATTAGGTGTATTGACGGAGAAAAAAAAATCGTGAACGTGGTCAAATATCGCATTTTTAAAGCTTGCCTATGAAGTTTATTTAAGACGTAAGAGAAAAGTACGATATACACAGGTAGTTTGATATGTGTTCTTTCATCGTGTGTAATAAAACCCCACAGTTACACAGTAAGGTGTTAGGACGAAAACACTGCACGCAATGGGCGTAGGAGCGACGAGGCACTAGGAGTGCGTGTTAGTGTCGCCCGTATCGCTCTCCCGCTTCTTGACCTTGGACGCGCAGCTACATAGTCCTCTTCAGTCCAGTGTCCAGACTATACCCTCGCAAAATTTTTTATGTGCTCTAAGTTTGATAGCTGGAATGTCTTACAAGAACCTTCTAGATTATGTTTTTCTTGGTAGACCTTTCAATTTTGGGACGTTTTCACCACTGACGCCATTTTGCAAAATGGCGAAAAAACTAACTTATTTAGTTCAAAATGCTCACGTAGGGATACTCTTGGCGACTAAATACATGTTTTTTGAGGTGCTTAAACAAAAAAGAATGTTTTTTCAATAACATTAACAGTTAATAATATATTCTGCTCTTTCCCAACATGGCGGTGCTCTATTTTGCATTGCTTTCTAATATTTACTTTTATGCCAAATCATTTATTGTTAGTGTTGTTTATCATTTATAATTATTATCGGTTCAAGTATGTAAATGTTTGGTAAACATATTAATGGCTTTACCTATTTACCCGTCTGCCATTAAAATTTAAAATGCCGATGTATTTTTTCAAATTGATTTAAATGAACAAATTTGTTGCAAGCCATTGTAGTAATATTATGTACATTTGTCTGTAAACATTATTCACGGCGATAATGACTCAGTAGTAGAGACAAAGTGACTACACTCTAGAACAATAGTTATAGTTTATAACTGCATAACAAATATCAAATAAGCACATTTAGCTGTTTATGCTTTACAGCACCAAACTTTCACAAAAAAAAAAAAAAAAAAAAAAAAAGACGTATGCGTTTAAATAAGATGAAATCAATTGAAAAATCTGAATTGTACACGGATAGGACACATACATTTTGCAATAATACAAATGTTTTTAAAGAGTTCACAAAACATACGTCATTAATCGTTAGTCGTATGTAACACTTCGTATTACATATCCCAACCACCAACTTTCAAAACACCCTCCGCTGTTCATTCAGTTAATTCCTGATTACGAATTTTCACACTTGTCCTGACACTTACAGAAGGCAGTACACAATAGTCCTACTCTCTTGTATCCACAGCCACTGAAAGTACAAGTTTTACAACCGCATGTCGTCACAATATCTTCGGGTACCATTTGTAGACATTGTGATGGAATCAGATGCCCATCTGCTTCCTCCCTACCATTTCCCACAGGGCTCAAATCAGAATAGTTAACAGACAATAGTGTTACAGAGTCTCTAATTACTACAAATGCCTTTTGCATATGTCCTTTGATCGAATCAGATGTAGGAGGAAGCATATCAAGAGAGTTTGTCTTTTGTGTATATGTAATAAATCTAAGTTCATCAAATGATTCTACAGCAGTATTTCATGACCACACTCTCAGTAAGTACTTGTCGTAGGATCTGATTTTATCGCTGCTTGTTTCGTGCCAATTCTACTGAAAACATCCTCCCCTGTTACAATGTGAGCCTTAACAATAACTCTACAGAGTTCAGGTCCAAGTCTGATGAGAAGATGGTGCATAGGAATGAATCGTTTCTTCTCCCCTGTTCCAAATGTGACCCAAATCTCAGCTACACCTTTCTCATGGAAAATTGTAATGTACCTTAACAGTAATGTTACAACATCTGTGTCATTTGATATCATCACCAGCTATTTCGCTCAATGCTCAATTGCCCAGTTTGCATGTGGTATAATGCGATGATCAGCCTATTCAATACTACTGCTGAGTTCCTTAATCTCACACTTGTCATTGTTAATGCGTAAGTAAGCAGTAATAATTTGATCATCAATTACCACCCCACTAGCAATGATAGGCATTTTTACAGCTTTGGAGTGATCAGAAAGAAGATTTCGCGCAAGTTCTTACAGCTTAGTTTTGTTCCCACGCGATGCCCAGAACTTACTCATTTGAACAGGAATTCTCGTATCTGTATGGATGCTTGATAACTCAACAGTCCCTGTGTTGTCTGCCCGTCGAAGTCTTTCACCCACCTTGACAGATTACTCGATGTAGCTATCAAAGACGACATGCAATTCGTGAACAGAGCAAACTTTTGCAGAGTTTTGTACGGCAGCTGTTACTAAGTCACCACAGGATTTCTCAGGCGACATTTTATGCATTCGAACTTGAGATGTAAAATATACTAGGGCAGAAGTTCTCATGGGTTCAGAAGATCTTTGAAAATCATAGTCATCAGATGAAAGACTTTCTTCAAGCTCTGAAATCAAAGTGTGCATGTCTGGTTTTGTTGTCTGATCACCTTCAAACAACCTGTTTGTAGGAAGTAGATCGTATGCTAAAATGTCCTTTAAAGATTCTCCCTGTCTCGAGCTATGTCAACTGTTTTTTGTGCTTGTGCAGTTTGTCTGCTTGTTGGTCCGACATTCCTTGGTGATGCATTAAAAGTTTCTTCATGTTTTTGTTTATCAAGGATCCTTTTTTACCTGTTGAGTCATGGTGAAATACTTCTGCATGATCCATTACCCTTGCATTAGTAAGCTCTCTAAACAAATTACTGATAGTCAGTATTTCGTGATATATGAGCTCCCACTCAGCTACATAATGACTCTACCTTGTCTGGCCAACAATACCCTTACTGCTCTTTTTCGACCTTTGGATGGTCTGTTCTAGCTTCATATCTGGAGCTACTGAATTGAACTTGCCTTCCTTGTCACACACTACAAAGTGACCTTCAATAAATCTCTGATAAAGAAATGGATTATCGACTTCCAATTTCTGTATTCTTTACAAGTACCATGCTCCACATCTCTGGTAGTGGACACAGGTTAATAGATGAAATATTGTGACGAATCGTGAAACTATTTCTACATGAAGCTTCCAGTTCCCTTCTCGGTCAGCTGTCACGAGATTTTTTTCTAAAGAAACCACGGGTGTGAAGACTCTGAAGTACTTGCATAGCTCCGGTTTTTCACATTGCTCTGCATCGAACACATCAATTGCTATTCTGAGTTTATTGTATGTCTCAGAATGTAGAAGTGAGTTAAATAGTTCTTGGCATTTCTTGTCATTCTTACACTTTAACGCTTCTCTCAATTCAAGAATACTTTCAGCGATGCCACAGTAGTCATCATATCTGTTAATGGCACAAAAAGCCTTCAGCTTTAATGCTTGAATGGTATCTGAAAGAATCAGCAGTCCTTGCAATGACCGAGTGTAGTGAGATCCATTCAAGACTGTTTCCACAGTTTTATTCCCAAAAACTTCAGTTTCTATAAGGGCATCATCTAATCCACTGCCAGTTATATATCTGCCTGTACAACGCAGAGCTACTTTTGCAAAGTGGAACATTCCCATCATTGGATACAGGTGTTGAAATTCTTTAGGCATGTGAAGTGCAATGTCAGCTACTGTGTGAAAAACACCTTCATCACAAAAAAAAAACTGGCACAACTGGCTGACTTAATTGAATTCTTACATCGTCGAAGTTTTTCTCAGTGCTGTGAACACAGTACCATAATTAGGGACAGGTGATGGAATTACTGGAAGGAATCAAACATGATACATTGGAAGTGTGTTTTGGGAAATCAGAGCGTGGAATCCTCCCCAAGGAGGCACATCTTCCGAAGCTGCAATTTCCGACCTCGTTAATGTTATGAGAAATCCCATATTGTTATCAGAGTGCATTTTGGTGTGGTTGAGCTGAAGCCCCATAACTTCAGCTGTTTGAAAGGTATCTGCGAGTTCTGGAGGTTTCATAGACTTCACACGATTACTCACGACTTGGCATGGGAGCGTACCCTGCAATTTACAAGTTTTATTCTTCAAGTTTGTGGAAAAAAGATTTGGTTTGTCAGGCGCAGCTTCTCTGGCAGAAACCTGAAACAACACCATTGCAGTGTGGTGTGTACCTGATGTGCCTGACAATTATGAATTGTCCTCAAAATCAAAGTTGTCGAGTGCTGCCAAGGCAAATCCTGATGAGTTGAAGTGACTTGGGATAGGTGTGGTTCCATTGTTTTCTTTTCACGACTGTACAGTGTAGGCTGCCTGAAGATTTCTTGCCCGAAGTACTTCTGAGTAATTGACGGATACGCCCACTCGATTCATGGATGTAATCAGTTCTTTACTTTTGCATTTGTCATATATGCTATGTCCAGTCATCATGTGTAAGGGGGGAGGGGGTTTCTTCGAACCATTGTGTAGCTTGTAATACATAATCTGGAAAAGACATGAAAGCTGCATGGCCTGCTGTTGAATTTTACTTGAAGTGCCATCAAATATGTCATCACTACCATAATTCTCATCGTCATCATAAACGACTCCTGTATACAATATTTGTACTTGCAGCATTTGTGATTTACTGATCTGAAGAAGAGATGAAAAAATTGAGCAAAATATCTGGTATTTTAGTATTCGCCCACGATTTATGCAATTCTTTCGCATCGCAAAATTTATCATCTAGCTAGAAATCAGCATGCAGCAACTCCTTTCTCAATATATCATCAGCATTTCTAACTGCATCATTTGATCTTATCTTGGATGCCAGATTTTCAGGGCTTACAGAAGCAGAAAATACCAAAAGCGGTTCATTTTTTTTTTTGTTTTGGTGAACAAAATCGGATCATGTCTAGGTAGATTCTTACTGCAAATATCTTTACCTCATTGTTGCGAATATCAATGTGCCGGTCTACATTTTTCATTAAATCTCTGACATCACTGAGTGTGAAGCCATACCCATCTTCTAAAAAGTGGTTTCAAAACATTATTGATTCTCTGAAATACCTGGAACTTTGGAGATATTTGTGGTTCCTTAGTGGGCTGCACTGACCGCTGATATTTCAAGAGGTATTTCTTCATGCAGTTTTCATGTGCAAACAGATCTATATATGCTAAACGGTTGAATACATCATCTCTGAAGTAACTAAATGCCAATAAAAATTTATTTGCCCTTTGCTTTTCTCAAATTTTGAACTTTTTCTTCACTTTTTCTCCTCCTGATGTGGGTGCGAACGCAGTTGCACGCGATACAAGGCAATTAATCTAGAAATAGTTTGGGACTACTTTAATTACGCGACGTTAGGCTTGACCTTAATGACATGAAGAACTGACTATATTCTTCTTGTTTCACTGCAATGGAAGTCGCATCTATGCATATCCTTTTGGAATTGATTTCTTGTATGTTATCCGAAGATTTCTTAAATGTGTATATTTTATAGCATTCATTGTCTACATGGCAGTAAAAAGTTTCATTCTCGTTCAGTACCTGCAGACGCTTCAACACCTCTTCTTGCCTCACTCCTGCAACTTCCCTAACACTTTTCATCCCCCTTCCAATCGATGAAATTTCACGTTTAGGTTCCTGCCTGTAACATATAATACAGCTACGTTTTGCAGAAACATCTGGAAGTTTTGGTTTCAGATGAATTCTCGTACTGAGACCTTCAATATTGACTGTGGCGTCAGGATCCATTTTCATTCACCCGTAGCAAAAAAAAAAAAAATTAATTATAAAAATATATTAACATTTCATACAGGCCAAACTTAACTTACATTCAATACACAAACAATTAAAAACTTGAATTTCACGACCTAAATACATATAAATTGACTCCCAACACGTACGCCATTCATACATGTCGGAAACATGCTGCCATTTTGAAAAAGAGAAAAGTATATGACTGACTCTTATTTTTATAATGAAATCTATTTTTATTTCAATTTTTTTTACTTAAAAAAACATGTATTTAGTCGCCATGAGTATCCCTTCTTGAGAATTTTGAACTAAATAAGTTAACATTTTGGCAACTTAGCAAAATGGCGTCAGTGCTGAAAACGTCCCAAAATTGAAATGTCTACCAAAGAAAAACATAATATAGAAGGTTCTTGTAAGCAATTCCAGCAATGAAACTTAGTGCACATAATATTTTTTGCGGGGGTATAGTCTGGAGCCAGGACTACTTAAGGACATTTTCGTTTATAATGATCCAGTGCACAAAACATTTCAAAAAGATGGTTCTTACACTCCATCCATCGTGCGCGGAGTGGCGCGGAGGATAAAAATGTGCCGCATAATGACGGCAGCGACGTGGCGAGATGGAATCAGTTTTGTTCGCGGAGGAAGGAGGGGAAAGACGTGCGTCTGAATGGAAGACGCGATTCCCGGCGGCCGTCAGATATCGGATTTCCACCACCATCACCACCATCCCCCCTCCTTCGCCAAACACTAGTCGCAGGAGAGGACGCATAAAGAATCTCTCTCTTCCCCGGCGGAACACGGAAGAAGCAGGATGCCGGAGGTAAATGAAGCGAATGAAATGACTGAGGACTTGGAAGGGTTTGGCAGCGCCGAGGAAGTGAGGTATTGGTCCAGGAGGTTTCGACAAGGATGCCCAGATCCAGCGAAGTTGCGTTGGCTCAGCTCGGCTCGTAGACACGTACACTGAGAGGAAAGCCGACGAAATATTTGTCTATACAGGATGACTAGCAATTAGACCGACAAACTCCGGGAGGCGATTCTTCGTGAGAAAATTAAAAAGGAAAACATATGTGACACTTTATACCTGAATTGAATATCGAGGGAGGTATGTGCCCTTAAAAAAACGATGTTTTAAAAACTGTACTTGTGCAAAATATCGGTAACGAAGTAAAATACTATGACCACTCTCGGAACATTATTGCATGTTATCGGGACCCTCAACTTAAGAGCCGATATTTTGCACAAACACGGTTTATTAAGAGCTCATATATGTTTCCGTTTAACTTTACTCTTTCCTTTACTATTTCATGAAAAATCACAGCTCGAAGTTTGTCGGTATAATTGAGAATCATCCGGTATATGGCCAAAAAGATATTTAGTTTGCCAAAGCAAAATATTTTATTTTGAAAACAAAACTCGAAAAGTAACAAAATAATTTATGTCGGTTAACAACATACACATTTGAATTAATAACAAAACCTCTGTGTCGGGCCAAAAGAACTTAGAATGTAAACCGAATATTTGGTTGAGTCAACTGTATATATTTGTTTCGCCTCTCATTTGACGGCTTTCGTTCGAAAATACGGCTCGAGAGTTTGTTTGTATTTATTGTGACAATTAGAGTCGTAACAGTGTCTGCTTGTGCATTTATTAAACCTAATTAATGTTATACACATCCTAATAAAACAAGCTGAACAGTAAAATACAAATTAAAGCTGTGAAAATGGAAATATTTACTTGCGCATGTTTACCAGTATTTGAACTGCATATCTGTAGTCACTGTAGGTGAGGTTTCTAAGGCCTAATTGTCGGTGAGGTTTCTAAGGCCTAATGCTCGGCTCAGTTGATTCAAGTTCGAATCGCACCAAGGCTTAGAATTTTTTATATATTAAACGAAATGGTTTAATGTACGTATAACCAAACAAATTTTTAGTTTCACCAACCAAATTTTTGTTTGGGGGAACCAAATAAGGCCAACAAAATACTTCATTGCCCCTATACAAACAATTAATTTCGTTGCGCCAAACAAACTTTGTTTGATTCAACAAAACGTTTTTTCTCACTGTACGGTTAATCGTTTCCCCTAAATTAGTTTCCTCTTAAGTTTAGGTAAAACTAATTTAAGGAAACATGCGACGATATCAGGCGAAACGAATCCAGGATAAACGAAGTTAGGCAAGGCGAAACGCAGTTCTGGCGAGCAACCTGAGAAATGTAAGGTTTCAGGAGCATCGCCGTTGGGCAAAACCAGTTTAGACAAAACGGATTTAGACAAACGGTTTTAGAGGAATTGCTTTAGGCATAAGAAACCAGGTAAACAGATTTCAGGGGTAATTTAGTGTACCCGGCGTACGAGCTATATAAGTTTAACGCATACAACCTGGAGCAGTACTATTATAAAACTATATTATATATATTAGTATGTTCAAAGTAAATTAAGCATTTTTAGAAACAAATATTTGAAAGAAATATCTACTTGTAGCTGCATATTGGACTACATTTTAACACATTTATGCTTTTTTTTTTTTTTTTTTTTTTACATATGTTGTATCTGGAAACATTGAACTGATTTGAACCTAACTCGGTATGTTGACGATAATCACTGAGCGCGTTAAATAAACATTTTGACTTCTTTAGTTTTCCAACGTCGGAACTTACGGGAATAAGTTACCTTAAATATCATATCTTAGTAAGGCCTCAACCAAATTCCACCGCATTTTTCATGCTAGGAGTAACATGGACTGTCGCCTTTTTATTTATTTGTATTTTGTTTTAATTATAGCTCAGATGATAATTTCTGTTCTGTATATAATTGGAAGTACTAAACATATTTAAACCAAATTTGGAGTGCTGAAGTATATACTGCGGCCACTGACCGGAATGTTTTCTTGGAAACTTTCCGTCTTTCCCAACTCCGCCGCTGTTGCATATCGCCTCTCGCCTCATCTTCACGTGCGACCTCCATGTCCCTCAACTCTCCAATTATTTTAACTATGCTACTTGTGCATTTTGGTTACAGTTTATTAGAAGCACCCTTGACGACTCCCAGCCAAATACGAACATGCAAGAAGCCAAGAGCTCAAACCCGTGCTGCCAGGCCTCGGACAACACACGCTACACTCTAAGAAATTATTTGTACATTTGCCTTATCAGTCCATACACACACAGGCAAATCGAGAATGGTAAAACATTTTCCCACACACACATGGTAACGTTCCTACAGTTGCTTAGGAAAGAGTCAAATGCGTAGGCAAGTTCCCAACTTTTTAGTAGCGATGCTAAACATCCCCATATTTTCAGCCTGTTACATACATCGCATGGGTTAAAAACTTCTATTAGAGTTTAGGAAGTGTACCAGAATTTTTTTTACAGTCTACTTACTGGAGAAGCTGTTAGTGTATTCAGAGAATAGCTGCGCGTAACTAAAAGGTCAGTGAATCGGCAAAGTTTCATATAAAAAAAACTGCCCCCGGATTTCCTTGGAGTGCATACGAGACAACGTGAAGTGATCGAGCTAGAAACGACAGCTGACGTAACACGTCTATCACTTTCAAACAGAATCGCTGTTATGTCACAGACTTCCTTTCAAAACATTGTTAATTTGCAAATGTACCACGTAACCTCGTTTCACGATCAACTTCCGGTACGAAATAATATTGGAAAAGATCATGAACGTGAGTCTAGCCACATTCAACTTGTGTATAGTTGTTGCAGTGAACTTAGGAGAACTTCCTGAAAACGACCAGATATCAATATTTCCATACGATTTTGTAGGATTTACATCAATTTGAATATTGTTTCCCTACTTCAGACCATGCAAATCTCGCAACTCGAAAAAGAGAGAATGAAACCAAGTCCTTATAGGAATGAACATTTTTTTCTCACTTGCCGCCGAACTTGACACTTATATTAAGACAAGCGACAAAGTTATATATATATACATATCATATTATATTTTATTCGTAAATTATAGAAATTATTGATTAATTTTATTACAAGTCAGTAGTGTACTTTGGTCGGTCCGGGAACAATGTTTTTCAAATGGGACATTAAGGCCTAAGGTTTTTCTTGCTAAAGTTCATCTTGGAAGTGCTTAGTGTTTTTTTATTCAGAAGTGTAAGTACACATAAAACTAGTGTGAGGTTTTCCCTTTTAATAACCATGCCAATGAAATGCTTTATTCTCTATTTTAATTAAATAATTCAAAGTCACTTTATTACAAATCATCTTTTATTTATTATTCGTGTAATTATTTTAGAGTACAACATGGCATTGTACAACTCTCACACTTTCAGTGCAATAAAAAAAAGCAAAGAAGATTTTATTAAGTAATTGAAAGGTGACCCAATATAAATATATTCTTTTTGCAGTGTATCAATGTGCGGCGTGCGTATGCTGTACCTTTTTCTAACCTTACCCCTGAATATTACTCAATAATGTTACGCGTTCACTGCTTTGTCCAGCGCGAGCGAGTGGAAGTGAAGGACGGAGCAGTTATATGATAGCGGCGGCGAATCACGATGGAATGTTTTGAATGACAGGCGAGCGATATACTAAGTACCGCTAATATGTTACAAAAAAAGCGAGCCGAACACTATAATCCTTTTTGTGGCACGCTGCTGACATTTGTCGTATTGAGTTTCTGCGTTTATCTGAAGAATTTTCTAGTGTCCTACTGCCTTAGTTTCTGTCAGCATGACTCGGGGTGCGTCGAACTTTCCAGGTCAGTGCCAGCACAGTGTGAATATTGCGACGTGTCTCCGGGCCGGGAGTTGTTGAGAGGATGAGTGGTTGTAGTTTTGGCGATAGACGACGAGCGAGAGAAACGAGTGGCGAGAGAGGCGACCAGCGAGAGGAAGATCTGTGACTGCGAGCATCGGTGCAGCGAATAGTGTGGCTGGCAGGCTGGATTATTGGACTGGGTGCGCGAGTAAAACATATTACAAATGATGGTAACAGACAGACTGAACATTAGTTAACGATGAGTAAGGGGTAATTGACTATAACCAAAGTCAGGCATTAAGAGGGACGTCAATTAGGGTTAGAATGGACATTAAATATCGGGCTCACTGAGAAATAAGAAATAAGAATATTAATAGTGGAGATAGATGGATTAATGCTATAAATAACAGCTGTGTGAATAAATTAATAATTAAGTTTAGTTCCTTTATTTTTATTAAGACCTCCGTCCCTCGCAAACTCGGATATGCCCCGCTGCATTAACTTATTTGCCTTTTAACTACCTAGTCTAATTCATTGGCGTGAATTTGTTTTAAATATTTACCTATTGGCTGTTTTTAATCAAACGTCATTCAGGACCGCAGTGAATAACTCGCCATCACCAATCAATTGGAAGCTATCTACACTCTTGGTCATAATATTGTGAATTTATTATCGTTACACTTGCCAAGTCTGAAGTATAGCTCACTATTTAGTCTCACTTCAGTCTAAAACTTAATTGAAAACATATACCTCAATCATGAAACAGGAAGATCTCAGGCAGATCTTAATTCAGACCTCAAATTGACATCAAATCCGAACTGAATCCAGACGTCAGTCAAATATCATACAGTTTTAATACACACCTCCGTCAGATCACATATGAGTTAGATCTAATGAAGACATCAGACTTATCTCAGATTTCAGAGATCTCAGAAAGATCTCATACGGAACTTAAGAGATGCCTCACGATCCAGACCTAAATCCAGAACTCTGAAAAGACCTTATGCAGATGTCAGACAGACATCAGTCTTCAAACGTACCTTAAACATAAGTTACACATTCATCAAATTACCTCAAACATAGCTAGAACATTCCTGAAAAAATACCTCAAACAAACATACCTTAATAAACATAACTCAAACATACGTCTTGTAACATAAAACATAACTAACCCATCAAACGCACATCAAAATGCTTTAAAACTAATTGTAACACTTCTTGTGCACAGAATACTAAACTGGCTTCACAGCTGAGTGCCCTCAGAGAGCGGCATGGCGAAAAAAAAAAAAAAAAAAAAAAAAAAATATATATGAATTTAAAATCGTAATTTTTTCGATACATAACCCAAAACTGTGATGCCCTGTTTCGTGAATACCAAAGATGACCTTCTTTGGCTGGAAATAAAACCCGAAGATGCTTTTGATAGAGATCTCTTTCGGAAGAATATAGTGACACAAGGAATAAACAGAGACGAACAAACCAAAAGGAGACAGAAGAGCGCAAACAGGCCACTCACGAAGAATAAGGGAATTCTGGGAACAAATGAAAGCAAAAACCGCTTCCAAATTCAAGAAGTCTTAAAGTGGTTCTAGTAGGCCCCAAGGGGGGGGGGGGGAATTGGTATATTTTATACGTATAACGTGTTCATTTGATGCACCGTCCTTCGGTCTCGATTTGTATTTAAAAAACTATTGGCATCTTCACTTTCTAACCATAGAAATTTATTTAGGCCGTAAGTAATTATTTGTTTTCTTATTTATCCATCCCCCCCCCCCCTGGCCGCATAGCGACTGACATTTTTTTGTTTGAGATGAAAACCCGGAAAAGTTAAAAGCTCGTGAAGTGAAGCCGCTTTGCAGTTCTCGCTGTTTCAAAGAAGCCAGGTGCTTTCATCACTTTGCTCCTTCCCGCCGACATTTAATAAAATGAGTGGGGCTAAAAAAAAAAAAAAAAAAAAAAAATGGCGACGTTTGACTCCCACTCGACACAGCCATGGCAACGCAAATAGGAAAGGGGGAGGAAAAAAAAAGGAGACAAATTAAATTTTCCAGACGAGATCGCTGCATGTGCTAGAGTTTTCACTCTCGGACTCTGCGGCCCCTCGCTTTGACGTTGGGGCGGCGGAAAATACTTTTATTTGCCGTGGACTTGAAAGGTAATTCAGGTCAGAAGTGCCGTGACGTACATTCAGTCTCGCGAACCGTGCGGGCCTCCCCCCCCCCTACAAACTTTTTGGCAGGACTGGCTTGACGCGAGGAAAGTGTGGATGACCGCTTCAGTGGAAGATCGTTCCCCCCTCCCCCGCGAACACACGTGAAGTCCGCAGTGTAGCCAATTCACGGCTACGTCAAACTTTTCTGAAACACCTGCTAAACTTATGTTTCCAGGATATTCCTCCACCTCACGCAAACAAAGCTATCAAAGTCGTTTAGACTTCAGAAAATTTCACCAAAGGAACAACACGTCGCACTAATAATATTCTGCATAAAAACTATTTATTACTAGCTGTTACCAACACACCTATATATTCTCACTGTTTCGATTCATATAAATTATAAATTGCGCCGGTGCCTCCACACCAGACACAATCTCTCCCAACCCTCCTTCTATCCCTATCACACGCAGGATCAGGGAAGGTTGGGTATAACAATCTCAGAAACATCAAATACTTAATAAATAGCATCGGAATAAGGTTTTGTTTAAACTTGGCATTTATCTCCGTCCGAGATTGGGGAAATGGCACAACATCTCTACACTAAAACACACACGCTCTGGTTTAATACCTCTTGGTTTAATTGTCAAACTCACGAGACAATTACCAATTACAATCATCGGAATCGTGCTAATGACTGAAAAGTAAGCTAAAGTTTTTAAAACCGAACAAATGCATTTAATTAGCAGAAAATTAAATTTTCCAAAATGGGTTAAAATAGCTCATATCCGTGACAACCTAACAAAATTTAATTTTAGCTTATTCAAAAATTCTCTGTTGAGCATAAAAAATGACGGTGACGCATTTAAGGCGGCCTAAAGCTAACCCCCTCTCCCCTCCACACCCATCAAATATGGGTAATTGCTGCGGAGCAAACAATAGTGAAGGTATCCCAGGGTAGCGCCTGGGAGCTGTCTCCAAATATGAGTTTTTACCTGCCTTTACCCTTCCTGTACGGGGCAATGGTAGAGGTGGTGAGATTAAAATTAAAATGAATTTAATCGGCGTGGAATTTAGAAATTCAGGTCTTTTGATGTACTGTCGCGAACCGCCGCAAGAGGGCTAGCGACAGTTGATAAGAATAAGCGAAATTCAATGACGAGAGAATTGATAGAAAAACGATTAAAAAGTTGCTTCCCATGACTGGAGTGGCGTAGGTAATTAATTAACTCGTATGTGTGTTGTTGAGAGGTGAAGTTAGGTTGCGCGGATATTAACTTCATGTGTATTTGCAGTGGTAAGAACATGTATGAAATAAGTTAATAATTAACTGTAATAAAGAAAGATTGAATGGTTATACATGACATTGTGTATAAATGTTTGAGACTCGCCCCAGCACAGGTAATGGCCAGAAGCCCTTCCATCGCCACGACCCAACTCCTAAACCCCTAATAACTCCATGCTGTTGCCCGCGATGCATATCTGCACGGCAAGTAAACGCGTCCACAGGGTTCGAGCAGCCAAAACGCGAAAAGAGGCTGAAAAATACACTAAGTTATAACAAACTGTTTACGTTCCACATGCACGACGGAACCCACTCCCTCACAAAATGAAATATTATAATTTATGAACTAAATATAAATAAATATTTAATTTTATAAAAATCAAAGTACTTTTATATTAATGCGAGTATAAAATGCATGTGTTAAATGACATTTAGGATACAACCAAACACGTCCTGCATGGGGTGATTTTTCAAAAGTTTTGATTAAAAAAGCGAGAAGAAATCGCGAATAGACTATACCACGTCTTTTCATATTAAATATGAGAAACAGAAAATTCCAGACAGTAACAAGAGAAATACGGAATAAAACAAATAATTTCACACTACCTAAAACAAACACTATAAAAACCCTGGCAGGATTGATCCCGCTGCCGCTGGCGGGCGGGTTTTCTCGGGGATATCCCGTTTCCTCCTGGCATTGTATTCCATCGCTGCTCCATACCCACTTCTCTACGCCCTCTTCGGCTCTCTAAACCTCGCCGTTAAGAGCAGCCCAAAATCTCTTACCTCACTTAGGCCTACTGTAATAACGATATTACATGTAAAGTAATAATAATCCGCATTTCTGGCATGCATATGGGTTCACCTAGTTCTAACTGTAATGAACGGGGCCTTGAGAACCGGATCTGCCTGTAAACTATTTCGGAAACGAACCCCTATGCATTAGATCGGGATCGAAACTTCAGCCTCCCTAACGCGAGTCAGCAAGGCGACCGCATGAACAGATGCACTCGATACGACAAAAGCAGATTAGATAAACACACATATTTGATATTTCCAAGCTATTGCGAAAGTTCATATTGTGGAATGTGGTCGACCACGTATACTACAAGTTCACCAGTAATGCACTGTGCTTAGTTATTACATTCTAAGGCGCTAGTTGAGATAATTATTGCCCGTGATAAAGTCAAAACAATTGTCTGGCTAATCAGTTCACAGTCTGGTTGCGAAAGAAAATAATTCCATTGTTATTTTGGAACATTTAAGGTCAACCCTACAATAAAATTAATTATTACCGTTTCCTTTAATATTCTAAAATTTAAAAATAATCTGTACTCCTGCAGTTTTGAAATACGTTGTTGTTTTGTTTAGAGGTAAAAATTAACGAAGTTACTACTGTTGTACGCGGTGGGTCGTGTTAAGTTGTCACTATGTGTAGGGAAACAAAAAAGGAAAAGAGGAAAATGCTTTAAAAAACAGTTGAAAAAAAAGATTATTTAATGAAAATACAATCAATACGCTTCATTAAAAAATGCAATTAAAAACGTACCGCCTTTAAAATGTAAAAGCTAAGGGACGCGATTATGACAGTTATTTAGTCATGCATGTGTTGGTGGTGACA
Organism: Dryococelus australis; assembly: GCA_029891345.1. NCBI lineage: Eukaryota > Metazoa > Arthropoda > Insecta > Phasmatodea > Phasmatidae > Dryococelus > Dryococelus australis. The sequence goes on along the minus strand of CM056993.1, from coordinate 27,699,029 downwards.
ACACATCCAATAGCTTCCAAGTGGACCGGTAGGCGGAGTAATACATGTTACCGCCTTGGGATGGCGAGAGCATATTATAGAGCTGCCGTGTTAAGGTCCTGCACCAACCACACGGGCGCAAATTCGTGTAAAGAATATAAATGAGAAGCATCGACAAACATTCGCCAGGAACGAATAACTCGAAAACAATTTTTTTTTGAAACTACTCGCAACACTAGTTTTTGTAACAGTGCAAGTTAATAACCAACAATGTTAACAATATTGCATTTTGAAATATTTAAATATTGCTGTTGGCTATCATTTAAAAGTATGAAGCTAAACCATGAATTTTGTATGTTACATAGAATATTGCGTCTAGTACGCTTACATCATATTGACAATTTGAGTTCCAAAAGGCTGAATGTGTCACAAAAGTGTTCTAAATAATTAAATTATAAAATTTGGCAGCGGAAATTATAAAAATTCTTTCAAGGAAATACAATAATTGGAATTTTAGAATCCACATTTACATGTATACTGCAGATGGAATTAGTGATTACCATACCGCCTCCCTATATTGTACGAAGACAACTAGTTATAGAAAACTAATTAGATGCAAATCTGCACGACTCTGTTTCCTGGGACCTTATGCATCTACCTGATTCATATGCAACAGTAAATTGCAGTAATTTACCACGTTTTGAAGCAAGTAAACGCGCGCGGCCCTTCCGAGAAACAGAGTGGCATAGATCTGTGTCTAGTCAATTTTCTGCACCTGATTACTTGCCGTTGGTGTCAAGTAGTTCCTAACGACGACATACTATTTCGAAGTTGCGTTAAAACACTAGATTACTGCAAATATTATACAGTCCATTCACGGTTACTTCCGATTTTTCTGAAACTCTGGTGAAGTCCTACTTTTAGGACATTCTTCCGCCTCATGCAACCAAAGCTTAACACGAAAGGGCAACGCAATGCATTCGTGCACACTAGCTATAATAATAATAATAATAATTGCATAATAACTGTTTTGTATTATGCATTACCAATGCACGTGTTTTCTCCCTGTTTTTGTTCAATATTAATTATAAATCTTACCTAAGCACTGGATGGCTTACAAAATTTCATCTAGGATAGGCCTATCTAACCACATAGAGCAATCGTAAATCCATATTAATGTTAAATAAGGTTCTTTCAAATACTCCTGAACTCATAATTTATGTTAGTTAGAAAAACTAAATGAATGGTCACAATCCACATTTTTATTTATTTATTTCTATCACATGTAATCATATAAGTAGGTTAAATCTCCTTATAGAGCGAAACCAGAGACTAGTGAACACAACTGAGACGGTGACATGGAAAAATACCAGCCCGTCTACACGTTCCTAGTTGACTGCCTTTGTCTGGACATCGCCCTGGTGTGTCAGCCCGCCGGCTTGCTAAAGCGTACGACGCAAAATCATCGTTTCAAGGCGAAATTATTTAGAGATTTACATATGAAAGACTTAGACTTATAAGGGAACAACGCGATCTAGTAGAGTGAGAATTGACGAACGGTGACGAATAAGTGAAGTTCGATTGCAGATCCCGGCACGGACATCCGACTAGCATAGCAGCTGGAACCAGTCTGGGAAACATTGCAGCCATCCGTAGTTCGTCCTGCTCGCGCCTAGAGCGCTAGCGTCGCCGAGCATACAGGGAGTGTGCACCGTAATTACAGATAAAATTGATGGCGTTTCACTCGCAAATCCTGAGAATTACACCTCCTGGAACCTGCAAGTCATTCTGATTGGCTAGGGTGAAATTGTTTCCTCCTTTCGTGGTCCACCCCTAGTTTTGATTTAGTATTTAAAACCTCGAAGCAGCTTGGGTCGGCAGAGACTGATGGTTGCTGGCGACGAGATCACACCTGAGATAAGTAGTCGCATATTCATAATGTAGGACTTATAAAGCCAATAATGTAGAATTGGACAATTGCTGTCTAAAATTACTTGTATAAGTAATTTTTTTTTCTGTACACCTGGATTTTGAAGCTAAACCAGATAAGAAAACGAAATTGTTAACATCTTGAATTTTTGTCAAGTTCACTTAGCTTTCCATGAAAGAAACGATACAAGAAGTTTGTAATGACAAGAGCAGTCATGAATTATGTAGAATGTTGTGTAATAAGCAAAATGAAATGCACTTAAATCCGCAATGGTAAATGTAAGGCTTTTGAGAGTTCCCATGGAATTACAGCCTGTAATTTTGAGAGTTCCCATGGAATTACAGCCTGTAATTTTGAAGAGTTCCCATGGAATTACAGCCTGTAATTTTGAAGAAATTTACATTTTCAAACTCATATGAGTCATTTAGAAATAGGGTCTGCGAAAAAAAAAAAAAAAAAAAATGTATTTTATACAGTCAAGGAAATTCTCTGTAAAAATTTCACTAAGGAATTTTAATTCCTAAAATGGGCAGTGGCATGATAATTTGAAAATGTCAATTGTTAAGGCGTTTCTGCTCAGAATTGCATTTTAAAAAATATCAGCATTTTAAAAGAACTGACAGAGAAAGCAACAAATGTAATTTTATATATTGTTTCTACATTGCGGCGTGAGTCCTTTTTGAGATGGATATGAAAAATGTACCTGGTTCATAAAAATGGAATGCATGTAGTATCTGTAGCATTGCTTAGTATTCTTGTAATTTTGGTTTGAGCCATAATGATTGTAGCTTTAATCATAAAATATAGTGAACATTTTCAAAGAACTTGTGTGTGTGTGTTTTGTAGTTTTGTAACCAATTTCTGCTTCAATATGGAAGGGTGTTGATGCACGACAGTTTGATCGTGGGGACTTTGGAAAAGAGACCTTGTCTCGCCCTACAGTGTAGGATGAGGGAAGGGCCTCACAATGCATTGTCTTCAAAGCGCCGTTTGTTAAGTAGGTTTGTAAAATTGATTGGATATTATATTAAATAAATTAAAATCATAAATACTTCACGATGCACAAATGTGCAATTTCTTGTCAGAACCTAAAACAGAGAACTGAAATTTTATATCAATACACACTTTTTTTGGTTAATATTTTAAATGATCATCTTCATTTAAATTCTCGAAATACGAAAACGAATATCTTGGTTTTAAATAACAAATTGAACAGGTAATTTAATAGGAAAAACTGTAAACTAGGAGATGACAATATTTTGTTGTAATACTGGCGAAATCTGCTGCCTTCATCCATGCCAATCAGCCGTGTATATCAAGTTTCGTTCTTTGTCATGCGTTTACTTATTAGAAAGCGAAGACACGTGTTCATGCTAACGAGGACAGAAAGTGATATACTAGTTACAGAGTGTGACGAGGAAGTCCAGGGTACCCCATTTAATAAGCTAGACAACGAAAGAGGAAGTCGACGGTATTGCAGGAAATCCCCTTTTTCTCTGGAGATGGCTCGTTAGTTTAGAATTTTTCTTTTTTTTTTAAAGTGGGAATGCCTCTGGTTCGTTAAAAATTATTTTAAGTACGTCATCACGTACAGCTCTTACAAAGGACCTTGTTCGTTTAGAAATAGTTGGTGAATAAATGAACTATCAAACCGCTTCTCTTTGCTTGGTTTTCTAGGATGCTTTACAAAGTTGAATAAAGCAACTAAGTTAAAATAATTTTTTTTTTTTTTTTTGCGTATGCTTCCTTACACTGTTTTCCACGTGTCATACCGATCTCATTCTACTTTCCGTTCGTAGTTTCAATATTTCATCTCTTGTTTCAAATATTGAATGGTTAAATAATCGAGGTAGTTCGTCTTTTTTCACTGTGTTCACTTGCACAGCGGTCGGGGACTACATTGCCACCTCCATTGTTCTGCTATTGTTATTGTTCAGCTCCATTGTTCTGCTATTGTTATTGTTCAGCTCCATTGTTCTGCTATTGTTATTGTTCAGCTCCATTGTTCTGCTATTGTTATTGTTCAGCTTGATGTTCTGGTTTACCGTAAAACGCAGCACAGAATTTTATAATTAAAACAAAAGTAAACATTTTAGTTTGTGTTTGCTACCCTTATAATTAATAATCTGTTTTAATAGCCCACTTTCCTGTTCGGTTTTATTACATCAACATACAGAGACATTTTGATACGCTTCACCGAAAATTTTACAATGCAAATAATTGAGTTTTTTTTTTTTTTAGCCCTATCTACAATAGCCAATGGAAAAAAAAAATTGCACGATTTTGACGGAATTGGTTCACGCCTAACCTAGATAAAGAAACCTAGCGTTCGAAAAAATATGAGTTCTACAATATGAAAATAATTCAAGATCCAAACGGTTAACATCTATACCACTTGAAGTACATCGCAGTACATTTCCTCTGTGGTCTTCATCAAACCAACCTCACCTTGTAACTAAGAAGTCAAGCTGCTTCTGTGTAAGAAGCGCTGGCGATCATCTTATCTTCGTTACCAACTAAACACTTGTAACTTGCGTAATGTATCTGATTCCGTATGAAATGCACTCACTTGTATACTCATTCAATTCACCAAATTTTCCAAGTGTTGGCTATACTTTTTTAAATTTTGATGCGTATGCCAGAATTCAGCTCTGGTTTGGCTAGTTAAAAATTCTTTTATTATTTACGGTGGAACGCATATAAACGTATTTAAGTTTTTTTTTTTTTTTTTTTTTTGTACAATAGCGACTCAATCCGTAAAAATGTTGACATAAAGAAATAACTGTGTGCAACATTGAACACTGGGTTTTTATAAAACAACCCTTTTTTTAATATGCAAGGAAGATTTTAATTTGTTACAGTTATTTAATCATTTCATCGGCTGACTGGTAGCCAATGAATAATGTTGTACAACACGCATCCTAAGGCGGCAACCTACCTGTACATTCTGAAGTTTTGCAGGAAATTTTATAAACGCATTTTTTACCAACGAAAAGAAAACATACCATAAACCAGGATGAATTGGTATTCTCAAGATATTACACATGCTATGAATATTATTTTGTAGCCTTCCAACATCGAATAAAACGGTTTATTCAGTCTGCTGTGTTTTCAACATACTACCCGGATAAGAGCGAAACTATGATAGGAGTGTGTATTGAACCTTGCTACAGAATTTCCACAAATAAAACGGTTTATTCAGTCTGCTGTATTTTCAACATACTACCCGGATAAGAGCGAAACTATGATAGGGGTGTGTATTGAACCTTGCTACAGAATTTCCACAAATAAAACGGCAGGATTACCGTTTAAAGTCCCATAGTCGGACACAGCACGACGAGAGCAGGGGCCGCGGTAGCTTAGTGGGTAGACTGCTCGCCTCCCACCAAGACGGGTTCGATTCTCGGCGGGATCGCTACCGGATTTTCGCATGTGGGGATCGTGCCGGACGATGCCGCTCGTCGTCGTGTTATCTCGGGGATCTCCCGTTTCCTCCGGCCCTTACATTCGGGCGGTGCTGCGTAACTCACTTCGCTTCACCCTCGTCGGCTCCCAATACCTCGATGTTAAAGAACAGCTCAGAAATGTCCAAGAGAACGCTTCACAGGAATGGCCACCAGTGGGCTATATTCTACTTACGGTAACTTAAAACTTTTCTGAAGCCCCGCTAAAGTTATGCAGCCAGGGTATTCCTCCACCTCATGCAAACAAAGCTTAACCGAGTCTAGAAAATTACACCAATGGGACTACGCATCGCTTTCGTTCGCACTCAGTATAATAATATTTTCCATAAAAACTATTTTTTACAAGGCATTACCAACACACCTATATTCACTCTCATTTTATTAGTATTAAGTACAAATGAAACACTATAGTTAATAGATAAAATGTAAGTAAAGTTCAATTGAACCATAAATAAGGTATTTTTATGTTATAGACTGTTCACAGTAAAATGAGCACTTTTGAAAGCCCTGCTCAAGATCTTGTAGACATGCTGTGTATTCATCCGCCTTATGTAAAATTAACATTGCTATGAGCCTCATCACTTTATTCACGCGTCGTTAAAATGAAACTGTGAAATTATTAGGAAAGTTAATACTTTAAAAATCTGCTCATTTTCACACTTCGATGCACTAAAAAAACAGAAAGCGAAAGAATTATTTTAAGTTATCACAAATGGTTACGTAACGCTTTTTATTCGTTGTTAGCTATGGAATTACTCTCCATCCATCGTTACCAACTTTACTGAGCGAATGTCACTCAGTGCGCCCATTAAAATAAATGGAGGTAGGGGCAGTCATTTTTTTCTAAGGTTCAATTAAAAATTTTTCACTCTATCGTGAACAGCTTTTAACACAAGTAAAGGCTGTTCACGATAAAGAGCGCACCGCATATATTTTAACGAGCGCAACGAGTGACATGTGTCCCATAAAGTTGGTAACGATGGAGGTGAAAGTAGTTCCATAAATTAACGTCTAACAAAAAGTGTTAGGTAACCATTTGTGATAACTTAAATTATTTCTCTCGCTTTGTGTATTGTTAATGCATTGAAGTGTAAAAATGAGCAGATTTGTACAATATTTACTTTCCTAATAATTGCACAGTTTCACTTGACTGACTCATAAATAAAGTGACGAGGCCCATGGAAATATTAATTTTACATACGGTGGAAGAACCTCTTAAGTAGGGCGTCCAGAAGTGCTCATTTGACCGTGAACAGCCTGTATAAAAGGTTTGCGATAAATGCCAAGTTTAGGGAACAGCCGACCACGTCATTGCCCAAAAGGTTTGTTTCGAAAAGTGTGATGAAATCTCGGATAGACTATGCACGTGACACGGCGAGTATGCGACGGCCCTGGTGCGTGACGTCAGCAGGGACCCAGCCCGGGGCGTGGGCAGAGATGCGCGCGCCCGCACGGCGGCGGGCGAGATAAGCTGATCCGGGAATCACCCGGCACCACGCCCCAAGGATCCACGGTTTCGCAAAGACATCGCTGTTATCCGCGTTCTAGGGGCCTTGACAAAAAAAAGGTGAGAGGCGCGTGTGTGATCCCTACCGCGGTACCCTGTTTAGAGTGGGATGGACCCCAAGGTTTTTTTTTTGTGAAATAGTTGTTTGCGCAAATACGCGTATCTCGGTAAAGAATTTTTGCAAATACGACTTTTTGTCAGAAAACATAAAAAAAAATTATTATCCAAGCCCCCCCTTTCTTTTTACTTTTGTCATATTATGTATATACGTGGAAGAACAATAATCGTGAAAATGGTCAACTATAGCAATTTTTAAAGCTTGCCTAAGCAAGAGAAAAGTACAAATACACGGGCGTAGCTTTGTGGGCTTTCATCGCGCGTGATAAAACTGCACTGTTGCAGATCTAATTCGAACAGCTACAGCGAGCGTTACGACTGAAACACTGCACGTAGGAGCTATGAGGCGCTAGACGTGCGTGTTAGTGTCGCCCGTATCGCTCCCCCGCTTCTTGTGACCTTGGAATCGGGGGTTCCAGCCCACTCCACATAGCGGTTTGTAAATGCTGTTCACGAAAAAAAAAAAAAAAAAAAAAAAAGTGACCATTTTAGAAACGAACCTTGGAAAAAAAATCGCTGCGCCTGCATGCATACAATTTAATGGGCGAACTGAGCGACATTCGCCCGGTAAAGTTGGTAACGATTGATGGGAAGTAGTTCCATATCTTAACGTCGAATAAATATTGTTACGTGACCATTTGTGATGACATAAAATTAACTCTTTCGCTTTCTGGTTGTACAATGCATTGAAGTGTAAAAATGAGCAGATTTGTAAAGCATTTACTTCCTTAATATTTTCAGTCCGACACATGAATAAAGCGGTGTGGCCCATAGCAACGTTAATCTTATATAAGGCAGAGGAATACACAACGTGTATACAAGCAGGTGTTAAGCAGGGCTTTCAAAAGTGCTCATTTTACCCTGAACAGCCTATACACACCCTACAGTCTCGCGTTATAGTATGGCGGTGTGATAGAATCCACGGTCCTCTACAAACTCCAGCAGATACCAATTATTAATTCTGTTGCAGTCATAAGACATTATACACCTTGTGAGAACTTCGGATTGTAACACAGGGTTCGCGCACTTAATTGGAAAGTGAGAAGAACATATAAGGGGGCAATTTTTTTTTTTATAAATGCCAATCGTTTGGTCCCGGTAGCCTCAGAAATTTTTACGACCACTTTTCCGTAAATGCAATGGGGGCAACAATTACATTAATACATTTTCAGAACTTATATACGATTTTTGAATGCATAATTTCTTTTAATGATTATTATTTTCTAATACACACAGTGCATCATAATTATACTTAATTTAAACACCTCGCGTAGATGAATGTCTCAATAGCTCGCATGGAAAAAGTATCCCGTAGGACACAAACCGGGCAGGGGTTCACTGTTGTGCTCTTCCAAAGTGAGTTTCCTGAGTCGTCTTACAATAAATATGCGCGTAAGGGCGACATCATCTCCCGTGTGTGTATAGGAAACATGTGTACAAACTCGGGCACGTGATTCGTGACCGGAAAAGAGGAATATAGATATAGGACACCCATGGTCCATCTCAAATAATGATGGCTGTAGCAGTCCCCAAATGTGGTTGGCGGCAAGTACATTACGTGGGATATAAGGCAAAGTAGTTGAGTTAGACGAACACAAATTGGTGTACGGAGCGAGAAACCCAAGAGCTTGGATGTACGGTAGGTATGGTCAGTCACACACCCCCTCCCCCCTTCATAATGTAAATAATAGGGGTTGGCAAACTTTGATCGCATGCAACACGTACACCGTATGGTTAAATTGATTGTAGATACCATGGGATGAAGCAGGACGACGTGAGTAGCAAATAAGCCCCACTTGATGCAACTCTCTAGGACCCACCGTTTCCGGTTAAATAGCAAACGAAGGATACAGTGGTAGCAATAGTGTATCCTAGTGCGTAGGCAACCCTTCTCGCAGCCGGAGGAATTCAGCGGGGAGTCCCCGCCGAATGCGCGAAGAGATTATGGCGGCACGTAACAGCGAGGTCTTGAGAGCCGATGAGGGCGATCGAGGTGAGTATGGAGCTGCGCCGGAATGAAAGTGCGGGCAAACGGGAAACCCCGAGGCTAACCGGGCCGGGTTCAATTCCAGGCCGGGTACCTCCCCCCCCCCCCCCCACGATGTTCGTATGTGGGCATCGTGCTGGACGAAGCCGCTGGTCGGCGGGGTTTACTCGGTCACGAAAATACCTCACGAACGAAGAAGCAGCACCGCATAGCGGTTATAAATGAAGATTGCGGACAGCAGTATGGCGGGGTACCAGAAACGCACTCTAGAATGTAACGAGAGTACCAACATGGCGTCAACGGTGGCGCACTCCGGCGGAAGACGAGGGAGTTGACACGGCGGACGAAACAAACAAATAAAGCTCACAAGATGATGGACGACGGAAAACAAGGTGGCAGATGGAAACACGATTGTGTATACACATAGGTCATGGACAATGACACAAGATGGCCGTCCAAGATGTCCACCGTGATGTCATCCGGCTGCTGTATTTGATCACACAAAAAATAAAAACAATATATCCTGTTACAGAGCAGTGCGTTAAAACAATTAGGGTGCAACGGAGTTCATAGCAGTCGTTAAAACTTCGGCAGCAGACTATAAATAAATGAGAAAATAAATAAATTAAGAGAAAACAGCCTGAAGAAGCAATGAACAGGATGAAAAACATTCAGGAACATACAAAACCTTGGTCAGCTGTACCGATAGAGAATTTCTTTCGAGATTTGGGGATGGATTTGAAACAGTTTAACATCGAACACTGAAAACCAATAGTACGTAATGGTTAATGTATTGTATTTTAGATATCGAAATAAAAGTAGGTAATTAATATAAATTGCTCACTGCAATAAAGGTATTATTGAATTAGGCCGTACAGAAATAAACTTCCCTAATAAAAAACATTGTAAAATTATTAAGTGTTCGTATACTGTTTATGCTTTGATACCAGTTTCTGAAAGCCTAGTTACGGGCATATTTGATACCAGTTATTGAAAGCCCAGTCACGGGCGTGTTTGGTATTAGTTTCTGAAAGTCCGGTCATGGGTATTTGGTACCAGTTATTGAAAGCCCAGTCACGGGCGTAGCATCTTTAACGTTGTAATTCCAAACGTGCCTGGGTGGCGTTGTTTACATTGGTTCATGACCACGTGAAACGTTTTCCGCTTGGTATCCGAGCTCAGCATGACTAAGAATGCAATAGCCCAACAACCGTGCGAATAGAGAGTTTTAACCACACACACACTAGAATAAAACGTCCTCACACACCAGGAAAATGACTGAACGTTGTTGGCAAAAGTCGGCACCTGGAGACTAACTTGTCAGACGATAACCCCGAAAAATTAAAAATAAATTTTTTTTTGTAATATGCTATGGCCAACCAGATACGAACCCGGTTTACAATCTGATAGGAATGTGTCTGTTATGTTTTGCAGTTTTAACCAGATTCCCTCCATCACTACTTTAACTTCGAATTTTCGAATGTAACTATGGCAACAAATATATTAAAGAAATGCTGGTACTCTGTGATGTTAATATCAACAAATAATATTTTATTGCGATAATTTCTTACGTTGACATAGTTAAAGAACACCATAAACCATACAACTGAAATAATATATTTTTTTTTCTAAAAACTAGGTCATGATATTGTGGGACACCACATTTCTGCAGCACTGCATTCTTAAAAAAAAAAAAACTTATCCTTGCATCTCATTGGCCACAGTCAGCCAAAATCGAACTTTCTTGAAAACAGTATGCCAGAGTTTATGACCTAAACAACAATATAATAATATTCGGGATCCTAGTATGTAAACGCTCTAAATATCAATGTAGAAAATTTGTCTAAGAGATGACTCATGACCTGACATAGAGATTTCATTTAGAAACCAGGCTTTAAAATTTCGTCTGTTAAAACTATAAACTAAATGCTGACCTTAGAAAATGTTATATTGGCCACTTGATTCCACAACATGGTATTAACTAATTTTTTATAACAGATGCAAAAAAAAAAATCTAAACTACGTAATTTAATGGAATTCGCATCGCGTTTCTTGCCCACTGTACATATTTACTCCTAAGAACATAGTCAGGTATTCTGTGCAAAATAAATAACAGAAACGAAATATCTCGACCATTCTTCTTTGAATAAGAAAAAATCAAGGCGTTCACCTAAACGGACATGTTAACGATACCCAGCGAGTGTTATACCAGTTTAACAGTAAAACCCCCCTGAAATGCACAAGTTTTGAGTTATATTTATAAAAACATTGACTGGAAAGTCTTGAGTTAGCAAAAAATATGCTTTTTTTTTTTTTTTTGGTACGTGGTAGTTTGTTACATCGCTTCAAAATCAGCGTTAAAATGCCAAACGCTCCTTCCTGTATCGGTTCCCGAACAGCTGTGCACAGGATTATTGATTTCACACAGTTTACATTCCCCATTTCAGGTGAATGCGTTTGTACCTTGAATATCATAGCTCCTCGTCGATGAATTCATAGCTTCAGGTACTGTATACAGGATGGAACAGGCACATATGCCCTTAGAAACTGGTTATACTGGCCATATATGAACTAAATGTTGTGTAGACGAAATGAAATATTGAGTTTTAACGTGCAGTTCGTCGAAGTCGGAGTTTGTCACTGATTTTGAGGCAATGTAACAAACTACCACGCAACAAAAAAAAAAAAAATTTTTTTTGCCTACTCAATACTATCCAGTCAATGTTTTAATATATATTAACTCAAAATTTACGCATTTCCTTAGGCTATTTTACTGTTAAACAGGAATAATACTCACTGGGTATCGTTAACATATCAGTCTATGTGAACACCGTGATGTTTGTCTATTCAAAGAAGAAGGGTTCAGATATTTCGTCTCTGGTATTTATTAAACACAGAATACCTGACTATATTGTTAAAAGAAAATACGTACAGATGGAAAGAAACTCGATGCGAATTCCATTAAGGCACGAGGCATAGTTTTTTTTTAACGTCTGTCATGATAAATTGTTGTCATTTTATGGAATCAAGTGGCCAATATAACATTCTCGGCCAGCACTTATTTCATCATTTTTACAGGCGACATTTTAAAGCCTGGTTTAAACACTCCTTAATGAATTATGTACGCCAGTTCGTGAATCATCTCTTAGACAAATTTCCTGCGTTAATATTTAGAGCGTTTACATAGGTACTAGGATCACGAATATTTTCCGACGACTCAAAGAAAAGCCAAAAGGTCATGGATTATATGCGCAAATTTGGGATGTTATCGAATAGCACGTTTGATTAAATTAGGGCTATATACTATTTTTATTTTTGGCAATAATAGCATGGGGCATAGCCGAAATAATAGTGACAGTAACTGAAGGGTCAATGCCCATTGGTGAGTTTAAGGTCCTTTGACTTATTTGTACTTAAATATGGTATTTCGGAAACCACCTGCGGGGAATATCACGACTAATAAATCCGACATTGTACTCGCAGCATACTGTGCATAGACTCCTCAGGGGTAATCGAGCAGTTTAGAAATGTACGCTGGTGTAGTTTATTTTCCAGCCAAACGTTAACCCTTCCATATAACATCAACATTTTCTATGGACTTATTTTCTATGGACACGTGGCAAGGTAAATTTATATTTTTCTAATTGCTTGTGGAGTCACAGCTTTAAAACTATAATTTTACCGAACATAAATGTACAGAAATATTTATCGCTATCCGCTGCCAACATTACTGTGAACAAACTTTTATGTATGCGTAAACGCAAACAAAAAAAAAAATTGTTGCTGCATGTAATTTATTTTCCGTCGTTGATTTGAAAATTCAGGTCATATATATATATATATATATATATATATATAATTTAGTTATCTGAAAGAGCTTTCGAAAAGTTGTCAGATCACTATAGTTTTCTAAATATAACAATAAAAAGTTTTGATTTCCCAAATTCTGCAGCATACTACACTTTGCTCCTAGATATACTTTTCCAGTCAAATTGCATTTAATGCAATCTGTATGGTGTGCAGAACATACTGATTCTGTATGAGTGCGATTTATAAACAGGTGAGCGAGTATTGGCACTATGAATTTTGTTGAAAATAAGGGCCAAGCTTGTCGTAAATATATTTTTGTTCATTTAAGCGAAACTGTTAACGTTCATTTATAGAATAGTTTAAACCATAAACTGTAGAGGAAAAAATGTTTTTTTTTTTTTTTTTTTTTTTTCCTTTCGTAGCTTGTAACACAAATGCAGTATGCCGCGCTTAGATTCTAATTCAACACTTTGAACCTGCGTGTAACACTCTTGTTACGTAATTTGAGCGATATATTGCGAAAACTATAATGATTTGACAACTAACAACTGCGTTAAGGAGGCACTTGTCGAAAACTCTCTCAGATAACCAAATTACAAAAAAAAAGAAAAGAAAAAAAAAGAGAAATATGACCTTAATTAATCGTGAAACAACTATACATAATTTGTATAAGTTGGCAAGACTGGGGAATTCTGCCGACAGGGCGAGTGCTGGTGAGAACGCGCCAGTCACGCAGCCAGAGGGACAGGCGCAGAATGGAGTGGAACACCGACCTCCACTTAGTTAAGATAATCGCCGTTCAGTGGCGCTGCACATCTGTCTCGCCCCTCCGGTAATGCATCACTGAAAGCACCTGCCCCCTCCGACCCCCCAGCACGCAGCGCAGCCAACCGTGGAAACCGAACACGCTGCGTCCCCCCAGATAGCGTTGTGTGCGGCGCCGAGACGCCACTTCGCCTTCAAGGGCGCCGTCTGTAGTTCGGTTCATGGTTACTTCCAACTTTGCTGAAGACCTGCTTGGAGTTAAGCTTTCAGGCTTTTCCACAGTCTCGTGCAAACAAAACCTTCAGTATGTCTAGAAAAGGTTACTAAAGCGACGTCGCACCGCATTTTGTGAGCACCCGGTTTAATAATATTTTGCACGATAACTATTTCTTACAAGGCATTACCAACCCATCTATTTTTCCTTTGTATTCATTCACGTTAATTAAAATAAAGTGTCATAATTTAGTGATGAAATATAAGTAAAAGTCATATTTAACAAAAAACAATACACTTTCATGTTCACAGAAGTATAAAACGCTTGTGATACGTGACTTACATAGGAAAGAAACCAATGCGTCATACTTGGTGAGATCTTTCAAAGGTTTGCTTTAAAAAAGTGTAAAGCTATTGCGAATAAACTATACCTAGGCCGCTAAACAGCAAGGCGAGCTTCAGGGGTAGCACTTCCTGCCATCTTGAGTTTACGGAATTCTAGTCGTATTCTGCATTACATATTTTGTATTACGTTTCACGGATAAATCCGGAATTTGTTCATTTTCTAAAGAATGTTCGCGATAAACTGAGCACTTTTGAAAGCCCTGCTTAAGATCTACTGCTATGCACATGGCGTATTCTTCCACCGTATCTGAAATGAACATTGCAATGATCCTAGTCACTTTACTTGTGCGTCGGTCAAGCGAAGCTGTGAAATTACTGGGAAAGGAAATATTTTACAAATTTGCTCATTCTTACACCCACGTGTGTTAAAAAAAAAAATAAAAAAAATAAAATAAAAAAAAGAAATATTTCCAGTATTCATGAACGTTTACCTAGCACTTTTAATTCAACGTCAAAATACGCAACTATTTTCCCTCTGTCGTTACCAACTTCACTGGTCACATGCCACTTAGAGTGCCTGTTAAAATATATGCAGATAGGGACAGTGGCGTTTCTCAAAGGTTGATTTTAAAAGTGCTCACCTTACTGTGAACAGCCTTTAAAACAATTATTTAACTGCTGGTTGTATCTCTTACGTTTTCGCCAGCAAAAAAAAATCACGCAATTCTTTCCAGACCGCAACAGTTTCATAAATGTTGAGAAGCTGTTATTTCATAACCGTAATGCGAGAATTTTTTCAATATTTTAGAAGTTGGACTTACTGCGGGAAGCTAATAAAACCAAGATGGCGACTATGATTACCTCTTCAATGTAAAATACTCTATTAAAGAAATGCTCAACACGCCTGAGTGATGGGTGCTCATGGATAGCATTCAAGAAATATTAAAAGTCCGGAAACAAGTTCGAATTCGTGATTGGTATTTTTTTGAATAGTGAAAAATGGTTAAAACCAGCGTCCACACAACCATTTTCAGGTCCGATATCCGATATTAAAAGAAGTATAGGAACATGCAGCACACGTTAATTTTTAATATTATGTCATAAAATGACAGGGTTGTTAGTGAAATTCTCAAAGAAACAATTTGTGGACGGAAATTCAAGATCACCATATCAAAGTCTTGCGTGTGTCTGGGTCATCCTTGGAGTTCAATCTTCGACCCCTCCCCCACGCAAAGATACGTATTGGTAGGCGGTACCCTCAATTGCACACTATTGAAATCCACCAATTAAATATCACCCGGTACTTAACGTTTTAAGCGAATATTGATTGGCGTCTATACAGTAATTGTGAAAACTGAGAATCGTAATTGCTGCAATAGACCACACATATTTGTTGTTTCTGAAGTTTGATTTTAATGATGTGGTGCAACTGAATTTGGATTTTGATTGGATCTCCACTGCCTGTAGGCAAAAAAAAAAATAACGCATTTGTAAACACACAAGAGTAAAACAAAACCTGGCTGTGTATGCGTGTGGTTTCAATGTTTCATTTTAACGAACGTGGAAATTCGTGAATTGCGCGCACCGCGTATAAACGGTTCGTTTGGAATTTTTTTTTAATCCAGATGAATGTGACTTCGCGAACCAAGCCGGTCGTTGATAAACTTTCTCGGTAGTCAACCAACAACAAAACAACAACAACCAAACTCATCGCCGCAAACCCGATCGATACGGCCGAAGTAGTAAAGCTCCTTGGGAAGGGGGAGGGGACGTTTCTGATGCGGTGACGTCACAAAAGCAACACGCTTCCAACACAGAAACCCTATTATCGTTGGTTGTCTGGGGGGACAGGGGCTGGGTCCTGTTCCAGTAATCCTTGGTCAGCAGCCGGGGGACAGCCTTCTCGGCCGCAAGTCGGGGTTAAGGAGCTCTCTCGAGAGAGAAGGGAAAGGATTTAACCCTTTCAGAACCGATTTAATTTTCTGGTTTTCCGATAAAATTCCGAAATTTCTTTGCATTTAGTCCATTCTGAGCCCCAGAGATGGCATTAGTATCTAAAACCATAGAGTAATGATACTAAAATAAGCAAAATAGGTCTTTGTTGCAGTAAATGTAATTTTAATGGCATCAATTGATGCCACCGGGTCTGAAAGGGTTAAAACTCTCTGTTTTGTCCCTGGGACAGAACGTTTGGCCTAGCTAGCCTAGCTTCGTCGTGTAAGCCCGACATACGAGGTTGCGCAAATTTCGGCGACCGGGCAGACATGTTCAAGTGTGGCGAATACACGCAGTAATTAATAAAAAAAAATTAAATTTTAAATATTTCAATAAATCGAGTAAGAACAATACATTTTTATTACGAGACGACGTAACTGAACAGTATTACGAGACGACGTAACTGAATAGTATTACGAGACGACGTAACTGAATAGTATTACGAGACGACGTAACTGAATAGTATTACGAGACGACGTAACTGAATAGTATTACGAGACGACGTAACTGAATAGTATTACCGTTAAATACGAAGTGTTTGTAATTATTTATAACTAGCTGTTTTCCTCAGCTTCACCCGCGTACAGAATTCAAACCTTAATTATAATTACCAAGTGCATGACGTCAGCTGCATTCTACTTTAGTTTGTTGACATTTTTATCACGTCGTAACAGTTCAACGGATTTAGATGAAATTTAGTACAAAGGTGGACTATATTCTGGATTATTACACATGGTACTTTTCATCCCGGAAAAACTAGCAGGTCCTTAAGGAATATAAAATAACAGACCACCAACCAGCGCCTACTCAAATAGTTGGTGGCATATTTTATATATTCCCTAAGAATCTGTTCATTTTTCCGCTACGATAAGTACCCTATCCAGAATATAATCTACCACTGTACCAAATTTTATCCAAATACATCGAGTCACTACGACGTGATTGATTAAAAAAACAAACCAACTTTCGCATTTATAATACTATTAAGATTAAGAAGTTACAGGTTATTTTTTATTGCTTGTAACTAATAACTTCCTGATATTAATGACGTTAATAAATATTTCGACAGGGGAAAAGATTAAATATGCATTGATATGAATGCACATGTGAATAAAACTATTACCCCTCAAAACCGGTGACAAGCTTTGAGGCCATAGTACATGTGTTATTGGCTATCCGATACTAGCCGCGTCGAATGTTCTCTTCTTAACGGCTCGACAGTCGTAGCGGTTAGCCTGCTCGCCTCCCACCAAAGCGATCCGGGTTCAATCCCCCGGTCGGGTCAACCCGGATTTCCGCATGTGGGAATCGTGCCGGACGATGCCGTTGGCCGGCGGGTTTTCTCGGGGATCTCCCGTCCCCCCGCCCTTTCATTCTGGTGCTGCTCCATACATCGTTTCACCTTCATCGGCTTTCAAGAATCTCGGTGTTAAGAACCGTCCAGGTCTCTTCACTCACTCACTCGACAGTCGTAGCTGCTATCTGCAGGGTCTCGCCATAGCAATAAGACTGGTGTCTCAGATGTTTTTTTTTCCTAAACTATCCCTATATAAGTGTTAGGTGTGCACCCGAGACAAGGACGGGACCTAAGTGCGTCTCAAGGCTGAGCCCCATACGCATACGAGGAAGGGTATTCATGCAAGGGGGCACGCGTTGGGACACACACACACACACACACACACACACACACACACACACACACACACACACACACAGAGAAAGAGAGAGATTGGGCAGCCATTACAGCAACTGGGACCAACACTAGTTCCCTAAGTGTATAGGAGCACTTTTGAAAGCCCTGCTTAAGATCTACTTGTATGCACATTGTGTATTATTCCACCTTGTTTATAAATAACATTGACCTCGGCTTCATCACATTATTCATGCGTCGGTCAAGTTAAACTATGAAATTATTAGAAAAGTAAGTATAAAAAAAAAGATTATTTTTACACTTCGATGCATTAGAATGAACAGAAACTGAAATAAATAATTTTAAATCATCACAAATGGTTACTTAACACTTTTTATTCGACGTCAATATATTGAACTACTTTCCATCCGTCGTTGCCAAATTTACCGTGCACATATCACTCACTGCGCCCGTTAAAATATATGAGGTACGTTGCTCTTTGGTGAACTTTACTAGACTTAGATAAGCTTTGTTTGCGTGAGGCGGAGGAATACTCTGGAAGTAGAACCTTAAGTTGGTGTTTATGTTCCGGCAAAACAAATTGTGTGTTCAATTGATGTTAACATTTTTCTCGTATTTTCTTTGATAAAAAAAAAACATTCTCATGTAAAACAAATTGAAGCACAATTATTTTGTAACAAAAAAACAATGACCGAAGACAAAAAAAAAAAAAAAAAAAAAAAAAAAAAAAAAAAAAAAAAAAAAAAAAAAAAAAAAAAAAAAAAAAAAAAAAAACGGTTGGGAGGGAAATCGAACCCGTGCCGCGAGTGTTTGACTTTTGCCACCTCACGACGAAATCGTACGTCGTACCAACTGCTCTTTCATAGCACTTCCGATTGCGTTTCGTGCTTTGGGCATTCAGTCCGACATAACGACAAAGGAGAGAAGTTCTCGTTCGTAACGTGGAAATATTTTGTACTCTATGATAAATATATGCATAACTGGCAAGAGTAAACTGCTCTGCGAGGCCCGAGAGCTGGCCTATGTTGCATTTAGATCTCACGATATGCTTTAAAAGTTAAATACGGTAGTTTTATTCGACGATGTTATTGCTGTTGCGTAGGTACTATCCGCCATTTTACAACGCCAAGTCAGAGTGAATTTGCCTGCGTTTGTTGGACCTTTCTTTAATGTCGCGGTAACACTAAATATTTCGTTCTCCCTATCAATTTTTGGTTGTGGCAACATTACTTTGAGACTTTATTAACATTAACACTTCAACAATATATTTATATTACAGTAATATACGACTATGTAAATGGTTAAAATTACCAACTTTGCCAAAACATTACTAATTTTAGTACAATAACTTTCAAATAAATGCCTGAAAAGAATTTTTTTTTTGTTGCAAGTACATTATACTTCTCTGTGTACTTTTGCAACACTTGTGACACATGACCTTCTTCGGAAACAACCTAACACGTAATGCATAGGGCGATTTTTGAAAGAAGGTTTGTTCAAAAAGAGTGAAGAATCCGCCAATAGACTTCCACTTGTCCGAGTTAAATATGCACGTCTGTATTCCACTCGGAAGAAACACACTTAACCCTTCCAGACCCACGTTAATTTACCGTTTCTGGTGTTGCAAACAAAACATTTTTATGACGCGTGCTCTACTTAAGTCAACACAACACTTGTTTCCTTGCCACAGCCAATGAGCTGTAGGCTACAATGTTCAGCTACAGTAATATGAACCAATCATGATTTATACCAGTAATACTGTTAGCGAATCATTTACCCAGAGGTGTGATCATTGGTCAATGCGCTCCGCAGTGTGCAGTGGAGACCAAAAATGATCTACACATTCTTAATGTACACAACTGCGCACACTGGGTCTGTCTGAATGGGTTAACACGTTCCTCGCCAAAGTTGCATTAGAATATGTCACTCGAACGAGGTTCACCTAGGTGAGACCCCCGAAGCGATCTGGAGTAAAACTGAGTAAGGATGGAGTAAAATCAGTTTTGGAATGAACGTAGAGTACGTATCGCCTAGAGTTGAAAAAAAAACTGAATTGTTACATAATGATAAACCTACAAAACCATTTTGCAGTAACTTTTACAATATCGACAATATTAACTTTTGCACAGTTTTAGTATAGACTGTTCACATTGTAAAGTGAGCACTTTTGAAGCCCTAGTTACTTATTTCTTTTAGCCACCTTTTATCCTTTGACAACATTTCTAAACAAATATTGCCATGCAAATAATAAGCAGCGTGTGTATATTACACCGCACTCGGAAGTTAACGCCTATGGCTAAAATAAAACACATTTATTTACTATTACTCGAAATGAGGGGGCTTTCAAAAGTGCTCACTTTACCGTGAACAGCCTGTAGATCATGATGAGAGTTTTTAATGTGACGACCTTTTATTCATCGCACGATTTCATTTACGTTCCCTCGCAGCGCGCACTATGTATAGAAATGAAACATTAATATATAATAATTCTTACGTCAGAGATATGGGGTTTGTCACGTGTCATTTATACCATATTATTTAAATTGGAGAAGAGAAGATGCACTATTACTTCCAAGTCTGTCGATGTAATAAAGCGAAACTCCCGCCATTTGATTCACATTCGGTGACAAATGTTCAGTTTGCCCTTCTTCAGTCAACAAAATCACGCATGTAAAAATATTTCTTCGACAAGATGCTCAGAGTAAATAATTTAAATTTTTGGGGCACCACCGAGCGTGGGTTAGAATGAGCAACTTCTTTTAATCATACGTTTTTTTTGGGACATTTTACTCACGGAGTAACATCTTGGGAAGCCGACCAAATCTTCCAGGCGATCTGGATATCAAGCAGCTCTTTTGCAAATATAATTATCGAAATAACATGTCTTTAATTCAGTATTAACACTTTGATTACACACGTTCGTGCTTCGTAATTTAATAAATCTTCTTTGGCCAAAATTGAATAAAATTATGACAATTTGAAGCAAAGCAAAAATTATTATTAGATTTTGTGATCTTTGAATGAATAGTGCAATAAGGGTGAATGACTGGATTGAGTTTTTTTGGGACATTCGCCATTGCGATGTAGAAGTCTGTCATGGGAAAACAGGACAGAGCACGGAAAAATACTTAAATAAGAGAAGTAGCCTACGGAGAAGAAAATACATATATGTATAAAACACTGCAAAATTCCAAGAGGGAATAGAGTAATTAGTTACTGTTCTGTTTTCTAGTGTGAGTTAAAAATTTGTTACTCACTGGAGCTGTACCCAATGAAAAAAATTTCTGAGGCTCGAGTATAAACAGGGCGGTTGATTACAGCCTATGTGTAGAGTCAGGTGAATTTCGCGAAAAGATTTTAAGACAAGTTGCCCTCTAAAACACTTTTGTTCATATGCACTTTCGTGGGTGGATGGTTTTAAACGTTACGTGACTTCATTGCGATTGGCCCAGTCAAATAAGAACATGACTTTTCATGTAGATATGCGGCCAAAAACCAAATAAAGTTGCAGTTGTGGACGAAGGATATTAAAGTCTAGCATGACCATAAATATTTTCGCGAAATATACCCGTCCCTAGCTATGTGTCTTGGAAGGTGTGACATTTTATACGCTATAACAGTCGTTTGATAACTCATTGAGATTTCTTGCGTTTATAGGATATTCACAGTAAAGTGAGCACTTTTGAAATCTCTCTCAGTTGTCAATAAATATATTTCATTTTAGCCTGAGACATTAACTTCCGGGTGCGGTGGAACATACACTGTCTGTTTTTACATGGCAATATTTATTTAAAAAAACATGGTTAAAGGATAAAAAAAATGACTGCAAGAAAAATGTAACTAGTGCCTCAAAAGTGCTCACTTCTCCGTGAACAGCCTATACCTCTCGCACTCGTGTTGATTAACAAGACAATCAGTTTCACCGCTACAGGAGAATATTGGCGTTAAAGTGGTGACATAACGTTAAAAGTTCAGGCGAGGTTTATAATTGTGGTAAATGAATGTTCGAGTGAATCTCACTTCTGAGCTGCGTGCTTGCCCGGGCGATGGGTTGCAATTTGTGACGGCAGGACCGCAGAAACGAAACGGTATGGCGGTTGGTTTGTTGAACGTGATCTCGGTCGCTTATTGGTCGCATGAGGTTCCGAAAATGGTCCTAGTATTACTGAGTGCTGCGAAAGACTCCCCATTTTCGAGGCTGACGCGTGGCTGGTTTAGGTTTTCTTCAGACGCTGGTTGGGAAAATACGTCACGTCCTGTTGTTGGCTAGGTGACCATTTCTTTGGCACGTTCAGCTGGGGTTGAAGACACCCTTCGATTTTTCTCTTCTGTGTTCTTAGTTATAATCCATTCACGGTTACTTCATACTTTTTTTGAAGCCCTGCTACTTTCAGGATATTCCCCCGCCTAGTGCAGATTAAGCTTAAATTGCACTCACATGTAATGTTATTATTCATGTGAACTATTTATTACTAGGTGCTACCAACACACGTGTTTTCTCACTGTTTTTTCTCATATTTATTATACACGAAATATTATAAATTATAAAGAAAATATACTTAAATTACAATTTATTCGAAACTAAGATACCTATATGTTAACGGAGGTATAAACCGCTCGTGATAAACGACATGTATAGGAATTAACTAAATACGTCAGACATGGGGTGATTTTTCAAAGGTTTGATTCAAAAAGTGTGAAGAAAAACTGAATAGACTATATTCCGTGGAAGGTACAAGAAACGATTATTTTACCTGAGGTGTCAATTCTAAAGGATAATTTTATGTTTGCATTGGCCAAGTTGTGGGAATTTGCTTTATAGCACTCTCGCTGTATAAGTAAGTATACTTAGCTAGACAATAACCACATCTGAAATGAAATGTAATACGCACAATAATTTTGGCTGTAGCGCTCCTAAAATTTTCCGGCCAATAGTTTGCTAAATGCCGAGCATTTTATGGGTATGTGTATAGTTTAATTCAGTCGCACCGACATTACAATAAGATAATATTTATTATAAAAACCTTTTACTAGTTTTGTTCTTGTGGCACGACTTTTTTTTACTGAAGTCTTCAATAGTTGTGTCTTGGATTTTGTATTTTATTGTGTTACGTCAAACTGCCGAACAATATTTGAGCAATTTTTTTCATATCGTGGTATAAAATTAAAAACTTCTATTTGAAATGGCTTTCCTAGTTGTACAAATCGTTCTTAACGAATTCATCTAGAGGTCAAAAATAATAACTAGAGAGCCGGAAATTTCGCGGATTCATTCGGCAACAAGCGAGACTGCACAGTCCTTTGTGTACTAGAGCGTCAGTTAGTTGTTCATAGGCTGTTGATATAGTTTAACCCCTGACCAGGTAGCACGGGGATTGGTCCTTGTTTCCCTACAGGTTCACTATTGGTCGGGTTGTCCGAGGAGTTTCCAACAAACTGTGGTCCAATAGAGGCGAAAATTCATGTTACATGCGGATAAAGTTTAAAATGTCCTTAAATGAACTCGCGAAATTTTAGTCTCTAATAATAACAACTTTTCATTTTGATTATATTGCATGGGCTATATTACAACGAAAATATGAACTTTTAACATATTGAGGTCTGTACACATTTACTGGCACTTAAGACAAATTAGAAGTGAGTCGCCTATATCCACTACTGCAAGAAGAACACCGGTTATGTTGGTGTCTGTGTTAGAACTCACCATCGTCCTATTGGTCCATACCACACCGGACAGTACCCTGTACTTTACAGCGTTCATTATTGGTTGGTGACCAACCAATGGAGAGCCGAGTTGATATTGACCCATTCAAATGTATTTTATCGTATAAAAGGATTTACGATCAATAATGCCCTCTGAGTGGCTATAAAAATACATTCTATGGTTAGTAATATCATTGTTATTGCGCTGTCGTGTTCTTGTGAGGTCATGTTAAACACTAGTCGAACAAAGACTGTACATCCATGCGAGTTTTGTTCTGAACGACAAAGAAGTTTTCAAATTAGCTTTGCTCGAGCTACACTCGAGCATAGTCTACAAAGTGTTTATTTTCAAATTTTAATACAGTGTCTCTATATTAATATGTTCTGAAAATACTTAATGAAAATTTACACTGAAAATAATCGAAAGGACTGGGAATGTATAGTTCTTCAATTTGGTTTTTCTTGGGTAATGATGGCATTCGTTTGCTGAGGGAATTTCGATTATGTTTGCGAATTGCCGTAAAATAAGCCATAGAAGAGTCTTATTTCAAAAGTGCCATAAAATGTTAGGTTAACAGTGAGCAGACTATAGAGAGAGGGAGAGAGAGATAGAGAGAGAGAGAGAGTGAGTGAGTGAGGGAGTGCGGGGAGAAGACCTGGACAGTAAAGAACGAGCGATGTTCAAACGTATAATTGTGTTGGCGGCAGAAGAGCGGGTCAACAAGAAACTCCACTCACAATAATTGCAGTTTACGACTCTTCCATTCGTTATTTTTTTTTTACAACTGTGCGGCCTCCTGATTCTTGGTGTAATGAACCGCGATGAACTCGCGTAACTTCAAGACGCGGTAACAGGGCGCCTTAAAAAAAAAAAAAAATGAACCGGCTACCACGAACAAGCGTGAAATCTGTCAAAAAGGCAATTCAACACTTCGAAACCTACAGTGTAAACAAACTGACAAAGTCAGTTAAGAAGCTATTGCATGCTACCAAATTCGTCGACTGGATTGGAAACCACTGCAATAACCGCACTGAGACTTCTACGAGGCAAGTTTCAGCAATACAGCCCACCATCGCTTCGCTCAGGTGTTACGGAGTTATTAAAATATATACTGTGACTACCTGCGACAACCTGCGAATAATGGTTTTGTTAGCGCATGCTTAGAAAGCAGCAATCAGCTCTTTTTCCTCCGACTTGGTTTGCTAATTTTGACATTTCTCAAGGCCTCTTTTAGATCAGTCAGCACTACATTTGATTTAATCAAGGACCGGAAACTTTCGCAAATTAATTTTAGCACAAGCTAGATTTCAAACAGATGTGCATTTCTGTCACGTTTGTAATTGCCTCGGCATCAATAAGGACACCCGAGTTTCGCGAAAATATTTCAGGACTAGCTGTATTTCAAAACCCTTTGACTCATTCCCATTATTGCGATTGGATGAATTATTTGTTACGCATACTATGTGTACTTCCGTGAATCACAGATAGGGATAGCGAAATTTCGCGAAAAGATTTCAAGACAAGTTATAATTAAAAACTCGGTAGGGTCGTTTACCTGTTTGGCTGAATTACTTTTTGATACGTGTTAACTGTCTGCACACGAATCACGTAGGAGCCGTGCCAGTGTTGTCGAATTCTGAGTGGCCCGGTCAAATATGGATACGCCTTCACAAGCAGGCAGCAACCAATGGCAATAAGCAGACTGATATTGGGTGATTATAGTATTGAAGTCTATCGAGTACCAAGATTTTTTCGTGAAAAATCACTACCTCTGATCGTAAATGTACGCAATACAAATAATTTAATTGTGATTGGCCGCTGAAAATAAAGACATGTTTTCTCACTAGCACATGCAGTAAACGAGGTAAGAAATCTACTAGGAGGCCCGCAGGGTACTGAGATGTAGCTGGAGCCAAACTGTTTTTCGTGAGAATCGGGTGTCGCTATGCATCGCAATTCATCAGACACGCCCACGTGAACTCTGAGCCAATGACAGACCTGCAACGCAACATGAACCCAATCCCACGCTACCTGCTCCGGTGTAAAAATGCCTGCACACCGAGGCAAGAGGCAATAAAGAGAGACAGGCTTTTTTTTTTTTTTTTTTTTTTTTTTTTCGCGAAAATATTTCATGACCAGTTGTATCTACTCCAAAACACTTTCGTTCATATGCACTTTCGTGTTTGAATGATTTTAACTGTCACGTGCCTCAAGTGTTTGTCCGTGAATCATGGACGTTCAGTGTCAGAGTACTTGACTACGATTGGCCCATTCAATATAGGAAATGTTTTCTCACGCAGACACGCGGCCAATAACCAAAGGAAGTCGTGGTCGTGGACGTAGGATATTGAAGTCTACCATGGCCAGAAATATTTTCGTGAAAAACACATGTCTCTAGAAATAAACAATGAGCAGAGGCTCGAAAAATATATAGTACTTCGGGGTCTAGACTGCACATCCTTAAAGTTGTGAAATGTTTATTTCCCTAGTTTTTAATTAATGAATGCCTAATAAACTTATGCAAACGGAAGTACAGAAGTAAATATTTAGGCTCGCATAGTTAAGAGTATTAATAAAAATAACCCGCAAAGCCGATATATGTCGCTCGTGCACAAGATTTAGCACACGCCTACGCCGTGTATGGCGAGGCTGTAGTTGAGTCACGACGAGGAAGAAATGCGGGGGTCAGCAAATCAGAGCAGTATTGTTGTAGTTATTAACAAGAGCAAGGAAAGCAAGCCTTGGCACGGTACGGGAGAGGTCGAAGGTCAAGTCCGCCCACTGGTGTCCAACCAGTTAGCCGCCCTTCAAACACTCCCTTCCCCATTCCACCGCTAATTACAGCGACTCCAGGCCAAGGATTCAAGGCACTGGGGGCAGTAGTAAAAGTTATTTATTCTCGTTCACCGAGACTATCTAGTGGCGGAAATAGATTCTCAAAGTAATGCAGCGAGAATGATGTGTAGAGCTAGTGATCTCTGGCGAAATAATATATAATAATAAATGCGTATGGGGGGGGGAGGGGGGTAGACCCAGGGCAAGGCAACACCCTCCGAGTCACGGGCTTTACAGCTGGGACCCGTAGGTTCCCGTCATCCCTGAACATGGCATCAAATAAGACCCTAGGATGGAGCGGCGCTGGAATGCAAGAGCGTGGAAACTGTAATACCCCGAGGAAACCCGCCGGCAAAGCGGCATCGTCCGCCACGATTCCCACATGCGAAAATCCGGGAGCGACCCCGCTAGGAACCGAACGCGGTTCGCATGGGTGGGAGACGAGCACTCTAACCACTACGCCACCACCACCTCTTCCTTCAAGGGTGAGTGAGACAGGGAGAGGGTGGAAATGAAAAGGGGAAGTATGGGAATAGGTACTGAGTGGGGTGAAGTCAACCATAACAAATACGGGGGGGGGGCTCGGAACCCCTAAACTTTGCATCTTTCAGCGCCAAACATTTTTCTTCGTGGTGTGTGTGTGTGTGCATATATATATATATATATATATATATATATATATATATATATATATATATATATAACACCTATGGACAGTTACTTGATAAGTACAAGCTGATAATACAAGAAAAGCATAAAGATATATTCAGATGAATTTTTAATCATTTACTTGACCTTGGCCCCGAAAAGTATCAGATATAGCGTTTAATATCTAGTAGTCCACACAACAGATAAAAAACAATCTATAATTCTACGATTAGTAACTAGCAGTTAAAATATTTCCATTGTATTGTAATATTTCTATACCTATTTTATGTACTAATTAACTACAAATATAAATTGCAAGAAAGCTTTAGGAAAAAAGTTACATTCGATATTTTCATTTTGTAGTGAAAATTGCTGGGCATTTAAATAAAAAATTTCATTAAAAATTCCCAAATGTATTTTCTGAATTCGAGAAATGTTTGTTATTGTAATGGAATTCGAATTAATTGAACAATAATACACAAGTGTAATTATATTTAGAGAATAACAAAAATAATTACCGTATGTGTCCAGTAGCTGTAAGAGATCATCATTTTATCAAAAGCAATAGTTTGTTAACAAATGTAGCAGTGTGTTCTACATAATTATGAAGATATAATTTTGAATATAAAAAAGTATAAATCGTGTAAACGAAATGGTGCATGTATACTCTTAAAAGAAACAGTATAATATGTAGTTGCAGTATTATCTATTCACGGAAACTTCCAACTTTTCTGAAGCTCTGTAGAAGTTCTAGTTTCAGGATACACCTCCACCTAATATATACTAAGCTTAACCAAGTTTAGAAAATTACACAAAAACGACAACGCCCCTCATCATACACTTACTTCAATAATATTTCGTATGAGTCCTAATTCTTACTAGGCATTACCAACACAACTGTTTCCTCTCTGTTATATTCATGTTAATTATAAATAAAATATTTATTATTTGTAAATAAAATGTAAGTTAAAAACTTAATTATACCAGAAATAAGAATTTTTCATGTTGAAACAGGTATAAAGTGCTTTTGATACACGATATAATTAAGAAACAACCAAACTCATCATACATGGGGTGATTTTGGTAAGGCTTGATTGAAAGCATGCGAGTAGGTTGGTAATTGTGCTTAACATTTCGTAGACAGCGAGGTCATTAGAGGCGGTGCAAGTTTTACAGGTGAGAGGTAACGGGAAGGAATAGGCCGTGGCTGGCCTTTGTTTGGGACCCATCCCAGCATTCGCCTGGAGTGGTTTCGCAAAACCATTAGAGGCCGAAGGCAGGACGGCCGGACCGGGAATCGAACCCGGGTCCTCCCGAATGCGAGTCCAGTGAGTTACCACTGCGCCGCCTCGCTCGGCAGGTAAACATGTGAATATACTGCAACGAGACTGTATTATATTATTTAATCGTCTACATAGCTAATTAGTTACATTAGAACTGATAATCTCAGAGAGAGAGAGAGAGAGAGAGAGAGAGAGAGAGAGAGAGAGAGAGAGAGAGAGAGAGAGAGAGAGAGAGAGAGAGAGAGAGAGAGAGAGCAGGGTGTCGTGGATATTTTAACTCTCATCCCAGTTCGCCCCACGACAAAAATAAAAACTTCATTTTAACAAAAACATTGTAATAACAATAACAGTCAAGAAACTGCCGGGCGGGGAGTCAACATCGAACAATGTTACTCGCGAATATCGCATGGCTCTGAAGAATCTGGAAGGGCGAGTCTTTAAAAGGAAATCTGTCTTCGAGGTGATAAATACCTCTGCAGCTGTGCTGCATGTAACAGTTCCCAAGACCCATGGATCAACAGATAACTGATCCTGCTCCACTATTTATCACTGTTTACTAATGATCAGCGCCTTGAGAACGAAGGCCAGCAGTGACTCGGCGTGCGATGGATTACAGCTATATTTGGTTCACGGTTGGCCGAACACTTTTGAAAGTCCCTCTCAGCTGGTTCTCGCATTCCATCGCTTTACTTCCGCCTCACTTAGATAGTATCGTAATCTTCAGCGTATACTTGCTAAGAATCCAGACCGGTATCTTGCTCGTCCAGAAAATTCGGACGGATCTTTGCCTATTCATACTAGACTCGTCCTACACTCTGGCGGAAATAGCATCAACTACGAGAAAACAGAAAAAAATACACTGCATGGCGAAACTAACGTGTTACGAATCTTGGTTATATTTTTCGTTATGCACACACAAAAATTTATAAAATATCTTGGATTCATCCTCGTTCATCAATCAATGCAGTATATACTTAAAACACCCTCGGGTTACCAAACACCTGGAATAACTATTGCCAAACCTACTTAATTAGGTACGCAATTAATTTCCGGGAGACAAACGTAACCTACAACTGTTTACTATCAATTAAATTTCATACTGTAAAACTTATTCGCTCTCCGAACTGGAATTCTTCATAACGTTTACAAAAATCTTGCAACTCAAAACAAATGAAACAAACACGCAACCGCAGCAAGTGCGCAAAACGCGCAACAATTAAACAACTTCGTGCAATTTTAAAAGTACAAACTGTGGGTACTGCACTGGGAATTCGGTTCGGGGTTGATGGACAGGTATCTCCTTGGACAAAATTCGGACAACAACCTTAATGGATAACCGGTATGGCGTGGGCGACATCTCCGTAGAGCAAATATCTTTCGTTCTTCCTTAATCACATTATTAATAATGACAAAATATATTTCGAATCTTCTTCATCCTGAAAATAAACAAATATTACGGAGGTCTTTGAGACAAAACATAAAATTTTTGTGACGAGCCCGCGTCACCAGTGAAGGTTTAAGAACTGATTTTGTCGTGGCCTTCAACAGTTATCACCAGCGTGTCTCGAACAAGTGAAAATGTGTACTGTTAAGAATACCAAACAAACAAAATGTCAACGGCTTCTCTCAAGTGCACGAAACAACATGAATATTAATGGCTTTTCAACGTCCCCCGGTTTTATGCCTGAAGGCGTAACAGAGGACAGCCCACAGGTTAGCTTATAACCTGATCTAAATTGACACCCATGCTTTGCCCGGGATTCGAACCCACAGCCTCCCGCACCCCGGGTCGGTGACGCACCTACCAACTGCGCCACGAGAGGTCGGTGAAACAACACGAACATAATATTACTCCAACTGTCACTTTTTCAAACACAAAATTTTTAATCCCTTCGCTTACCAGATAAAACATTTCCGACGTTTTGCGGAGTGATAATACAGTTGCCAGTTGATTGGATCCAGCTAAAACACTTCAAAGACAAACTCGCAGAGAAAAAAAGTTACATTCTGGACTAACAACTTTCCTGTTCACGCAGCACAAAACATAGGGATGAAACGCTACCATACACAATAAGTCTGTGACTGAAAAAAAATTAAATGATTTAAGGAAACTGAGCTAGTTCCAACATCACAAGGTCAAATTAAATTGATTAGATAATTTTTTTTTCGGAAATTGAACTCGGCTATTCAACAAAATACGTTTGCACCAAAGAAATTTTTCAGTGCGGTGAAATATAACTCGAAAATATTCTGTTCGTTTAATGATTTTTGGTCGGAAAAGTATAGCACACCGGTTTTAACTTTCTTTTCCCTATTGATGCATTCGATTAAAGAAAAAAAAAGGGAGGGGGAGAGAGAGAGAGAAGGCAATCTTATGGTGATTTCTACTAAAATTTTCTAACACCTTCTTGATGACGGCTGTGTAAGAGATCGTGGCTTCCTTCTATGTGGCATAGTTTCGTAGCCCTTGAAGGGGCCGCTTAGCGACTATCAAACCTCTTTATTCCTTAATTTATGTTTTAAAGTGACGTACAACTTAGAAAAACATAATTTACATCCAAACGATGTCACAATTTTCCAGTTTTCGAATGCCCTTTCGGATATGCGACACGTAAATAACAATCGCTGATTCACTAATAACTGATAATTACATTATCCCTGCCACTTTCCTTACACACAAAAATCTCCCTGATATTTCACGAATTTCCCGTCAAGAATACAATTATCAGATTAGTGTATAAATCAACCATTCTTACGATCAAGAAATTTGCAATGATGCAAATGGCGATTATACTAACCAATACGTGTGTCATATTTATAGTAATGTAAATGACTAATAAAATAAGTGCGGCAATTTTAAGGATTAAGTATTCATATACCACACACACGCGCATATAAATTCTAGCTGGCTTAAGCATTCACGAGCCGAAATCCGTTAGATTTAAGTCCTGTCAGGAGTTACTATTTTTTCGCAAGCAAATTTATTTACAAAGAAATGTCTATGCTGTGCTAAAGCTACCTTTCTAAATATATTTAGGTGAATTGTACGTGCGTATGTAGTACAGGCATGGCGCTTGGGCGTATATATTTAACAAATATTAGGAAGATAATGGTATCCACGCGAGTGTAAATATGATTGAATTAATATGCATGTGTGTGTATGTGTGCGCTAATAGCCATTTATCTTGATAACAAAGTAAAAATATAGTTCTTAAGTACTTAGTTATTCAATTTCAGCTTGCAAGAAAGTGCATTAAATAATTTAGCACTTTGCTCCTCCACAATAATCTAGGAATATCCCTAACGAGTTACATCAACCGTACAGAACAATTTCAACGATATTTAGTTTGTTCCCACAACATTCAGTATCTTAGTAACTTAACAGGATGTACTGAAGAGTTCTGTAATCGGGTTCAAGGGCAGCAGTTACAAAATAATTCTATGACGTCATTACAATCCTAGTTAGCGTGGCTACAAATCCAAATGTTGTTGAAGAGTTGCTATCAGTTTTGTAGTAGAAAACGCAGTGCTCTGCCGTAGCAACGCCATGGCAGTAGCAATTACGATCACATACAGCTTCGTTGTCATTACTATCTATATTAACAGTGTCTAGATGATACCCATGGTCCATCCGATGGCTGTTATTATTTCGACAGTCTAGATGGCTCCCACGAACGTGTTTGTTTCCTCAGTGCGAGACGCCCTCGACTGTTCCGCTTCTGTGGCCTCGGCTTGTTGGCGAGTTATTTCACCACCCACCCACCCACCCACCATTGTCACGTCACGAAGGGGGCGAACGTCGTAAAGCAGCTGGCAGCCGACCCGCGGAGCTCTCGGGAAACCGGTTAAGCCCCGTCTCCACTGGGGCGAAAAGAAGCTGGACACGAGCGAACTAGAATAAGCGAACCGAGTTGGAATACCGTTCACTCCTGTTTGATTCACAGCTCCTCCCTCCGGTGTGAGTATAAAGGCGCGAGCAGGCATGTCCTCTGGTTATTCGACGGGAGACTGGCAACGAACGGACCGTCAGCGTACGCCATGAAGGCAGGAGTAACAGGATATGTCATTCTATGACGTCATTGAAGCGGCGTTATCGTCCATCGCCACAGTGTGACACCCAAAACGTCGAAAAGTACGAGGCAGATTTTCGTATTTAACGCATGTAAAATGTGGAAGTAGTAATTCAAGAAATAACTATTGAAGCTAAATTTTCTGGCTTAATAGCGACATGCTCTGTTACAACCGTCTCGTTTTTATTTTGACGAGTTAGGTTTCCAATGTTTTGGGTGTCACAACATGGTGGACAGATATCATCATTTTATCATGCACATTCGCAGACAAGCTCCCCCCTCCCCGGCCCCTCATCTTCCTTGGTGTATGCGAACCGAAACGGAACGAACACGGACGAATGGGGCGTGTACGCGCTCGTATATAACATGCGTCGACCGTAGGCTAAATATGTTATAGCCCGCATATTCTTCTGCGCATGTACCCAACATTGACCTACCCCAATCATACACAACTGTCAAAGTCACATAATCAACAGTGATGAACGTGTTTGTTTATATCTTAATTTTCAAATGACAATCAATTATTATATTAATTAAATGCTCTTACCGATTTCAATTTTGACAAACTGCTTTACAAATTGGTTAGAGGACGTATAAAAAACGTCTCTAAGCACTTGCTTACAAATCAGTTTTCTAACCTAAAATCCAAGCCATGCCGTTTTCGCTAGACGTGTTGGTAGGAAAGCAGTTCAATGTTGGGACACGGAGATTGGTAGTGCGCAGCCAGCGAGATCGGTCCACCTCATCCTTAGTGTATGGCGTCGATACCGGGCGAGTAGTCAAGCAGAACGCCCACGAGCTGCCGAAGTTCGTTCGGAATCACGGGAGGAAGGTTCGGAAGCATTCGTCAAACACTTGTGTATCAATGAATGGTCGTCAGTGTTCCCGCGCTAGAGCAGGCATGTGTATAAGTAGCTGTGCGAAAATAAAGAAATAATGTAAACGACGCCAGTAGTAGGGCCGTGCCGGTTCTAATTCACCTGAGGTGAATGAGGTGTGGATGGAGCGAACTAATTTGCATATTGCTAATTTGCAAATCAATTGCTAATTCATTGATTATTTGATCATTAATTTGAATAATTAACATAATGTTTAACTGGGTTAAAGATTTCTTTGGTCAAATTTCTTTACTCAAATTTCTTTGATGTAATTTATTTTTATATTTTGGGGATGTGTGATTGAGAAGCGACGTGTACTCTCTGACGTTCGGCAGCCGATTGAACAGAGAGGTATATTGTAATTGGGTATATACATGTTGAGATTGGTTGAAGAGTGGCATAAGGGGACATTTTCTATATGTTTGGAGATGTGTATTGAGGACTAATATGTGGCTAATGGGAGCAGGGTACACATTCGTTTAGGTCGAATGTCTATGGAGGAATAAGCACTTAAGACTAAAGTAATGCACAAGAGCAGTTCCGCCCAGCTCACTTTCTGAATGGTTACTGAGGATTTAACTAATTAAATAAAATTGAGATACAGGAGAAATGTTTCCTTCCATACAGGAAAGTTAAGCAAATATTTTTTAATAAATTAAATCAAAATAGTCGATTTTTGTTCTAATGTCCAAACGACGGTCTACTAATAAAATCAAAATGTACAAATCGAGAAAATACTAACCATAATCACTCCTCGAAAAGCATAAAAAGAACGAGCTATTTTGGCGAAGCAAATTAATTAAGTACGAATCATTAAAAAAATTACTTGAATCACGCGATTACTACACGTAACATGAAATCGGACTAATATAAATCAAACACGAGAATTTAATCATGCGATTACCTCAAATTCATTAAACCGACAACCAAAAAACTTACACAGAATAAAACACAACATTTATATTAATATTGTATCCACAAAACTATTTCAAACATCAGAACAAACAAAACAAAATGCAAACTAACTGAAGTCATTAAACAAAGTTAATTAAATGAAAATAATCAATCACATATGCAAACAAACCACTAACGACAAGCCAAATAACCAAGCTGTCATAAACACAATAAAAAACATACGAAATACAGTCAATCTAGCACAGGTACATGCCAAAACTCACCAGAACTCCACAGAATAATGAATGTTAACATCCATGGAACCTAATCACACATCCTTCACTTTACCATCATCTGCTCTCAAGAGCAAAACGCAATGAGAATGAAATATTCTAAAGATCGAAAAGAAAATATTACCACTCCTTACGAACCAAAAATATTAACCAAATACAAAGAATTACATCATAAATTAAATGTAATAGATTACCACCCAAACAAGTAGAATGATTGCACAATAATTGCAATGCACCAATTACAAACTAATTGTACTTCCAATCCCCATCAATAATTGTAGATTTATAAAACGAAAAAATATAGCAAATATGTTTGAATACTTTTATTTAGTGTTAAAACCAATATACAAAACATTGTATTACAATCTTTTAAGACCTTGAGTCTTCACTCACGAGTCATGTGCTTTTGAAAAACTTCTCCATCGAACCAAATACCTATTCTTTTCTCTTTTAATGATTTTATCAACCAAATATTCATTTGGAAAACAAACATTTTTGCAATTCGTGTTCGTAAAAACTGGCTTTCATAGACTGTCCATCATAGTTTTCTAGGTAATACACTCTGGGATATGTATGTCTAACTGAAATAATTTTAAAGAGTTTGTAAGACCAATTAACCATGTATTTTTTTCTCAAAGACCAATTTCAGTTTAGAGATTCATATACATTCACCAAATTTAAAATGTTGTTTTCTCTTGTGAAATACTTTTACATTATTATATGCGGTTTTCATCAAAGTATGTCCGTAACTTTTACAGGTACCATCTTGATAGTTCTATGATACCTCGAATTATAAAATTTAAGTATTTCAGGCAAAACATCCACCCAATTGTATATTCCCTTCGATATGTAATGCTTATACATTAACTGCTTGATCGATTTATTTAATCATTCTGCCACACAATGGCACAGAAAAAATTTGGATCATCTGTTGGTTTGGAGCGAATTTGGTGTTCTTTCTGGAAAAACAATCTTCATTGCATCGCTGACATGTTTCCCTGTCTTGTTCTTGACAAGTATACCCCAACCATATTTGGAATAAACATCTATTATGGTTAAAATATATTTATGTCCATTATTATATTTAAAAAGCAATGCCATTTCACACAAATTGTCTTGAAAAATATCATTAAAACCCTTAGTAATAACTTTCCTTCTAGGAAACCTTATCCTTGCAGGGGCATGAAGCTCTTGAGCAATCTTACTGAACTTTATTAGTAATATGACCATCTTCAGTCAATTATTAAATATTAGAAACAATTTCGTTCATATGTGAATTATTTCCAGACTCTCTCAAAGAGATGAGAAGTTTTAATCTATCGACCAATTCATTAGGATGTAATTTCGGATAATTTTCATCATCTGAACGATTATTTGCATTCATGCGACGAATAAGAGCCTTACATTTCTCCAAATTGGTGTCGGAATATCCATTCGGAAATTTTAAAAATAATAATTCAAACAATCCTTCTCTGACATCAGTTATGTAATCACCTACTCGAATTCTGTTCTCAGGAAAAACTCAATTACCAACTCTCCTGAAGCCATATATTTTCATGATGATATAAACCAAATATTATATCGCGCATGGGCGAAAATTGTTTTATAGCAAAATAATGTTGTGTGAATTGAGACAGGTTTTGCTTTTTTTGTTACATGTTCGTCCAATTTAATTTCCAGTGGCATTTCATTAAATGTAATTAGCACGGAATGTAATGTATCCATTCTACTCATAACAGGTTTAAATATTTCTTCGTTCAAAACATCCCATTTAATTTGCGAACGTTTAGCTTGTAAATATTTCGCCTTTACAAAAGATATGACTTTATGTAATTCTGAAGCAAAGTCAGACATTTTCTTTGTTTACATTAATGTTACAGTATTTATATATAAATTACATTGCTGATTTTCTAGCGGTTGTACTAGGTGGACTAATCTGCACTTTTTCAATCTTATCGACTTTACTCAAAATCATGTTTAATTTACTCACATTTTAAACCCTCAACTCGTTACTAAAATAGTTTCAATGATCAATTTAACACTTATATGTTGCATCATTTCTTCCATTCATTTTCAAATTGTTTCATAATCGTAGCACATGCCAATTCATTAATTACACTTTTTAAATATTCCAGTTATTTTTTCTTGTAGTTTCTATATTTTGCAGTGCAGTTATCACATATGCCAATATTTCCGAAATATAACTAATATTCGTAGATAATTTTGTAATAGTTCCAATTATGTTTATTAATATCTTTTGTATATTGATTGCAATTTGAATACATTCAATGTAATAGTATTTAAGTCTTCCATATAATGTTTATTTACCGCATCAGTATATTTCACAGCCATACCCACATTATGTAATATATGTGCATTCAAATCACAATCCACAACGCGATTTCTCGTTAAACAGGTATTGTAATGCTTGTGTTTTATACCGCTATTTCTGAACTTTGAAATACTCATTATTATTTGTCGGGAAGTAAAAAACACATATCTTTAAACTCTGTAAATGTCATATCGCCCAAAACATTATCATTGTAAATATGCTGTAGATTCATACTGTCCATTTTAAACACTGTTAACATATTTGCATTATCATGCAAATTTTGTTTTGGAATACGTGTGTAACTTTGTAATAGATAAAAATAACCGGCATTTGAATGTCTACAAATATAAATACAGAATCAGGTAATGCTTCATTTGGAGGTACAATTTCTTCTTTATTAGTAAATGGGAAATATCACATTCCTTCAATTAACAACAAAATGGTCGCTAACTGTTGATATTTATCTTGTTGAATTCTTTTAGAAAACACACATGTTTTCAAACCTAAATTCATTGGGATGTTCCATCATCGATATAATAACACACGTTTTCTGCACGAGAAAGGGCCACTTATTATACAATGCATATTTGGAGGTAAAAGCATACTATGTTTCTGTTCAATTATATTTTATTTTGTATTTACAATTACTGGTAAATTAACATCTTGTTTTATAACCTTCATTTATACACAATTAATCAGTATTAGGTAACATAAGAACTATAAATGAGAGTCTATATATAGGTTCATACTCAGTTGAAAACAATGGCCCCTACTAAATGTATCAAAAAAGGATGCACAGTATTGAATACATTGATTAACTAACTACCATGTGAATTGAATTTACCAAAAAACAATTATTGCAGGCATGGAACTAAGCTTACAAAACATCTGGCATGGAATGATCAAGGAATAAATGCTTTTGATAACGTTTGTAAAGAACACGACATAGTATACAATCGAACAAACGATTTGAAAGAAAGACATATAGTGGTTAAATTCTAGCCGATAAAGCAGCAAATATAAGGAATAATCTGTTTCATGAACAGGTGAACAGTTTGGCGCTTGGGTCATTGACAAAGTTATGCATGCAAAAGTTAAAAGGTATTGAAGTAAAATGTCAAATGAAATAAAAAACCAAGAAAGGAGGGATTATTACTTTCCTTTTTCCAGCATTAACAGCTCTAGCATCGCTCCTTGGAGGAGTTTCGGCAATCAGTAGAGCTGTTAAATTAAATGGTAAAGGAATTTTAGTGCTGTGGGCACTCAACCAGTTTTCCAGTTCAAAGAGAGAATATTTACATGAAGTATTTTCGTAACTATCAAACTTTGCCGTGCCTGCAGCAGGAAGCTGTATCCGCCATGATACAACCTTCTGCGATTTCAGTGGTGCGTGACTGCGATTGCTAACAACTTTTGACGGGAACCACATCCTGTTTTTCGTGATATTTTAGTCCCATGACTCCTGAAATCACATGCTGTATCATGTGTTATTTTCCTATCACATGATTTCAATACCACACTTTGGGACCATGTGCAAAGTTCTAGTTCATTGGTTGGTGCCCTAACATTGCTCTCTAATTCTTTGGTGACTCTCCATGCCCTGACTTCACATTGGTGGGAGACTGCTCATGGGCTGAATTTTTGGTGGAAGGAGACTTATTCACACTTCATTCACATTGCTTTGTTATGCCATGCATGGCCTGAGGATGCCGGAATTCAGCAAAGGATGCCAGAGACTGCACATCACCACCTGGGACGACTCGCCAGAACTGCGCTGAGACTCCGACTCCTTCATTACCATGGCTATATTATGAGTTTGCTTCTGTTAGATATTTCGTTTTACTTTATACTAACATGCGCCAGGTCAACTTCATCTACATCACCAAGTAAGTAGATGTATTGTTGCAAGTGTAGACATTTCATTGTTTGATTTTATTAAATGTGTTTAAATCGACATAGTTTATTTCCTATTGAATGTTTGTGCTCAGCCCTAGACCGCTCGGGCATCACACACTGGTGGCAGCTATTTGGATAGTTACTCCAGATGGCTGTAATTGAACCCACTTCGAAGGGTTACATGTAATAGGGGACAGGCATTAGGTCGTTGAAAACCATGTTATGTTTTCCTCCAAATAAACTTAAAATTCAGTTGTTTTATTTTATTCTCATGTCGTATTCTGAATGCGAATTGTAAGATTGTAATTGAGCTGAGCAATGTTGCTGAGTATCTTTTTAACATCTCCTGAAGTATTCAGGATCGTGCGCATTTAAGTTGACGAACCTTATTCGACAGTTCGTGAAAGAGGAGGTTTGCAGGATTATAATGAACATTTTTTCTGCAGGAAAGCATATAACTTTAATGTTGAGTATGATCATGGACCTATAAATAACAAAGTAACTGGTAGGGTTGATTATCACGTAGATTTGGAAGATAAAACACCTCACATTTGTGTTAAAGTTGAATTTTGCAGAATTTATCTAGATTCAGCCCCACTTCCTTGTGCTGTATTTTGCAAAAGCACTAAAGTGTTATGGTAGGATATTTATTATTTTTTCAGAGGCAAGAAGGGAAGGTAGTACAGTTTACTGTGTTGACAATCTATATAATTTTAACTAGTAGTACCGGGGCATTGAATGGTTAAGAGGAGTACTCATATAAACTTATACAGACATTTATCCAAAAGTACACATTTTTTGACCTGTCTTAAGTAGAACCATTTCGTGCTAAGTTGAATGCATTAACTACATGTTCAGAACTGGAAATAGCTTTCAAGGGAAAATCAAAGTGATCTGTTCCGACTTCCGCATATAAAGTATACAAGTATGAAAATTCTTCTGGACAAGTAATGCTGGAAATTGGAATTCGTATAGTGAAGTGGTTCATACATCGAGATCGTGTTTATCAAGAATTTGAGATAGAATGGCTTGACATAGTTGCGAATACAGAACCTTCGATTTTGCAAGACACAAACATAAAACACAAACAAGTGAATACTAGTTCTTCACATTCGGAACACATTGTCATTCCTAAGAGAGAAAATTTTGATACGAATAATGAAACTAACCCTACAAGTAGTAGTACACATTACGGTACTCCAAATAAACAGATTTATGATTGTAAGACTCGGATTCCTCTTTCGAAATTGAATGAATAATATTTAATATATTTTAGTAGCACTTTTCTGGTTGACATGGAGATGAAAGACATCGCAACTAGCCCATGCGATACTATCACAAGCTCAAGTACCAGCTCAAGTTAAAGATTTGGTGGTTATTTCATTAGTAGAAAAATGAACTGGTGAAAAAGGTTTGTTACCTGTACATGACTTTCTAGAAAGTGTAGAAAGCGCAGCAAGTTTATGAAATCTTTCAGATAAGGTTAAAGTAAAATGAGCAAAAACGAAATTGAAGGGTTTAGCATCGCATTTTGTTGTGATATGTCCAAGATTGAGAGGAGACATAACATTCAAAATATTGAAGGATGAGTTGAACGACAGATTCAAGCAAAATCAACTGTTGCAATTTAATTATTACATACTGCACAATGTTAGTCAGAAACATAAAGAGGATGTGCAGACATTTGCAGATAGATGTCGTAAATTATGTGAGAAAACCGTTCAGCATTTAGATGACCCAGAGAAACAGGAAATTTTGAATCAGGAAGCTGAAAAGAGGTTATTAGCAGCTTTCACTAATGGGTTAGTTAACATAGGTCAGCAGTTAAGATGTAAATACCTCAAACTATGGACGAAGCTGAATGCATAGCAATAGCGTTAGAGGTTACAGAGGTGCATCAAAAACACAAAACCAAATTTGATGATCCTCAGGAGAGGAGGAGAAAGGTGAATCACATAGTATCCCAGAAAATAAGTGTAGCACAGGGTAATGGGAAAAGTGGCAAGTATATTCCATTAACAGAGGTTTTGGAAGAGGTTATAACTCATTTTACTGTGGTTCGAATGATAGCAGTAACAGTAAAAAGAGTTTATCGGATGCAGGTGTTTCTTCGAAGAACATGAGTTACAGACAAAAACAAAACAATAACTGTAATATAAGATGTTATAACTGATGATGTTTTGGGCATGTGATCAGAGAATGCCAAAATTTGGGAACACCACAACGAGTCCAAGTACCTAGAATACAGGGCACAGCATTAGAGAAACCATTGAGAATGTAGGTGATAATCACCCAAACACGAGAAGTCGAGTGTCAGCCCTGGACACAACAAGGTGGTAATTACAGTGGTAAGGAGAAAAGA
Source organism: Dryococelus australis (assembly GCA_029891345.1). NCBI lineage: Eukaryota > Metazoa > Arthropoda > Insecta > Phasmatodea > Phasmatidae > Dryococelus > Dryococelus australis. The sequence continues at coordinate 27,658,071 of CM056993.1, read as the reverse complement.
GACCATAGTAGCTGTTCTTGTCGAGGGCTGGTCATTCTCATTCTTAATTGACACAGGGTCCAATATATCTCTTGTTCGACCTAAAATCAGCGGGAATATTATCTATGAATCTCAGTTAGGAGCTAAAGGCGTAATTGAGGACTCTATTCAGATCGCAGGTACCCAGTATGTAGCATTGTGGGTAAATGGACAATGTTACCCACATTGGTTCCTTTTGTGTGCATGAGAGTTTCCTTTCGAGGGAATACCTGGAACCGATTTTTTATGTTTTTATAATGCCAGAATCGATTTGAAAGAACAGACACTGTGTCTCAAAAATACAATTGATTTAGATACATATAATCAAATTACTTGTGTAATTGAAGAGAGCAGCGGAAACAAGCCGAGAGCATGGCCAACTCTGAACTTGGATCTGGATCTGTGAATGGTAGTCAATATAATGAAGTGTAAATGATACAGAACACGATTCTGCCACAAAAATCGGAGACTGTGATAAAAGTTGCTGGCATATGGCGGGTTGGCACTTTGTCTCGAGATTGTGTCTTATCGAATCGACATTGACAAATGTACCTGGCATCCATGTTTCAAAGGCAATATGTAACTTAATTCTTACCGGTAAAAGCCTCCCAAAGAATGAGGTTTATTGTAGGAGCAGTACGGCTAGAAATTCTACACGGACATGTAATGGATTCAGTGAGGCGAATCTGGAGGATGGGGTGAACAACCGTCAGGGTACTTGTGTAGTTGAAAATAAGGCACGTATACGGGTGAGTGACCTGTGTGGTATCCACTTTGTTTCGGGTAAAAGGGATGCGTCCCAGTGTTTTGTTCCTCATTGCGATCATGTCAAAGGGGGCAAGAGGACACAGAGTCGTAGTTGCACAGAAGATGCAGGAGCGACATGTGAAATATGTGGTCATTTCGAGAGGACTACTGACAGGGTAGGTCAAGTTAAGGGTTCAAGGAAACTGTACAGAGACATTAGCAAAGTATTTTGTACAGTAGATTATTTTAAGGCATGGTTGTGCTCAAAGCCTGCTGACAGATCAAGAGAGAAATTTTTTGTCTAGATTAATGACAGAGACGTGCAGAGTGTTAAAAATAAAGACATTACAGAGGACCCCCTTCACACCATAATGTAATGGACATGTTGAGAGACTTCATCGAACCTTAGATGACATGATATCTCATTATGTAGATGAGTACAGTAGTAACTGGGAAGAATATCAGCCATATGCAGTGCATGCATATTGGACGGTTCCATGTTCAGTGATGGGTTATAGCCCACATTATTTGGTGTATGGGAAAGAAGTTAGGTTACCCCCTTTAGGTGAATTGAGTAGTCAACCTTATGTGTTATAGGGAGGTATGACAGCTAAGAAGCACGTAGAAATTTTGAGTAATAAGTTAAAAGAAGCACATGAAGTAGTTAGCGAAAGGAATAAAGTAGCTTTTGAGAGACAAAAAGAGTATTATGATAAGGAATCAAAATCACCAGAGATTGAGGCAGGTGATTATGAGTATCTACACATGCCAAGTGTTAAGGAAGGTAGCGTATCTAAGTTCCATAAGTTTTGGTCTGGACCTCATAAAGATTTGAGAAAACTGAACTCAGTCACATTTGAAGTATTATTAGACAAGAGAAAGGGTATTGTGCACAGAAATATATTAAAGTTGTCTAAGAATTCTACGGAGCCAAGGAGCTTGTTTCTAGGCAAAGAAACAAAGTGCAGGGAGTATGCCCCACAGGTTATTGATGAAGTACACTCAGTTGAGAAATTTTGTGACAGTGAAAGTGATAATGAATTAAGTGAGGAAAATATTGAAATAGTATAGGCTCAAAGTCACACCCAATTTTAGCAGACATTACAGAGTTAGCAGAAATAGGTGAAGTAGAGGAAACATGTGTTGAATGCCCTAGGGCTGACAGAACCCTCGATGATAGTAAGTGTTATAAATATGTAGAAACTGACGATGTTTGGGAACCGTCGCATTATTTAAAAGAGAAAATTCGTGAGAAAATAGGTGTGCCTAGTATTGGATGTAATTTGTCATGCAAATGTAAGAAACCACTCAGTGGAAGAGGAGGAAGCAGAAATAAGTGATGTGTAGCTTCAGAGTATAATGTAAACTAGAATTTAATAGTAAATACGAGTTAAATGTGAAAAATTAAATAAGAGGTATATTGGTTCGCATTGCAGACCACACCATAGGCACTGATGTGATTCTGGTCCAAGAAATGGACGTCGTATTAACAGGAGACAGCTGAACAATAGTGCTAGACATACCCATAAGAAAATTGGAGAGAATTATTCAGGAATTTAGGAACCAGCTGAACGTAACTCAAGGAATGAAAATTTCTGGAAACAAGGAGATTGAATTTGAAGCACCACAGAGCTAGCTGCTCTTTAGAGGTTAGTTGCAGAATTAGAGGAGGAAGAAAATGATTTAAGTTTTATATTACCAAGAAAATTGTCTTGTGGAAAGAGAGGTTTGATAGATGCAGGTGGTAGTATTATGAAATTTTTATTTTGTACACTTACAAATGATGATTATGTCTGTATTCACCAAGTCACTAATAAGTTGGGGACGAGGCAAGAAAAATTTATTCATATAGTTGAGAAACAATTAACTTTCGTGAAAGGGATGAATGCCAAAGTAGAGAAAAATTCGAAAGATGTGGGCATTTTGGCAAAAGAGTTAGCGAAAGCAATAAAAGCCTTAAATGCGATGAGTACTTTAACATCCTCAGAGATTGAAAGAAACAATCGATTATCTATTATAAATTTAGTGAGAGCACCTAAAGACAATAGATTGTTAAGAGAATTAGAATTAACTATTCATTCATATAAACTGGAGGTAACAAAAATAAAACTGGCATTGTAGATCATAGCAAATGGTAGGTTACCCCCTTTGTTATTGACCCCAGGAGATTTGTCAGAAATTATTCGCGGTATTGTTCTTAAATTACCCCTGGACAAGACTTTCATAACAGGAACTGACTTAGATCAGGTTTAGAATTACTATGAAGTAACAACAGCACATGCACTTGCTACAAATTGATAGTATATAGTTGATAATTGAGTGTCCTTTGAGGTCTGCGAATAGGTATTTCACAATATATGGAGCTCACCCTTTCCCATGTTTGAGAGACATCTAGAATGTTATATTTAGATAGTGCTAGCTGCACCTTATATAGTGCTGTTAGAAAATAGGCAGTTTTATGCCTTAATATCTGAAGCAGACATGAGTCAATGTAAAGATAGAAATAATATAGTTTGTCCAGCTAACGTCCAGACGTTTTCCACAAAGGTTGCAAATTGTCTAGTGAATGTAATATTGTCACAACCTGGTTTTGATTATAATATTGTAAAATAGAATTTCTAGGTAACTCATTCATACCAGTGTTTATTAGATCAGTAGATGGTGATAGTTGGATTTATTCAGTACCAGGAAAGATGAAAGTTATTCAAATCTGTCCTTATGAAAAGAGTGAAGCACACAGGGTGGAGGAGTGGATCTCAGAGCAGGGAATCCTGTTTCAGGTAAACAGTTGTCTGATAATTAATGAGAGAATTCAGTTGTTATGTATATGATATGTTTCAGCTGCACTTTGAAAAATTACAAAGGCGAACTTAAATAATGAGGAAGGTGACATGGTACTCCCCCTTTTGAGTTAAGTTAAGTTTAAATTTATTTAATAGAATAGTGATTAATTTCATTCCCTTTTTATTAACTTTTATGATTCAGTTGACCGCGAGTATGGAAGCAATTTCATACAGTTTCAAGAAAAGAGGATCCTGTGTCAACATTGCTGCTATGCTGATGGCTGCTACTAGCTGGTCGACCAGAAACCTGAATTTCCATTGCTGATGAGTCTACATCCTGATGTTTCTGATAGAGCAGTTACACTCCCAGACTCTATACTTCAACCAGCTTCACTTTGATGACCAACTTACATATAGCTTCAGCCACATATCTTTCTAAAGTTAGACTCAGCCCGAACAAAACTTTCCTAAAAGAGGGAGTGATGCCGTAGGCACTCCACCAGTTTTCCAGTTTAGAGAGATAATATTTACATGAAGTATTTTCGCAACTATCAAGCTTTGCAGAGCCTGCAGAAGGATGCTGTATCTGCCCTGATACAACCTGTGGTGTTTTCAGCACCATGTGACTGTGATTGCTAACCACTTTTGAAGGAAAAATATATCCTGTTTTTCATGAAATTTTTTTTGTCCCATGACTCCTGAAATCATGCGCTGTTTCATGCATTATTTTCCCATCACATGATTTCAATATCACACTTTGGAGCCATGCGCAAAGTTCCAATTCATTGGCTCACACCCTAGCATTACTCTATAATTGGTTGGTGACTCTCCATGCCCTGGCATCTCGTTGGCGGGAAACTGCTCAAGGGGTGAATTCTTGGTGGAGGGATACTTCTCCCCACTACAATCATGTTGCTTAATTATGTCATGCACAGCCTGAGGATTCTGAACTTCAGCAAAGGATACCAGAGACTGCACATCACCACCTGGGACGACTCGCCTGAGCTGTGCTGAGACTCCAACTACTTCAACACCATGGCTATATTATGATGTTTGCTTCTATTCAAGATTTGGTTTTACTTTATACTAATATGTGCCAGGCCAACTTCCTCTACATCACAAAGTAAGCAGATGTATTATTGCAAGTGTAGATGTTTCAGTATTTGATTTTATTAAGTGTTTAAATCGACATTGTTTATTTCTTATTGAAAGTTTGTGCTCAGCCCTAGACCACTTGGGCATCACAGAATGTCTCTTAAACCATATATAGTTGGCAAAGGATGAAAAACCTCCAAATGTGGAAAGAAACACAGAAAGTTCGAAATAGTCTTCCAAAACATACATTAAGAAACCAAGACATTAATGTATTTGTAAAGAAACTGGATATTCCCTATTTCCAAGGTATGTGTCTGAGAGGGAATTACCAAAGAAACTAAACCTTTGCGAATGTATTATTTTTTATTTAGATTCAAAACAAAATGAAGGAACACATTGAGTTGTATTAATTAAAACCACAAATCAGTCACTGTATTACAACATTATTGGCGATTTACGTCCTCCAATTGAAATAGGCAATTAAGATACAATTACAAATTGGAACAATTACCAAATACAATCAATTGTGGCCATTTATGTTTGCACTTTTTGATTATAAATATGATATATAAGTCAGTGTGTTAGTAAAACATATTAGTAATATATCAACTATGTTGCTATCAAGTAAAAATTCATCACAATTGCACTCAGTATATTTCCCAGCTTTGGAGATAGAGGGACATTGGCAAATAAGTATAATCGAATTTGTTACTTACAACAGCATACCAAACCTCGATATACACAATTAATCATTTACATTCAACAATGGTGAAAAAACATATAACAGTGTTATACCAGTAGGATATTAAAAGTTGGATGATTTAGAAATACTCCTTAATGCGACATTACCTGAAAATGTATAATCCCGATTTCATAGAAATCATAATACATTAACTAGTGTGATGTATAGTAATGTCGATATCCATTTCACAGAAAACAATTCAATTGCATATATGTTAGAATATGAAAGGATAATGTATTCAGCTAATCACTTACACGAATCATCAAAACAGGTTAATATATTGTCAGTTAAAGTATGTTGTATAAATGATAATATTATAGGCAGTTCATATTTGGATGGAAACAGATAAATAAAATACACAAATTCATGCATGTGGTGGCTCCAGGTTACAAAACAATTGAAAAACCAAATTAATTGATATAATTTCCAGTAATAGTTAATTGGATGGATGGATTAGTTATTACAACTGTCGATAAAGATGGTAAACTGATTATTTTTAGAAACAAAGAAATTACCTCTCGATTACATTAAAAAATTTACGTAAACACTAGCATTCTATGTATAATACAATTACAATGGGTATTGTGTATAATAGTCAATACAGACGTAAAATGAGTGGTTCATTTAAAAACCATGTTTCTAAAAAACACATTTCGAAGAAAGTAACTATTAAGATGTAAACAGAATAATAACATGCTCATTTTAAACAAGTTACCCATGAAGTTAACATGGGGCAACATATTGTTTTAAAGGAATTAGGATATATGGCCAATAAAAATATAAGACATACTTAATGCTGAAGAACCAATAAGATATGAAAATGCAATCACCAAATTCATAAATACATGTATATGAACTGTTCTGAGCAGGTTTGTATACATTTCCATCAGAAATAATTATTGCTATACAAAATCACAATATTTACACATTACCATCGAAATCAATTTTAAGGTATAGAGGAACAATAAAAAAGACAGCCGATGCAAGCAGTATGGTAAATACAGGAATAATGAGAAACAGAATACTTAATTTAATCGATAGAATTGCATATCTGCTCTATGGTGTTGAAACTGACCAAACACAAGAGGTTGGAATTATTTCCATGATAAACAGTGTTGGATTAAACAGTGTTGAATGGCTAATACCACGTATTGAAATTAACACTCGTGAACATTTAAAGTCTTTGAAATATATCGAAAAAGGGAAGAATCTAGATATTGCGTTCAGATCATGGGCTTTGGAGATATATGCAACCCTACCAACATCATAAAATTTATTATGGAATGTGGAATCAAGTTTTTCATCTGAGAAACCACAATTTGTTGTTGTTTGTTTTCAAACAAATCGACAAAACAATTTAAAACTGATAGATCAGTACTCAATAATTGAGATATGAATAATATTAAACTGTATATAAACAATTAAGCTTATCCATATATGGATTTAAATATTAACTTTGGAAATAGGGGAATTCCTTATTTGGTACAAGATGTACTCAAAGTTCCAGGAATTGTATTATAACACAATCAACTCACCAATCCTAGAACCCAAATCATTTAAAACCAGAGGAATGTTATTTGTAATTGATACAAGCAAACAAAATGATACAATCAGCAATAATGTAATTGATTCATGGATTGGAATTATTGCAAATACACCAATTCTGGCAAATACACAATCTTATGCACTGATAATTCACTATAGTTTGGCAAGCTATAATGTAGGAGATAAACTGGTAAAGATAATTAATTGAGTCAGTATACAATGAGGCATGGTATTAACAACATGTTTTGTAATGTGCAAAGATTTCAACCCCCCAGAAAAATCTTTCATTAAAGAATTGTCTATTACTGATATGGAAGAACACAGTGGTATTCAGCTTCAAACCACCATTCCACTGGAAATATCTAAGTCCTAAATACAAGAAAACAAATAGATGGGTTACCAAACACCATCACGGCTTAACCTGAGAAAGTGGTGGTATGGAGTATGAGAATATATAAGATATTTGCAAGAAGTACTTAAATAATTGTGAAATATATGTTTGTGGAGTCGACCAAAAACACATTTTGGAAAGTGTGTGGGATGAGAAAGTAACAGATATTAAAAAAAGAATACAATTGTTCCTTGTCAAAACTTTTATGTAAAACATCTGGATATAAATCGACATTCTTCTCTGCAGAGGAAAACTCTCGATTAATGCTAAAGTGTTCATTGATGACAGATTGGGGTGAAGTAGATGACGAGCCTCCTCCTTAGTTACCAGTGGATATTATACAAGTAATATGGCATTATCTGGGATGAGGCAATATTGTGGACTAACAAGTGGAATTTAGCACATAAAAGTACTTGGTTTATGCAAACCAATACTTTGTAAAGATGGATCGAGTCAAGAATGAGGTCACATGCTCATACATACAGAAATCAAGGTGTAAATTGATTATTAGCAAAGTTAATTGCAACCTGGAGTAAACATTTTACAAAATGCTTTGAAAAGTAACAGTTTTAGGGTCTTTACAAATATGTCTCTTTTCCACCCAATTGATATTTACATCTCTGGAAATCCAAGTATGAAATTAAATAATATCCAATGTACATTAGAAGGTGAAAAGTTGTAATTATTTAATATCTTGTCCAGATCTCACAAAATGTCCTGTGTTCTATGTGTTCGAATACAAGTCTACATCGAAGAAATGTATTCGCTCTTTTCCTGATTTTACCTCTCTGTATAATACTACAAGACAATTAAACATATGGAAATACTATAAATATTTTAATGAAGATACAATATAAAAAGTATTTCTTGTAAACATCTAATGTTCTTAATATGTACTTTGTAATACAAATGTATCGACATAAATAGTTAGAAACTACTTTTTGTGTTTTACTGACCTTATTAATGGACAAATTGTAATACTCACATATAACTAATTTTTACAACGAAAATGTTACATTCATTTAACAATCAATCTAAATGTGTTTACACATAAAGGTTTGTGGATGGAATATTGATAAAATAATATTACATTTGAAAGCAATTTAATACATAAACATACATTTAAAATCTATTGTGTTTTTAAATAAATAATCTAATTAAATTTACATTTCCTAGAATTTACCTATTTCTCACATTTTGCAATTCCTAGAATTTACATATAACTGTCTATAAAAGGTGTGCAACTTTCAGTTACATTCTAGAGTTGAAACAGTATGGAAGTGATTATGCCTTTGCTGTGTCATTTCTGTGGTAAAACATTTACAGCTCTATGCAGTGTGTGTTGACATGAAATGACAACCTGCAAGATAATTAGTTCGACCTCAGCTTTTGAATGTAAATTCTCTCAGAGACAGTTTTTCCGAGCCAATGTTTTGAAGAGGCATATTATTTGTAGCATTGGTTATATGCAACAACAATCAGTAAAACGATTAGCACTGTAATTAGCACCACATTTAGCACCACAATCGCCACCACAACTAGCACCACAATCGGCACCACAACTAGCACCATAATCAGCACTGCAATTAGCCCCACAATTGGCACCACATTCACCTCCATATCCACTTCCACATCCTGTTCCACAATCAATTCACCAAACTACCACAGTTAGCTCCACAGTTACAATTTCCAGCTCGACCCACTGTATATCCTCCAAAACATCACTATATTTATTCAGGATTGGGAAGTAATTCGTCTTCCGACTCCTCACTGAAGAGTTTGCCACACCTCATTTACGATATACTGAACGCAGTGTTTGCAGGTAGATTAACTGATGCGTGAATATGTAATAACATGAATAACACAGACATGGATTTTGAAAGATTTTTTGAAGGTGTAGGAAGCCTATAATAGATTTAACTACCTTACCCTGACCAATAACTCTTAGTGTAAATGTATCTTGCAAGTATCTTAAGTCCATCACGGTGGAGGAAGGCACTACAGAAACCTTCTACTTTCAGAGACAAGCTCTCCCCATTCTACATTCCACAGATGTTGGTGAACTTTATGACGCTAGCATAATACCTTATCCGACCAACTGGCTTGAAGAATGTAGTGCTTGTGGGAGCCGGTGGACTTTACAACTGATATTACATATGAAAGTTCATATCTCCAAATATAGACCATTTACCACCGCTATCTCATACACTAAGTAATACAAGCTTATTAGCTATAAAAATACATGCAATACAACACTGTTCCATTACTTGCCTCACGTCACCCTTATCAACTCCCAAGATCTTGCTTCGAGAACCGGAAAAATCTCTTCACTCGCTCCAATGCACAGACAATTTTTTTTCTGCAAGACTACACTTAGTGTCATAATAATTTCAGCTCAGCCACCTTTAACTAGCTATTTAAATTGTATAATGCCATCTACGAGTGAATCAAGCTTCCAACCGCATAAAGAATGAGTTAATCATCTGGCACATAGTGCCACAAATTACCAGCATCGTCCCCAGATATGAACTTCACTACGTCATCAGCTATATGACATCAAAGTGTATTGATTAAATGAATAAAGAAGATTTATTGTATATGTGAATAAATATTTTAAGAAGAATGTGATTTTTGTATATGTGAATAAATATTGTGTTTGTTTGAAAAAAAGGAATGTAATAAATTGTATTTCAAACTGAAAGTTTGTTTCATTTAACTCTAAACAGACTATGTATCTGGAAGTGTATAAAATATATAATCTAAAGAAATGAGTGATTCATTGTTTACATAAAATTAAAAATATAATGTATTACTTTATCTATCTATGATCATAAGTTTACACATTGTTTGTATGAGGTACAAGTATTTATTCGTGGGTGCGACCTTTTTCACACATTTATCTTGAACAAACATAACACAACAAAAACAAAAAAATTACTTGATATGTATTCATTAACCAAAATATATAATTTCCATTCACTCAGTCTGATGATTGGCATATTATTTTGTTCAACCACATTCCCATATCAGCAAGCAATACTGTTTCGCTGTTATAAGTGATATTCTTACAAACAGATTTCACAGCGAAATAGTTAATATTTAACACATTAAAGTCGTGTTTTTTAAGACCAACATGCAGGGAGGGAGACAGTGCGAGCTGAATAGCATGAACGAGGCGAGTCAAGGGAGAACAGCGTCGTTAGGGAAGGCTTCTCCGCCTAGCACCACATATCGAGTACATATAGCCTTCCCCCTCTGCGCGACTGCCTGTCTACACATGTGCACTTCTCCACCATCCTCCTTTGCTCGCATGGTCGCATAAGTCTGCGCTGAGCGCTGCTCCCACTTTACCCGCACGCTGCAGTGAACCATCCCTTCCACAACATGCCTGCATTAAGCGCCACCTCAAGAGTTATGGCCTCCACTTCCCCTTTACCCCTCCCCACCAGCGCCATCGAGCCGCACCATGCGAAGCGCCACCCCGAGAGTTATGGCCTCCACTTCCCCTTTACCCCTCCCCGCCAGCGCCATCGAGCCGCACCATGCGAAGCGCCACCCCGAGAGTTATGGCCTCCACTTCCCCTTTACCCCTCCCCTCCAGCGCCATCGAGCCGCACCATGCGACATTCGGCCAGTGCTGGTCGCTGGGATTCACTGTGCTGCATGATCCGCGAGCTCATTATAACACCGCTGCATGCGTGGTCTTACACACTATACTTCATGGCACGCACAGTCTTTGCGCTTTGTATCAGACAAGCTGGGTTTACAATGCAACATTGTATTGAAATTAAGCATGTCACCGAACACGATTTGTTTAAGACAAAACTTTAAATATAAATTTTAAAAAAGAAAGTATTAAATAAAATGAAATATTCGACACAGCCGAAAAATTAAAGTATTTGACGCTGTAAAAAAATTAAGTATTTGACACAATCAAAAATTATAGTATGCAACATACGTAAAAATTCTAGAATTTGACACCATCAAAAATTAGTTTACGTAACACTGGTAAAAGTAATTGACAATGTTAAAACTTTTTATAAATTTAATAATGATTTTCATCTAAAATGTTTTAGTGAGGGGAATTAATCTGTTGCACTCTAAAACTAAATATGTAAAAAACTTACATGCTAAAATTACTTAAATTTTTATAATTTTTAGAAAATTCAAACATTTTATACTTTTACAACTAAATAAGCTAATAACATACTTAAAACTTCCCACCCAACATGTTTTCAATAATTTCACAATCGTTAGAAATATTCAGGTCCATTTATTCATCAATCTTACATCCGTCGCCAAACAACAACATCCTGAACAGACTCAGGAGCCAGGGTTATGCGCCCTCTGCTTGTGCCTTGTGTAAGCAGCTTAGTTCTCCGTTTGTTCTAGTCTTTCCATTATTCACACCCAAACACACATCAACCAACCTGCCCAGATTGACTTAAAATTACTTAAAACTAACAACATTTGTAAAAACTTCCCACACAAGCCACCTTTCTCAAACATACGCAAACATCAAAAACCCATCTCGAATCACTTCCAACACCATCCCCCACATTCATATTCTCAGCCGTACATCTACACAATAAATTTTTTCTAAGTACTTGGTGTTATATTCTAGATTGTTATGATATATCTTTGCGAGTATTTCATAGTGCAGAAAGAGTCTCAATCTGTGATGTTGTCACACCTTCTGTCCATTGTGAAATCAATGGTGGTTACTGAGTATCTCTCTCTACTCCATTAAAAACTCTCAGAAATATATCAGGCATCCACCTCAAATCACTTCCAATACCTTTCCCCATACTCATGCTCTCAGCCGTACACCTACTAAATGAATTTTTTCTAAGTACTTGGTATTATATTCTAGATGGCTATGATATATCTTTGTGAGTATTTCATAGTGTAGACAGAGCCTCAGTCTGTGATATCGTCACATCTTCTGTCCACTGTGAAAACAATGGCAGTTACTGAGTATCTCTCTCTATTCAGTTAAAAATGCTCAAAGATACATTAAGAACCCACCTAGAATTACTTGCAACACTTTCCCCCAAATTCATACTCGCAGTCACCCAACAAATTTGAAAAGAAAAATCTTAAAATTATTTAAAACTAACAAAATAATAATAATAAAAAACTTTCCAGCCAACCTATTTTCAATCTTTCCACATTCATTAGAAATACTCAATTCAAATTATCCATCAATCTGACATCCTTCTGCAAACAACATTCTGAACAGACTCAAGAGCCAGGGCTAGTACCCTCCGCGTACGCCTCACGCAAACGGATTAGTTCTCTGTTTGTTTTAGTAATACCATTATTCACACCCAAACACATATTAACCCACCCGCCCAGAATGACTTAAAATACTTAAAAAAAAAACTGAAACTAACAACATAAAAAAAAAAAAAAAATTCTCAAGCCATCCGTCAAACATCAAAACATTACATTTGTTAGAGTTATTCAAGGTTCAATTATTCATCAATTCAGTTATCCATCACCATACAATAGCATTCAGAGCAGAGAGTAGGGCAGGGCTATGTGCCTCGGAATACACTAGGTGCATCTGGCTAAGTTCCCTCTTTTCTTTTTCTCTGCTCCATAATTCACACATCTTCAAACTACTTAGAAAGTAATAAAATAAACAGATATTGTAAACATAAAACAATGTTAATAAAAATGCAGTAGAAATTCCTAAATTTTTTTTATTTAGTTTAAGTAAATTCATATAAACAGTTAATCGATTTTTAAGCAAATTTCTAAAAGTTCGGAGCAAAATAAGAAAAAAGTTTATTACATTTCATTCAAGTTTTCAAAGTTTTTAAGCAAATTCATATAAAAGTTTAATGATTTACGAAGAAAGGTTAATAAATATAATTCACATTGTAAAACGTTTAATGATTTGCGAAGAAAGTTTACTGAATTTAATTCAAATTGTAAAAAGTTTAACAATTTGCAAAGAAAGTTTAGTTAATTTCTTTCAAATTGTAAAAGGTTTAAAGATTTGCGAAGAAAGTTTAAATGAATTTCATTCAAGTTTTAAAGACTTTATGAAAATATTGGTAAAATTGTAAAAAAATTTTTTCAACTATTACTGAAAAAAGTCAAACTGAACTTGAGAAAATCGTGACACAAATTTTCATATCAATTAACGAAGAAGAATTTAAAAAGCCGTAAATTTTATTTAAAATTTATTTACTTACATAAAGTCTAGTAGCAAAGGTGGTAGGCTTCGAACGAGACCTGAACCCAGGTCAGGCAGGCCAGATCGGACCCCACTCAGGCAGGTGAGCGCCGGGGGTGGCTGCTCCGGCAGGCGTGCAGAGTCTGAAGGTGGGCTAGCTGGTAGGAGATACCGGCAGAGGCTAGCAAGCGGCGGCGGACGACTGGTTACCAAACAAGTCAACCTTTGAAAGAGCAGCCGCGATCACCCGAGAACAGCTTCCTGAGGGTGGTCGGTGCGAGCGGAAACTGGTTCACGAGCGCGCACAGCAGCGAAGGGAGGACCGTCTCCTCTAGCTCTCATCATTGCCGAAGCTCAGAGCGGGGGGTGTGCTCGGGCCCTTGTGAGGGCCCTTATACCGCCCATTCGGTTGCAGCAGTTGTAACTCTCTGCGGGCTTAGGAAGTTTCCCTCTCCAGACCGCAAAGAACACATAGCCCAGAGGTCAGGACGCCCTGCACGTCCCGGCGCAACTCATACAGCCCGCCAGTCAGACCAGCAAAGCCGCGGTCGTCTCCTCTAGCGATAGGTCAACAAATGGTGTTTAGAGCGCACGGAGATGTATTTTATACCCCTCGGGACTCTCCCATGTCGCACAATTTATATCTTACTATTAGCCTCAAATCTATATCAAACGAAGTCATAACGTATTTTAAGCATTTTTTTTAGTAAATTTAAACAGAATTGATCAAAATTCAAAAGGATTATTTCACGTTTTAAAACATTTTCTAGATTTTACCATTTACAGTTATATTGAATTGGAAAAATAATTTGAAATATGTATATTTATTCAGGATTATCGATTACACTTAATTTGAATTGTGTGTTTATTTATCGATTACATATACGAAGATTGGTTTACAACTTATAGTTTCGTAGAGAATTCTACATGCAAAAACATATTTTATAGGATGACTATATACGCACGTACATTTAACATGCTTATCGAATCGTGTTAGGCATCAAAAACATTTGATAGCAAAATGTTTCGCATTAAAATATTTTGATAACAACTACGTAAACATCCACACCGGGGACTGCCTGAGCATGCGAATTCCTTTCATGCGCCGACTTCTTGCACACTGGCAAAATGGTTTATGTCTAATCAAACAAAATTTTTTTGGAGCAAGCAAATTGATTTCTGGAAGTGTTGAAACCCAAATACGGTATTTTTTATTTGGTTGCCCCAAACAAATACACTATCGACCTAAAAGTAATTGGGCACCCGGGAATATAGGTAATTCAGTACGTCAATTGACTTGTGTGGCCGCCATACGCTGCAGGCCGGTGTAGACCCAGTTGACAAGGAGATGGCACGAGGTACAGAGATATCGGACTTCGATAAGGGCGTGATTGTGGGCTGCCATCTCAGTGGGCTGTCTAGCCGGGCGAATGCACGGAAGGTAAACAGGCCTAAATCACCTGTTGCATTCGTCCTGCGTAAGTGGAAGGTCGATGGGCATTGGGCCAATGCTGCACTTTATGGGTAAACTCCAATCTTGACCGACAGAAATTGCAGAACCCTGAAACGCGAAATTGTCAAAAATAGGTCACAACCCATGGCTACCATCCGACAGGAGTTTCATGCAGCAACAGGAGTATCGGTTTCCATTGGAACATTGCGTACAGAGGCCCGCCGACTTGGATATTTCGGAAGAGCAGCTACACATAAGCCCCATATCACGACAAGCAATAAAGCTCGGCGACTCAGGTGGTGTTTGGACCGTCGCAACTGGACACTGGAGCAGTGGAAATCGGTTCTGTGGAGTGATGACTCAAGGTTTACATTATTCCGGTCCGAAGGACGTGTATGGGTGTGGCGTCTACCCAGGGAACAGCTTCTGCCGGAGTGTATAGTGCCAACTAGGAAATTCGGTGGTGGTGGATTGATGGTGTGGGGCTGTTTCACGGCCTTCGGCGTAGGACCTCTGATGTTTGTCCGTGGTAGCTTCAACACAGAGGCCCATTGTAACATTCTGGATAGTGAAATGCTCCCAACATTGTGGCGCTTTTATGGAATGGACCCATGTTACTTCCAGGATGACAATGCCAGGTGTCATGTTTCAAGGGATACTATGCAGTGGTACGCCGATAGAAATGTTCGCCGATTGGACTGGCCCGCCCAGAGCCCCGACCTCAGCACCTATAGAAGAACTTCTTTGGGACGAATTGGATCGCCTGGGTGAGGGTTCGTCAGGCGCGGCCAAAATCCATTGCTCAACTCATGGAATGGTTGCAAGGGGAATGGCGAAGAATCCCCGTGGATGTCCTGCAAACACTCGTAGAGAGCATGCCAGACAGGGTGGCTGCTGTTATAGCCGCAAGAGGTGGGCCTGCGAGGTTCTAACAGGGTGACAACTACCGAGCAAACATTGTGGACAGGTGCCCAATTACTTTTTGGTCGATAGTATTTGGTTGGTGCAACTAATGATTTGTTTGGTTCTACGTATATTTAACAGTTTAGGTTAATATAAAATAAACTGAGGTGCGTCCGAGATTCAAACCTAAATCAGCTGCGCCCAAGCGCTACGCCTTACCAACTTCATTTAAAGTGACAACTGATGTAATCGGAATGTTAATAAATACATACATATCAAATATTGGACAACGGTCGCAAATAAACATTTCAACTTATTCAGCTTTACTCTTTAGTTTCCTGTTTAACTTATTTTGTTGGGATGATTATACCAGTATTAACAATCAGTAAATGCACAACAAACACTATTACTATCCTAATTTTCACAAATTCTAACAAACTTTCGAGATGTATTTTCGAACGAATGCAATCAAATAAGTGGCCAAACAAATATGTACAGTTGATTCAACAAAATCTTTTTTACGTCAGTCTAATTTCTTTCGGTCCAACACAGAGGTTTTGTTAATTCTATCGTGTATTTTTTTTAGATTAACAAAATTAATTGTGTTGCTCTTCAAGTTTTTTTTTATTGAAGAAAGTATTTAGTTGGCACAACTAAACATACGTACTTTTGGCTTTACCAACAAACAAATACCTTGCTGGCCAATCTCTCAGTGCAGGCTGTGTTCACGGGCATTCGCGATGTTCTGGAGTGCTCCATGCGCCGTCCACACCAGACGATCAGTACCCTGGTGAGTTCCAGGCTGTGTCCTTTACAGACAAATACCTTGCTGGCCAATCTCTCAGTGCAGGCTGTGTTCACGGGCATTCGCGATGTTCTGGAGTGCTGGCCAATCTCTCAGTGCAGGCTGTGTTCACGGGCATTCGCGATGTTCTGGAGTGCTCCATGCGCCGTCCACACCAGACGATCAGTACCCTGGTGAGTTCCAGGCTGTGTCCGAAATGCCAGATTTTGTTGACGAAATGATCACGTAACCCGAATATGTATACAAAAATGGTGACCGGTTTGGTATTTCGTATTTTGTATCTAGTGGGTGTTAGCAAAAATACTAAATGACAAAATCAGCGCCATGTTGGTTTTGAAAAAAAAAAAAAAAAAAACAACAGCAACAACAACGTTCATTAAATGAACTAGACAAGTTTTAAAAAGCAAATAAGTTCTATGCTTTGTATATATACTTCGCAAAAAAAAAAAAAGAAAAAAAAAATATAATGATATTCGAAGCATTAAATTTGGATTTCAGAACATGTCATTGTTAATGCAAGAATGCGTTGCCGCCAGTGCTAAACAAGCGATTGTCGACCACGTCCGAATTGAAACTTAACGAAACGACAAATTACAAAATACCGACTTCGTAATTTCGGACGCGCCCTCAGTGAGCGTTCGGCGAAAGTCAGCGAACATTGTGCTCGCCCAAGACAATGTGTTTGGGTTGTTGACACTCGTGCGCAGGTGTTCACTTCCGTTTACTGCAGTGTGAACGGGGTTTTATTGAAGCGGCACACACTCTCCGGCTTCCTTCCTTCTATCCCGGCCGCTCCAAGAACTCTCCAGCACTTGCTTCGCTTTCCAGCGATACACTGCCGCCAGTAGGAAGAGATATATGCGCCCCCAATAATACATAATTCATTAATGTGACCCCTGCGAACGATGTGACCTTTACTTAGAAATTTTTTTTTTAGCTGGTGTAGGTTGCGTGAAGACGCAAAGCGACCTGTAGTTTGCTTTTTTCATTTTCCTTCAAATAACTCATCCATGCGACTGAATGTATATTGTAACTTATACATGGCTATGTAATGTTGACACTGGAGTTACGATAATGTAGTTGTATGCCATAACTTAATATTAAAAGTTAAAGTTCTAAATTAGTCTGTAGTGAGTAGGCATTTTTCATTGTTTTACACAATAAGACTTTGTATATCAACCAATTAGACAGTTTCGCTTTAAAGATGTGACCCACAGCTGGCTTAGTGCATAATGATCAGCCTCTTACCATTGAGTCGCAGGTTCGATCATAGGTCGGGGGAGGGTAAAAAAGGGGGGGCGGGCGTTCTCTCTTGATTGGGTAAGAGGTGATGCAAATTTCAGTGGTGCGAATGTTTTCTCGGGATCCTTCCGTTAAGTCCCGCCTTTCGCAACCGTGTTCGAACATGAGCAAACCAGCTATACATGACTGCATTTTCAATGCGTTTTGAAAAAAAAGTAAGCATATACATATGCTAGTTTTTCCATTTGAACTTATTAGGAAATAGTCCAAACATTAAAAAACTAAACTAAATAGTCTTGTATGGATTTTTAAATACCGTAAGTACGTTTCAATTATAGTTTAGAAAAACGACTTACGCTAAAAAAAGGGAAACAATGATGTTTCAAATTTTAATAATTTCATTGACGGATATTATTATTTTTTGTTTTTATGACTGCTCACCAATCTTAGCTAATCACTTTAACGTTTTTGGAGTTCAGATCCAACACGTAATATACTTATTTTTACACTATTTTACACTATTTTACAGTGCCCATTTCAGGCGAATGCTTAAGATTTGCCTGCTACTCTTCGTAATAATTAGGCAGAAATTATCAAGCTAGTTGATGCAATACACACTGATATTCCTAAATGAAATACCCACACTTTCCGGGGTACTACTGTAGATAAGAAGTCGATAAATATCTTTCATTCATAAGCCATGCCCGAAAAAGCAGCTTGCAGTCTTCTCCCATCGTTTCGTCGACAATATGTAGTGCAGCAAGCACCTTGCACTAGGCAACGATTGGCTGCGTGGATGGTATGGATTGCAACTGTTGCAGGTGGTAACAAGAGTAATGCATAGAGGCGATGGAGAATAGCGAAAACTTATCCTGGCATCAAATCTTTAAATTACTGTAGCTTGTAATATGGTTGAGCCCGCTAGCGTTTATTACATATATAATATAGACTATATAAGTGGTATGCTTATGTCGGTTTGGGGACACAGGTTCCAAGGATAGGATCCAGGATCCGTCCACCATTGTGGTAGGCGTGGTCGGCGACCATGTTGGTCATTGCTGTTCCCCATCTCTGTTGGCCTCATAGCCAAGGATAGGATCCAGGATCCGTCCACCATTGTGGTAGGCGTGGTCGGCGACCATGTTGGTCATTGCTGTTCCCCATCTCTGTTGGCCTCATAGCCAAGGATAGGATACAGGATCCGTCCACCATTGTGGTAGGCGTGGTCGGCGACCATGTTGGTCATTGCTGTTCCCCATCTCTGTTGGCCTCATAGCCAAGGATAGGATCCAGGATCCGTCCACCATTGTGGTAGGCGTGGTCGGCGACCATGTTGGTCATTGCTGTTCCCCATCTCTGTTGGCCTCATAGCCAAGGATAGGATACAGGATCCGTCCACCATTGTGGTAGGCGTGGTCGGCGACCATGTTGGTCATTGCTGTTCCCCATCTCTGTTGGCCTCATAGCCAAGGATAGGATACAGGATCCGTCCACCATTGTGGTAGGCGTGGTCGGCGACCATGTTGGTCATTGCTGTTCCCCATCTCTGTTGGCCTCATAGCCAAGGATAGGATCCAGGATCCGTCCACCATTGTGGTAGGCGTGGTCGGCGACCATGTTGGTCATTGCTGTTCCCCATCTCTGTTGGCCTCATAGCCAAGGATAGGATACAGGATCCGTCCACCATTGTGGTAGGCGTGGTCGGCGACCATGTTGGTCATTGCTGTTCCCCATCTCTGTTGGCCTCATAGCCAAGGATAGGATCCAGGATCCGTCCACCATTGTGGTAGGCGTGGTCGGCGACCATGTTGGTCATTGCTGTTCCCCATCTCTGTTGGCCTCATAGCCAAGGATAGGATACAGGATCCGTCCACCATTGTGGTAGGCGTGGTCGGCGACCATGTTGGTCATTGCTGTTCCCCATCTCTGTTGGCCTCATAGCCAAGGATAGGATCCAGGATCCGTCCACCATTGTGGTAGGCGTGGTCGGCGACCATGTTGGTCATTGCTGTTCCCCATCTCTGTTGGCCTCATAGCCAAGGATAGGATACAGGATCCGTCCACCATTGTGGTAGGCGTGGTCGGCGACCATGTTGGTCATTGCTGTTCCCCATCTCTGTTGGCCTCATAGCCAAGGATCGATGCCATGTTGGATGTTCTTCCCTCTTGTCATCCCTGGAAATTAGTATAATAAAACAATTATTTTAATAAAAAAGTACTTAAAAATTAATAATTATCGGCCCACCACCTTGGAATTTTTATTATTATGTCGGTTTATAGTGTCGCTGCAGATGATAATTCCATTTTGCTACTCTTCTCATTAATTAAAAAAAAATGCTATCTTGTAATGTTGCCTAGAAACGATTCTAATAACAATTAAATAATTTTGACCTCCCACTTCGGTAACCAGTGCGTCAGGGGGTGTACTGATCCCCCCTACACCCTTGCAAAAAACCTATAACCAAAAAAATTAGCACACAACAACCACTACTTATCACCGCACCTCATACATCAACAACCATCACCCTTACTGACACTCCCTCCCCCCCCCAACACCATCGCCTACCACGCCAGCTTACCCCCAACCCTCACAAACCCAATCATATAAACGTCTTCCCCCCTCACCAGCCACCCCCTTACCCCCACACCCATCACCTGGGTCACCTAATGGCCACGGTGGCTGAGCGGTTAGCCTGCTCGCCTCCCACAAAAGCGATCCGGGTTCAATCCCCCGATGGATCTTCAACATCTTATTTCCGCTCACCTCCCACCAAGACGAACTGGGTTAGACTCCCCCGGATTTTCGCACGTGGGAATCGTGCCGGACGATGCTGCCGCTTGTCGGCGGGTTTTACCGGGGATCTCGAGTGTCACTCGCCCTTGTATTCCGTCGCTGTTCTATATTCACCTCGCCTCACCCTCTCCGGCCACATTCATCGCTGGCCCAGGGGAAACGGGGAAAGTAGCTTCATGCATGACAGCAAACAAATTAAAGAAAACTGTCTGACGTGCCTGCAGTAAGTTTAATCCTTTGAAACAGTCAACGATTCCCGCGGCAAACCATCATCTGTATTTACGGCGCATCAAACAAATGTTACTTTTGCTTTACACATATTAGATTACGTGCTGGTATATTAGTGACACATTTAGCTTCCCTGAAATTCCCACGTTTTCACTTGACCGACGCATGAGCCGGTTAATTGTCTTACATATGACGGAAGGATACAAAATTACATGAAAATTAGATCCTGAACAGGATTTTCAAAAGTGCTCAGTTAAGGCTGTGGCTACACGAGTGCTGTTAAACATATTCAGCTAAATACATTCGGTAGCCATGTGTGAACAAGTTTGAAAACAGAACGTGTTTTCGCGGTTACACACCCAAATCAGAATGGAATCAATGGAAGTTCTAACCTCAACAAACATTGAACTTAAACTATATGATATTTAATTATAATAGCCTCCAACATTTATCAATATTGTTATTTTTAATTGTTATGAAACCTACACTTTTACTGTAATGGTATAATGGATGGGTAATAGCATATTCAATCTTAAACTTACGTTAATATTCAACAAGTGCAGGAATTCCCGCCAAATTCAGCAAAATTTATTACACCGATTGTTTCGAAGCAGCCAATAGGAGCGTAGCAGAGAAGAGAAGTCGTTCGAAACTACTTATGAAAACTGTTCACTTTGAACGAGAAACAACTGCGATCGGAACAGTAGCTGGACTTGTTTAGGTGAAGTAGTTCTGTATCCCGTGTAATCGCGGCCTAAATCTCCTATAGTAGGTAGGTTATTGACAACGTCTGATTTCACACGTGGCGGAGTGATACGCAACGGACACAGCCGGGCTTCTTGAATCCAAAAGGAGAAAATACGCGCCAGAAGAAGGCAAGGTAGAGCCCTTGATCGCAAGGACTACGCGAGTTATCGGCGAATATGACAAGACAAAGAGGTGCGTGTATATAAATCCTGCTCGTCTAGTTTTATTTCGCATGGTTGGGGGGGGGGGGGGGGGGGGGGCTCGTGCAAGACGCGATGTGAGTCAGCGCACGGCGAGTGTAAGGCGACCTTGGACCGACCCGCGACAACACGGCGTGCCATCCCCGCGGCCCGCACACGCGTGTTCCAGCCACGTGACCCGGCGAGGGTCACGACTACGACTACCGACCTTCTAGCATGTGTTCCTCCGCGCCGGCCTACATGCGTCCCACCTCCTCCATACCCCACCTCCCTTCTCTTCCTAAAGGCTGTTCACGATCAAGCGAGCACTTTAGAAACCAACCTTAGAAAAAATTCACTGCCCTACTTGCTTTTTATTTAACGGGCACACTAAGTGACATGCGTCCAGTAAAGATGGTATTGATGGATGGAAAGTAGTTCCGTATCTGAAAGTCGAATTAATAATGTCAGATAACCATTTGTGAACACTTAAATTATTTATTGCGCTTTTTTTTAAATGTATCAAAATGTAAAAATAAGCAAATTTCTTAACATGTTTACTTTTCTAATAATTTCACAGTTTCAATTGACCGACACTAGAATAAAGTGACGAGGACCATGGCAATGTTGTCGGAAGAATGCGCAACGTGATTGCAAGTATCTCTTAAGCAGGGCTTTCAAAAGTGCTCATTTTTCAGTGAACAGCCTTTATCACCTTTCAACCGTAACTCCCTTCGACCTCAACAAACACGAAACACCGCCACGTAGAGGTAGCCGATAAATCGCAGCCTCCTACTTTGTCACCGATATTCCCTTCTCGCGGAATATATGTGACGACACAGTCTTTGAATCATAGACTCCTGCACATGTACCAAACATCGGCCTACCGCTAGACAACGCACCCGTCATAGTCACGTGGTCAATAGTGAGTGAGTGAAGAGATTTGGTCGGCTCTTAACAGTGAGGTCTTGAGAGCCGACGAGGGTGATCGAGGGAGTATGGAGCAGCGCCGGAAATGAAGGGGCGGGGGGACGGAGATTCCCGAGAAAACCCGCCGATCAGTGGCTTCTTCTTGGCACGGTTCTCACTTGCATATATTTTAACGGGCGCAATGTGTAGGGGTAGTTAAATTTCGCGAAAAGATTTCACGACAAGTTATATTTCAAAACACTATAGGGTAGTTTACAAATCTTGATTGGCTGAATTACTTTTTGACTCGTGTTAAATGTCTGCACACGAATCACGCAGGAGCCGTGCCGATGTTGCCGAATTCTGAGTGGCTCGGTCAAATATGAAAACACCTTCTCAAGCAGACAGCAGCCAATGTCAAAATACCGACTGCTGTTGGGTGCTCACTAGCTCTAGCAATGAGTGACATGTGTCTAGTAAAGTTGGTAACGATGGATGGGAAAGTAGTTCTCATATATTAACGTCGAACACTTGGGATTACTTAAATTATTTCTCTCGCTTTCTGTAGGTATTTTTTTAAAAAATACATCGAAGTGTAATAATGAGCAGATTTGTACAATATTCACTTTGTAATAATTTCCCAGTTTCACTTGACTGACGCATGAATAAAGTGATGAGACCCACGGCAATGTTAATTTTACTTAAGTTGAAAGAACACTCACCGTGTATACAAGTTTATCTTAGGCAGAGTTTTCAAAAGTGCTCACTTTACTGTGTACAGCCTATAGCATACTAGACAGGCGTTCACATGTTTGTGGTACCTGCTTCGCCCGTCACTGGTTTACTTCAGTTGACTGTGACATTTCACAGCGAGTCTTAATTAAAAGCTGAAGCAGAGCTAGATGGGGTGGGGAAGATGGTATGGCAAGGCGTGCTACCCAAGCAGTTGCTGCGTGCACGTGGTGAATTGACCTACCGTGCACTGGCTCGCTTACAGCGCGTGCTCTGGGCATTGGAAACTAACAGCTGTCAGCATGGGCAGTTACAGACGGGGGACAGCAACTTACTCTGACAGCTTTCGCATGACTGAAAAATATTAATGAGAATATGTAAGGAAAAAATAATGAAGTGATCTGCGCAGAATTTGAGCGCTTACCGACAGATGGCGACTAATTGTTTATAAAGCAAATTATTCATCGAGTAACCAAAGCTTCTGTTTAAAACTGTAATCTCTTCACTTGAAACGCTATAATTTAACATTTATGTTCACTCGCCCCTACTGTTTTATTATAAAGTTAGACTACAACTACAAATCGTAGAAGTACAGTACCCAGCACATTGTTTTCTTCTGTATGCACTTTTATATTAATCTTTTGTATTTATAAAAAAAGTCAACTAAAAATACGCAATTATTTTATAAAATCAAATCTCCAATAAGCTGAGCTAAATATCGTATGTCCCATTTATTAGTCACTGAGGAAACAATACCACGCAAAATAATAAAAAATTAATGGTATTAACGATAAATCATCGGAATATTATTCTGTTCAAGGCACATTTGTTGTAAGTTCACATGTTTTCAAATCCACAAAGTCAGTGCTCTTCAGAAATATGCGATATACTAGCGTTTATTCATCACAGTGCCAATATCACAGTCAAGAACACGCAGATATGTATTTGTCGCAGTCACAGTTGTCACAAAGGCTCTTCACTAACATTGCCTGGGATATTGCGCAAGTCTTTGCTTGACCTGGCTTGTATCTCCTGTTAACACATTCAACATGATGTCCGTCTTCCGCACGGGCAACTATCTATTACTAATCCCCGAGAACTGATGTACCTACCTCTTGTATTTGGTTCTTTGCTTTGGTTGACAACAAGGATAAAATAAAATATCTGTTGTTCAACAATATCTTTCGGCTTAGTTAAAACACTCACTCATAAAATACGTTCCTAAAAACCGCAAGGTTTGATCGGGGGGGGGGGGGGGGATAGGTGTGTGATGAACGGGGGTAAGGAAGGAGGAGAAAAATAGTGACGTGAGACATGGACCCCTTCCCCCCCCCCCCAAACCATTCCTCAGTGATATGAATGTGTTCTGTGAATGGTTTAAACCTTAAATGAAATAACATAAGAATTGATATAAAATACCTATTTTATTTAATTAATTTGGTATTGTTAACAAATGCCACTACAGAATTAGAGCGCACCCCCCCTTGCTACAAATCGAAAGTCCAGCTCCGCACTGGCACGATGGGGCAACCACGTGAAAATAAATAAAGGCTGTTCACGATAAAGTGAGCACTTTAGAAATCAACCATTGAAGAAAGTCGCTGCCCCTACATGCATATATTTTAATGGGCGCACTGAATGACATTCGGACAGTAAAGTTGGTACCGATGGATGGAAAGTAGTTCCATACATTAACGTCGAATAAAAAGTGTTAGGTAACCATTTGTGTTAACGCAAATTATTTCTTTCGCTTTCTGTTTGTTTTAATGCAACAAAGTGTAAAAATGAGCAGATTTGAAAAGTATTAATAAGTTTTCAGTTTCATTAGTCCGACGCATGAATAAAGTGATGAGGCCCATTGCAATGTTAATTTTACGTAAGGCGGAAGAATACACAACGTACATACGGGTAGATCTTAAGCAGGTTGATTTCAAAAGTGCTCACTTCATCGTGAACAGCCTTTAATAGTCCCACAAAACTCCCCCTTGTAAAATACCAAACAGATAGTCCAGATACGCTGCTGGAAGTCCGATGAACTTACGAACACTAGCTATATGTACGACTAGTGTTACTGGTCCATGTGAAGCTGGCCACGCTTTCCAACACAGCGTACCAATGACTAGGTACATGCCAAATTCGCGTTATTTTTTTGCCTTCAAGCTAGGATTTACAGTACTGTATAAACTGAAGCAGGTGTCGTTCCTTGATTTGCTGCTGCCCAGATGTTAGGTCGCTCCCTTTCTGAGTGAACTGTACCTGATTGGGGCACACGATTGTGGAGTGTTCATTTATTGGCTCAGAGTTACCCGGGGCGTATCAACTAAAGCACGGACCAATGACAAGAGTATTGCAGTGGTAAAAATGTTTTCATTCTAAACTGTCCTCAAATAATAACGCGAATGTTGCAGGTCTCTACCAATAACAGACATTCGACGGTTCAGCTGGTGAGTTTTGATTGGGCGAGAAATTTGGAGACGTGACATAAGCAAAGTGCAACAGCCA
Organism: Dryococelus australis; assembly: GCA_029891345.1. Classification (NCBI taxonomy): domain Eukaryota; kingdom Metazoa; phylum Arthropoda; class Insecta; order Phasmatodea; family Phasmatidae; genus Dryococelus; species Dryococelus australis. The sequence continues at coordinate 27,632,069 of CM056993.1, read as the reverse complement.
ACGAAGTATGCACGTCTCCATAAGCACGTAGAGATATTTTGCACCAAGCCTCTCGGAAATAATGCTTTCAGTACACAATTTGACTCAATGTCGGAAGTGTTAAGAGGCCACCCTAGTTGTCATATCGGCTTCATTGTGAAAAAGAGCTGTGTTTATTAAATTAAAAAATATATATCGCCGACCTCCCGTGGCGCTGTCGGTTGGCGCGCCACCGATTTGGGGTGCGGGAGGCTCTGGGTTCGAATCCCGAGCAAGGCACGGGCGTTAATTTCAGTTAGGTTATAAGTTAGTCTGTCAGCCGTCCCCTGGTAAGCTTTCAAGCATAAAAGGGTTGGGGGGGGGGGACGTTAAAAGACCTTTAAAATACAAAATATTTTTTAAATCGAATATGTAAATGTAATTATTTATTCCATGACGCAAATAGCTCTCTGTTTTCGATATTTATTAGCTGTAAAACCGTGTTTTAAAGTACAGCGGCAATGCTGTGTCTTTTCGGAACAGATTATTTTATTAATAGAGCCACGAGTACTTCTCGAATTCATTCGGAGATGAGATGGACTCCAAACACCTGTTCTTTTCTCCCACTGTTGTGATTGGACGACAGTTGCTTAGACACGCCCCGTTTAACTGCGAGCCAGTAATAAGCAGGACTCAGTAGTGTGAGTGAGAGTTGAACAGTCCTGTACGGAGACATCGCTCGATCACAGCAACCAATAAGTAAACGATATTGTCTCGAGTGTATAGAGGGCTGTCCAGAATAGCTTGCTGCCAATCCACGAAATACCCGGGGCTCTATGTATTAAATATCTACAGGCACCGCTTAATATTCTGAGTAAACAAAACACACGCGAAGCTTGTTATAGGCTGTTCACGGGAAAGTGAGCACTTTTTAAGGCCCTTATACATTTTTACTTTCATTCGATTTCCATCTTCCTGCAGCTTTTTAATATAAACACAGCAATGTGACCAATAAACACAGAGTGTACATTTCACCACCATCAAAATTTAATACCTGAGACACTAATAAGATACATTTTATTAGCGGTTAATGCCTGTTGGCAGGGCCTTAAAAAGTGCTTACTTTATCGTGAACAGCCTGTAATGGCGTTTCCCATCACCGTCTCCATGCTTCCTTATGGCTATAGCTAGTGATTTTTCGCGAAAAAGTATGAGTACACGGTAGACTTCAATACTGTAAGCACCCAACAGCAGTCGGTATTTTGACATTGGCTGCTGTCTGCTTGAGAAGGTGTTTTCATATTTGACCGCGCCACTCAGGATTTGGCAACATCGGCACGGCTCCTACGTGATTCGTGTGCAGACAGAGAGCACGAGTCAGAAAGTAATTCAGCCAATCCAGATAGGTTCCCGTCCCTACAGTGTTTTGAAATATAACTTGTCTTGAACATTTTTTTCGCAAACTTTCACTACCTCTGCTTATGGCCCGCCGTAATCATGAGTGGGGGGCCTGCAAAATTCGCGTTATTTTTCGGCATCAAAGTAAAATTCACAGTACTGTATATGCTTGAGGCCAGCGTCGTTTCTCGATTGGCTGCTGTACAGATGTGAAGACACTCCTTCTCTGACTGAACTACACGTGATTGGGGCACACAATTGTGAAGTGTTCCTTTATTGGGACAGAGTCACCCAAGACGTGTCACATAAATTATGGTCCAATGACAAACGCATTGCAAAGGTACATGTGTTTCAAGTTTAACATGTCCCCAAATAATAACGCGATCTCGTGAACGGGGCACACAATTTTGAAGTGTTAGTGTATTGGCGCAGAGTTACCCGGGGCGTGTCAAATAAAACATGGCCCATTGACAAACGTGCTGCAAAGGAAAAGTGTCTTAAGTTTAAAACGTGATCAAATAATAACGCGAATTTTGCAGGTCTCTAACCATGAGGTGTTTAATATTGTTCACTAAGGAGGGCCCTTAAAGATTGTTAACGGCGAATTAAGGGGTAAATGCATTTAGTCTATTCGATGTTTCTTCACACTCTTTGAATCGAACCTTTGAAAAAATTCCCCCATGTATGGCTGGTTTAGTTATTTTCCTTAATATTCCATGTAAGCATCCCAAGCGTTTTATACTTATGTTAACATGAAAGTATTTTATTTTTCGTTAAATTAAAGTTTTACCAATATTTTATTCATAAATTATAATATTTCAGTTATAATAAATATGAATAAAACAGCGAGAGAATATGTGTGTTGGTAGCACTTAGTAAAAAATATGCAAAATATTATTACAATTGAGTGCGCACGAATTCGGTGCGTTGTCATTTGGTGAAATCCTTCTAGTATTAGTTAAGCTTTGGTTGCATAAGAGTAGGGATAGGAACATTTCGCGAGTTCATTTCAGGACAAGATAGACGTCAAACACATGTACACTGAAGTTGACTTTGCAAATGGATCGCAGTTTATTAGACACGCCTTGGACGACTCTGAGCCCATAGCAGACCAGCAAGGAAACAACTAGCCAGTGCCATACTGCCAGGTGTGAAGTAACACTGGCTACTCTATGGGGCAGCAGCCAATGAACAAACATCTGAGGCTCGAGTGTACACGTGACCTTGGATTCTAGCCTACAAGGCACTGATCTCGCGAATTTTTCCTAACCCTACATAAGAGGAGTAATATCCTGGAAGTAGAACCTCAGCAGGGCTTCAGAAAAGTGTGAAGTAACTGTGAATGGACTATACACGCTACTGTAAACACTGTCAAGAAGACTTCCAATTGCGTTCGCAGTGTTTTAAGGAAAACATACTGTAGTTCCAAGCCGTGACTTTGTAATGCGAAAATAAGTTCATGTCAAATCGAATTTGATATTTGTTTTTTTTTTTTTATACACAGTAGAGTACTAAATCGTGTATTAGTAGGAATAGGAAAATTTCGCGAGTTCAGTGACCTGTAGGCTAGACTCCTCAGTCCTCTGCATAGTTGAATCTCAGCTGTGTGCTCATTGGCTGTGGCCCCACACCTGGCAGTTATGGGATTCGCAAGGTGTTTCCTTGCAAGTCTACTATTGGCTCAGAGGCGTGCAGGGCTGGTCTAATAAACTGTGAGCGAATTGTGAAGGCGACTTCACTGTATATGTGATTGACGTCTATCTTGTCCCGAAATGAATTCGCGGAATTTCCCTATCCCTACGTATAAGTTAACCCTTTCATGCCCGTTGTAGACAATCCTCAACATGATTGCACAGTAAACATTTATTTGATCGGTGTTGTACTCTGCGAGGAGAAGTGACCAATGATCTTCCTTGCGGGTAACTGATTCCGAAACCATGCTTCCTCTTTACGTTATGATTGGTTCGTATCTCTGATGGCCAAGCACAGCTGCAGCTTATTGGTTGTGGCGACGAAACAAGTTATTTGCCGGCTTAAGTGCAGCACGCATCTAGAAATTTCCAATTTGCAACACCATAAATTACAAATGATCATGGAAATGAAAGGGAAAAGATACGTGCTCAATAAACAAAGGAAAATTCCCGCAGGGCTTTGACATCTAGTCCGGGCAAGAACTATTTCCTCAAAAATCATGTGGATCAAAATATCCTCTGTGTGCTAGGACCTCACCAGCCTGTTCTTTGAATATAGTCTATTCTCAGTTTCTTCACGACATTTTAAATCAAACCGTTGAAAATTTACCCCATATATGACGTATTTAGTCATTTCCTATATATGATATGCATGGAGACCCGAGAAATTCGCGAGTTCAGTGACCTGTAGGCTAGACTTCACAGTCTTATATACTCTCATACAGCTATCAACTGTTCATTTGTTGATTGTTGTGCTAGTAAAAGGCCGTGGTTGGGTGCACAACTTATTGCTAGAGACCTGAAGAATTCGCGAATTCATTTTAGGACAAGCTGGAATTCAAAACACGTGCGTTTATATAACTTTAGTAATTGGCCCAGACGATATTTGGCAACTAGTGTCCAATTGTCGCTTTCCACTGTGACAGCAGACAACCAATGTGCAGTTGATATCGGTATATTTATACATAAGACTGTAGAGTCTAGCCTGCAGGTCATTGAACTCGTGAATTTTTTTCAGGATATTGCATGTTTGTTATTGGCTCATTTATCTCCAGGAGGTGTCAAACAACATGTCGACCAATTACAAACATGTCTGGAAATGAAACCGCGAAATTATCGGTTCTCTAGCCATGCATCACAAGCGTTTTATACCTTTGTTAACATAAAAGTATATTATTTTTCGTTCAATTAAAGTTTTACTTAAGTTTTATCTATAAATTATATTATTTCATTAAAAATAAATATGAATACAATAAGTGAGAAAACTCGTATGTTGGTAGTACCTAGTAAGAAATAGTTCTCATGCAAAGTATTATTACGACTGAGTGCGCACGAATTCAGAGCGTTTTCTTTTGGTGTGATTTTCTAGACTTATTTAAGCTTTGGTTGCATGAGGCGGAGGGATATCCTGGAAGTAGAACTTTAGCAGGGCTTCAGAAAAGTTGGAAGTAACCGTGAATGGACTATATTGCACCAGGCGTAGCCAGACTGAGGGACTGGCACTGAGGCACTGAGGGAGTTGAACCTCGATTTCTTGCAGGCTTGCTATTGGCTTCGAGTTATCCAGGTCATATCTCTTTAACTGTAGGTTTAACACAGTTGCTTAGGTAGCTGGAGAGTATACACACATTTGATGTCTAAACAGTTGTCAGATTTATTCACGAGTTTTTTGCGACCTCTATGTCAGTGTTTCAACCTAAACAGTCATTAAAAATACTTATTTTGATATTTGGAAATAATTAGGGATTTAATTGCACCCTCATGCCTTCATTAAAATGAGCGTATATTTTGTCAGTTGAAGTAGATTATTTTTATACTCACGATTACATTACAGACATTACGCAGTTTTACTTTTTGAACTAATGAACATTGGTAATTATATCACGGATTTCTGAATTTTTACGTATATCTAGTGGAAAGAAGTAACTAAAAAAATATATATTTGGCAATTTTCATTCAGCTACGAAAGAACTACTGGGACTATAGTTTAAATTAACTGAATATTGGTCGAAATGTTCGCGCGGCTTTGCATACTCCGCTTTAAACGCGGCCGGAGCTTCTGATTAACACGAACTGTCTACCAACTTCTTGCTCATTAATTATGAGTCATGCCTCGGGCGGGCTTCGAACAATAACCGGCATTGCCTTCCTGATCTCATGAACGTAACGGTTTAGGAATCTTGGCCACGGCGAATCCCATCATGAAAGGAACTCTCCGCAATTACGTAGGAAAGGTTTACGTCAAAGCCAGAGACAAGCGTTTTACGTCAAAGCTAGAGACAAGTGTTTTCCGCGAAAATATCTCACGACAAGTTGCACTCCATTAACACTTTTGTTCATATGCACTTCCGTGGTTGGATGATTCTTAATGTCACGTGCCTCAAGTGTCTGCCTGCGAGCCATTGATGCTCAGTTTCGGAATACTTTATTCTGATTGGCCCAGTTAAATAACAACATGTCTTCTCACGTAGACACGCGGCCAATAACCAAAGGAAGTTGTGTTTATGGGTGTAGGATATTGAAGTCTAGCATAGCCATAAATATTTTCGCGAAAAAAACCTGTCTCTAGTCGTAGCGCATATCACCAGTATCGTTTGAATGATACTTATACGAGAAATTAGACTTTATTATAAACGAAATACTGAACAATACTAATCTCTCCTTACTATGCTTTCGGGTAGCTAGTTTACTGACAGCTCCCGAAGTGAGCAATACATGCCACAAGGTCAATGTTTGTGTGACACATCGCCACACTCTAAATCATAATCAGTGATATAAATCAGTGACGTAAGGTTCACTGGAAGTCAGTTGATAAGTTACTGCTGATTGGTGAATCAAGTAAATTAGCTGGGAATAAGTGACTTATAGGAGTGACATTCTTTACATTCAGTGGGAGGTCGCAAATAAATAAGTGAAATTTAACCACTATATCAATTAGTTATCTGGCACTGATTATCAGTTACTCAATTCTCACTGTTTTCACTGATTCGGCTCAATTCTCAACCGAATCAAGTTTAGAGAGCACTTCACATTACAACAGCGATAAAATTTTTTTGAACGCTCGAATTAATGCATATGACTTTGCAGGACATTAAACATTTTCTCTCAATTACGATTGTCGTCTTTTCGTGCCCGAAAAAAAAAAAAAACAAAAACTTGTATTTAACTACGCACATATTACCTTTCTGAAAAATTTTCAAAGACACACACAAAGCCATTTTTCAATAAAAAGACGATTTATGTAAAGCTCCCCATAACTCTGCTTGACTAGATAAGCGGTTCCCTTAGATGCGTGTTTGCTTTATTACGTAACAAATAGGGGCCTGCAAAATTCGCGTTAATGTTTGTCCATCAGGCTGCACGTCACAATACTATAACTACTCGAGCAGGCATCGTCGTTTCTCCATTGGCTGCTTCCTAGGTGTGAAGTCGCACCATTTCTGACCGAACTACACGTGATTGAGGGACCACTGTCTCTGAGCGGTTAGCCCGCTCGCGCCTCCCATCAAGGCGATCCGGGTTCAATCCCCGGCCGGGTCACTCCACATTTTCACATGTGGGAATCGTGCTGGACGATGCCGTTGGTCGGCGGATTTTCTCAGGGATCTCCCATTTCCCCCCCGCCCTTTCATTACGGCACTGCTCCGTACTCAACTCAATCACCCTCATCGGCTCTCAAGACCCTGCTGTTAAGAGCCGCCCAGATATCTTCACTTCACTTCACTACACGTGAATGGTGCACGCGATTGTCAATTGTTCATTTATTGACGCAGGGTTACACGAGGATTATCAAATGAAGTATGTACCAATGACCGGCTTGTTGCAAAGGCACACGTGTTTTATGTTTAACGTGTACCCAAATAATATCGCGAATGTTGCAGGTCCCATACTAATAAAGATAATTTGTGGTAATTCGCGATCTTTCCCAAAGTCAAGAGGGGTGGTTATTGGAATATTCGATATAATAAAAATTTCTTGAAAAAAAAAAAAATAATAATTTTCATGTTTAAAACTAAAACTGTTAAAATGGGAGTGTGTAAGATATTCGTAATATTTTGTAGGCGAAACTTACTTGTCGCTTCACTTCGAGCAGAAAGTCGTAATGAGTATAGCTAGTGATTTTTCGCGGAAAAAAATATGCGTGCAAGGTAGACTTCAATACTATAAGCACCCAAGAGCAGCTTGTCTTTGCTATTGGTTGCTGTCCACTTGAGAAGGCGTATTCATATTTGACCGGGCCACTCACAATTCGGCAACATAGACACGGCTCCTGCGTGATTGGTGTGCAGGCAGTTAACACGTGTCAAAGAGTAATCCAGCCAATCAAGATAGGTAAACGACTCTACGGTGTTTTGAAATATAACTTGTTTTGAAATATAACTTGTCTTGAAATTTTATCGCGAAAATTGCACTACGTTTAGTAACGAGAATTCAAGCGCAATTTATAGTTAGACGTAATTTCCATTTGAATTGCTTTGTATGCCAAAATTAAAATGTTACATTCTCAAGGAAAGCGTACTTTCCAATGTACGATTCAAGTTTTACTAGTTAACTGTATTTAATGTAATAAATATTACTCTTTTGCCCTTACTCTGTAGCTTTATGCGTGCTTTTTATTTTAATTTGCCCGTTAACCTTTTCTACGCTGTGAAGCGCATACCTGTAACCGAGCACAGATTCGTATGAAAAACTAAACCAACCGTGACAATTTGCGTTTCCAGCTACTTCTTCCATTTATATGTTCGACTTAAGAGAGTCTAATGGTAGTTTATGCACCAGAAGCAACACGCAATATCACCACGTGTTGTAGGTCAAAATCATAACCATAAAAAAAAATCTTTCAAATACATCGTAATTTACTTTGTATCGCCTGGTGTATCTAAATCTGGGCCGGGCTAAGGCTAACATGCCACATCGACTAATTCTGTGTTTGCAGCTCGCAGGCTACACAGATGTAATTAGCTACGTACACACTTCGTGTGTGTATTTACTTTGTGTATTTACTCACAGCCGAGTCGTCCTTGGCATTCCGCGCAGTAGAGTGAAATACCAGCAACGCGCATGTGTTTGAAAGGTCTAAATGTAATTACAGAATGATTTGTGTGCGCTGGTTGTAAGACGGGTTTTGCGATCTGCTCTGCCGTTTAGTGAGCATTCCCGTCCCAGTTGTCAGTGGAATCCGATGGAATTTTCCTTTCGCCACCGCCCTTTACAGTTTCTCAATTAACTACGCACGTCAAGCTCACTACGAGAGTTTTACAGACTAGGATCTGATTTGTATAATCCATTAATCCGTGGAGTTGTAATGTAATGTTTTTTTTTTTTTTTTATGAATAAACAGTTTTCGGAAAACTAGAACTTGTTTCTGACGTTATTTTTGTAGAGCTTTAAGTTCAGAGAAAATTATACAACGTATTGCTACGGAATGATAAAACTAAAGTTGAATAAAAAAAAAAATTCTGCAGACATCTAATTAGTTTGTATGTATGCATATAGGCATGTATGCATGCATGCGTACATGTTCCTTATACAACTCTCACTGTTCGGCGGAACTTAAGACCATTATGGTTGCTATAACCTTCGGTACCCAACGTGGGTCAAATTTGTCACGGACGAACTTCAGTGCCCGATTTAACTACTAAGATGGCCAAAATTGGCACAGGCCCTCCATTGGGTCCCAAAATCCCAAACCCCTAAACGGGGTCATCAATTCTACACCGTTAAATGGAATGTGATCAAGTTTGGTAGGAATGAACATCAGTATCCGAATTAAAATACTGTGCTCCAGCCCTCCCGCCCCCTTTTGCCACTATGGTCCCGAAAACCACAAAACACCTAGAACTGTGTAGTGTGTCTCATTTCTACACCTTTCAGTGGATATGGACAACATTTGCTAGGTATGTCCTTCAGTACCCAACTTAAAATACTCTGTAGACAGAAAAATGAGCTTTGCCCCACCCCCCTGCCCCTAGGCCCAACCCTCAACTCTCAAATCGGCACCATGTAAATAAATTCTACACCATTTGACGGACTGTGGCCAAATTTGCCAGGGATTGTCTATCCAATATAAAACAATACCGTGTATGCCGATATTGGCTCTAGTCCCTTCTTGGGCCAGAAAACCTCTAAAATCTGTTAGTGAATCTTCGGACTCCCATTGGGTCCGAAACCTCAAAACGGGGCGAGTATCTCTTGTTGCCCTTTTCTACGCGGGCAACGCCAGGTAGTTCTGCCAATGGAGATATGCAAACGATTTCGTAAGTTTCATGAAACAGAGGGTAAATATGTACTATTATATATTATGTTTTCTTGTAATTAGGTGATAGCTTTTATTTCATTACTAAGAGGCTGTTAGAGACTGGCCAATCAGTCGAATAACCGGGGAATTGGTGTCATGGTTAGAGACAGGTGTTTTTCGCGAAAAGATTTCAAGGCCAGTTGCACTCCAAAACACTTTTGTTCACATGCTCTTTCGCGGTTGGATGATTATAAATGTCACGTGCCTCCAAGCCAAGCGTCTGTCCGCTAACCACGGATGTTCAGTATCAGAGTACTTTATTCTGATTGGCCCAGTCAAATAAAGAACACGTCTTCTCACGTAGACACGCTGCCAATAACCAAAGGAAGTTGTGGTTGTGGATATAGGATATTAAAGTCTAGCACAGCCATAAATATCTTCGCGAAAAAACACCTGCCTCTAGTCATGACATGGTATTCACTATCATGTCTGGAGATGTGACGTAGAACACGCCTTAATTTTTTTTTGTTCATTCATGATGGAGATAGAGAGTGATATTTTGTGCACAACAAATTGCATCGAAAGTAATTTGTCAGTAGGTATTAAAACAATAACAATATTTTTTTTCTAATCCTTAAATGATTGTATAGGTGAGTTGTATCGTGCCAAGGCCGAAATTGCGAAGTACATCACGCGATCGCTAGAAGGCCACGTTTCTCTTTGCGCCCACTTTTAACGCTGCGTTAAGAACTACAATGCCAAACGAACGGTATAGTCCATTTGTGGTTACTCCCAACTTCTCTGAAGCTCTGCTTGGTTCTACTTCCAGGCTATTCCTGCGCCTCGTGCAAACAAACTTTGTATAAGTCTAGAAAATTGCACCAATCGGACAGCGCACCGCATTCGTGCGCACTTACTTTAATTATATTTTGCACGACAACTATTTCTTGCTAGGCATTACCAACACACTTATTTTATACCTGTTTTATTCATACAATTTATAAATAAAATACGAGTAAATGGTTGATTCGATTAAAAAAGCGAGGTATGTTAAGACAAGTATAACACGCTTGTGATACATGACTATAGCTAGTGATTTTTCGCGAAAAAAAATATGAGTACACGGTAGACTTCAATCCCATAAGCACCCAACAGCAGTCTGTATATTGCCATTGGTTGCTGCCTGCTTGAGAAAAGCGTTTTCGTATTTGACCGGGCCACTCAGAATTCGGCAACATCGGCACGGTTCCTACGTGATTCGTGTACAGACAGCTAACACGTGTCAGAAAGTAATTCAGCCACTCATGACAGGTAAACGACTCTATGGTGTTTTGAAATATAATTTCACTAACCCCTATACATGACATATATTGTATACAACCAAGCACCTCATATATGGGATGTCTTTTCAAAGGTTTGATACAAAAAGTGCGAAGAAACAGCGAATACACTATAGTAATTTCATCCTGTGAAATGATTCCAAGTTTATGAAATAAATGCATTTCGAGAGAAAGCTTATCATGTGGGAAACGAACACTTTCGTTTCGCCTCGTTAAATATATTTCAATATGGGGTAATAAATGTGCACGGTGCATTTAACCCGCCTTGCAAAGTTTAAAATATAATCTTTTCACAGGTATCCGCCATTTTATAGCGCCAATAAGCAATATCAAAACAGTAGATTGCAGCCGTCGTTATTAATCAGTAAGTTGCAACTGATTTCAAGTGTAGCGACTTACACCAGTTTCCTCTTATTTGGCTCCATTTTCACTTTTAAAGGTTTAGAATACATCTATTCAAATTACTAATGAAATATGAGCTCTCCTCGATAAAAACTCGTTAGGTACAACTCTGTGAAGTAATTCACGTATGAAATTATTAAGTTGTATCTTATCAATGACAAGCTGTTTAAAGAGAATCGTAACAAAGAAACGTTATCGTAAACAAAAAATACTACAATTTACGTAGTCGTGGTGCATAGTAGTACCGAAAAGTTAATAAATAAGATTAAGTAATAAAATTAATTCATATAGATCAACATCATCAATAAAGAACATCCTTCTGCAACTCAAAGGAAAGCGAAAGATAAGTTTTAAAAGGCGCAGAAAATAATAATGCTAAGCAAGCTTATTAATGTGAAAAAATTATGCAGAGCAATAAATCACTGCGATTAAATTTTATTGGTTAAATTCTTCTCCATCGTTAATGGTCTCTAAGCGGGCCCTTATAATTTTTAATGAAAAAAAAAAAAATTCTGTGTTTGGGGGGGGGGGGGGTTAATTGATTGTAAGATGTAATTTGGAATAAAAAAATTACTGTAGTCGAAGTGAATTTGTTAATTTAATAGGCAAATCTTCTTTCCAGGGGGAAAAAAAATCATGCTCAGAAGAAGTCTCAGCGCAATATTCTGATACAATAAAGTACAATAACAAACTGCCTCGGAAAACTAAGAAATATAACGCTGTAACCAGATAAACTAGCAAATAAAATAAAAAGCGAGCTGAGGATTAACCATATAAAAAAATTTGTTAAAATGCTTGGGTAGAAGTTTCCATTAGGAGTGGCTGGATTTTGTCAGGAGCTGGATATTGTCCTTGGTAAATACTATGGCTTGTAAGACGACGAATGGAGACGCTTCAATTAGTTTCAGCGTTGAATGACTAACTACCCAGTTGTCCCGTTGTTATGGCTACAAAACTCCGCTGTAGAATATTTACTCTTTCTTTCTTTCGTATGCCTCTTTATGTAAAAGTTCTGAGAAGGCTTAATAGGTTAGGTTAATGACGTCCATGCTAGTTGTGATGTGTGGGTGTGTTTGCAAATGCATGCAAATAATATCTTAAAGATCACCCCACACAACCAAATATTCTACAATTTAACACAAAAAAATTTTTTTGTTTAGCCTTCATCAGATACAGATGTGTAGTTTAGTTTCATAGTGTAACTGCGACAGTTAAACATTTTTTTTTACTTGCCCGAATATATCAGCAGTCAGGTGGATTACAACACCTTATATAATCACCTTAAGTAACTCGTATTCAAATACACAGTTCGAACATGTAAGACGATCATAAAAATAAGCAACATAACCCGTAAGTAATTATGCATGCAGTAGTCCTAGAAATACAACATATAGATGCTACAAATAAGTTAGGCGACCACTGAGGATTTGTTTAAAGTCAAAGGTTATTTTATTGATTTTCTCATTATGTTCAATTTCTAGTTTCTTTAAATTTACTTGCACTAACTAATTTCTGAAAAACCTGATGGCAAACAGCAAATCTAAGTAAACACATACCCTCCTAGCGACGAAGAAAAATGGCCGTACCTAACTACCAATGGCTATAAGTAGTTGCATATATAGTTCACTAACTGTCACTGACGTTATTAAGTTGGTACTTAAAGAAAGTTACAAATTACACAAAAAAAAATAAATGTTTCTTCTGTATTAAAATTTTTAAATGTTAATTTATTAGCTCAGGGTAAGTAAGAAATATACTCAGGCTTATACGTAAGTAAAAAGTCAGCTAAGAAAATCACGTGATGAAGAATAGCGTAGTCTCACTGCTTAAGACGACGATATCAGTAGAATCATGTACCACATATGATTAATGGTTACTTGACCTGAAGTTAAAAATAGTTGTAGCTCCTGTAGACGTATAATCTCCTCTCGTAATCGGTCATCAACGACGTCAAAGGACCTCTGAAGTGATGTAGGCGACGGGGCATCCTAGGCGTTGCGGAGTACTAGCTCTAACGCAGACGTAATTATCTCTATCTCCTGACTTCTTGTGATCCTAGCTGGGGCGTAAAACCTTGCACACGTCAGCTGGCACACTGAGGAAAGTCGGGAAAATTAATTAACACCCTACTCTCTAATCAGAATGCCTACATTCCACCCACTCGCAGGGGAAAGTCCTGTCCCTACATCTTACTAGTATGGCGTCGTGCGAAGGAGCAGGGAGCTTCTAGCTCATATGGCTGGAACAAGCACAAAGGGCCTAGAGGTTTCAGCTAATGGGAGGCAGGGATCAAACCCGTAGTCCAATGGGATCCTAAAAACCGTCAACCAACCCCGTACGTGCCACTTTCTCCGTCCTAAACTAATAAACATAGAATAAGGGTTTCTAAGCAAAATATACAATATTTAATTAATAAGACTGACTTACAAATTAGACCAAAAATGAGCTAATAAAATTATTAAAATAAGTCACACAAATATATGCGGACTAACTAAATCCTAGCTTAAACAGATTAAAGTTTGCCACCTTACAACCTAAATTTAAATATCCTAGCAATGCTCACAGTTGCAAGTCAATAACGGACAGGAACACAACATTCATTTCTCTTGTCATCCCTACCCTGTTAAATATCCTAACAATGCTCACAGTTGCACGTCAATAACGGACAGGAACACAACATTCATTTCTCTTGTCATCACTACCCTGTTAAATATCCTAACAATGCTCACAGTTGCAAGTCAATAACGGACAGGAACACAACATTCATTTCTCTTGTCATCACTACCCTGTTAAATATCCTAACAATGCTCACAGTTGCAAGTCAATACACAACATTCATTTCTCTTGTCATCACTACCCTGTTAAATATCCTAACAATTCTCACAGTTGCAAGTCAATACCGGACAGGAACACAACATTCATTTCTCTTGTCATCACTACCCTGTTAAATATCCTAACAATGCTCACAGTTGCAAGTCAATAACGGACAGGAACACAACATTCATTTCTCTTGTCATCACTACCCTGTTAAATATCCTAACAATGCTCACAGTTGCAAGTCAATAATGGACAGGAACACAACATTCATTTCTCTTGTCATCCCTACCCTGTTAAATATCCTAACAATTCTCACAGTTGCAAGTCAATACCGGACAGGAACACAACATTCATTTCTCTTGTCATCACTATCCTGTTAAATATCCTAACAATGCTCACAGTTGCAAGTCAATAACGGACAGGAACACAACATTCATTTCTCTTGTCATCACTACCCTGTTAAATATCCTAACAATGATCACAGTTGCAAGTCAATACACAACATTCATTTCTCTTGTCATCACTACAATGTTAAATATCCTAACAATTCTCACAGTTGCAAGTCAATACCGGACAGGAACACAACATTCATTTCTCTTGTCATCACTACCCTGTTAAATATCCTAACAATGCTCACAGTTGCAAGTCAATAACGGACAGGAACACAACATTCATTTCTCTTGTCATCACTACCCTGTTAAATATCCTAACAATGCTCACAGTTGCTAGTCAATAACGGACAGGAACACAACATTCATTTCTCTTGTCATCCCTACCCTGTTAAATATCCTAACAATGCTCACAGTTGCAAGTCAATAACGGACAGGAACACAACATTCATTTCTCTTGTCATCCTACCCTGTTAAATATCCTAACAATGTTCACAGTTGCAAGTCAATAACGGACAGGAACACAACATTCATTTCTCTTGTCATCACTACCCTGTTAAATATCCTAACAATGCTCACAGTTGCAAGTCAATAACGGACAGGAACACAACATTCATTTCTCTTGTCATCACTACCCTGTTAAATATCCTAACAATGCTCACAGTTGCAAGTCAATAACGGACAGGAACACAACATTCATTTCTCTTGTCATCACTACCCTGTTAAATATCCTAACAATGCTCACAGTTGCAAGTCAATAACGGACAGGAACACAACATTCATTTCTCTTGTCATCACTACCCTGTTAAATATCCTAACAATGCTCACAGTTGCAAGTCAATAACGGACAGGAACACAACATTCATTTCTCTTGTCATCACTACCCTGTTAAATATCCTAACAATGCTCACAGTTGCAAGTCAATAACGGACAGGAACACAACATTCATTTCTCTTGTCATCACTACCCTGTTAAATATCCTAACAATGCTCACAGTTGCAAGTCAATAACGGACAGGAACACAACATTCATTTCTCTTGTCATCACTACCCTGTTAAATATCCTAACAATGCTCACAGTTGCAAGTCAATAACGGACAGGAACACAACATTCATTTCTCTTGTCATCACTACCCTGTTAAATATCCTAACAATGCTCACAGTTGCAAGTCAATAACGGACAGGAACACAACATTCATTTCTCTTGTCATCACTACCCTGTTAAATATCCTAACAATGCTCACAGTTGCAAGTCAATAACGGACAGGAACACAACATTCATTTCTCTTGTCATCACTACCCTGTTAAATATCCTAACAATGCTCACAGTTGCAAGTCAATAACTTACAGGAACACAACATTCATTTCTCTTGTCATCACTACCCTGTTAAATAAAAAATTCCTTTGTTTTACGGAAAAGTGCTGGTAAAAATTTACCCAGATGTGTCCGTGAACTCTCCGCAAAATTACGGAAACTTTTATTTTCATAAACGGACTTTCCGTAAATATCACTGAACCTCTCCGTTCATTTCCAAGTTAGTGTTTGGTTCTTTCCGTTTAAAATAAAAAGAGATAGTGAAAATGTCTTTAATTTTCGTAATGGGGGTGTTCTACCGTGTATAAACATGATATTAAAAAAGTTAAAAAATTTTGTACCAAAGCGAGGTTTGAACCCGAATCAATATGTTACCAGCCCACGATTCTAACCATTCACCTACAACAAAAGCAAAAATTCGATTGATATTCAATTAAGTGTATTTTAGTGTTGCCAAATTTTACAGATGCCTGATGCTATCTTTTGAGAAAAAAAAAAAAAAAAAAAAAAAAAAAAGCCATAGTCGCGTGGATAACCTTAACTGCCGCAGAGACGATAATTTTCTTGTTACAGCGGAGAAGAAAGCTTCGTGTAGAATCGGTATTGTTCGTCCCTGTAACTCGAATCCGAAGGGAATACGAGACTTTCCGTGTTTTGTATTTACGGACTTAACTCCGTTTTTCGTCATTACGGATTGCCTTTCCTTATACACACACTGTACATTTCCGTAAAACATTCCGTAAATATACGGGAAATTTTTAACAGTGCAGTACTGCATATACCGAAGCCGCCGTGATTGGGGCACACGCTTGCGAAGTGTTCATTTATTGGCGCAGGGTTACCCGGGGCGTATAAAATAAAGCATGGGCCAATTACAGCGTATTGCAATGGTAAAAGAGTTTTCAGTTTAAACTGTCCTCGAATAATAACGCGAATTTTGCAGGTCTCTAGCGATCTGTATTGACGAAGAACATAACATGCCACCCCACTGGGTTTCCTACAGCTTTGGGTTTCAGCAATGAACAGTGTAGGGTGTACAGGAAGTTTTCCTCGTCACTGTGACAGGGATATTATTGTAAGATCGGTTCCTTCAAACATGAAAGTAGCACCACACACCTGCAAACAAATGAGCAACACTTGAATCACTCACGCATTTCTATAAATAAAATGCAAACACGTCACGTGTATGTAAATAAAATATTTATATTAAAAAATACTATGGAAAGTTGTAAGCCTACATGAATGGCAAGGTTTATGAACTCCAAAACTTTTATTCGCGTTTATATCTCGCTCCTGAATAACATTTTTTAACTTTCATAAATTAATTTTTTTTACTAACAGTGAAACACGCGAATACAAAAAAAAAAACTGTTTTGTAATCAATTTTTTTACAAGCGAAATTACAGAAAACCTTATGAGATAACTTACTGAAGTGTTCCATGGAATCGCTGTAGATCCTGTCGAATTTTAGGGAATCCCGTTATAGAAAACCAACATGTCTGTAATTTTACGGAGATTTCCGTAAAACATTTTACCAGTAATTTTCCGCGAAATTCCGAGGTAAATTTTTCAAATGGTGATTTCCGAAATAATTTTTTTTTTAGTGCGAGTATCTTGAATTCTAAGACATTCATAGAAATAGGCCCGTGTATGCGTATGTTTAGCGTCCGTTTCTCTTACGGCATCTCAAATCGATGAAGGAATGGAAGTTTAAATACCGGAAAGTTCGAGAAACTATCACAGCCCGTACGTCAGACGCTCCTGAATATCCCAGGAGTCCTGGATAATATTAAGGAAAGGAAAAAAACCCGCCAGGGAAACAAAAATTAATCCATTTTGGCCTCGAGTCTTGAAGTAAACCATAAATCTAGCATCAAAATCTTCGCCCCAAACGGAACCTGATTCGTTCGGGAAATTGCGCGTGCAGGCAAAGCAATTTCTAAATTAAATAAGCTGGCTGGAGGAGTAAATAAAAAAAAAAAAAAAAAAAAAATTCAGCCGTGCCTACCCTTACGCGCTAAATTATCTTCTCTTCTTCCCTGATGAACTTGAGATACGTCGGCCAACACCGTGCTTTGTCGACAATCAACTACACCGATAAAAACTTACGCGTTCAGGAGCAAATTACACGGGGTAGCGGTAAACTGAGATTACAGAGTGTATTTTGTTTATGGAAGAATCAAAACTTGTATGGACGTGTAGATAAAAAGTGAGAGAAATAGTAGAAGTAAAAATGTCTTCCACTGGGCAAGCGCCCGCTAAATGCCGTGGTTCGTACTGCAGTCACAAGTAAAGGTAATGTGATTTCTTCTTCAGAAAGTCGTCAATCGCATTGTCGCGTCGTAACAGAAAAGGCTAGCTTGTGTAAAGCTGGTTCACCATTAAGTAAGCACTTTTGAAATCAACCTTTCAACCTTAGAAAAAAGTCACTGGTCCTGCCTTCATATATATTTCAACGGGCGCACTGAGTGGCATGCGCCCAGCTAAGTAGGTAATCAATTGTGATAATTTAAAATAATTTCTTTTGCCTTATTTTTTTTATGATGCATTAAAGAGTAAAAATTAGCATGTTTGAAAACATTTTCATTTCTAATAATATCATCTCAGTTTCAATTGTCCAACGCATGAATAAAGTGATGAGGCCCATGACAATGTTAATTTTTATATAAGGCGTGCATACAAGTAGATCTTAAGCAGGGCTTCCAAAAGTGCTTGGTTTACCGTGAACATACTATATGCATATATAGATACAAATAAATACCAGTCATCAGAAGTTGAAATAGTTACATATAAGCTTCTTCCACTTCATTTGCGCATGAACGTTAGTAGTCATTACGTTTACGACAGCGTTTGATTTTACACGTGGCGAAATAATACACATAGGGTTAAGTGGTGCAAGTAACCCAAGTAACCAGAGGTTTCAAAGGTGCTCAGAAAACCGTAGAACGATTATATGAACCGTCGATCTATATCACGCATCCAATCGACTATCGATACTGATTTCCAAACTTCAAGCGCCTAAAAACAGCTACGAAGCTGCATCAAAACAAGACCCGACCACGGTAAGATATTTTCTGCAAATATTATTATTATTATTATAACTAATCGCATTCGGTCCTTGTAACTATCGAGCAGGTAATCTCAAACATTGGTTTATACAACTGCGAAGTGTATTGAATATGTTACTTTGAAATTTCTGAATACAGTTCCACTGATGCCTGCAAAATAATTTCGTTAGTGCCCCATACAGCAGAAATTATTCAGTCATATTTAAGCAATATTGCAGAAATGTTACAACATTTAATAAAAATTTCTAAAATGCATAAGAAATACTGTGTCCTACTGATTTTAAAAATTAATTTGGTACCAATAACTGTGCAGTCACAAATTGACTTAATGTTATCCTAAGTATTGATTCGTTAAATTATGTCGTGCAAAATGATCTTACCAGTTCTTTTACCTAATGAGAAACAAATCTACAATGTCAATTTACACATAAAATGTTTGCTTATGTAAATCGCAGTAAATGTACTGTTATTATTTATTTACCTTCATGATTGCATATATTTGTTTTAGATATTAGTTTATTTATATTTTAATGTTTCCCATTAAACCCTTTTCGACCTTCCTGAAGAAAACATTGCTAATTAGGCTACATACAACGAACGTGGTATTTATTCTAATATATAAACTTACTTATAGTTAATGCCATCTATCTATATAAATATTTGTTTTTAAATAGTTAGTCAGACAACTTGATGCTTTTCAGCAAAATATTCCCATTAGAGCTCGATTTTAGATGGGCCCTCTTTCCTCCGCCAAACTACAGTTCGCATGCTGCATTAAAGTCTCTGCCTAACAACGCTACAACGACGGAGTTTAAAAGGCGAATCAATGTTAAAGAATTTCATTTTCACTTATCAATTAATCAATTTCAAAGCTACAGTATATTTCTAAAACGAAAAAAAATTACAACACAACAATTTCAGAAAATACTGTCACGTTAATAAATTAGGGGGAAGAAATTATCCACAATTTTTTAGTAAAATGTAAATTTTAAAGTTAAATTTTAGAATTAATACTAAATAAAATTTCAAAGAAAGTAATTCTCAATTATCTCTTCATCAATTTCAAAGCTATGTTTCTGGAAAAAAAAAAAAAAAAAAAAAAAAAACTGCCATGTTAATAGATTAAGAAAAAAAACATTTATACATTATTTAAAAAAAATTTGAATTTTGAGTAACATTTGAGAAATTACTATTAAACATAAAAGTCGGCAAGATTTCTTGGCATTCCAATACTCCTTAAGACAAGTCCCGTATACTTCATTCTCATTACTTCCAACTTTTTTGGAGTCCTAAAATTATAGTTCCAGGATTTTCTTTCGCCTCATGCAAACAAGACTTGGGAAATTACACCAGGGGCTCAACGCACCGCATTCGTGGGCACTCAGTGTAAATATATTTCAAATAATAACTATTTCTTTCTAGGCATTAGCAACACACTTATTTTCCCTATATCTTCATTCAAAGTAATTTTTCATGAAATATTATAGTTTATAAATAAGATATACGTAAAAGTTAAATTTGACCAGAAATAAGGTATTTGTAGGTTAACAAAAGTACAAAACGCTTGTAACAAATGACATATTCAGGAAACCACCAAAAACGTAATACATAAGGTTTTTTTTTTTTCAAGGCTGGATTCAAAAAGTGTGAAGAAACCGCGAACATACTACAGAATGTATTTCCAAAAGTGTTATCTTCAAATGTGATGCATCGAGAAGAAATTTCTTTTAACATTGATTCGCCATCTAAACGTTTTGTCCGCAGGTTTGGGTAGGCAGTGCCGTTTAACAACACAGCTTCGTCACAACTGACGTCCAACATACACTGACCTTGAAACGCCAGGTCCTCTAGTACGGTAGTTCCGCCTGGACTAGGTGATGGAAGCTGCGAACGTCTATTGACGAGCAAGGCTTTGTAATATACACGTCAGTTGCCCGGTGACGGGAAGTTGGGAAGTTTTTATTTCACGCCTGCGCGCCTGTCCTGACGACGTGTCTTTCGGGCGCCCAAGATTGCTCCACGCTTTTTTAATTCCCGGTTCTTTTCAACGTTTCTCCTCGGTGCGTTGGAGAGGCTCTCCTTGCATTGTGGCGTGGCGCCCGGCCTCAACCTATTTCTCGTCAGTGAGTTTCAAAAATCTGTTTCTTACACAGTAAAAAAAAAAAAAAAAAAAAAAAAAAAAGAATTTGAACGTAGCCAGTTTTCTGGCTTTATTCTGTTCGCAGTTTCTTCACACTTTTTGAATCAAACCTTTGAAAAATTATCCAATGTAAAGATTGTGCACGCTAAAACGAGCATTTTTGAAAGCCCTGCTTGTATGCACGTCGTGTATCCTTCCATCTTATGTAAAACTAACATTGTAATGGGCCTCATCACTTTATTCGTACTTCGGTTAAGTGACACCGTGAAATGATTAGGAAACGAAATATTTTACAAATCAGCTCATTTTTACAATTCGTTGCATTAAAAAAAAACACAGAATGCCAAAGAAATAATTTAAGTAATCACAAATTGTTGCCTAACAGTTTTTATACGACTTTAAGATATGTAACTACTTTCCATCTATCGTTATCAATTTTACTGGGCCAGTGTCACTCGGTGCACCCATTAAAATATATGCAGGTAGGAACAGTGACTTTTTTTTAAAGGTTTATTTCAAATGTGCTCACTTTATCGCGAACAGCTTATAAGACGTTTTTGATTGTTTCATGACATTGTTAAATGAGATACTTCTGTGTCATATGTTTTTCATACGGGTCTTAACGTAAAAGTCCTTTATGTTTGGTTAAGTGGAACTTCTACTTATATTTAATATATAAATTATATTAAATTTATTATTAATTTGAATAAAAACAGGGAGAAAATATTTGTGTTGGCAATGCTTATTAATAAATAGTTCTTAAGTAAAATATTATTACATGGAGTACGCATGAATGTGGTGCATTGTCCATTTGGTGTAATTTTTTAGAATTGGGTAAGCTTTGTTTGCAGGAGGCGGAGGAATACTCTGAAAGTAGAACTTCAGCAGAACTTCAGAAAAGCTGGAAGTAGCCGTGAATAAACTTTGCACGAAGTGACTTTTACGAATCTGAAACTCCGTGGGTTGCATTTAGAACCCCAGAAAACCAGCCGAGGTTCCCATTAATCGTAAGTAAATTTCACTCAGTACTAACAATTAACATTACTAACTAACTGTTCGGTCGCTTTCGATCTTCTATAAAGTCTATGCTGAATCGAATATCAATTTCACGAGAAAATATTTATAAAACAAAACAGGCCAAGTATCGTAAATTTAGTTGTGTAAAAATGCAAGTTCATTGGCAGTATTCCAGGAAAATAAGTGTATGCATTCATCTCCGGTCAGGCTAAGCTGTTCCCAGTAAACTGAGCACTTCTGGAAACTTTGCTTATACCTACTTGTATGCATATCTCGTATTATTCCGCAATATAAAAATAATTAACGTCGCCACTGGCCTGCTCTCCATATTCATGCGCCGTTCAAGTTAAACCGCAAAATTATTAGAAATGTTAACATTTTACAGAAGGAAGATTCTTACACTTGCGTAAATTAAAAAAAGGAAAGCAAAAGATATAACTTTAGTATTCACTAATGTTTGCATAGAAGTTTTAGTCAACGTTAACACATGGAACTACTTTCCTTCCTTTGTTCACGACTTTATTGGACGTATTAATACAGTGATCAGTCCCACGGTAATGTTATTTTCATATACAGAGGAGGAATACACAATGTGCGTATAAGTAGTTCTTGAGAAGAGTTTTCACAAGCGCCCAGTTTACCTTAAAATAATGCGTACGGCTGTTAACGATAAAGTGAGCACTTCTGAAATCAACCCTAGAAAAAAGTCACCGCCTCTACCTGCATACGTTTAAACGGGTATACTGGGGGATACGCGATCAGTAATGTTGGTAACGATGGAAGGGAAAGTAGTTTTATTTATTAACGTCGAATAAAAAGTGTTAGGTAAGCATTTGTGACAACAAGATACATATTTTTGCAATTTCCCAGGTTGCCTGATGAATCCGGCCCCCCCCCCCCCCCGTGACTGAGCCCCTTGGGTATAACAGGGGGGTAGAACAACCAGAACAACAATAAGAGGATGACTTGCCAGGTCATCACTCTTGCCAGACATTAAATTAAGCCAGAACTGCGAACAGCCATCACGCTTTTTTTTAATTGCCTGCAGTTGCGTGCAGACAATAGAAGGAGTTACGCTCCTTCCAATCGCAGTGGGTGGAAGTGCAACCACCTCACCTATCAACAGTGCTTGCTGGGTTTGCCAACAAACACCACCTTGATGGGGCCGAGGCCTATCCAACCTCTACTCACTCACTGAGTAAATGTGTCCTCTTCTTGGCGGACCAGACCTGCGCCCCTTCGCGGGAAAGTATACTTACCTTAGTAAAGGCTTTCCTCCAGAACGTCTCCCCCAAGCATTAGGGTATTCAACCACTGCCACCCAGAGTTCAACCCTTTATCAGCTCGGCCAGGGCCGGGGCTAATACCGCTGATCCCCTGGGCACTCACGATTTATTCTGCACATTGCTGTGCGCTGCACACCGAGTTTTCACCCAAGAGAAAGCCCAACACCTCGGGGACGCCAGAAAATCCCTTCATTGATGCTCCGCCACCTCGAGATCCACTACAAGCCTCGGTTTTGGGACGTGCAGCCGGCTCGCGGGTCATCACCGCTGACGAGAAATACAAGTCGCCACTGGAAGCAGCCTGTACTCTCGCCGTGACCGATCACCCGTGCACGGGTGGGGCCGTCACTCGCCCAGCGCATCGTCCTCACTCCGTCAGCCACAGCGTTGTCCACTGTGTTTCCAGCCCTTACCATCGTGGAGGTGGAGACGGACTTGAGTAAGAGAGGCTATATAATCGCATCTTACCCCATTTCAAGGGGAAGGGGCTTGACCTGCCGCCCAAGCTGCACTCACGGGCCAGGCTCGTGCAACCCAGTAACAGGCCTACACCTGAGGGATGAACGAGAAGGAACAACCGCTCCGCATGGGTTGCGGGTTGTCCCACCAGGCAGAGCCTTACACCCACGACAGGCTGGTTACTCAATTCACCCGTCTGGCTCCCGCCCCGGCCCCCAGGGCCGACAACAAGAGACAGGTGTTTTTCGCGGAAATATTTATGGCTATGCTAGACATGAATATCCCGCGTCCACAAACACAACTTCCCTTGGTCAATGACCGCGTGCGTACGTGAGAAGACATGTTCTTATTTGACTGGGCAAGTCAGAATAAAGTGCTCTGATACCGAACATCCATGAACACAATTTAGGCTCGTGACGTTTAGAATCATCCAACCACGAAAGTGCATACGAACAAAAATGTTTTGGAGTGCAACTGGTCTTGAAATCTTTCCGCAAAAAAACACCTGTCTCTAGTGATAACTTAAATTATTTGTGTCACTTTGTGTTTTCCAATGCACCAAAGTGCAAAAGTAAGCAGATTTGTAAAATGTTTACTTTTCTAAAAATTACACAGTTTCACCTGACCGACGGATGAATAAAGTGACGAGGTCGATGGCAATGCTAATGTCACATGAGGCGGAAGAATATATAACGTGCATACAAGTAGATCATAATCACGGGTTTTAAAAGTACTCAGTTTATCGATGAACAGACTATAGACCTTCAAGGTCAGCAGTCATGCATCACATATCGCTGCCCATGTTCGAGGAACAGCTCCATCGTTATCCAAGCTTCCAGTTATCTCGCTCGCAACGAACACAGTCTCGCTAGTCGCGTCATCGACAACGTTTTAGAAACTAGTTTCTAAAGAATATTTTTTTTTTTACGGCGTACTCTTAGATTCCGGCGAGCGATCGTGACCGCACGCTTGTTCTCTCTGCCCCATAGACTAAATATGAGGTAGATCGCTTATTCGTCTTCTGCGCATGTACCCTACATTGACCTACCCCAATCCTACAAAACTCCTATACAACTGTCAAAGTCACATGGCCAACAAATGATGAACGTGTTTGTTTACATCTTAATTTTTAAATGACAAGGACTATTATATTTAAAAAAATTCTTATACCAGTTTGAATATAATCAAAAAAGCATTAAAATTTATTAGAGTAATTATAAAAACATCTCAAAAGCATTTGTTTACAAATCAGTTTGCTAACCTGAAATCCAAACCTCGCCATTTTTGCTAGACATGTAGGCAGATAAGCAGTTCAATGTTGGCACACGGAGATTGGCTGTGCGCAGCCAGCGAGATCGGTCTACCTCATCTTTAGTCTATGATAAGCCCGAGCTTTGTGTGGTGTTTGTAACAAGCGCCTTTGATCGAGGGGGCGAGCCAATCGTCCATGCGCGCGCGGCTGTCGAGCGACGTGTCTTCTCTTTCTTCAACAGCCCGCCGAGCAGACGAGGACCACTCCGAAGACGTCTTCCTGCCCGAGCACGTAGACCGTCCAGACGTGCCGGGAGAGATTTCACGGCTGGGACGTCCCACGACGACGTGTTCTGCAGAGACGCCATTGATAAATCCCAAGTGCGGCGACTTAGAACTACCACGGCGATTGCTACGTCTCGCCTCGCGGTTGATTGACCCACTGGGGAAACCAATCCGGAGCTCTTAAATTGTGACGTCAGCAAGGGGGAGGATACAAGTCGGGATACCACCAACTTGGATTTAGATTTTACACAGGATAAAAGGAGAGCATTCTTCAAACCAAGAACACCATTAATGGAGACAGGTGTTTTTTTTTTCGGGGAAGAGATTTCAATGCCAGTTGCAATCCAAAATACTTTCGTCCATGTGCACTTTTGTGGTTGGATAATTCCAAATGTCACGTGCCTCAAGTGTGTGTTGGCGAATCATGGATGTTCAGTATCAGAGTACTTCATTCTGATTGGCCCAGTCAAATAACAACATGTCTTCTCACCAAAGGAAGTTGTGTTTGTGGACGTAGGATATTGAAGTCTAGCACAGCCATATATATTTTCGCGGAAAACACCAGTCTCTAACAATTAGTAATACAGTAATAATGATGCACACACTTAAACTAGTAACTTGAATAGCCGACGCACTTTATACTGATATAATATGCAGCATTTGAACGTAAGGCACACTGTTAAGCATGTGGTTTGAACGTACTCAATTAGCCTCCTTAATGGGTCTCTATATACGCCACTGACATCAATAGGCCAGGGGAGAGAGAGTCTATTGTATCTTAACATCTTATGAAAAAATGCAGGTTCATTTTGATGGGCACTTTAATATAATCGACGTACTTGAAGAAAGAACTGGAGTTATAAGAACGAAAGCCCTAATTTTTTTTTTTTTGGAACTTGATCGAAACACAATAATCGTCGATACCAAGACATACAAAAAGAAAGTAAAATGAGAGTGAAAATAAGCACTGTTTTCCGCCTGAGGCAGGATCACATAGGAGGTTGGCGTTAATCGGCGCCAGCTGATCCAGTCCTATCGTTCCAGCCAGCCCTTAAGAATGGACTGGGTGAAATGATGTAGAAGCGGAGAAGCAGCAGAATAAAGTACGAGGGACGAAGAGGGTATACCCCGAGAAAATCCTCCACACATCATGGTAGTACCCGCCATACTCGCCACAAGAGAACGTCCCGCTCCGCGGGATCTGGGATCAAACCAGGGACCGCAGATGTGAGGGGCCAGAGACCAAGCGACTGAGCCGACCGTAGGTTTGGGTAGTGAAATACCGTTCGTTATCAATTGGTGTGTTGTCTCGTACAGAGGTTCTTAACAAGCTTCGACAGCGTATTCCAGAGATCACTAGCAGCACATAAAAGCATATAGGCCTATAGGTTGTTCACGGCAAAATGAACACTTTCGAAAGCCCTGCTTAAGATATACTTGTATGTAAGTTGTGTGTTGTTCCGCTTTAATGTAAAATTTACACTGGCATAGGCTTCATCACTTTATTCATGCGTCAGGCATGTGAAAATATGAAATGATTAAAAAAGTAAACATTTTACATTTCTAATAATTTTTACACACTGATGCTTAAAAAAAAAAAAAAAAACACAAAGCAAAATCAATAATTTAAATAATCACAAATGGTTACCTAACATTTTTTATTCGAAGTTAAAATATGGAACTACTTTCCATCTATCGTTACCAACCTTACCGGGCGAATGTCACTCAGTGCTCCCGTTGAAGTATATGCTGGCAGAGGCAGTGACTTTTGTCTAAGGTTGATTTCAAAAGTGCTCACTTTATCGTGAACAGCATTTACAGTCCGAGCATGGTTACTTTAAAACTTCTCTCAGACACTGCTTAAGTTCTACTTTCAGGATTTTCCTCTGCCCCATCCAAAGTAGCTTTACTGAGTCTAGAAAATTACACGGAAGAGACAGCGCCCCACATTCGTACGTACCCAATATTTTAACATGAGAACTATTTATCATAGATTGTTCACGATAAAGTGAGCACTTTTGAGGCCCTAGTTACTTTTCCTTTCAATAATTTTTCAATCTTTACCACCTTATTACATAAATATTGCCATGTAAGTAATTAACACTATATATATATATATATATATATATATATATATATATATATATACACTCGAAAGTTAACATCTAAGGCTAAAATATAAAAAATATCTATTAAATATTATTTCATTCGAGAGGACTTTCAAAAGTGCTCACTTTACCGTGAATAGCCTATACTGGGCGTCACCAACGCATATATTTTCTATCTGTTTTTATTCGTATTAATTATAAACGAAATATTGTCAATTAAAAATAAAATATAAGTAAAAGTTCAATTTTGTCAATAATAAGATACCTTTATGTTAATTGAAGTACAAAACGCAGGCAGCACACATTGTATACATAAAAAAACAGTAAACACGCCATACATGGAGTTATTTTTCAGAAGTTCGAATCCGAAAGTGTTAAGATACCGTGAACATACTATGCACAAGTAGGCTACGCAGACCTGTTTCATAGCGACAGTAACGGAAATGCAATAATCGCAGCACGTGGAATTACGTTCTGTAATTATTGAATGTGTGGTGCGGATTACTTGGCGATTATACGACTGGACCACTTTTCATACAGGAAAATCTCAGAGATTATTACTTCAGATACTTCCTGCAATATATATATGGTGTAGGGAGAATTCCAAGAATTTTAAACAAAGGTTTGCAATGTGTATTCTCTTTTTTGCATTAAAAATATGTTATCTAAACTATGTTTATCAATTCCCCAGAATAATATGCCGTATTTTATTAGTGACTACACATAAGCAAAATACGCTGTCTTAAGACACATTAGACTACATTTACTAGATAAAATACGTAATGAATAGCATGTTACATTTAGCTTTTTAGTTGAATGTTCAACGTGTTGATTCCATCTAAGTGTGACGTCAATTATGACACCTAGAAACGTAGTTTTTTGTACCCTCTTTATTGTATTCTGGTCAATATACATACTCAAAGGATCTGTGTGATTTTTAAGTGAGAACTGATTAAAATTAGTTTTTTTTTTTTCAGTATTTAAAATAATTTATGAGATAAAAACCAGTCATTTAGTTCAGCTAAAGTTCGGTTAATGTTATTTCCAGGAGCTTGGTATCTGTATTATATACAATAATATTTGTGTCATCCGCATATGATACTAAATTACAATTTGTTACACTGGTACACTATGATAGATCATTTGCATAAATTTAAAATCGGATAGGCCCCAGGACACTACCCGGGTTACCCCAATATTAATATTCTTATGATCAGATAAACGTATTTCCTGATAACTGCAACTGTTTATGTATTCACTTTGAACTATTTGTATTTCTGTTATTTTAAGTATTACTTAAACCAGTTATTAACAGTCACTCTTATACCAATTGTTTAAAGTTTCTCTAAGAGTATATTACGTTCAACTACATAAAAAGCTTTAGAAAAGTCAAGAAAAATTCCTACAGTATGTTTACTGTTGTCTAAATCGTTGTGTATATGCGATGTAAATTCAGCTACGACGGATTCAGAACTCTTCCGTTTCATGAATCCATGTTGGGATGGATTTATTAATTTGTACATGTCAAGATTCTTAATAAGTCTATTTTTCATTACTAATTCAAATATTTTTGATATTACATTTATAAGAGAAATTGGTCTGTAATTTTTTTATATTAGTTTTATCTGCCTTGTAAGACAAAGGTATAACTTTAGCTCTTTTTAAGTGATTTGGAAAGACGCCACTTTCAAATGATTTATTATTTAAAAATCCCAGGGGATTCAACAGATAGTGGGCATTCATCTTAAGTATCTTACTAGGAAATCCATCCATACCTGTGGAGATCGAATTGCTTAATGCATAGTCGGTAACAGGAAACAACATCATTGAGGGCGAATTCCTCTTGGTCGACCATTGCTTTATTTTGTGGAGTATTTTGAGATTTCAAAAGATTCTGTGCAACTGTTGTAAAATAGCACCTTATATAATTGGCAGTGGTTTTCGCATCAGCAATAATGATGCCTTCAGAATCACATATTTTCGGTATAAACCTTCCATCGACATTTTTATTTGATTAGGATTTTATAACTAGAGATGATGAAAAATCGCGAAAAAAAATTTTGTGCCAACATGATTAGATGAACAAGGCTTTGACTCGGCTAAGTTGTTTGCAGACCAATCACGAACGTTCTGTCTTATAGTATCAGAATCCTCATTGGCCCAGTGAAATGAGGTAGTAGCTTCACACATGCATGTCAGCCAATAAGGAAAGAAAACTGTCTGACATGCGTACAGTAAGTTGAATCCTAGCAAACAGTCAACTTTTCCCGCGATAAACCATCATCTCTATTTATAACTTGCACATTATTTTACATTTATTTTTAAATGCATATGTTAATTGATCGTTATATCTTTCTTGGGCTATTTTAAAATCTCTTTTATATATATTTTTTTGTATTTAGAGTAGCAATTCAGGAAATTGTGTGTTTTATCTACTAAACTTATATTATATGACAATTATATTTTGCAACTTGACACTTTTATTTCTCTAGCTATTCAATTACTATCTTTAGTACTTGTATTGTACTTTTAAAGCAGTTACTTTCTTTGGGAAGCATTCTTCGAATATCAAATTAAAAATATTTATAAAATGTTGAAAGCTCTCATTTCGTATGCTACCTAGTGTAATGCTATGCCATGTTTACTCCGGTATGTAACTACTCGATTTTTCAAGATTATTATATGAAAAATGTCGTTTTAAAATACGAATTTCGTTTTGACTTGTCTGTGTATTTCTAAGTTGCAAAAACTGTGCATGATATTCAGACAAGCCATTTTTTAGAATTTCCGCTGTGAAATACATTGCTTTTACATTAGTAAAACCGTGATCTATAATTGTATTACATGTTTTTTTCTAGTAGGAAATAACATAGCAGGTTTCAGACCAGCACTAGTTAATAGATTAAGATAGTAATTCTTAAATTTACCACTGCTAGTCGATATTCATTTCACCACATAACATTATTTGAGCGTTTTCGTGATACACGTTATATAATAACTCCAGTTGCTCTAAAAAAATATAGATTTTTCTCCTTTTGGTGATCTGTAGAGACATATTGTTACAAGCTTATTTGTGGTTTTAAATTGATTAACTTGAATTGCTGAGATTCCGAAGTCCTTTTCTGTGCTAATCAGCATTAAGTCATCTCTATTGATAAAGCTAATATTATCCTAAACAAATATGCACACACCTTCACTTTCTGAGTTACTCCAACTTTAACAACTTCCCTATACATAAACTCTCATAGTAATGTTATGTATTTGTTGGTGATTATACCAATGCTCACAAAACCTATTATATTAGGGCAAATTGCCATATCATTAAGAATAACTTCTATATCAAGTAGCTTACTGTACAGCGACTGTATGTTATGATATAGGCTGTTCACGTCAAAATCAGCACATTGGAAAGCCCTGCTTAAGATGTACTTGTATGCAGGTTGAGTGTTCTTCCACCTTATGTAAAATAAATATTGCCATGGGTCTCATCACCTTATTCAAGCGTCGGTCAAGTGAAACTGTGAAATTATTACAATAGTAAATATTGTATAAATCTTCTGATTTTGACACTTTGATGCATTAAAAAATACAGAAAGCGAAAGAAATAATTTAAGTTATCACAAATGGTTACCTAACACTTTTTATTTGACGTTAATATATGGAACTACTTCCCATCCATCGTTTACCAACTTTACTGAACACATCTCACTTATTGCGCCAGTTAAAATATATGAAGGTAGGGGAAGTGATATTTTTCTAAGGTTGATTTAAAAGTGCTCCCTTAATCGTGAACAGCTTTTAATATATATATATTAATATCCCATTTATTAGTTTCTGCTGTGAACCTTTGTGGTACACCTCGTCTGTTAAATATTTGCTACCTTATTGCGTAGTAATTGTGTCAACCGTTATGCTATATGAAGACTGCACACGGTTATTAATCAGCAATCATCCTTATTTGTGCAGTCTTCGCAATTACTTTTCAAGTCACGTTACCACGTGTTTGGAACAGGATGGACACCCCCACACTTCTGCAGGTCTGTGACTGGATTCTCGTATATCGAGTACCCGCGCACTTCGATAGGAAGAGGTGGCTAAGTACCTTGGCTGCCGCGATCTCGCCACCTCTCCCCCATTAGACTTTTGACGTCAATAAGTCTTTTAAATTTGCGGCCATAGTGGGAGGCAATCCAGAAAATCCGACGATAACAAAATCGGGGGATACAGTTTGGCATTGCAGCTCCAAATCTGTCGTCTACATTAGAAATTCAATTGCACCACTCGATTGCCAAAGGACACATTCTGCAGTCACTTTAAAACTAGCTTATTTTCTGCAAGTTCGTGTCATGGGCAGATAGGTGCCCATGTTGAGCAGCCTGCGTGAGACCTCCAACATGTAGTCGATGTCGATAACGTATTCAGTAATTAAACTTGTGTTTATTGCGTTTCCGTCGCTTTCTCTTTGAAACGGGGCTACATCGCCCATGCGTATCCAAGCCACAGGAGACAATTCGTGAGAGTAAGAAAATAAGCTAGTTTTATAGTGACTGCAGAATGTGTAACACATATTAAATCAACTTTTATCCGTCTGCTATTCAAGGAGCAAAGGTATAGGAAAGTCATTCATGACTCTTAAACGAAGGGTTTACGTTTTTTTCAATTCTCTGCCGAATAAAATATTCTCTTATACTAGTTGATATCTATGTATCCTTGTTTATGCCTAAACACACCAATATAGTGTATGTTTTTATCATTTTGCAGTTGTGGAACTTGCAACCACGTGACTTTTACAAAGTGGCTAACTTAACATTTCATAAACTAATAAAAGAAAAGGTATTCTGCCTTTGCCTACGGTAGTGTAATGCATTAATAATATCCAGAAAAAATAACAATTTTAATAATTTTCACTTTTAAATAATACGCATTATATAGCGATCGAGGGACTGACGCACGATTACATACATGCGTGTGAAATTTCTTAAGTTATATTCTTAGCCTAATAAAGAACTATTGTCTGCACCTTACTTTGTGACGGGGACATTTCGTTTGCCCAAAAGGTATTCGCACCAACAACTATTCCCAACGTAACCAACTAAAGTATTCGTTTCACCTAATCGATTATCATAAAACAATAAAACTGTCGTTTATCACGAAGGGTTTTGACTTTCTAATTAGTTTCTTTTCAATATCTTAGCCCGTACAGGCGTTTGTCCAAAAATACTCTCCCTTACACTCTTTCGTTTGTAGAGACGTCTGCCTTAAATTCGTTTGCCCGAAAAAAAAAAAAAAACGCTTCTCCTAATTTTTTCGCATGTTCTTGCCCAAATAGGAAAGAAGTTTTAAAAAACTGCCACAAAGGGATTGGTTTTGAAATACTGTTGTCATAAATAAATTCTTACTAAAATACCTTTGCCGTGACGTCGTTTCCTCTAAACTTAGTTTGGCCTGAAGACGTTTCGCATAAACATTTTTCTCCTTCCGCAAAAAACGAAAATCACTGCGGACTCACGTATAATATAAATTTTGCATATCCGGAGACCATAGGAAGACCTTAATGACGTCCTCGTAATAACTGGCTTGAAAACTGTGGACTCAGTAGAAAAAGTGCACAGATTCCCATCTTCGAGGCCCTCGCTTGAATCTTAACCATTTTTCATTATATTTTAAAGATCCACACTTTTTCTAGGCCTGAGTCACATTGGCAAGGTGCTAAGTGGATAAAACTCCATCGAACGAACATACATATTATCACCGGCTTGTCCGAGGCATGGGTGAAATATGAGGATACTCTAGTTTAGAGTAACCGGGATCACGGTGATTGAGCGGTTAGTCTGCTCGCCTTCCACCAAGGCAATCCGGCTTCATTCCCCGGCCGGGTCACTCATGATTTTCGCATGTGGGAATCGCGCCGGACGATGTTGTTGGTCGACGGGTTTTCTCGAGGATATCCCATTTCCCCCCGCCCTTCCATTCCGGTGCTGCTCCATACTCACCTCAATCACCCTCACTGGCTCTCAAGACCCCAATGTTAAGAGCCGTCCAAATATCTTCACTCACACACTCACTCTAGAGGAATTGCAGTGGAGTAGAGACGTAGAAGGACTCTGAAGAACCTCTATAAAATACACCCTTGTATGTAATCCTTGTCAAAAAATATTCCCGACCGTTCCGGACCTATAAATATCACACATTTTCAGTGCAATTTACTTTCGGAATGATCGTGCTAGTGTTTGGCAATCAAATACGTCCAAACATCGTTTACTTGACAAAATATGATAAAACTCATAAATCCAATATTCTAAACAAACGTTACAGTAAAATATATATTTAAAAAATTACCTACAAACCATGGCGAATAAAAGTACCATTCAAACTTCTTGACACAATGCAAATGTTCTTAATTTTTGTTTATTATATCATTATGTTATAATTAAAATGCTGGCGTTTGTTATCTCACGCCTATTACGTGTTTCTTACTTTAGCGCTGTACACAAAGCTTATTAGATAATTTGTTTTTTGCATGGAGCATATTTTCAAAGTTGTAGCGGACAATCTCATTTAGTGACTAAGTGAAGCGAGTCTCCTCAAACCAAGTCCAAACATTTAAACTTATTTTCTTAAAAAAATGTTAATATATGAAATTTAATTAAAATCGTTTCATCGATAACAAAATTTCTGGAAAAATAAGCTAGGGAAAAACAGTCAAGAACACTCACAGAGGTTGATCTCAAAGACTTTCTTTACAAAGGAATGTAGATTAAAAAAAAAAAAAAAAAGTTATCAAACAAATACCGGCAAGCCCAGCATACTGAAGACACGCTTTCATCTTAAAATTAGCGAAGTAATTTTTTTTTTTACCTTAAGATATAAATAGAGTGGTTTCCAATGGATCACCACACTTGACTGTACAACATGCAAAAAGCAATACGAATCAGTACACACTCTACAGAAATTGCCAGAGGTACGATGTATGTAGCGCGTGACAAAAGATATTGCATATATTTGGTAACATTCTAAAATATTTTGCAGGAATTCACTCGATAAAAATGTTTAAAAATTAATATTTTAAGACCATGTTTATAATTTAAATTTTAGCGTATTGTCGTTCTGGATTCGTCAGAAAGCACGTTGTGCAAGAGAACCTTCGTCAAATAGGGCAGTCATAATAACTGTTGTGAACAAATTGCGATTTAGTACTAATGTTAAAAAAAATACTTTTAATGAATAATTTCGTGTACCAATATTTCAGTTATGAAAATGACAACTTTTTGCCTGAAATGACTACACATGAAACCTATTATTAACTTTTTTCTTCTTTTTTTTAGACATCACCGATATTGTATATTCTATTGACTGTTATTTTCAAATTTTCTGAAGCCCTGTCAAAGTTCTACTTCCTGGAAATTTATCCGCCCCAAGCAAAAGGAAGCTTAAACTTGTATGGAAATTTAAATCAGTGGGACAGCACACCTCATTCGTGAGCACTCAGTGAAATAATATTTTGCTTGGGAACTATTTTTTACTAGGCATTGCCAACACACGCATTTCATATTTGTTTTTACTCATATTAATTATCAATGAAATATTATAATTTATAGATAAAAAATAAAGCAAAAGTTCAATTTAATCAAAAATAAGATACTTTCATGTTAACAGAAGTATAAAACGCTTGTAATATATGACTAGGGATAGGAAAAATTCGCGAGTTCAATGACCTGTAGGCTAGACTCCACAGTCATGTGTATACTCGAGCCTCAGATGTTTGTTCATTGGCTGCTATTCCATAGAGTAGCCAGTGTTACTTCACACTTGGCAGTATGGCACTGGCTAGTTGTTTCCTTGCTAGTCTGCTATGGGCTCAGAGTCGTCCAGGGCGTGTCTAATAAACTGCGATCCAATTGCAAATTAAACTTCAGTGTACACGTGTTTGACGTCTATCTTGTCCTGAAATGAACTCGCGAAATGTTCCTATCCCTATATATGACATATTTAGATAAAAACAAAACACGTCATATATGGGGTGATTGTTCATAGATTCGTTTCGAAAAGTGTGAAGAAACCGCGAGTAGATTACACTACATAAAAACAGAGTATTTATATAATGATCTTGCTTGATGAAATGTACTTTTATTTACTAAAGCAAAACATGGCTTCTGAAGCATAAAAATGGAAATACCCTTCTATATTAATTAATAATAAACTCTTCTTTATTGATAAAAAAAATTGAATAAGTGAATTACTGCAAAATATTTTGCAGTGTTACAAAATATATGTTCCTTTTTCATATGCAACATAAATCATACTTTTCTGACAATTTTGTAAATGTTTGTACTACATTATTATGATCTCTGCATGTTTTATGTACATCGGGCGCAGGTTCTTCATTAAATATATAAATAAATTTATAGATACAGACATGCAAAATGCGCTTTAAAATTCTCGCATCACGCTAGACACCACAGTCCTCTGTATAGTCTAGGCAGTGTGAGTTGTTTGATTAATTTTTATACAGGACGGGCTCATTATATCATGCGACGTGATTGTACGTAATTAGACCATCGTACTTTTAAGAGCGATGGAAAGGTTTCGCAGTGCATGCATCCCTGAAATGTAAGATCAAGAACAGGATTACTACTATTTAATAATTTTGATACGGTTAGATTTACTGACAAGTTACATGCATGCTGATAACTATATCATATACAGACTGTTCCAAAATTATCTTTACGACTTCGATCACTTATATTTCAGAAACAGAGAAAGATGGAAAGGTGCTGTTTGCGTCACAATGTTCACGCACAACTAACGTTTTAGTAGCCGTTTAACAGAGTTCAATGTGTGCGCCATCTGTAGCACGCAGGATATCTAAGCGATATTCCAGTTCCGCCCACGTCCGGCCTAGCATGCCCTCTTTAACGTGTTCAGTTGCTGCTGCTATGCGAGCTCGCAGTTCCTGCAGGTCTCGCACTGGGCTCTGGCAGACCACATCCTTCACAAAGCCCCATAGGGAAAAAATCCAGTGGTGTTGTGTCTGGAGACCTTGAGGGGCCATGAAACTGGTCCTTCTCTGCCAATCCAGCGACCTGGAAATGTGTCGTCCAAAGCCGCCCTAACGACCAAGGCCCAGTGAAGAGGAGCATCATCCTGCTGCAGCATGATGTCAGGTTTCAGATCTCCGACCTGTGGAAATGCAAACTGTTCCAACATGTCCAGGTAAACAGTCGAGGTTATTGAGGCCTCTGCAAAGAAAAAGGGTCCCATCACACGGTCAGGAAGCAGACCACACCACACGTTTACTTTTACACTGTCTCGCACAATTTCCATGCTAAAGTAGGGGTTCTCAGAGCCTCATTTCCTCACATTGTGGCGGTTTACCTTCCCGGACACACGAAAACAAGTGAACATCACCTTTTTGAGAAAGTCTGGGTCGTCGTCGAAACGACTCAGAATCTCAAGTGCAAATGCTTTGTGCTTTGGCCTGTCATCAGGTTGAAGCGCAAGCAGCAGCTGCACCTTGTAGGCACGCAGCTTCAGTCTCTTGTGCAGCACCTTGTGCACAGTGGTCGTGGGTAGATGCAACTGGGGCTCCAGATAAATACCTCTCGCACCCGTTCCACGCCTGCATCACTCGTGCTTGGTCCTTCAGAACTCGTCCTCTTCAAGACACTTCCGGTTTCCTTGAATCTCGTGTACCACTGCCTGATGGTCGGACGTTATGGTGGCGTACTTCTGTAACGTGTCCGGAACTTCCGCTGGACCTGGGTGTCAGGTTTGGTTTCTATAAACCATTCGACACACTTTGCAATCTGCTGGGGGGTGGCCATTTTTGTTACTGACTAACCTGCACAAACAGACACCAAGATAACTTCAAATGTGTGTGAACATTGTGCCGCAAACCGCACCCCTCTATCTTTCCCCGTTTCTGAAATATAAGCGATCAAAGTTGTAAAGATCATTTTGGAACATTCTGTACTCTACGGCAATATTTCATATAGTGTATATTTTTTGATTTGAAAATACCCAACTGTTTTCGAAAAATTGGGGATGCAAATCCCCACAAACAGTAAATATGACAAATTTATTGTCTTAAAGTTAACAAAAACAACTCTAAGATATTAAAATTCATATATTGTGAAATTATTTTTTAAAATAAACTTTTTAATTAATTAGAAGCTTTCAAAGATGGTATTCAGTAACCATTTTGAACAGATATTTTGAAAATTGGGAAATATCTTAAAAATATCTTAAAAAAAAAATCACCTGACTTGTGTCGTATTTGGTTGTATAAAAAATAAATAATATATAAAGAGCATTTTATGCTGCCGTTAACGTTTTTTTAGTTAAATAAAATTTTCAATTATTTTTTTAAATTATTATATTTATTTCATAGAAATGTGTAAATTTAAAACAAAAGACTAATTTTTATTGTTAATTTGAATATTTGGTTTTAATATTTCTGAAATGCACACAAATACAAAGCGTTGGTCTTTCATTGGCGTTTTCTTTTACATTTTTTACATGTGACAAAATAATACATCGTGAATAGCCTGAAAGGACTTCAGCACCGCTTCTGTTCTGAAAAGTTGGCAGTAACCAGGAATAGACTGCAACTATATATTTGTCAATGTTGTTACCGAATATTAACTACCCTGCCAGTAGTGTGCGTTCACTTTCATTGCAGTGATTAATCACCGGACGTAAGGTAGGCCCTAAACGTTTTTTTAAATTATTAACTATGAAAAAAGCACCAGGATGTAACCGTAATAAAGCCGCGAAAATTTGTTTGACCAACTGAAACACTTTGGATGTTTAAACACATCGTCAGATGCCATTAAATTTATCCACATTACTGAAATGCCAGCAGGCTGACCACTCATTACGAATTGTTGATGACTTTATGCTATACCAAGTTAATGAGTCTAACGTCGTTGCTCTTTAGGCTGTTAAGATATTCTCCGAAAAGTAAATACAACCTCTCTCTAACGTTTATTACAGGAAGAATCTCAAACTTGAAGCTAAGAGCGTTTTGATCTTAACTTGGAAAGAATTTCACCACTGTAACAGCTTAGTTAAAAACGTGGTCTTTAAACCAAACATAGCTGAAGTCAAAATGAAATAAGTGTAGAGCTGTCGTTTTGTCGAAATTGAACCATGTAAGAAACGACACACGAAATACTGTTTTCTGATTAAATCTCAAGAATGCTAACAACACTCGTGCAAGTAAAAGTCAGCTACCCAATTAGGGCCAACGTTTAAAATTTATTCACCTCGTTTAAACATTTCTAACTTGAGAAAAGTGACAAATCGTTATGAAGGCGGGTTCTTGTTTATCTTGACTTCCACATAGTCCCGTGGTTCCGGATTCCACAGTCCAGTCCAACTTTCAAGGTGGACTTGACGATCACATTATAGTCCTATCCCGGAACCGTGTTCGCAGTAACTCCTAATCGAGATTACTCAGTCCAATTAGAACAGAATCTCAAATTCCGATTGGTTCAAACTGATGGGCATGCAATGCCGTTCTCATAATATCTCAACTGCGGTGAAAGCAATTGGCTCTGTTAATTTCCGGATACAATATATATTATTGTACTTTCTTTCTGGCATATAGACCGGTCGAACTGCGAAGAGTTTCTTTGGACACGTATATATTACAGTGAACCTTACATACAAATGACTATCCCAAACCTGCCTGTCCAATACGGGCCAGATTTCAAAACATTTACGCGTACCGTCGGATGCGTGGAAATACATAAAAAAACATGTATACCATCTTAATTTCCTGGCTCTTATTTTTCAATATCTTATGACACCAAGTATAAAATAAATAAATTCTTACAATTTACTATATATATGTTTTTTAATGCACTGTTATGCGGCCCGTATGAAGCCATAATGCTCGTGAGTAAGAAACCACAGGACGAATAATTGCATTACATAACTTTGTGAGACTCCATATAGTAGTAATGGATTTGAATCAAGATCACAACGTGGGTGTCGCCTGATGACACTACACGAATAAAAAGTTTCTATAACTGGTGAGTATGTCCTCGGATATGTTTTAATACACGTTTATTCACCGTGATTCTCTGTAGTGCTTTTTTTTTCTCTCGTTGCTTATCGTTCATCACAATTCTTCTCCCCATACCTAGTTTACATTAATTTTTCCGTCCCATGAAGGGCATGTACTCAAGGTGAGAGATGACGAGGCTACAGTCCCCTCCCCAAAAGTTGAAATACAAAATATAAAAAAACTGTAAAAAAATATTTTGAAATATTAATTAAAAATTGTTCCAATAAGGTTCCCTTGAATGTGCGTTAGAAAGTAAAATATATTTCACATTAGGAAATGTTTGTTTTTCGCATTGTACAGTTTGCTCACTTCAGAAATCGGGGTTCAGTCACTCCCAAAATAAAATCCTGTGTGCGTAACTGCATGCATCGTGGTTTAATATACGTTTGTTTTAATGATCTAGGATATCACTTATCAGGGCCTCCTTTCTGATGTGGTTTTCACAACTCTCACCTCTCCTAGATTTCCCCACTGGAGCATATTAGAAATGTTTCATTTAATAAATAAAACAGGGTGGAGATATTGATTCAAGACACTAGCCTTTCTATCTAGCACATCGATTGTCAAACACATTAGCATGCATATATAAAACTCGAAGACTGTAAGAAAAATGCGAAAAAATCTTAGGAAAAATATTTTCCGTACA
The DNA here is from genome assembly GCA_029891345.1 of Dryococelus australis. NCBI lineage: Eukaryota > Metazoa > Arthropoda > Insecta > Phasmatodea > Phasmatidae > Dryococelus > Dryococelus australis. Next base: position 27,592,189 of record CM056993.1, on the reverse strand, counting down.
GGCAGGAATGCAAAAATGTTTCAGGAGAGAAAAAGTGGAAACGTTTACTTGTGGACCGGATTTACTTCGAATTCATATGACCAGTCATCATTACAAATAATTTAAGTGGTCATTCCTAATTAATATATTTCATCGACATTTCCGCTGATTGATGAGCGTGGTGATCTAAAGCTATGGGAAAAATTTATATTTAGATATGTACGGACGCATACAGTGGAAATAGACTACGAAAGTTTCTGAGGCATAGGTAGAGTTAAAATTATTTCTATATATGTATTCACTGCTAGCAAGAACGAAATATTTACCCTCGTGGTCACATTGGCTCCTCAGGATGCGTATGTGCAATATTTTACTTTTATTAGAAGTGGAAGTAAAGGATAAAACATAAGAGAATAAAAAACATCTCCAGGAAAGAAATTAATCATTTTCGGACTGGTCCCATGACTTTTTCTGTTCTCCCATAAGTATATGTCTGTGTATGTACGTATTAATTTTTTCTTGATGCACTTGTGTGCATGTCATGACACGTTGTCCATAGTAAAATACATGATTTATTTGAATATGTCACACGGTACACTTGGGAATAAATGTCTATTTCAATCTTTGAAACACTATATTTATTCACAAATTAAAATTATATCCAGGTGAACCTGTCAAAAGATACACGAATTTCTGTGCATGACACATAGATTGGATGTCTAATTAATTTTCTAAAGGGACAAATCCATGTTCAATTTTATTTTCAGTTCTCTAAATGCAAAAAAACAAAAAAATATTTTCTCACTCACGAAGCCGAAGAGTACAGATAGATAATTATGAAAACATTCCATTACAAAACCCACGTTTTTATTTTTGTTATCGAATGGTAAAATGCTACAAATAAGTAGAGTCTGTGCGCGGTTCACACTTTTTGAAACAAACATTTGAAAAATCACACCCTCTAGGTCGTGTATGGTTGTTTCCTAAATATGTCACGTATTACAAACGTTTTATACTTCTGTTAACCTTATTTTGGGTTAAAATTAACTTTTACTTACATTCTCTCTGCAAATTATATTATTTAATTTATAGTTAATGTGAACAAACACAAGGAGAAAGTAGGTATGCTGGTCGTGCCTAGTAAGACATAGTTCTTACACAAAATATTATTACACTGAGTGCGCGGGAATTCGGTCCGTTGTCCCTTTGGTGCAATTTTATGGAAGTAGTTAAGCTTGGCTTTCATGAGGCGGAGGAATATCGTGGAAGTAGAACTTAAGCAGGGTTTCAAAAACAGTTGGAAGTAACCGCGAATGGAATACAAATACTTTGTTGCCGAGTCTGTATGCCGTTTACGTGCAGGACGATATCGCTAGCGTCTTGTCACCATGCGTTTATGAAAAGTTGTGCACAGCATTGCAACACATATTCGGCAGGAAAGGCAGCAGTGTTCACTATGTTATGGGCTATTCACGGTAAAGTGAGCACTTTTTGAAACCCTCTCATTTCGAATAATAGTATATAAATATCATTTATTGTAGCCTTAGACGTTAACTTTCGTATCCGATGAAATATACGCAACATGTTTATTACACTTACGGAAATATAAAAAAAAAATTGCGATAGGAAAAAAGTAACTAGGGCCTCAAAAGTGCTCACTTTAGCGTGAACAGCCTATACGTTTTTATTTACTGTATTTAGTGTCAAGTAGGATAAACATATTCGTCCGACTAATAGTTCAGTAAGCAAATTTATACCGTATTAAAGTAAAAGAAAATGGGCTAATCATTAAATCAGAGCATTTTTTCCCCAAAAAAATCGTTCAGTAAGTGATCATCAATAAGTAGTCAGTATCAAATAGTTTCTTGTTACTTTAGCAAACCTCAAATTCATTCTGTAGATATACGCTGTTATACTTTTTCAATACTGCTAACCAAATGTTGCACTATAATGTTAATACAAAACAATTACTCCATTAATTCAAGAAGAAAAAAGTTTTTTTTTTTGCGTGAAATACTTCAGAAATCCAAATAAATGTTAACGATTTTCAAGATTTGAACAATAATGCGATAACTTTCTAAGTAATTGCCAGCATCTGAAACCTCAACTTATAAACTCTGGGAAGTTAATTTTATCTCAAATTTGTCGTATGGACGAAACAATTCTTGTTGGGTCCAATAGGCTGAGATGCGATTTGGCATTTAAAATTTCGTATACAAATTAGGCTTTACAGATTCAATTCTTAAAAAAAAAAAAAAAAACTATCTGAATGCATCTTTTTCGTTTAGATCTAAAAGGTTATGTAAAATGTACATTTAATCTAAACTATACGAATAATTTGGAATAATAAACGTACGTATAAAGGAAGCAATGCAGACTTGGCATTTTTTTTGTATACATAATCTCACGAGCCGTAAACATTACTTTTTAACTGCAACATTTTTTTTTTTTTCAAGAATACCAATTCTGTAGGACTCAAACTGTGTGAATAACACGTGATTTATTTCGGTAACAATGAGTATGATAAACTGAACGCCAAGTTATTAGGTCTGAACTGTTTTATTCGCCATGCCTGTAATATTTGTTATCTTCAATCTAGCAAGGCTATACTCACTAGAAACCTTGAACTGGCTTCGCAGCCCACGAAAACAAAGCAAAGGGCAGGATAGTTAAAATTATGGACTCAGCGGAGTTACACAGATGACGCCAGACTTGACGAAAATCTTACGAGATCTGCTAGTATCGTTGTTTTTCCCGGAATGTCGAGAGACATCATTGATAAAAGTATCCCTTAACCTTTGAAAAAGCATCAGCGATATTGCCAAGGGAGTGATTGAAGAGATTGGGGTGGCCCTTGAATATTGAGGTCTTGAGAGCCGATGAGGGTGGGGAGAGGTATGGAGCGGCGCCGGAATGAAGGGACGGGGAATAAGTGGAGATCCCCGAGAAAGCCCGACCGGCACGATTCCCACATACGAGAATCTTGGGGGGGGGGGGGGGGGGACCCCCGCCGAGAGTCGAACCCTGTTCGCCTTGGTGGGGTGAGTGTAGTCTAACCACTACACCACCGCAGCCCCGAAGGGGGTTAGAGTTGAGAATTGAAATATGCCCTTACCTCGAATATTAGGCGTCTCAATTCTCAGAGGATCAGAGATTGAAAACTAGCAGTAATGAGTTCGAACACTCGTACTTTTAAAATATACTTTAATTAATTTCAGAATAGCTCGTATGGATTCTATACTTATAGAATTTAACGAAAACAGTAATGTTAACAAACTATTAAGTGTTCTCCTATTTGCTGTACAAAAATACAGTCTACTGAAACAGTGCGAACACACCACATTATTTTGGTCTCATTTTATGGACTTTCTTCGAGTTCCTACTATTGTTTCCGGGCGCGGGCGAAAGAAGAGAAGTCTTGTTGTTTACATGACCTTGGTAATATACTAATACCATTTCACAGCTATTTTGTCTAGGGTCTGAAACAAAAACTCTGAAAATATTTGTAACTGAACTGCTTGGACCATTCACTATTTTCTTTATATTCAGTGCTGATACTGAGAGGTGTATTTGGCAGAACTGAAAATACTCTACTTTTGGCACATCATTTACCAGAGAGACATAACTTCCTAAGAGAACAAATACATTACTGTTTTCCACCTTTGTTTTTACTGCCATCGTATCGCGTTTCACTGGATATCACACTCTGTTGAGCAAGTCTTTGAAACAGAATAACCTTGCTCTAGTAATTTTGCTTTCTGGGAAACACACCAAGCCAATTTGTCGAATTTTAGTTACTATGGATTATAGTCTATTATGCGTGTTTAGCGGCGATGAGTATAAAAGTGAAGATGAAATGCTTATTCATGTAATCGCGTATGAACACGTTTATTTGTATTTGTTTTAGAGAAGAAATTTTGATAAACAACTTCTACGAAGTATATCTTAAAATAGACTTGGATAATATTCTTCAGCCTCCCTGTTTTTTTTTGTACACGCTACATTGTAAGCAATTATTCGGAAATTTACCATACCAACGTATACGCTTAGCGAGAAAGCAGGAATGGTAATATGTACCCCTATAAATTCATCGTAGCCTTCCTACATTTGCTCAGGCGACAGTCAAAAGCATAAGGAAGTTCCCAACTTTGTATAGTAGCGATGCTAAACATTCCTATATCTGCAGCTTGATGTGTGGTATTATTGTCATACAGTGGATAGGTTAAAAACTTCCCTTAGAGTTTAGGAAGTTTACCAGAAATTTTTTTTTTCATGGTACGCTTTATTTTATTCGCGTGATCAAAAATTTCAATATATTATTTTGGCGTGAAATGAAAAAAAAAAAAAAAATACACATTACTTAAGTTTTGTTTTACAAAATTAATACCATGTGCAATATTATCAAGTGGAAAAATTGAGCAAAAATATGAAAAAAAAACGCCCCTGTAAAAAGCTAGGTTGTGTTGTTCTTCGATTGTCGTAATAGCTAACGCGTAACACTAGTCTAGCGAGGAGGTGAACACAGCAGTGAATTACGAACAGCAACGGAGTGACTCGAAATTCGAGAACCGAGTAAGTAAACAAGGCCACTATGATCTCAAGTCCCATTGTGTTTCTTTGGCTGACCTATCAGAAATAGTTGTTGGTTTGCAGATACTTTTCCATTACGGGAAACGTGCAACATGCAGGACCGGCCGGAGGTGATGAAAGGCAGCCTTGGCGAGAGCTATGTTTACCAAATAATTCGTAGTGACCATAGGAGCCTGTTTTCTTTTTCTTTTTTTTTTTCGTTGCGAAATGAAAGCACGCGGTGGGGTCCACAAGATACGCCGGAGGCTCGCGTGTGTTGTGTGTTATTACTCGCGAAACAATACAGTGCGTTAAAATACCTACTCTCCAGATCGCTTTGCTCCTTTTCTTACTGGGATTGTATATATAGCACCACGAAAATCCTTTGCTGGCAGTGCCGTGTCGCTATTCACGTTAAAGGAAATACACAATCTTGAATTTATTATTTCTTTCTGACAGTTTCACTTGAATAAAAAAATTGACAGTCGCATTCAATATATTTTCAAGACTTCGGTGTTAAAAATATTTAATTAAATATCCTGCAAACTACATAAAAAACAACAAGCAAAAATTTATTGAGTGTGATAAATTTCTTTCGGTTTTTCGTGGCACCGCCAAGTTCTAATTGAAAATATTCGAAAGAATTGCGTTAGAGTAAGCTGTGACATCCGTGCTATGTGTTTTGGTGATAAATATGAAAATCAATGATAGCAGGTACCAACCACAGACCAAAGATGAGGTAGACCGATCTCGCTGACTGCGCATAACCTGTGTCAGTGTCTCAACATTGAACATATTTTCTGCCAACCTGACTAACAAAAAACGACGTGGATTGGATTTGAGGTTAGAATACTGTTTGGCAAACAAATGCTTTGAGATGTCTGCATTGCTCCTCTAACCGATTTGTAATGAAGTTTGATTAAACTTAAATTGGTAAGAGTATTTTATTAATAACAATAATTCTTTCATTTAAAAATTAAGATATTAACGAATACGTTTACAACTTTTGACCACGTAACTTTGATAGTTGTGTTACTTTGGGGTAGGTCAATGTTTGGGACATGCGTAGAAGACGAATAAGCGGTCTACCTCATCTTTAATGTGTGGTACCAACAGGCAGCGACTTCCTTTGTAGAGTCAGAATTGACGTGTAACTTAAACCAAAATTCACCCTCGTTGGAACTGAAACTAAACTTACATTGCATTCACTGGCATTAAACTTACATTGCATTCACTGGCATTAAACTTACACTGCATTCACTGGCATTAACTGGAATGATGATGAAGCACTGAACGTGTCAATCTCATCTCTCTGCCAGACGAATTGAATCACAACCCATTGCTTATGAATTTGAAAATTAATATTTTCTGAAGCGTAATATCAAGTGGAAATACAATTATTATACTTACAAAATTGTTAAACCGGATAGTTACTAACACTGCTGCCGTAAAGGTAGGTACACATGAGGGTTTAAAGGTTGTTTAATTCTCTAAAAGGTTATTCTATGTTCGTAACATACCGTGGAAATACATTTAAGAACATCCTGTAGGAATACACATATCTGCCCAAACGTTGGTACACAAAAGAAAAGAGGTGGTATGTGGGACTGATCAATACATCGAGTCCTTGGGATGTCCAGAATATTAAATGCAACATACACAGCTAACACCTCAATAAGGAGTGTTACCAACCCTAGCGGCCACGCATGGAGCAATTCTGGCACGTGACCTGTCACACAAATTCTGAATGCCTCTACGGGTTACAGTATCCCACGCCAGTTATGTCAGACATACCGTTTTCATGGAACTTTTACCATAATCATTCCTTGTGTACCATGCATCATGACGAGGTCGTCATGGTACGCAAATGTACCATAATCCGATTACAATAAAAATACGCAGCTTATGACTCAAAAGTGCATATGGTGAGCAGTTTGTAGCCTACTTGGTTTAAGCCGAATGCCGAATAACTACGATTCAATTGCGAATTAGAGGTTGAACTATTGGAGATTTCAGGAATGAAAATCTAGATCGAACTGTATAAAAATTTTGCGGGCTTCTGGTGATATTCCATTGTTGCCTTTTAGTTTGTGAGTTCGTCGTTTATAATTGCCAGTCAAAACTGTGTTGTTGTTCTATATTCTTAGCGGGCAATTCGGCTCATTCCATTACTATGCACGCAAGGGTGCTTATCATATTTCATAAAGGTGAAATGATTATTTTATGATTTACAAACCAGGTAACGTGTCAATTATCTTCTTATTTTAAATATTGTATTTGTATTGGGTTTTGGTAGTGTAACATTCAAACAACTGTTGTGTAATGAAAGTAAAACAAACATAAATTGTGATTTATAGAATTTGCTATGAAACGCACCATAATTTTGTGCCAGTGTACCACTATTTTTGATGCCCCGTACCATGAGAGAGCACCGATGCTCTAACATCCCTGTCCCACGCTCGTTGTACTTCTTGGCGTAGCTGGACGATGGTCGTTGCCTGGGCTGAAATGCATGTCTGGCGCCGTCTCATCATATCCCTCCCATATATGCTCGATCGGGTTGAGGTCTGTAGATATAGCGAACCATGGTAGCACGCGTACACCATGTGGAGCACGCTGTGTTGTCCTAGCGGCATGGGACGCACGTCATCTTGTTGGAAGGGTGCTTCCCGCAGTGCGTCCAGATATTATTGGATGACAGGATTCACAACGTCACAGATCTACGACGCACTCCTCGCGCTCCCATGAACGACCACCAGAGGCGATCCAGGCGTGTAGCTTACGGCTCACCATTCCGTAGTTCCAGGCGTGGGTCTGCTGTGGCGAATGCGATCGCACGATTGATTGTTCCGATCGCTCACACGTCTGCGAACACTGACACGGCCATCACTTTGTCCAAGGTAGAAATGTCTCTTATTATTGAAAACTGCTACTCTCCGACACACTCTCTTCCGACACCACCAGAGACGTCCACGACGATGAGCAGACGCCAGAGGCAAATGTGCCGGAGGAACATGAGAACGTGAACGTACCTCCAACAATCGATTGTTTATTGTTCGTGCAGATGCATTATGGGCCCCATTGTACGCGCGGTTGCTGTTTTGTTAGTCGGGACAGTCCAAATGATCCTTCTGTCCACGCGCTTATAAGTTCCGCGAGGTGACACTGGTGGTGCTAGGCAGCTATGGGAATCCTCTGTCAGCCATTTTGTCCACCACCCATCGCATCGATCACTCGCACGTCACGCCACAAGTGAGTTGGTAATTCCGCGGATAGTCCAGACACCCTCTCGGGAGTCCCCACTAGTGTATACAGCGTGTATAGGAAGCATGTGTACAAACTCGGACACGTGATTAGTGACTGGAAAAAACGAAGATTGATATAGGACACCCATGGTCCATCTCAAATAATAAGGGTTGTAGAAATCACTAAAGCCAAGAGCGGCAAGCATATCACGTGTGATATTAAGCAAAGTACTTGCGTTAGAGGGATGCAAATTGATATATGAATTAATTAAACCAATATCTTGGATAAAAGAAATTTATGGTCCGTCGCACACACCCCCATCATGTGAATAACATGGGCTGGAACCTTTTGATTGCATGCAACATTTACACCGTGATGTTAAAGTGATTACGAATACCATTGTATGAAGCAGGATGTCTTAATTAGCAAATAAAACCCTCTCGTTGCAACTCTCTAGGACCCACCGTTTCCGGTTAAATCGCAAACGAAGGGTACAGTGGTAGCAATATCATGGCCTAGTGAGTAAGCAACCCTTCCTGCACCCGGAGGAATTCAGCTGGGATTCCCCGCTGAATGCGTGAAGGGATTTTGGCGGCTCGTAACAGGGAGGTCTTGGAAAGCCGGCGAGGGTGATTGACGTGTGTATGGAGCAGTGCCGGAATGAATTACACGGAAACGGTGGGTCCTAGCGAGTTGTAACTATGGAATTGTAGACACGCACACTGTGATACACACGCAATGGATAACAATATCCATCTGCACGGGTGTTGTCAGACGACCTGCGATAAGACACTTGGGTCTGATAGCTACAGACTGGTGCAGGTGAAAGGTGCTCTTCGATTTACGATCAGAGCGCCCTTTACACAAGAAATATTTGGACTGTAAAACCCTTTTGGTGAGGACGATGTTCTTCGGTGCATTTCCATTTGTGTATTCCGTATATTTGTGATATATATAATATATATATATATATATATATATATATAATAGCCTGATAACAGATTAAAAGAGGCAATATATTAATTAAAAACTCATTCAAATTATAACAATTTTAAATTTATTTCTCGTGCTTAACTAAAGTGTAAATAGTACACATTTTTCGTTACAGCTCAAAAAAGTTGTAGAAGCTCACCTGAAAAAAACAAAGAGAAATTTCTTCACAATTTATTTAGTGGTTTGCCTATATGTTCTTAAAGTCTTACAATAATTTCCAGATTTAAAATAGCAATCGAGCCACGTGTTGGATTTAATAGAAAATACTTCATGGATTTCCTATTTCCGAAGGAAACATTTAAGTCGTGATGGAAAACTGTGTTTGGATAATTATTTTTTAAAATCTTGTTCGGCAAACATTCTACAGTCAACCCATTCACGCTCAGGGCATACAGCCGTGTATAATCCATTCACGGTTACTTTACACTTTTCTGAAGCCCTGCTAAAGTTATAATTCCAGGATATCCCTCCGCCTCGTGCAAACTTAAGCTTTAAGAAGTCTAGAAAATCGCACCAAAAGACAGTGTACCGAATTCGTGCGCACTCAGTAGTAATGATTTTTTGCATTAGAACTATTTATCACTAGGCGCTACCACACACGTTTTCTCTCCGAGTTTCTTCATATATAATTTAAATTAATTATTATAATTTATAAATAAAAGACCGGAAAACTTCAATTTAACGAAAAACAAGACACTTTCATGTTAACAGAGGTATAAAAAGTGTGTGATAGATGGCATATTTTGAAAATTTCTAAACACGTCAAACATGGGGTGATTTTTCAAAGGTTTGATTCAAAAAAGTGTGGAAAAACCGGGAATAGACTACATATGTTGCGCAGAAAATTCCATTTAGCATGTAGTGTACACTGCGTGGCCCATTGCCCAACGATCTTCCCCACGGGCAACTAAATCGTTTACCAAGTTACAGTTTGATCATATCACTATTACAAAACAAAATGCTTAAAGGCAATTTGCCGTGGTAACAAAACAAGCGTGTGTCAGCTTAAGAACAGTATCATAAAAATGTATCATGTTCGAAACACCTGGAATCATAAAGTGGCTCTGAAAGCGCTCACACTTCAGTAACGGGTACGTACATAATTTCAAGCGTTGCCGAGAACAATTTTTCGTGCTTGGGATCTATACGGGAAGCAGTACAGAGCTCTCTCACGTATCTGGACCAATAAATATGCACTCGTGTTTAGAGCTATCGGCAAAAGATGTTTATGAGATTGCGGAATGTGGACACAACAATGAGTAACGCCCCCAAACACGTCAAATACTTTCCTCGATGGACTCTGTTTATTGATATGTACGGTACAGGCCATTAGATTCAGTTCTCGTGCAACGTCCCATCCATACATAATATATAACGAAGTCGCCCCGCCGCGTGTCTCTGTGTATTCGGCTAAGGCTTCTAAACTACTTGATGGATTTTTATGCGGTTTTCACAGTAATTTAGAGAGTTTCTCGAGGCTGGTTTAAGTATATATCACAATAATATTTAATGTAAGGATAGTTGATAAATGTCTACGTTTTCTAATAAAGTCGGAAAAAGCTGCTTTTCGGGCACTTACATGGCTTACGCTGACTAAACTATAAGAGATACACCAAATTAATGTACTAAAGAATTGTAGATATTAAAAGGGTCTACAAAAAAGTCCCTGACAGCATAAGTTTTTTTTAAGGAAGTCCCACAGTAACCATTTTTGTGTTTTGAATGTCACTTACGAAGAATTTTTGAACAACACAGTATTAATCCTATGTTAGTTACCTTAAGCCTTTAGTGGGTATACTTGCTGTGAACATACACAACACCACATTTGTAAATCGCACCCGAGCGAGGCCCGGGCCGGTCGCTAGTATATTATACGCACAGGACAAGGTGAATGAAAATTTAAATTATTTTTCGCGTTCGCGGTTAGAAATTGCGATCAGTTTTTGTGATTGATATACTAGAATCGTCGAATTATGATTGCTATAAAGATACGAAACTGTACAGTATTCTGAGAACTTAGGAAAAAAAAAATGGAATCTTTAATATCCTTAAAGCGACGTGCTCGCCGGCAGCTGTCGCGAAGCAAATAGACAGCTGCAGTGATGCCACACGCGTAAAAATTCAAATAATCTTTATTGGGCATCTCGTTAAACTTGAAGTCTTGCCTTCTGAAACTATGATAGTTGTGTGTTGGACAGCAAAACCATCATTACTTTACATTCGCGTGAAACAAGTTTCAACATATAGAAGCAATTTGTAGTGTAAATTAGGGCTACATCAAATAAACGTTCAGATTATTAGTTACGGCATAGCTATACGTCTGAATTAAAATTTTCCCTTTCAATCAAACAAACAGGAAAAATGAAAATCATATCTTAGGCATAGATTAAATATAAACCTGACAAAAATCTTTCAGCATAAATTCTGGGTTAACTAAATATAATATTTATTTTCACTAAAATTTTATTTATTCCTATTTATGAGTTAGTTTCTGGTTTCTTTTTCAAGTAGTGAATCTGTGATTTCGAAGTCTATTAGACCCGCGGAAGTAGTATGGGATATCTTTTCCTGTAGTTCCCGTTAAATTTTATAGTATGTGTTGCATACAATTTGATCAGAGTTTCGCACAGTAGTTAAGTAATGAATTCTCTGATGTAACTCCATTGAAACGACGGTCCTGTAGTTGTGTGCCATAATAAAAGAATGTTATACTCCGTACACTGATACTAAATAAAAGTAGTTTTCAATGGAGAGTACTGCACTCACAACTTTTACTGAAAACACATTTCGTTGTTATCTTTGTGAAGGACGGAGAAATCAGCGATAATGGTCCGCCAGGAAAATTTAAATACTAGTTATTATTTATATGTACTTGGCATTAAACTCTAGTGAGTGAGTGAAGAGAATTGGGCGGCTCTTAACAGCGAGGTCTTGAGAGCCGATGAGGGTTATTGAGGTGGGTATGTAGCAACGCCGGAATGAAGGGATGCGGGAAACGGGGGATCTTCAAGAAAACCCGCCGACCAGCTGCATCGTCCAGCACGATTCTCGCTTGCGAAAATCCGGGAGCGACCCGGCCGGAGACTGAACTCGGCTCGCCCTGGTGGGAGGCCAGCAGGCTAACCGCTCAATCACCGCTGTCCCCGTTAAACTCTAGAAAGTGTTATGAAATCGAATCGGCAAGACGTTTAGTTGATTCCAATCAGAGCAGAAAAAGATGGGAATCGCTTTTATATCGTTGTTCAGGCCACTGGCGCGTGTTAAGAATGATGAGAGTTCGAAATAATTTTATATTCAAATTATATGATCACTTACGTGTAAAATAACCTCCTAGAGACCAGACAGTGCATAGGGAAGTCTGAATATAAGTTTCACGTTTGCTTATAGGTAGGGACACCCGGATTTCACGAAAATATTCCCACGCATGCTAGATTTCAATAACCTACGGACGTACGACCACTGTTCTTTAGCTTATTGGCAACGTGTCTTTGTGTGGAGACATTTACCTACCTGATTGGCCAATCATAATTACGTCACTTCAATACTGCACGTCTGTGATTCGCGCGCATACACCTATGACTCGTAACATGAAAACCATCCAATCACGGAAGCGCATCTGAGCTAAGTGCTATGAAATACAGCTGTCCGTGAAATATTTTAGCACAATTCGGTTGTCGCTACTTATAGGACATTAGTGTAGACTTCAGAAGTTCACGTACACTATTGCACCGTTCATTACAGAACACGTGTTTTGTGTCACATTAAAACAATACAAAAAATCCAGTGAAAATGAAAAACACTACTTAATAGATTGAACTATTTTTGCATAACAGTAATTATAACCACAAGCGAAAAATAAGTCCGTTTTTTGAGACGAAATCGTATAATTGTTGTTTTAACCAATTAAAAAATACATTTTAAAATTATGTTTCATGTAGTTCAAACATAAATAACACTTAGCTATTTCATAAATGTCAACAAAATACAATTTCGAATATACGCTTTCAACTCTAAAGTGGACAAAAAAATTGGATATTCTCTGTGGCGTAATACAAAATAATACACTTAAAAATTTATAAAATAAGCATTACACCACTTGATACGTATTAATGAATGTAATATTAAATACTTAATTAATTTTAACCATGGAATTACAGCATGCGACAATGGTCTTAACTCGCCTGCCCTCAAAGGTCACAAACTCATCTCCAGGAAATGATACTTAGCGGTAATATTAGTTTACTGCGGTGTTACCCTAATTGCAAAACTGATTTACAATCAGGTTGGACACAGTTATGACTCACGTTACATGTTTTATATTACTATCCTGAAGAGCAGTATTTCATAACGTACGTATACCAAGAGAATGTAATTTAAATCGGTGTAAAATGTGTCAACCACGTTATGATGAACGCGTAATGTGTCTTACCATGCCACTGAAAACATTTCACTACAGCTGATTTATCGCCTACCTGCCTCTAGTACTATCCAGGAAGAGGACGAGACGGGAAGCATTAATCAACAAAACCTTTCAAAACAGAGTGATTTGATAGTATCATTGCTGGCCATAATGTGTGGGTGTACACACACATGTCGTAACAGCCACTTTGTGTTTTGTCCATTTTAATTTTTGGCCACGCCTTCTCTCTTTCATTGAGCCTTTCCAATTTACATACATATTACAATTTGGTTTAGTTTTAAAACAATTATTCAGAGTATATTCGCAATATCACTCGTTCAGAGACTAGACTCCCACTCTGGCGTCCAAACCCAAGTCCAACATCTGCTCGGGGTCCTCGGTGGCTGAGCAGTTAGCCTGTTCGCCTCCCACCAAGGCGATCCGGGTTCAATCCCCGGCCGGGTCACTTCGGATTTTCGCATGAGGGAACCGTGCCGGACGATGCCGTTGGTCGGCGGGTTTTCTCGGGGATCTCCTGTTTCCCCCCACCCTCTCATTCCGGCGCTGCTCCATAATCACCTCAATCACCCTCATCGGCTCTCAAGACCTCGATGTTAAGAGCCGTCCAAATATCTTCACTCAGTCGCCCACATCTGCTCGTTCAGAAAATAATTTCAACTCTGGGCGACTAAAAACTAAGCCCCACCTTCACTCGTGTTAGTCTGATCGTTTGTTTCTTTATGTTTTCTTAGGGATATTTTCGGCAATGGGCGCAGTCCATTGAAATGCCGGCATACGAAGTGCGCGCAGCAAGTTCCGCGGAGCCGGCGGGCAATCGCTCGGGAAGGTCACACCTACGACGATGGCGAGGTATTACCGTCGCTCATCTTTATTCACGAAGCCCGCCTGAATCGCTCTCGCTAATGGTTTCCCCTGGCGACGGAATAAGGAAGAGATGGGATTAGCGTGGCGGGGAGGTCACGTGCCAGCGTGTGTTCGCTCGGCTGTTTCTTGCGGAGGCGGGACCGCCATTCAGTGTTAATGAAGAGGATCTGCGAGGGTCGGCCGCGCGGCCCCGGACAATGAGTCGCGGCACCTGGCATGTGCGTGGGCTCGCGGCCCACTGGTTTCTTGAAGGGTGTTGGGTACGTACCTGCGCGTCCAAGGTCTCAAGAAGCGAGGGAGCGATACGGGCGACACTAACACGCACGCCTAGTGCCTCGTCGCTCCTACGCGCAGTGTTTCCGTCGTAACGCTGTACTGTGCAAGTTATATCTGTAACAGCAGGGTTTTATTACACGCGATGAAAGACCACATATTAAACTACGCCCGTATCTTTGTACTTCTCTCGTGCCACTTAAGAAAACTGCATTGGCAAGCTTAAAAATTCGATATTTGACTACTTTCACGAATTTTTTTTCGCCAAGAATACGCTAAATATGACAAAAGTAAAACAATAGGGATATAGACAATAATTTTGTTTTTATCCTTTCTGTTAAGCAGTCGTATTTCGATGACTTTTATTTACCGAGATACGCGTTTGCGCGCAAAAGGACGATTTCACAGTAAATTTTCCCGCACATAATCCCCTTAACAACGACTTCGTGGGCCCACGGATTCTCGCGACGCGGCCTTGGGGCTAGGCTGATTCTCACGTGTAGTGGGGCCGCGGTGGCTTAGTGGTTAGACTACGCGCCTCCCACCTGGGCGAAACCGGGCTCGATTCCCGTCGGGGTTGCTCCACGGATTTTCGCATGCGGGAATCGTGGCGGACGAGGCCACTGGCCGGCTGGTTGGTTTTCTCGGCTATTTCCCGTTTCCTCCCGCCCATCCATCTCGACGCTGCTCCATTCTCACCTCAGCCCCTCTCATCGGCTCTGAAGACCTCGGTGTTAAGGGCCGTTCTTCACTTCACTGACAACTATTATGAAGCACCGGAAGTTCAAGTCTAGAAGATTACACAAACAGGACAACGCGCCGCGTTTGTGCGAACTCAGTTGACAAATATTTCGCATGAGAACTATTTCTTACTAAAAGGTACCGACACACCTATTTATCTCTCTTTTTACAATCTTTTCTCGATTTAATCAAATCTTTTAAAAATCACCCCATTAATGACGTATTCCGTTGTATCCGAAATAGTTCATGTAGAATCTGCACAAGCGTTCCTTACTTGCGAGAGCATAAAAGTATCTTATTTTTTATTAAATTTAACTAGTAAATATACTGTAAATATTATTTTCATTTTTCATTTGCAATTAATAAGAAATAAAGCAGGGAGAAAATATGTGCGGCGACAATGCCTAGTAAGGCATAGTTCTCAACTAAATAAACTATTATTATACCGAGTGAACACGAATGCGGAAAGTTTTGCCTTTGGTGTTATTTTTTAGACTTAGTTAAGCTTTGCTTGCATGAGAGGAGAAATATCCTGGAATATGACATTTAGCAGGGCTCCAGAAAAGTCGGATATAACCGCGCATGAACTATAGTAATATTAACTATATATTATATTTTACTATTTATATATTAAATACAAGTAAATGTCCAGTCTAACCAAAAATAAGACAATTTTACGTTAACAGAATAATAAAACGCTTGCGAATACAGACCCATTTAGTGAACAAGAAAACATGTCATGTATGGGGTCATTTTTTAAAGGTGTGTTTCAAATAGCGTACACTGAGTGAAAATCGAACAAAATATTTGTTTGTATTGGGCCACATTTATATTTAGTTGCCTTAACAAAATATATTGCTGAGCAAACAAAATTTGAAAAGCAACAAAATTAATTTTGTTTATCTAACAAAATATATGTTTTAGATAAATAACATATATGTTGGGCCGAAAAAAAAAGATTAGACTCTCAAAGAAATATTTTGTTGAATCAGCTATTTATATTATTTTTGGTCACTCGTGCGATTGCTTTCGTTCGAAAATACCACTCGAGAGTTTATTTACATTTCGTGACAAAAAAGATAGTAACCGTGTTTGTTAGTGCATATATTGATGCTTAAAATTCGTATAAACACATTAATAAAACAATTCCAAAGGAAACTGAAAAGTAAAGCAGTGAAACTTGAAATATTTTTGTTTGCAAGCGTTGCACTGTATTTGCAGTATATCTGTTTAAAAGCATTTTGACTTCGTCAGTTGTCACATTAACTGAGATTACTAAGGCGTAGAGTATGGTTGCAGGTAACGTAGGTTCGAAACACGGTCGGACTTATTATTTTTATAACAGCCCAAACTGTTTCATGTACGTGGAGCCAAACAAATCGTTAGTTCAACCAACAAAATCTCCAACTGGTTGACGGAGGGGTGGGGGGAGGGGGGGGGGATCAAATAAAACAAGAACATATTTCGGTTTCAGTAACACAACATTTCATTGCCGCTATATAAACAAATCATTTGGTTGCACCAAACAGATCTTGTTTGATTCAACAGAACCTTTTCCGCGGCGTACAGATACGGACTGATGTGTGTCCCAAGAAGGAATTTTCTTTGTCTTGGCAGCACCGAGATTCTTACGTGGATCCAGTATTTGCAAAAGACGTCGCATCCCCCTGGCGGAGGGGCAACACCTGCTTTCCTCCGCAGGTTTCCCTGAATACAGCCTCTCTCATAGTACCTCTGTGTCTCCCACGTCGAACGTTGATCCCATCGGTCATGTACCATACCTCGTCGTCTATACTGCAGAGCGAAGTAGCGCCGTGGTCACGTCGTCTATACTACAGAGCGAGGTGGCGCCGTGGTAACGTCGTCTATACTACAGAGCGAGGTGGTGCCGTGGTAACGTCGTGTATGCTACAGAGCGAGGTGGCGCCATGGTTACGTCGTCTATACTACTGAGCGTGGTGGCGCCATGGTTACGTCGTGTATGCTACAGAGCGAGGTGGCGCCGTGTTAACGTCGTCTATACTACAGAGCGAGGTGGTGCCGTGGTAACGTCGTCTATACTACAGAGCGAGGTGGTGCCGGGGTAACGTCGTGTATACTACAGAGGGAGGTGGTGCCGTGGTAACGTCGTCTATACTACAGAGCGAGGTGGCGCCGTGGTAACGTCGTTTATACTACAGAGCGAGGTGGCGCCGTGGTAACGTCGTGTATGCTACAGAGCGAGGTGGTGCCGAGGTAACGTCGGTTCTATACTAATGAGCGAGGTGGTGCCGTTGTAACATCGTGTATACTACAGAGGGAGGTGGTGCCTGGTAACGTCGTGTATACTACAAAGCGAGGTGGTGCCGTGGTAACGACGTCTATACTACAGAGAGAGGTGGCGCCGTGGTCACGTCGTCTATACTAAAGAGCCAGTGGCGCCATGGTAACGTAGTGTATACTACAGAGCGAGGTGGGGCCGTGGGTACGTCGTGTATACTACAGAGCGAGGTGGTGCCTTGGTAACGTCGTGTATAATACAGAGCGAGGTGGTGCCGTGGTAACGTCGTGTATACTACAGAGCGAGGTGGTGCCATGGTAACGTCGTCTATACTACAGAGAGAGGTCGCGGCGTGGTAACGTCGTCTATACTGCAGACCGAGGTGGCGCCGTGGTCACGTCGTCTATACTACAGAGCGAGGTGGCGCCATGGTCACGTCGTCTATACTACAGAGCAAGGATGCGCCGTTGTAATGTCGTCTATACTACAGAGCGAGTTGGCACCGTGGTAACGTCGTGTATGCTACAGAGCGATGTGGCGCTGTGTTAACGTCGTCTATACTAATGAGCGAGGTGGCGCCATGGTTACGTCGTCTATACTACAGAGCGAGGTGGAGCCGTGGTAACGTTGTGTATACTATAGAGGGAGGTGGCGCTGTGTTAACGTCGTGTATACTACAGAGCGAGGTGGTGCCTTGGTAACGTCGTGTATGATACAGAGCTAGGTGGCGCCATGGTTACGTCGTCTATATTACAGAGCGAGGTGGCGCTCAGGTTACGTCTTGTATACTACAGATCGAGGTTGCACCGCGGTAACGTCGTCTATACTACAGAGCGAGGTGGTGCCGTGGTAACGTCGTGTATACTACAGAGCGAGGCGGTGCCGTGGTAACGTCGTGTATGCTACAGAGCGAGGTGGCACCGTTGTATTGTCGTATATACTACAGAGCGAGGTGGTGCCGTGGTATTGTCGTCTATACTACAGAGCGAAGTGGCGCCGTGGTTACGTCGTGTATACTGCAGAGCGAGGTGGCGCTGTGGTAACGTCGTCTATACTACTGAGCGAGGTGGCGCTCTGGTATCGTCGTCTATTCTACAGAGCGAGGTGGCGCCGTGGTCACGTCGTCTATACTACAGAGCGAGGTGGCGCCGTGGTCACGTCGTCTATACTACAGAGCGAGGATGCACCGTGGTAACGTCGTCTATACTACTGAGCGAGGTGGCTCCGTGGTAACGTCGTCTATACTACTGAGCGAGGTGGCGCCGTGGTAACGTCGTCTATACTACTGAGCGAGGTGGCGCCGTGGTAACGTCGTCTGTACTACAGAGCGAGGTGGTGCCGTGGTCACGTCGTCTATACTACTGAGCTAGGTGGCGCCGTGGTCACGTCGTCTATACTACTGAGTGAGGTGGCGCCGTGGTAACGTCGCCTATACTACTGAGCGAGTTGGCGCCGTGGTAACGTCGTCTATACTACAGAGCGATGTGGCGCCGTGGTTACATCGTCTATACTGCAGAGCGAGTTGGCGCCGTGGTCACGCCGTCTATACTACTGAGCGAGGTGGCGCCGTGGTAACGTCGTCTATACTACTGAGCGAGGTGGCGCCGTGGTCAGGTCGTCTATACTACTGAGCGAGGTGGCGCCGTGGTAACGTCGTCTATACTACAGAGCGAGGGTGGCGCCATGGTTACGTCGTCTATACTACAGAGCAGAGGTGGCACCGTTGTTACGTCGCCTATACTACAGAGCGAGGTGTTGCCGTTGTATCGTCGTCTATACTACTGAGCGAGGTGGCGCCGTGGTAACGTCGTGTATTCTACAGAGCGAGGTCGAGCCGTGGTATTGTCGTCTATACTACAGAGCGAAGTGGCACTGTGTTAACATCGTCTATACTACTGAGCGAGGTGGCGCTGTGGTATCGTCGTCTATACTACAGAGCGAGGTGGCGCCGTGGTAACGTCGTCTATACTACAGAGTGAGGTGGCACCCTTGTTACGTCGCCTATACTACAGAGCGAGGTGGCGCTGTGGTATCGTCGTCTATACTGCAGAGCGAGGTGGCGCCGTGGTATCTTCGTCTATACTACAGAGCGATGTGGCGCTGTGGTTACGTCGTCTATACTGCAGAGCGAGGTGGCGCTGTGGTAACGTCGTGTATACTACAGAGCGAGGTGGCGCTGTGTTAACGTCGTCTATACTACTGAGCGTGGTGGCGCCGTGGTAACGTCGTTTATGATACAGAGCAAGGTGGCGCCATGGTTACGTCGTCTATACTACAGAGCGAGGTGGCGCCGTGGTATCGTCCTCAATACTACAGAGCGAGGTGGCGCCGTGGTAACGTCGTGTATACTATAGAGCGAGGTGGCGCTGTGTTAACGTCGTCTATACTACCGAGCGAGGTGGCGCCATTTTTACGTCGTCTATACTACAGAGCGAGGTGGAGCCGTGGTAACGTCGTGTATACTATAGAGCGAGGTGGCGCTGTGTTAACGTCGTCTATACTACTGAGCGTGGTGGCGCCGTGGTAACGTCGTGTATGATACAGAGCAAGGGGGCGCCATGGTTACGTCGTCTATACTACAGAGCGAGGTGGCGCCGTGGTATCGTCGTCTATACTACAGAGCGAGGTGGCGCCGTGATTACATCGTGTATGCTACAGAGCGAGGTGGCGCTGTGTTAACGCCGTCTATACTACTGAGCGAGATGGCGCCGTGGTAACGTCGTGTATACTACAGAGCAAGGATGCACCGTGGTAACGTCGTCTATACTACAGAGCGAGGTGGCGCCGTGGTAACGTCGTCTATACTACAGAGCGTGGTGGCGCCGTTGTAACGTCGTGTATACTACAGAGCGAGGTGGCGATGTGGTATCGTCGTCTATACTACAGAGCGAGGTGGCGCCGTGGTATCGTCGTCTATACTAAAGAGCGATGTGGCGCCGTGGTTACGTCGTCTATACTGCAGAGCGAGGTGGCGCTGAGCTTACGTCGTGTATACTACAGAGCGAGGTTGCAATGCGGTAACGTCGTCTATACTAGAGAGCGAGGTGGTGCCGTGGTAACGTCGTCTATACTACTGAGCGTGGTGGCGCCGTGGTAACGTCGTGTATGATACAGAGCTAGGTGGCGCCATGGTTTCGTCGTCTATACTACAGAGCGAGGTGGCGCCGTGGTAACGTCGTGTATACTATAGAGCGAGGTGGCGCTGTGGTAACGTCGTCTATACTACCGAGCGAGGTGGCGCCATGGTTAAGTCGTCTATACTACAGAGCGAGATGGAGCCGTGGTAACGTCGTGTATACTACAGAGCGAGGTGGCGCAGTGGTCACGTCGTCTATACTGTAGAACGAGGTGGCGCCATTGTAACGTCGTGTATACTACAGAGCGAGGATGCACCGTGGTAACGTCGTCTATACTACAGAGCGAGGTGGCGCCGTTGTAACGTCGTCTATACTACAGAGCGAGGTGTCGCCGTTGTAACGTCGTGTATACTACAGAGCGAGGTGGCGCTGTGGTATCGTCGTCTATACTGCAGAGCGAGGTGGCGCCGTGGTATCTTCGTCTATACTACAGAGCGATGTGGCGCTGTGGTTACGTCGTCTATACTGCAGAGCGAGGTGGCGCTGTGGTAACGTCGTGTATACTACAGAGCGAGGTGGCGCTGTGTTAACGTCGTCTATACTACAGAGCGAGGATGCACCGTGGTAACGTCGTCTATACTACAGAGCGAGGTGGCGCCGTGGTAACGTCGTCTATACTACAGAGCGAGGTGGCGCCGTTGTAACGTCGTGAATACTACAGAGCGAGGTGGAGCCGTGGTTACGTCGTCTATACTACAGAGCGAGGTGGAGCCGTGGTAACGTCGTGTATACTATAGAGCGAGGTGACGCCGTGGTCACGTCGTCTATACTACAGAGCGATAATGCACCGTGGTAACGTCGTCTATACTACAGAGCGAGGATGCACCTTGGTAACGTCGTCTATACTACAGAGCGAGGTGGCGCCGTGGTCACGTCGACTTTACTACAGAGCGAGGATGCACCTTGGTAACGTCGTCTATACTATAGAGCGTGTATGCACCGTGGTAACGTCGTCTATACTACAGAGCGAGGTGGCGCCGTGGTAACGTCGTGTATACTACAGAGCGAGGATGCACCGTGGTAACGTCGTCTATACTACAGAGCGATGTGGCGCCGTGGTAACGTCGTCTATACTACAGAGCGAGGTGGCGCCGTTGTAACTTCGTGTATACTACAGAGCGAGGTGGAGCCGTGGTTACGTCGTCTATACTACAGGAGAAGGTGGAGCCGTGGTAATGTCGTGTATACTACAGAGCGTGTATGCACCGTGTATAACGTCGTCTATACTACAGAGCGAGGTGGCGCCGTGGTAACGTCGTCTATACTACAGAGCGAGGTGGTGCCGTGGTAAAGTCGTGTATACTACAGAGCGTGTATGCACCGTTATAACGTCGTCTATACTACAGAGCGAGGTGGCGCCGTGGTAACGTCGTGTATACTACAGAGCGAGGTATGCCCGTGGTAACGTCGTCTATACTTCAGAGCGAGGTGGGCCGTTGTAACGTCGTCTATACTACAGAGCGAGGTGTCGCCGTTTAACGTCGTGTATACTACAGAGCGAGGTAGAGCCGTGGTTACATCGTCTATACTGCAGAGCGAGGTGGCGCCGTGGTACGTCGTTTTACTACAGAGCGAGGATCACCGTGGTAAACGTCGTCTATACTACAGAGCGAGGTGGCGCCGTTGTAACGTCGTGTATACTACAGAGCGAGGTGGAGCCGTGGTTACGTCGTCTATATTACAGAGCGAGGTGGAGCCGTGTAACGTCGTCTATACTACAGAGCGAGGTGGCGCCGTGGTCACGTCGTCTATACTACAGAGCGAGGATGGCGCCGTGGTAACGTCGTGTATACTACAGAGCGAGGATGCACCGTGGTAACGTCGTCTATACTACAGAGCGGGTGGCGCCGTGGTTACGTCGTGTATGCTACATAGCGAAGGTGGAGCCGTGGTATCGTCGTCTATATACAGAGCGAGGTGGCGTCGTGGTCACGTCGTTATACTACAGAGCGAGGTGGCGCCGAGGTCACGTCGTCTATACTAGAGAGCTGAGGATGCACACGTGGTAACGTCGTCTATACTACTAGAGCGGGTGGTGGCCCGTGGTTAACGTCGTTCAAATACGAATGAGCGAGGTTGTGGACGTCCGGTGGCTAACGTGGTCCGTCTTATACTACGAGCGAGGTGGCGCCGTGGGTCACGTCGTCTATACTACAGAGGAGGATGGCAGCCGTGGTAACGTCGTCTATACTACAGAGCGAGGTGGCCGTTGGGTAACGTCGTGTATACTACTAGAGCGAGGTGGCCCCGTGGTACATCGTCTATACTGCAGAGCGAGGTGGCGCCGTGGTCACGTCGTCTTTACTACAGAGCGAGGATGGCACCGTGGTAACGTCGTCTATACTACAGAGCGAGGTGGCGCCGTTGTAACGTCGTGTATACTACAGAGCGAGGTGGAGCCGTGGTTACAGTCGTCTATATGCAGAGCGAGGTGGGCCGTGTACACGTCGTCTTTACTACAGAGCGAGGTGGCCCGTGGTCAACGTCGTCTATACTACAGAGCGAGATGGCGCCGTTGGTAACGTCGTGTATACTACAGAGCGAGGTGGATGCCCGTGGTAACGTCGTCTATATACAGAGCGAGGTGGCGCCGGGTTACGTCGTCTATACTACAGAGCGAGGTGGCGCCGTGGTACGTCGTCTATACTACAGAGCGAGGTGGCGCCGTGGTAACGTCGTGATACTACAGAGCGAGGTGGAGCACGTGGTTACGTCGTCTATACTACAGAGCGGGTGGGCCCGTGGTTAACGTCGTCTATACTACAGAGCGAGGGTGGCGCCGTTGTAACGTCGTGTATACTACAGAGCGAGGTGGGCCGTGGTTACGTCGTGAATATTACAGAGCGAGGTGGAGCCGGTGTTATCTTACGGCTGCACTGTCTTTAAACTACAGAGCGAGGTGGCGCCGTTGGTACGTCGTCTATACTACAGAGCGAGATGGCGCCGTGGTTACGTCGTTATATTACAGAGCGGGGTAGGAGCCGGTGTAACGTCGTCTATACTACAGAGCGATGGTGGCGCCGTGGTTCACGTCGTTATCTACATAGGAGATGGAGCCATGGTAGTCGGTATCCAGCGGATACGTGTAACGTCGTTACAAGAGCGTGGTGGCGCGTGACGTGGTATGCTACTACGAGTGGTAAGTATCGTCGAACTACAGAGCGAGGTGGGCGTCGTGGTCACGTCGTGTATACTAAGAGCGAGGTGGCCGAGGTCACGTCGTCTTATAGAGTGAGGTGCACCGTGGTAACGTCGTCTATACTACTGAGCGAGGTGGCTCCGTGGTAACGTCATCTATACTACTGAGCGAGGTGGCGCCGTGCTAACGTCGTCTATACTACTGAGCGAGGTGGCGCCGTGGTAACGTCGTCTATACTACAGAGCGAGGTGGCGCCGTGGTAACGTCGTGTATACTACAGAGCGAGGATGCACCGTGGTAACGTCGTCTATACTACAGAGCGAGGTGGCGCCGTGGTAACGTCGTTATACTACAGAGCGAGGTGGCGCCGTTGTAACTTCGTGTATACTACTGAGCGAGGTGGAGCCGTGGTTACGTCGTCTATACTACTGAGCGAGGTGGCGCCGTGGTAACGTCGTCTGTACTACAGAGCAAGGTGGTGCCGTGGTCACGTCTTCTATACTACTGAGCTAGGTGGCGCCGTGGTCACGTCGTCTATACTACTGAGCGATTTGGCGCCGTGGTCAGGTTGTCTATACTACTGAGCGAGGTGGCGCCGTGGTAACGTCGTTTTTTACTACTGAGCGAGGTGGCGGCCGTGGTAACGTCGTCTGTACTACAGAGCGAGGTGGCGCCGTGGTAACGTCGTTTTTTACTACTGAGCGAGGTGGCGCCGTGGTAACGTCGTCTGTACTACAGAGCGAGGTGGCGCCGTGGTCACGTCGTCTATACTACAGAGCGAGGTTCCGGCATGGTTACGTCGTCTATACTACAGAGCGAGGTGGCACCGTTGTTACGTCGCCTATACTACTCAGCGAGGTGGCGCCGTGGTAACGTCGTGTATGCTACAGAGCGAGGTCGATCCGTGGCATTGTCGTCTATACTACAGAGCGAAGTGGCACTGTGTTAACATCGTCTATACTACTGAGCGAGGTGGCGCTGTGGTATCGTCGTCTATACTACAGAGCGAAGTGGCACCATGGTTACGTCGTCTATACTACAGAGTGAGGTGGCACCCTTGTTACGTCGCCTATACTACAGAGCGAGGTGGCGCCGTGGTAACGTCGTGTATACTACAGAGCGAGGTGGCGCCATGGTTACGTCGTCTATACTACAGAGTGAGGTGGCACCCTTGTTACGTCGCCTATACTACAGAGCGAGGTGGCGCCGTGGTATCTTCGTCTATACTACAGAGCGAGGTGGCGCCGTGGTATCTTCGTCTATACTACAGAGTGATGTGGCGCTGTGGTTACGTCGTCTATACTGCAGAGCGAGGTGGCGCTGTGGTAACGTCGTGTATACTACAGAGCGAGGTGGCGCTGTGTTAACGTCGTCTATACTACAGAGCGAGGTGGCGCCGTGGTAACGTCGTGTATACTACAGAGCGAGGTGGCGCTGTGTGTAACGTCGTCTATACTACATGAGCGTGGTGGCGCCGTGGTAACGTCGTTTATGATACAGAGCAAGGTGGCGCCATGGTTACGTCGTCTATACTACGAGCGAGGGTGGAGCCGTGTTAACGTCGTGTATACTATAGAGCGAGGTGACGCCGTGGTCACGTCGTCTATACTACAGAGCGAGGATGCCTTGGTAACGTAGTCTATATACGAGCGAGGTGGCGCCGTGGTCACGTCGACTTTACTACAGAGCGAGGTGCACCTTGTACGTCGTCATATACAGAGCGAGGTGCCCGTGGTACTCGTCTATACTACAGAGCGAGGTGGCCGCCGTGTAAGTCGTCTATACTACGAGCGAGGTGGCGCGTGGTACGTCGTTATATGAGCGAGGGGCTGGTTACGTCGTCTATACTACGAGGAGGTGGCCTGTACTTCGTCTATATAGAGCGAGGTGGCGCCGTGGTACTCGTTATACAGAGCAGTGGCGCGTGGTTACGTCGTCTATACTCAGAGCGAGTGGCGCTGTGGTAACGTCGTGTATACTACAGAGCGAGTGGCGCTGGTACGTCGTCTATACTACAGAGCGAGGTGGCCTGGTAACGTCGTGTATACTACAGAGCGAGGTGGCGCTGTGTTACGTCGTTTACTACTGAGCGTGGTGGCGCGTGGTAACGTCGTTATATACAGAGCAGGTGGCCTGGTTACGTCGTCTATACTAAGAGCGAGGTGGGCCGTGTTAACGTGTGTATACTTAGAGCGAGGTGCGCCGTGGTCACGTCGTCTATATACGAGCGAGGTGCCCTTGTAACGTGTCTATACTACGAGCGAGTGGCGCGTGGTACGTCGACTTAGATCGCTACACTAGCGAGCGCCTGTAGTATCTCGAAGGTGGCGCGTGGTACGTCGTCTTTTTACTACAGAGCGAGGTGGCACCTTGGTACGTCGTCTATACTACAGAGCGAGGGTCCCGTGGTAACGTCGTTATACACGAGGCGAGGTGGCCCGTGGTTAACGACGGTGGCCTACGGGTAGGTGGCGCCGTTACGTCGCTGTACTACTGAGCGAGGTTCGGAGGTTAACGTCGGCCCATGGCGGGGCGTGGTATCTGTCTATTACTACAGACGGTGGCGCCGTGGTACTCGTCTATACTACAGAGCGATTGCGCGCTGTTGGTTACGTCGTGTATACTGAGGCGTAGGTATAAGGCAGCTGTGGTAACGTCGTTATACTACAGAGCGAGGTGGCGCTGTGTTAACGTCGTCTATACTACAGAGCGAGGTGGCGCCGTGGTAACGTCGTGTATACTACAGAGCGAGGTGCGCGTTGTAACGTCGTTACTACTGAGGGTGGGGCGCGTGGTAACGTCGTTTTCTACAGAGCGAGGATGCACCTTGGTAACGTCGTCTATACTACAGAGCGAGGATGCGCCGTGGTCACGTCGTCTATACTACAGAGCGAGGTGGCGCCTTGGTTACGTCGTCTATACTACAGAGCGAGGTGGCACCGTTGTTACGTCGCCTATACTACAGAGCGA
Source organism: Dryococelus australis (assembly GCA_029891345.1). Taxonomy (NCBI): domain Eukaryota; kingdom Metazoa; phylum Arthropoda; class Insecta; order Phasmatodea; family Phasmatidae; genus Dryococelus; species Dryococelus australis. The sequence goes on along the minus strand of CM056993.1, from coordinate 27,565,598 downwards.
GGTGGTGCCGTTGTATCGTCGTCTATACTACTCAGCGAGGTGGCGCCGTGGTAACGTCGTGTATGCTACAGAGCGAGGTCGAGCCGTGGTATTGTCGTCTATACTACAGAGCGAAGTGGCACTGTGTTAACATCGTCTATACTACTGAGCGAGGTGGCGCTGTGGTATCGTCGTCTATTCTACAGAGCGAGGTGGCGCCATGGTTACGTCGTCTATACTACAGAGTGAGGTGGCACCCTTGTTACGTCGCCTATACTACAGAGCGAGGTGGCGCTGTGGTATCGTCGTCTATACTGCAGAGCGAGGTGGCGCCGTGGTATCGTCGTCTATACTACAGAGTGAGGTGGCACCCTTGTTACGTCGCCTATACTACAGAGCGAGGTGGCGCTGTGGTATCGTCGTCTATACTGCAGAGCGAGGTGGCGCCGTGGTATCGTCGTCTATACTACAGAGCGATGTGGCGCTGTGGTTACGTCGTCTATACTACAGAGCGATGTGGCGCTGTGGTTACGTCGTCTATACTGCAGAGCGAGGTGACGCTGTGGTAACGTCGTGTATACTACAGAGCGAGGTGGCGCTGTGTTAACGTCGTCTATACTACAGAGCGAGGATGCACCGTGGTAACGTCGTCTATACTACAGAGCGAGGTGGCGCCGTGGTAACGTCGTCTATACTACAGAGCGTGTATGCACCGTGGTAACGTCGTCTATACTACAGAGCGAGGTGGCGCCGTGGTAACGTCGTGTATACTACAGAGCGAGGATGCACCGTGGTAACGTCGTCTATACTACAGAGCGAGGTGGCGCCGTGGTAACGTCGTCTATACTACAGAGCGAGGTGGCGCCGTTGTAACTTCGTGTATACTACAGAGCGAGGTGGAGCCGTGGTTACGTCGTCTATACTACAGAGCGAGGTGGAGCCCATGTAACGTCGTCTATACTACAGAGCGAGGTGGCGCCGTGGTCACGTCGTCTATACTACAGAGCGAGGTGGCGCCGTGGTCACGTCGTCTATACTACAGAGCGAGGATGCACCGTGGTTAACGTCGTTTATACTACTGAGCGAGGTGGCTCAGTGGTAACGTCGTCTATACTACTGAGCGAGGTGGCGCCGTGGTTACGTCGTCTATACTACTGAGCGAGGTGGCGCCGTGGTAACGTCGTCTGTACTACAGAGCGAGGTGGTGCCGTGGTCACGTCGTCTATACTACTGAGCTAGGTGGCGCCGTGGTCACGTCGTCTATACTACTGAGTGAGGTTTCGCCGTGGTAACGTCGTCTATACTACTGAGCGAGTTGGCGCCGTGGTAACGTCGTCTATACTACAGAGCGATGTGGCGCCGTGGTAACGTCGTCTATACTACAGAGCGATGTGGCGCCGTGGTTACATCGTCTATACTGCAGAGCGAGTTGGCGCCGTGGTCACGCCGTCTATACTACTGAGCGAGGTGGCGCCGTGGTAACGTCGTCTATACTACTGAGCGAGGTGGCGCCGTGGTCAGGTCGTCTATACTACTGAGCGAGGTGGCGCCGTGGTAACGTCGTTTTTTACTACTGAGCGAGGTGGCGCCGTGGTAACGTCGTCTGTACTACAGAGCGAGGTGGCGCCGTGGTAACGTCGTTTTTTACTACTGAGCGAGGTGGCGCCGTGGTAACGTCGTCTGTACTACAGAGCGAGGTGGCGCCGTGGTCACGTCGTCTATACTACAGGGCGAGGTGGCACCGTTGTTACGTCGCCTATACTACAGAGAGAGGTGGCGCCGTGGTCACGTCGTCTATACTACTGAGCGAGGTGGCGCCGTGGTAACGTCGTCTGTACTACAGAGCGAAGTTGCGTCGTGGTAATGCCTATACTACAGAGCGAGTTGGCGCTGTGGTAACGTCGTCTATACTACAGAGCGATGTAGCGCTGTGGTATTGTCGTCTATACTACAGAGCGAGGTGGCGCCGTGGTAATACCTCCAGACTCGCGTTTTGGTAGGCCTGGATTTGAACCGCGGTACGGAAATCCTGATTTTGGTTTCGCATGGTTTCCTGAATCACTCTAAGCGAATACAGGGATGGTTTCGTACTATCAAAATTCTTCTATGTTCATGTTTTTCTGAGCAAGTTTCTGTGCCATTAATGCCCTCTGTGTCGACGTGACGCTAATCCCTGCCTCGTCTCCCCCTCCCTCTTCATACCATCGTCTTATTGTCTCCGAGACAGTTGCGGATATCCTGTTAAACATTTAGTTGATTTAGTTGAAGGCGAATGAATTGTACTGTAAAATAATAATTGTCGTAAAATTCCCTTACTTGTAAGTTAAGCTAATTACCTCTACGTGTGAGGTAAATTACCTGTTAAATGCAGAGTAAATTTACATAACAAGTGAGGTACTATTCCGTAATCGCACGGAAAAAGTACCTGACATAAGTGGGTGGAGGGGGGGGCAGACATGTAATGTAATATTAACTATATTGTATAATAAAAATTTATTTAAAGATTCCCGGAGTACAAGTAACATTATTTTCTTATTTCCATTAACGAATACTAAACGAAACCTAATCTGTAAATCCTTGACTTGCTGGTGGGTGGGCTCGAACTATGGTCCTGTAGTTTGATATGTTGATGCGCTATCTATTACACCACGACAACAGCATGATGTGCACGGTGAATATTAGCATGTCATATGATTTTTTATTCCTCCCGTCCTACCACATAGTTGTTGTGATTGCTGAAGAGATGCTCGCGTCGTAAGGTAATTTTACCATCCATTTGTGGGATTTTTCCACCGCTATGTACGTGAATTTTACTCCAGAGTGCGGTAGTTTTACCTTACACTTAAGGAAAACTATGTTTCCCACACAAGTTTTCGAATTTTACCTTATACTTGTCAGATAATTTTAACATTATTTTTGACAGTGTGAGTAGTCGAGTCATAAGTTTGGAACGTGATATGGACGGTCCAGTTGCCTCATTAGATTTCACACACTTAAAGAGATCACATACAACTAAATGTCTGATACCAGATGCCTGCCACCTGTTGCGCTATCTGAGAAAACTCGCGGGCCCTTGACAAGTTTTGGAACTAGGGTCTCCCTCAACACAAGCACTCAATATCATTCTTATTTACTGGGGGACCAACTGTGATTTTTTTTTTGTATTGCCACGTGGCTAGAACAGTTAGCATGTTAAAAAATTTGGTTATCATACAAAGACAAAAAAAAATCTCATACATAGACTTCCCCCCCCCCCCCCCACTATCCCGCCATATCGTCTTTAGTCGTACAGAGACTGAAAAAATTTGAATAGAGGTATTAAATAATATAAAATTATAAGCCATACATTTTGAGTAAACATTACCTTCATATCTCACAAAACTTTCATTGGAAAAAGTAAAAAAATCGAGTTTTTAGGACCAAAGTAATGATTGCGTAATCTGATCTTGCTGAAATTCGAACGTAACCTGTGTTAGACCCTGAGTATTCACTCTGCAAAATTTTAAGAACTTCTGTTGAGTTTAAAGGGACTTAGAAGTATTAAACACTGACAGATACCGTTTCATTATATAGGATTCTGACGGTAATTTTTCATTGCGAATAATGTCTAAATTTGGAAAAATTTACTGTGTATTAGTCCTGAAGAAGGAACTTATTAGACAATCACGTTATGAAAACAATATCATTGAATTATTTCGTAAGGGCGGAAAATTCTTGCCCCTACCCTCTTTACAGACCATTCCGTTTGAACATTTGACTCCTTTGCCTTCTCTCTTGGTTTTTCGGTTCTATTCCTGCTGTTAGGTACAAAATCCGGCTTCGTTTTCACAAACGGGATTTAGAAAGCTAGACAATTACTTGCTTAAGATTATTGCAACATTGGTTCATCCCAGAATCACAGGACCTGAACAACTGCGAACATGAACTATTTCGTTCAACCGCACGTCTTCAACGGTGGTAACTACCCATTTGAAATATGTCTCAACTTCAGACAACTCCCAGTTAAAGCAGACCAATATTAGTCGTAATAACGATCTTAAGAATTAGCGTTCGTTTACGGATTGTTCAAGTGTGAATTATCTGGTGCAGGAATCCCCAATTTCCAATCAAATAAAATCGAAATTTCTTCTAAAATACGAGTAACCTGCTTTTGGCGAAACAAAAATCTCATTGTAGCCTATATGAAAAAAGTCAAAGAGGAAAGAGTGATCGATAACTTCCTGTGGCATTTCATACCTGCATGTGTTTATTTGGGTTGTCAGATAACTCCAGAATGTTTGATCGAAGCCAAAACAGCTGATGTTTGCTCGAAAACTGAATAATCTCTATTCACTGGTTATTTATTTTTAACGAAAGTTTTGATATTATTCCGGAAGTGATTCACTGAACTCTAAAATTGCAGTAGCAAAAAAATCGTTCCCACTCGGCGAAATTTTGCTGCAAAATCCTGAAAACTGTTTTACTGGGTATACTGAAAAGCTACTGATTTAAAAGAAACTACACCTCCATATGCAACGATTTCTGTTGTATCAACTTGATTCGCCTTTTTTAGTAACAGTTCGTTAATTAAGTTTTGACTGGGAATGTTTCCAGTGATTAAAATCACGGTTAGTGTTTGCAGTCTAGATTTTCAACATAAAGGCTTCGAGCTGAGACATTTACATTGATATATACTTAATTTTTTTCATTTCAGAGGCGCACTGCGATAAAATAACTTTGAATTGGGACGCACTAACACTCGCCGAGACATCACTAACGTTACAAATATTTTAAAATATAGAAAACCTTGAAATAGGGCAACAAAATGAAGTTCCCACAGTTCCTTACAGAATTTAATTTAGTTGTGCCGAGTCTATTTATTGCTACAGCAAGCCACAACCGCTGGAAAGTCTAACGATTTTGCAGCTACAGATTATTTGAGACACATTAAGCTACCATTTGTAAAATTAAACATTGCAGTATTTTTTTTTAATTTTAAGAAAGGGACTGGGTAATTACTGTATAGCAGCTGCAGTTGAAACTGGCGAAGGAACAGAGTGAAAATTAAAATTAGGAAGGTGACATAAGACCCAAGCCAGTATGGTGAATGCAATAACAATATCCCACACGAAGCGAAACAAACGCGTTATGTATTCAGTAGAACGGAAGGAATATTCGCTTTCAGATGTCAGTAAAAACGTCGAGACTCTAAAGTGGTTTGTACCGAACACAGGATATCCTAACAATGAGGAACGAAACGGATGCTCTATACGGTATGCCTAGTTATCAAGCTCGAACAACGGTGGATCTGATGTAACCCAAGTAGCGTTGATTCGAAAGAAAGGATATGACGTATAAATTGAGATTATTTCATCATTGGCAATCTCGCCGTGGTTAAACAAGGAAATAAAACATTTTAAAATACGTTATTAGATTTAATACAACTTAAAATTATGTTACACTTCAATGAGTTTCAAGATAGCGTCTATTCAGTTGAAATGTCGAAGAAGGGTCATACAAATCGATGCGGAGATAATCCGAGAACAAATAGTTTTCCCCTTTACTATGGCCAAGCAGTCGTAAACGAGTTTTCAAATGTAATTATGGTAATATCATATATTCTTTCATGCACGTAGGTTGCCAATGTACTTAATACATATAATGGGGTAGGATTAGGGAGACCTCGAACTAAATAGCTACAAAGTAGCGATAGGCTGTTCACGATAAAAGAGCACTTTTGAAAGCCCCGCTCAAGATCTACTTGTACGCACATAGTTAATGAAACATAATATGCTTAAGTATTAACATTATTGTATCAAACATAGTGCAGCAAGAATGTAACGTCAAATCGCATCAATGATGTCGAAACACACAATGTTACAAAAAACTAGCGAATCAAATATTTTTTTGTTATGTCAGGCTTTAGATTGAATAATTAACATTGCACTGAACCTACTGACTTGTTCGTAAGTTGGTCAAGTGTCGCTGCGAAATAGTTAAGGAATACAACTATATGACTGTTAATAGTATTTCTTACGCCAGTGTTTATGAATCCAAAGGAAAATTGCCAGAGTGTCCACCAACTTAAAATTTACTTTATTAATTAGAGATTAGTAATAACATTTCTATTCAAGATTTACTGCCAAACATTCCTGTTATGCCAGTCAGCGATAGGAAATGGGTTTTCTCTAAACGTCGATTAGAAAATTTTTTAAGTGCTATGGAAAGGTTCCGCAGCGAACTCCTGAAACACAATCTAAACAGAATGTGAACTATTTGATATATTTCGATGGGTTGGATCTAGAAGATATTTCGAATACTTGTCAATAGTTTATGCAGTCTACAGTTTTCAATTTAATGATTGGTATCATTTTTGCAAATAATTAGGGATAGGCCTATAAAATACAAAATAATTAAAAATTCAAAAAAATTGTTTAAGGAAAATATTGTCTATAATTCTGTGATATTGAAATTCATTTAATTATTTTGTAGAATGATACTTTTTTTTAAAAATGTAAACAGAAAATTTTAAGGAAATGAAAGTATAATTAAATTAAGAAGTATGTGTATGTATGTGTATATATATGTATGTATATACAGGAAATTTTAAGGAAATGAAAGTATTTGAATTACGAAGTGTATTTATATGCACATACTTCTTAATTTGAATACTTTCATTTCCTTAAAATTTCCTATATATATACAGGAAATTTTGAGGAAATGAAAGTATTTGAATTATGACTATACACATACTTCTTAATTTAAATACTTACATTTCCTTAAAATTTCCAATATATATATATATATATATATATATATATATATATACACACATACACATACACACATACACATACTTCTTAATTTAATTATACTTTAATTTCCTTCAAATTTCCTGTTTACATTTAAAGAAAAGTATCATTCTACTAAATAAATAAATGAATTTCAATTTCACAGCATAATAGATAATATTTTTTTAAAACCATTTTTTGCATTTTAATTGATTTTGCATTTTATAGGCCTATCCCTAATTATTTACAAAAATGATAACAATCATTAAATCGAAAACTGTAGACTGTATATACTATTGAGGCATGACAGTTATGTTATATATATATAACATTTTTATATAATGAAAATGTATAACTTTTAAAATGATTTTGTGCTATAATTTTGTTATTATTCAAAGTAAAGAAAAAAAAAAACGATAATTGTACATACTCTCAACTATTGCTGCAAGTTATTATAGCATAGTCGATAAAACACATCCCATACAAATATATTATGGGACTCATATTCTCTTCTTGATTATATTTTGTGGTAATTCTCGCACATGGAGACATTTCCCTAGCTCTTAATTAACTGAGACTGAGATGCACTGTCGAGAAGACCTGATCTGAAAGGGTAAGGAGAAGCTGGTGTTAGTTGGCGCAGCGGAGGGTGGACGACCATAGGTGTCGAAGCAAGGGCGGGGAGGTTGGCGTGACTGCAAGGTGTGTCTGGTTGCCCCAGACAGCAATTAGCGTGACGGGAGTGATTTGGTGGCAGCGCTGGGGCTGGAGGACCCTCGTACAGAGAGGATGTGGGGGGGGGGGGGCAGGTGGCGGTCAGCTCCGTCCGGCTGGGGCTACGGATTGAGCCGTCACAGACACCTCGCGAATCCATTACACGGTAGTCCTGGAGCCCCAGACCGCTGGCCGGTGTGGTCCAGAGTGGGAGGCTGCGAACATCCGCAGCGCCACGCGTTACACATCCAGCTTCCCTGTAGCACTGGTATCGGCGTGGATTGGATTTAAGGTTAGGACACGGTTTAGTAAACAAATGCTTTGAGATGTTTGTATACTTCCTCTATACAATTTTTAACGCAGTTTGATCAAATTCAAATTGGTAAAATTATTTACTAACATAATAGCGATTGACATTAAAAAATTCATATACAAAACCAAAACATACATCATTGTTGACCATGTGACTTTGACAGATGTGTTCATTTGGACTATGTCAATGTTGGATACTTGCGCAAAAGATGAATAAACGGTCTACCACATATTAAGCCTATGATCTTACAAGCCTGTAGATGTGGTTGCCAATTAAATTTCGCTTTTTCGGGGTTACTTTTCAACTGTTTAGAGCCGTGCTAAGTTTATATTTCACACCAATTATGTCTCTTCAAATACTGGCCACGCCAGCCACACTAACAGTGTCTGCTTACGGTCACATTGGGCACAATTTGAAAAGCTTGTGTGGGACTTACAACATGACTGTAGTCAAAAGCATTTAAGATATTCAGTAATTCCAATTGGTGTTTTCACCGCATTTACGTCCCTGTTACTCTGAAATGGAGCTGCATAGCCTACTTGTGTATATAATACTTTTTATTGCCAAATATCTGTATAACACGCTGCCGATGTATAACACGCTGCCGATGTATGTCGGTTGAGTCGTGGAGCATCCTGTATACAAAACGGCTCAAGGGCCTTGTATTGAACCTTCCTACAGACTTTTCACCTATAAAATAACAGGGTCACAACTGAAAGTCGCGCTGCGTGAACCATGCAGCGCGGCTATAGCACTGCACGCCAGTTAAGGCCCCTGCCTACCGGCTGGAAGTTGCGAATTTAAATAGGAAATCCCATTTTAAGGTAATTTAGTCTCAGTGCGTTGAGTGTAAAGATAGCGGCTTCAAACAAAATATATTTTTTGCGGAATTTTTTTTGGAGAAGTTCCCCACAGCGGATGTGTTTCCATAACATATATAGCCTGTTTGTAATTAATTTTTTTGAATTTATGTTTACAAAAATACGTTCTGGCTATCTATATAAAATGTAGGCTAGTAGCGATATTATCCTAAACAGTTCACAAAGTATAAATTTTGTTTGAAACGCTTGTCTATAAAATTAACTCAACTTCACGAAATCTCTACATAAATTTTGAAGCTGCCAGTCGGTAGGCAGTGCCCTTTAAGGGTGGTATATAGATACATCACGAGTGAGAAACACACAGTGGTTTTGTAACTAAATAATGATAAAGATAATGATTACATCGCCCAAACTGCAGAAGCCTATGAACTATCTAAAAAAAATTGTTGTGATACATGTCTGGCGTGGATGATATGAGTATTTTGACTCATTAGTAATATGGCATATTGTAATATACGGCTAATATCGATGATCAGCAGCAGGTAACGACTAGCTTGAACTGCAGAACAGTATTGCCGGAATTCAGAGCTTGCTGGTGTCACGAGAGTATTAAATCGGTTTTGATAGAGTAACAAAATATTCATTTGTTAAAACCATATTAACATACAAACGCGTGTGATTGGCTGGATGCACTACGAGCAAATTCATTTGAGCAACTACTATTATTGTCGATACGTTCTCATGCATTCGTTTTTCGTTCATGAAATATGGTCCATTCACAGTTACTTCGAAATTTTCTGAAGTCCTGTGATACGTAAACACTACATTTACATAATAAAGTAACACGAAGCCGTCTTATTTCTCTGTATCAATGCAGCCAGAATATTAATGTTATGTTATGCAGCTGGCGCCGACTAAATTGCCCCGCGCCGTAATCGGAGACCTACCTCGCCTTCCCCTCTACCAGGATCTATACACTCGCGGCCTCCTGATTCCCCCCATTCTGGGAATCCCGTGAATGCCGACAGCGGCGAGACTTGCTGGCGTCACAGACCTCCTCTCTCACCTGCTAGAGTTTCCGATACGTTTAGCGACGACGCAAGAATGTTCTGGTGAGACTGACTGGTGCCTCAGTCCTCCGCGACGCATAACGGGTGTTGGGGAAGATTCTAGGTGGCGGCCTAAGACACTATATATACTGCCGCAACCCAGCGGCCGGCAGTCTTTGACGGAGGCCGCCTGGCGAGTGTGCGCGAGCTATGTGGAGTGTGGACGACGACTGGAGATTGCGGGACGACGGCGAGTGAGGTGTTCGTATTTTGAATGGACGAGAGGATCTGAAACCGACGAGTGAAGCCTACTGTGCGCTAGGGCGCTTGGATGACTCTAGAACATTGCGACTGGCGGGACATGGACTGAACTGAGGTGGGACTGAATGTAAATGTCATACTTATTCTATTGTAAATATTCGAACTGTAAAATATGGACGCATAAATTATAAAATAAATGAATAGGTTGATACATTGTCTTCAGGGACTGATCTTTAATTATTTAGTTTCATTGATTACTTTGTCGTAATTATTCATTTTGCTAATTCGTGTCAATTGTGAACAGTAAGTGATTTCAATTTATTGCGAGAATTTGAGTTAAAAGAATTTTGCTGTAATTATTGTAAAGGAAAAAAGGAAATTATAATTAATTATTTTATTTGATTAAGACCTCCATCCCTTAACGAACTTGGTATAGCCCACTTAATTTCTAGAGAGAAATTGTAACATTAATATATTTTATGCACATCAGCTCTCTGAAAAACGTAAACATAGTTGGCGTGCAGTACATGTGTCACACAATGCCAAGTGGCCTACAATATGCATCTACTGCTCTTGCTCGTGTCGTAGGCCTATTCCAAGCAGTACCAACATAAAATATGAGCAGACAGGATATTACCATACAGCACTGGATAGAAAATACGTGACAACGTGTGGAACAAATGTAGTGTACTATTGAGCTGTTTGCATAACCGTACTCTCCCATACGCTTATAAAACAATGTTAAATAAAATCACGAGTTAATATCGTGTTTTAGGTTGGGTATATTGTTGGCAGAATTTATTACAACTGAGCAGTTTGACAGTAGAATATGCCTCCCCTGAGGAAAACGTCTACCTGCCCCTTGCAGGCTCTGGAACCAGACTTGCGATGTGAACACTCGCCTTAGTTAACCACACTTACTTGAGGCCAGTGACCATTTGTCACTCTATTAAAAATTATGCAACTTACTTTCCATAAGGACATGCAGAAATTATGCAGGACTGCGTTATCAGTGAAGGCGAGGAAGCGAAAACTATTATTCATGCAAATAGGAAAAGACGTCAGAATACATTAAATTTCCAGCCAAATTATTTTATTTTAAATTCAGTTTATTTAATTTAATTGCTATGTATTCTGGCTGTAAATGAAACTAATTAAAAATCCTGAATGTCAATAGCAAAGGGTTTACGAACAAAATTCAACTTGAACTGCCGATAGGAAGTGGTCAGACATAACGGTCGTTAACAATACCCTTATTCAAAAAAGTAAATTAGCCTGACGTGTCAGTTTGTCACTTAAAAAAAAAAATCACTGAATCAAAACATCTGCTATTATTACTTGGAAAAAATTAAACTTGGCTCAGCATAGTGGCAGAACAATAAAAACTCTGTCTCTCAGGTTAAATTATGGTTAAAATATGATGGTTCATAGCTGTTAAAAACATCCGTGCCAACATGGCGTAGTGTAGATTGTTCTATTACAAATGGCCGATATCTTAAGCTTATACGACGTGTAGACTAAACTAGTAGAAAACCCAGTAGTGTAGAAAAATAGTTTACTTGTAGGATGATACTATGTATGGTAGAAAGCAGGACGGGATCTCAGGAAAATGTAGAGTAGTATTCAAACTTCATAGAGTTAAGGTGTTTCTTAACGTGGCTTACAGCTGACGGAATGTCGCAGTGTCTAACCAACTGACCTAAGCTCCTAAACAACTGCTTACATCCAACTTCTGGACGTGCGTTCTGACTTAGGTCTTAACCCGTTGAAAGATGGCGGCAGTGAGAGCTATCTCCTGACTGAAATTACCCGCCTAGCCCTACGCTATCATGCTAGCCAATGGGGGTGCAGGATTCAAACCTGCCAGCCAACCGGAAGGCTTCCTACTCAAACAGCTAATCTGACACACTCCTAGCGGCCTAATTCCCTATGTCAAAGAGTTACGGGTCTCGTAGAAGGTAATAAAAATAACACAATAAATTTCCTGAAACAATTACAATAATATGAGACAACGAAAATAAATGAAAATATTGAATTATTAATTAAAATACAAACAAAAATAAAATATAGCTAACTAAGGAATTTAAAAATAAATTATTGCCATTCTTACATCTAATTATTCATAATCCTAAACATACGAAAACTAATAAAAATAAATAAAAATTAAACATATGTGAAAAACTTATGCAAATTACAGTGTTTGGAATTGACAGTGTAGAATGTGTAAAAATATACATATATTATAATAATGGTTGCAGAAATTGCAAAAGTTTATGTTACACCTGCTAAAGTTCTACTTCCAGGATATTCCTCCGCCTCATCTGAACAAAACCTAACCCAGTCTAGAAAATGACACCAAAGGGGTATCGCACCGCCTTCATGCGCACTCAGTTTAATAAGAATTTTCATAAGAACGACTGCTTACTAGGCATTACCAATGCACTTGCATTATCCCTGTATTCATTCATATTGATTATCAATGAAATTATATAGTTCATAAGCGAAGTATAGTTAAAAGTTCAAATGAACAGAAATTAGGTATTAAGTTAACAAAAGTTTAAATGACGTTATTTATGCATTACATATTAAGCTGGCTCCACAATGGTGCGATGTGTTGGGCTGCGACGAGCCATACTTGCTGTTTCACAATTATGCGATCATCTGTCGGCGACAGACGCCGTCTGAGACGGTGCTGCTATCTAGTTAAGGAGTGGAAACTTCATTTTCAGACCTCACGAATGTAACAAAAGACATGCGTGAAAAGTTGAAACTTTATGTTCTGAGTGCTAGAAGATAAAAACAAGGTAGTATAAACGCGACGTGTGACGAACACTAGCGGAAACGAGACACAATAAGACGAAGGATAAATATTTTGATATTAATAAACGAATTTTATGACATTGTCCATATATCTATAAGAAGCCTGGTCTATTTCGCACATCCGCGAAGCAATAATAAAAATACAAATACGAAAAACGTCGGCGTGAATGCGATCGTCGTTTTCAAATTGTAAAAAAAAAAAAAAAAATAGATATTTTTTCTTCCCCTTGTAAACAAACACTTCTTCTTCTTGTTCTTCTACGTCGCAGGCTGACGCCAACGAGCCAATCGCAGCTCAAGAATTTCGCGCAACGCACTCGACGCCGACGCGCTGCGACGGAACCTGCTTCATTCTGATTGGCTACCGCTCATCGCAACGTACCGCGACGGAACGCATCGCACAATTGTGGAACCAGCTTTAGGAAACAACCAATCACGTATTATATATGTGGGGGGGGGGGGGGATTTTTTTCAAAGGTTTAATAAAAAAAAACACGTGAAGAAAATTCGAACAGTCTGTAATGATAAACCAATTATTACGTTGAACGGTGGGACTTCGAGCTCAAGCACGGGACTTGAACAGGTAGTTTGGAGTTGTACGCGATGTCACCCGGGTACTGGCTTGTGTAAATATTCTGAAAAGCATACAGTTCCCATAACCTTTTTAACCAGTATCAAGATATATCTGTTTACAAAAAAATATTGTGTTTTTTTAATAACCTGTTCCATGCAAATAAACAATTTTTACAAGTTCTAGAATGGGGTTTACTTGTTTCATTTGGTGTAAAATTATGTTTCTTTAATATTAAGTCTGTTATAATTCAAGGTGAAGGTTTTATTGCAATATCATACATATTGTGAATGTAATTTAAATTGTAGTGATAATGTATAACAAGGACAAAACTATTAACGAGAAAAAATATTTCTTGTATAATATGTTACATAAATAGCCAAGATATCTGTTGCAATAAATATATCCGACCTTACTAAAAATTTGGTTTCGTACCTATAATTCATTACTTCATCAATCGGTAGACTGTTTGAATTTTTTTTTTGATCAAATGTGCTTTCATTAATTTTACTTGTGAAGTTGGCAAGAGAAAATAATTAGATTCTAGATTATTTTCCATTTGTGACTAACTGAATTGCAAACAAACTATAATCGTATTGTTATATACCTATTAATTTATATTAAACACACTAAAAGAGCCTTATTTTATTTTAAAATATTCATTTAGAAAAATAATTATAATAAAAATTTGAATTATTCAAGCTAGTTTTAGACGTACCCCTTTATTTTTTGGGGGAAAAACCTTGAAGTCCACCAATACATCGATATATCGATCATTTTCCCCGACATATCAAAACCCGATAACGTTTTTATATCTATACATTTATTTTTTCGATATCAACATCCGTAAATGAAGAACGGCTTGAGGGAAGGCAGGGGTAGTGTGTCTCCTCCACGCGCCTAACTCTGGCATCACATGTCCCGAGTTGACGACGCCCCGGCCCGAAACTCCGCCCAGCCGCGCCGTATTTCCAGCCCTGCGAGCTCAACACTGAGCTTGGGGTCTTCTCTATACCACTCTCAAGAGCCTTGCGCTTAGTGTCGATGGCGCATTTGAATCGCGTGGCAGTGTCGCCGTTATTGCTCCCGCGCTGCTTGGCTTCAAACGCGGAATAAATTTGCAGATAGGCGAGGACCTTAATCTTAAGAAACTCAAGCCGTGTCCGAACTCGGGCATATATTTGCGTACTTGCATCCTTGCATACTTCACTTACCCTTGACACCAAACTTAATGAATTTGGACATTCCGTCTTGTTGGCTTCGGTGCCAATTATTAGCCAGCCGAAGTTTAAAGTATTAAATAATATTTAAATCTGAGTTACATTAACATTTACTGTCTTGCATTATTGTATGCGAGTGCAGTTTGGATTGCTTTTTTTTTCTCTCTTAGCTTCTGTAGGTTGGAACATAGGCCTGATACGAATTTATTGCTTAGACCTTTTTCTAAGGTAAAACTTGCGATAGTTATTTATTCAGTTCAAAATTCTATGTCTACGAAGTAGTAATGTTGCTCTATTGTACTTCAAATCAAATAATTATGTCGGAAATCATTTGTAACCTACAAATTGCTTCTCAAAATGGCGGCACATATACAGCAAGTATGCGAGAAGTAGACAACTTAATTTACTTGCATACTTGCATACTTCACTTGCAGTTCGGACAGCACTTACGACGTCGCTTCCAGGGACAGGCACGCACAAGTATGCACTTCAGACGGATTCGGACACAGCCTTAGTACCGTCCACCGTTAGTAGTTAGGGTTCGGGGATTTTTTTTTTCGAGGGTCGATTCCAGAAGTGTTTAATTAACCGCAGCGTGGCTACGACACTTCTAGCCGGGCCACGTGGTGGCGTGACGTCAACGACGCGGGGCTCTTGGTGGCGTGACGTCAACGACGCGGGGCTCGTGGTGGCGTAACGTCAACGACGCGGGGCTCGTGGTGGCGTGACGTCAACGACGCGGGGCACGTTGTGTCGTGACGTCAACGACGCGGGCCACGTGGTGGCGTGACGTCAACGACGCGGGGCTCGTGGTGGCGTGACGTCAACGACGCGGGCCACGTGGTGGCGTGACGTCAACGACGCGGGCCACGTGGTGGCGTGACGTCAACGACGCGGGGCTCGTGGTGGCGTGACGTCAACGACGCGGGCAACGTGGTGGCGTGACGTCAACGACGCGGGGCACGTGGTGGCGTGACGTCAACGACGCGGGGCACCTGGTGGCGTGACGTCAATGACGCGGGGCACGTGGTGGCGTGACGTCAACGACGCGGGGCTCGTTGTGGCGTGACGTCAACGACGCGATCCACGTGGTGGCGTGACGTCAACGACGCGGGGCACGTGGTGGCGTGACGTCAACGACGCGGGGCTCGTTGTGCCGGGACGTCCAGAGCGATGTACGGCCGTCGTGCTAGGGGTCGACGCGCCACGGCCCCTGTCCTACAAATCCTGCGCCGTCCCAACAAGTTGCGCGCGCAGGTATATACGACGTTCATTAGCCGCTCAGCCCCGGCGGACGCATTAATATCCGCAGGCTTTACCGCTCCTTCCGCGTGCCAGATTACACCGCCCCCCCCCCCTCTTGCGCAACTTAACCCATTCAGACACAGTGTACACAGTTATGCACATTACGCACGTGTAAGTAATTTTTTATATGTACTGCACACTGCTGTGCTCGATTGCCGATGATCTTAACCGTGGGTAAATGATCATCAAACTGTCTTACTGGTCTAGGTTATATAACCGCAGTCGGAAATATAGCCCACAGCTGTAACAACGTAGCGTGGGTTGTGTCGATTTAAGTACAGCATGCATCATAATTCTTTTGGTTTGCAACACCTGGAACCATAAAATATAGCGGGTCTGAAAGTGTTAAGCTCGGTTCACAGTTGGAAGCGCGACAGAAACACGTCGCGTGCACGAGAAACGACCGCCATGTTATCAAAACTACTGATTCACAGTTGCTCATAGAAGTTACTGACATTGTTCACAAAGGAAATTGTTCTATTTCGCTTCTTGCGCGGGCGTATGGGACAAAAGCCGATTGGAGCAGAGTATAAAATTGTCAACAAGGTTTTGTTTATTTAAGGTCATATTTATCATATTCATTGGAATTTGGTTATCTGAGAGAGGTTTCTAAAAATGCTCCCTTAATGCAGTTGTTAGTTGTCAAAACATCATAGTTTTCAAAATATAACACTCAAATCCCGACAAAAGAGTGTTATAGGCATGTTCAAAATGTTGAATTAGAGTCTAAGCGCGGCATACTGCATCTGTGTTACAAGTTACGAAAGGAAAAATAAAACAATGTTTTCCTCTACAGTTTATGATTTAAACTATTTATTAAATGAATGTTAACAGTTTCGCTTGATTAAACAAAAATACGTTTACGACTAGTCTGACCCCCCTATTTTCAACAAAATTCAGCGTGCCAATACTAGCTCACCTAGTTATAAATCACACTAATACTGGCCCAGAATGTTCTGCACACCGTACATATTGCATTAAATGCAATTTGATTGGGGAAAAAAATATCTAGGGGCAAAGCCTAGTATGCTGCAGAATTAGGGAAATTGAGACTTTTGAGTGTTATAGTTAGAAAACTATAATGATTTGGCAACTAATAACTGCATTAAGGGGGCACTTTTCAAAAGCTCTTTCACATAACATCATTTTAAAAATGTTAAATATGACCTTAAAATAGAGCAACAGTTGTGTTATATAAACGAAGAAATGTGGCAAGAAATAAATTTTGATAAAAGAATAGGTGACAGTTTGGCACCAAAAATTTTCACAGTTTATTCACACGATTATGATCGCAAGCAAAAATGTTAAATATTTTAAATCGCGGTCAATCATCATAATTTAATCAAAATAGTCTTTGAAAATTGATTATTTGCCATTACTGCAACTGATGTCAGGCTCTCTACAAAATTCCACTGGTTAAAAACATTATGTAAGAATTCAATTGTGAATCAATTACGCACAAGAATTCTGGTCGTATGGATGTTCTACTGTTACGTTCTATGCTTTGTGTTCACGCATTTATATTGTGAACCCACCGTTATTAACGGAGCGGTTATGCAACATTAGGCCTAGACGCCAAAATCAAGCGATACTTGCAAAGACGGCAAGTGGAGTGGGACGGAGAAGTTTGGGCGGCCCTTAGCAATGGGGCCTGTCAGCGTGAAGCGAGGTGAGTGTGGAGTAGCGCCGGAATGCATGGGCGGGGGGGGGGGGGGCCGGAGAACCTCCAGAAAACCCGCTGACGACCGGCATCATCCGCGTGCGAGAATCCGAGAGTAACCTCGCCGGTTATCTCGCCTTGGTGAGAGGCGATCGTTCTAGCCGCTGCACCGCTGCGGCCCCCATCAGGGGGGCAGTTTGCTTGAAGATGGGAACATACGTGTGCAGATCTCGCGAAACGTCGCTACTTGTACGCCAAGGAAACTGAGTACGTTCTGAGCTGAGCTGTTTTCCTGGTGTCAAATTGTTGAGCTTACACATTACTTACTCTTCGTCTCGATGTCCCCTCAGTTGTCTTCCTTGGGTTGGCTACACATTTCTTGTGCTTATTTGCATACTAGCGGCTTGCCATCACTTCGCTCAGGTCTTATACAGTTACTGAAATGCATACCTATATATGTGACTACCAGTGACTACCCGTAACTACCTGTGACTACTATCCTGACTACCTGCGACTACCCGTGACTACTATCCTGACTACCTGCGATTACCCGTGACTACTTGCGACTACCCGTGACTACCTGCGACTACCCATGACTACCCGTGAGTACTTGCCACTACCCGCGACTATCCGTGACAACCTGCGACAACCTGCGAAATTTTCTTGTAACATTGTTTTAATTTATCTTCAATGGTTTTGGCAGAGCTTGCTTAGAAAGCAGCCAAGTAGCTCCTTTTCATCCGACTTGGTTTACAAATTTCGAAATCTCTCAAGGATTTTCAAAAATTAAAAATAGCCTATGTCCAGCTGGAATGACTTAGCGTTCTAACAGCGAAATAATTATAATAATTTCGCTGTAGTTTCCGAGATTAGTTGTGTAAGGAGTTCCCTTACAGTTGTTCCTCACTTATCATCTCACTCATTATTCATTTATCTTACTTGTTTCATCATAAATTAAAGTATCTTTAAAATGTCCATTCATGTATGTTTTCTATTTAAAAAAATGATTTTATTAATGCTATGTCACGAATGAAACTTCGTTGTAAGATGTTCATGCGAAACTGCAGAGTTTATCCACACTCTACCGTGTGTTTTTGACTAGATGTTTGATTTGTTTTCAACGCACATGCAAGCTGATGAATTCCTATTAAATTTCTCATACACTTCGTATCGACATGGAGAACATTTTTATGACCATATAAAATGCCGATCTCACGAATGGTTGCTAAGTGAAGCTTTTGTCATTCAGTTGGTTTGGAAAATTCTGAGTACAACGTTCTGGAGATGATGAATGCACGACTGGACGAGGTAGTTTCCACGACGGAGAAGGAGAGCGACAAACTGATTAAAAGGATGATGTCTCATCGGCCTGGAGTTCCGTTCCACTGCTGAGAACGTCTTCTACTTAGATGGCGACGAGATGGACCGGGGAGTCCGCCTGAATCCTATTCGGAATTTCTCTGGTTCCCTGCGCTTCGAAGGCATCGAGAACTGCTAGTCTACTAGTCGTCGCACATTAATGCAAGATCCCTATATCCTATTTCGCATGCTGTATCAGCTTAAAGCCAAGAATGTGTTTCAAAGTACAGGACAAGCTAATCACATACCCAGAGGCTAGAGACTTGGGACAAGATATCGTGAATCTAAAAAGAACTGAGCTATGACTCGTCAGACATTTACATATTTAATTTATTAGCAAGATTATTAAAATGATGATTGCACATGATTTCACAATCATGTATACCGATGAAAATGTTTGAGGAAAATAGCAAGTGTTTTTCAAGCGATTAAAACTAAACTCATTTCATTTATTTTTACACAACTGGCAGTAGTTATAATCATCGCTTTGCTCGTTTAATCATTGAATATTATTTTAATGTGGAACCTGTCATTTTTCCGTAGAAATAGTTTGTTTCGTCTTATTAAAAATGGTAGAATGTTTAAATCGTCTGATGTACTTTGTATGTAGAGTGCTTAATTGAGATGCACTAGTTCTTCAGAATAATACAATTGAATGACCGCTAGTTTTAAAGAGGTTATTTAACACGAGTCCTTATCATTACTTATTTTTGCTTGAAAACATTACTGATTTTAATATTCTCCATCTATTCGTCTGTAAAGGCGGCCTTAACATATTTAAATCGCTATAATTTAATTTAGTTGTTCATTCACCTTTGTGTTATGTTTTCACACTGTCATCATTTTACATAACAATAATATTTTTTTTATTTCATAACCCCTTACTCTCCACTACAGTCGTATATTGTTGATCCTTCGTTTACCTCTCGTCTTATTTGTTTCGTTGCATTCAAACGTTTTCGATTAAGCATGAACCAACCACATATAAAGACTAATAATGGTTCTACATTTTCCCAGCTGATTCAGGCCGGGCTTGTAAACTACGCCAATAAGAAAATTACGCAAGAATACTTCAGACGTTTATGAACATCGCACGACGCAATAAGTTACCAACAATGGAAAATGAAAACGTGTATCTGCCTGGTGTTATTGAATGATCATGTTTTTTATTTCCCTTCTCCATGCCTGGAACCAAGCATATTTCTTTGGTAGAGATTTTTTTTTTTTTTTTTTTTTTAACTAGCTAATATAAAGACACGGTTTTTTTCCAAATGCCAGAATAATGCTTTTATGGAAACGGTATTGAATTTTCTTAGCAAGAAACTAATTAAAAAATATTTGAACACGTAATTATGCCATTTATTCGTAATAAAATTCATTAAATTTGAAGAAAGTTCATGGGCCAGCAAACAAAATAACTAAAGGCTGTTCACGATAAAGTGAGCACTTTCGAGATCAACCTTTAAAAAAAAGTCACTGCCGCTGCCTGCATATGTTTTAACGGGCGAACTGAGTGACATGCACTCAGTAAAGTTAGTAACGATGGATAGAAAGTAGTTCCATATTTTAAAGTCTAATAAAAAGTGTTAGGTGACAACCTGTGATAACTTAAATTATTTCTTTCGCTTTCGGTTTTTTTTTTAACGCAAGAAAGAGTAAATGTGAGCATATTTGTAAAATATTTACTTTTTAAATAATTTTGTAGTTTGATTTGATGGACGCATGAATAGTGACGAGGCCCATGTCAAAGATAATTTTACGTAAGGCGGAAGAAAACACAACGTGCATATAAGTATATATTAAGCAGGGCTGTCAAAAGTGCTCATTCTACCGTGAACAGCCTATACAAGTTAGACAATACCGAAAATCGTAGCCTTGTATAAGAGCGTAAACCGACGATGCAATCCTTCATTGCCAATCTCGAAGGCGTAAAACTCAAAGCCTAAAAGCAATTGCGTAGTTTATAAACAAAATTTGCGTGCGTTCAAATTTTCACCGTTCTTTGCTTCGCATGTAGGAATCATGCCGGACGATGCCGTTGGTCGACGTGTTTTCTCGGGGATCTCCCGTTTCTCACGCCCTTTCATTCCGGCGCTGCTCCATACTCACCTCAAACACCCTCATCGGGTCTCAAGACCTCGATGTTAAGAGCCGCCCAAATATCTCACTTCACTTCACTTAACTTCTGTCCTTTGCAAGATGTGTACACCCGACCTCATTCTATACACAGCGGGATGAGTGTGGTTTTCCAGAGCAGTGTCAACATCGACTAGTAAAATCAGTTATAACCTGTTCACGGTAAAGTGAGCGCTTTTTAAGGCCACCCAACAGGCATTAACCATAAATAAATATATCTTATTGTAGCCTCGGGCATTACATTTTGAGGGTGGTGGAAGGTATACACTGTGTTTATTGGTCACATTGCAATGTTTATATTAAAAAGCAGCAGGAAGATGGAAATTGGATGAAAGGAAAAATTAAGAAGGGCCTTAAAAGTGCTCACTTTACCGTGAACAGCCTATACAAGGATATGTTCTTTCTTCGCCTGCTGTCGTGGCATGGGTATGGAGTGAATGACATTAATAAACAAGGCAAAATCATCTCCTTACCGAGTCGAACACAAAGACGCCATATATGCTCCAGCCCTACATGATATTTAGTTTTACTATGAACTATAATATATTCACGATTTGTTTACACTTTTTAAATCAAACCTTTGACAAATCACCCCATCCATAACAAGTTTGGTTGTTTCCGAAATATACCATGTATCACCAGCCTTTTTATACTTGTGTTGACATAAAACTATAGGTTGTTCACGGTAAAATGAGAACTTTTGAAAGCCCTGCTTGAGATCTACTTGTATGCCCGTTGTGTATTTTCCCGCATTATGTAAAATTAATATTGCAATTGGCCTTATCGCTTTGTGCATGCGTTGGTCAGACGAAACTGTGAAATTATTGGAGAATAAAATATTTTACAAATCTGGTCATATTCATACTTCGATGCATTGAAAAAAAAAAAAACAGGAAGCGAAAGAAATAATTTAAGTTGTCACAAATTGATTAGCAGACACTTTTTATTCGACGTTGAAATATGAAACTACTTTCCATCCTTCGTTACCAACTGTACTGGACGAATGCCACTCAGTGCGCCCGTTAAAATATATGCAGATAAGGACAGTGGCTTTTTTCTTAGGTTGATTACAAAAATGCACACTTTATCGTGAAAAGCCTTTACCAAGTTTTTGGTTAAAGTGATATTTTATTCATAGCTTACTTGTATATTATAATATACCATTTATAATAGTGAGTTAAAACAGAGATAAAACAGGTGTGTTGGTAATAACTACTAGGAAATAGTTTCTATGCAAAATATTATTAAACTGAGTGCGCACGGATGCAGTGCGTTGTCTCTTTAGTGTAATTTTATAGAGTCGGTTAAGCTTTATTTAAACGAGACGGAGGAATATCCTGAAAGCAGGACTTTATCATGGCTTCGGAATGATTTGAAGTAACCATGAATGAACTATAAATAATATTTCTGGGTTTACTGCAGGATTGGTGTTGATTGATAGCCCTCCAGGGCTTATGCAATGAATAGTGGTCCATCTCCAGACATTACTTTTCTAAGTCTAGTTTTTTATCAAATAAATTCGCGAGTTTCTCCAGTCCCGAGCAACGGGTAATCAAGCGGCTTTGCATGCACGCACTGATCTCATCACGTACACAAAAACGTATTTACACAGGATTTTTCCAAATTACCTAGTGTGAACTCATATGGGTGGTAGAAGGGAAGAAACTACAAATCACAAAGCCATGTCCGGGAACGTACGTATTCGGTCATGCGGATGCGTCTTGTAGCGCCTCGTGATTAGGCAAACACTCGCGAACAAAAGCCGGCTTGGTTGCAGCTAACGTAGGTCGCAGTAGACCACTGACCTCAGATTCACGTCACCGCAGACATTTATATTGTTCGTTGCCGTATGTGTCGGGTTGCACTGTGGAGCAACACACACACACACACACACACACACAGTCGTGTATCTAGTGTATGGCGCAGGCAACGGAAATTACAGTGTTGCACAGGGTTCGAGAGCGCTGAGCGGTAAACCCGAACGACAAGTGCGTATCGCCAAACAATCCATCGAGTGGCACGAACATTGTGTAATCTTCCGCAATATTCAAAGTTGAGATTGATTCGAGCTTTATAATTTCATTCAGGCGTGGGATATGCGAAAGTGCGAAATTATTAGGGAAGTAAACGTTTCACAAATTTGCTACTTTAAAAAAAGGAAGGAAAAAAAAATCACTTTTTATAAATGTTTGCCTAACACTTTTAACTTAAGAGTCCTATGTACTGAAACGTTTCTGTGAAATCCTTGTTTCCGCGTAAACGTGTATCTCGGCAAATAAAAGTTCAGGAAATATGAATTTTTGTCGTAAAAGAAAAAAAAAAAACAATTATCTATGACCCTATTTTTTTTTTTACTTGTGTGATATTAGGTGTATTCTCGAAGGAAAAAAATTACGAAAATGGTTAAAAAATCGTATTTTTTAAATTTTCGCATGCAGTTTCCTTAAGTGGAAGGATAAAAGTACAAATACAAGGATGTAGTTTAATCTGTGGTCTTTCATCGCGTGTAATAAAACCCCACTGTTACAGATCTAATTTGCACAGTGCAGCGTCACGATGGAAACATTCCCCAAGTGCTGAGATAATGGTGAACAGCCCATAGGAAATAAATCTCGTGCACTAGCATGTAGTTTCATACTAGCTGTATGTATTGGCAGGCACCGTGTATCTTGCACGCCATTGGTTGTCTACGCGCATGCGCTGCGTGACGCCTTTTCCACGCACTCTGACGTTGAAACACCACGCCGTTATTTCCCGATATAAATAAGCTTATGGAATACACATTCGCATGTTCTCCGCGTCCGTCACCCAAATGTTCGCGGCCAGTTAGTTTTGAAGCGTACTTTATACACGCGCGCAAACACATAATTAAACATGAATCTTTCTTTACGAGTGTGTCTATGCACGCATTTAAGGGTCCCGCCTGGCTTTCTCTTGAACTGCGTCGCAGAGTGTACGAAATTCTGGTCTTTTGACGAAACTATTAAACACCACCCCAATACGTTTACTTACGAAAAGACTTCATACCACAGACGAGGACAAATGGTTTTTAAAGTTACCACTCATTATTTTTTTTAATACATTTATTTCATTAACCATACTTAGCAGTACAGCCATCCAGTGTGTTCAATTCTATCATGACTACTAAAATTTAACAAACAGTGTATTAGTTATATATATTCACTTTTATTGGAGGGCGGCTGTTCGTCTGGGCGCCCGTAATTTAAGCTACAAATTCTATTTCTATTCAAAAGCATCATTCACACTTCCTAGGAAGGTGGTGAACTATTCTGCCCCGACAGAGACAGCTCCCCGACGGGTATCCTTTCGGCCCCCCCCCCGTTTCGCCGCCCCCGCCGGAACAGACCGGGATTCCCACGAATCTTTCCGGTGCGATCAGACGTCATTGGGCCCCACACAGCTAACTGGTCTTTCGGCCGGTCCTCCGTGGCACCCAACGGTCGAATGGGCCCGCCCACGAACCCGAAGCCCCCCCCAGCCCCCTTCCTATCTGTACTGTTCTATTTTGTTATTTTTATTTTTCCCCATCTCCCACCGTTCTCCTCCAACCCAGCCTCGAATATAGTTAAAAAGGCCTTTTCAGATTGCCGTATCTTAAAACATACCAGCCGGACACGAGTCAAACTACGATATGAAGCCTGTATCGAACTTTGCTACAGACTTTACATCAGTAAAATTACAGAGTCACCGCTGAACGTACCATAGGTACACGCAGAACTACGAACACATGGGATAGCCAGTTCAGAGCCCTGCGCATAGCGGCGATGGCGCTCTTGTAGCGTGTGCCATTGTAACCCTTATAGCTCCCGCGCTTCTCGGCGAAGGAGAAAACTACGCAGGCAGACTCCTTAAACTTTCATTCAATCTCTAGTGACGTAGATACTATTTCATTGATGTTGCAAGTATTGAACTGTTATTACACAAAAACACATAAGTATCAATTCCGCTGGAAATGCAAGTCAGGCATTTCAACAGTAGCATCGTAGATCAGAAATCACAGAATTGGTAGTTAAATTACACGTATGCAAATGGCGTGGAAATGCATTGTCGATTCAGTTGCTGACCGGGTGTTTCCACTTATGAAATAGTGGAAATGGAAGAAAATCAGAGAAAACTAATGAAAATGTTTCCTTTGGAAGTCAATAGTTTCTCAATGATTACAACGGTGACTGAATTTTACTGATTTACACATTCGCTGGAGATCTTATTTAAGGCCAGATTCGCAGCGTTATTAAATATTGGATACTCGTGAACAGTGATGATCTTATAGATTGAAACTAAATGTAATTAAGATAAAAATAATATAAATAGTTCAATATGTAACTTATATCAGCTCCTAACCTTTACAAAGCAGATTAATTACACAGGATACGCGTTTTTCCCCCTTAAGTGTGAACTATTTTACATGACGGAAAGTTTGGTGTCCTTTTGTCGCTGCAAACATATTATACTAATAAGTGAGCGATAGCATTCATTGTATGGCGAAATAGACTGATTATAGCATTAGCACACCAAAATTGTGGTATACTTTAAATAATGAATAAAGGTTTGATGTCTACCACCTCAAAATTTTCCCCTCTAATTTTTTTTTTTTACATTTGGAAATACATATATTTTTTTTTTGTAAAATTCTGTGTATAAAAATTCGAAGCTTTCGTCACAAGCAGGAGTTTATTAAAATATCACGTCCTATCTAGTAGGACACTGGTTCCCAATTAAATAGAAAGATTCGCCAGTTCAAGCATGTAACATCTTCTTATAGTAGATTCGTTGTATCATAGAATTTTTAAAATATAACCCGAGATCAAACCTTACAAAAATCACGTCATGTATAACGTGTTTGACAGTTACCTATGAATGTAAAGTCTCGCCAGTTTTTTTATACTTCTGTTAACAGAAAAGTGTTATTTTTGGCTATACTGAAATTTTTTATTGTATATTATCCATAATTTATCATATTTCATTAAAAACTAACACGAAAAGCAAGAGAAATTTGGTGTATTGGATATGCCTAGTAAGGTATAGTTCTGATGCAAAATATTATTAAATAGATTGTGGATGAATTAAATGCGTTGTCCTTTTGGTGTAAACTTGCTACAATAATTGTTTATGCTTTGTTTGCACGAGTTGCAGGGATATCCAGAAAGTAGAACTTCTGCACGGTTTAAGAACAGTTGGAAATAACCACGAATGGATTATTCATAAATGGCAATGGAGACACTGATCAGTGTTATGAAATGTATGTTCTGGAAATAAGCTTTCGTCTGATAGGCTGTGCTTCGTTATGGAAGACTACGTGTTGATTCGGAATGTAACTACAGCATGCATAGGCTTCTGTACACGTACTCGAAGCTCAGGTGCTGTCCCAAGTGAGCAGCCATTTATACCCTAGACCAGGTAAAATAAGATTGCATTCTTGTTCGCCAAAATTGTCCATTGCACTTATAGTAATCTGCGGTTTAGATCTAGAGGCAGTACAATTGTATTTGTGTTAAGATTCCATTCTTGTTTTCTTGCTCGCCAAAATTGTCCATTGCACTTATAGTAATCTGCGGTTTAGATCTAGAGGTAGTACAATTGTATTTGTGTTAAGATTCCATTCTTGTTTTCTTGCTCGCCAAAATTGTCCATTGCACTTATAGTAATCTGCGGTTTAGATCTAGAGGTAGTACAATTGCATTCGTGTTAAGATTCTAGTGTGTTGTCAAAATAGTTCTAGTGTCTCTATTTGTATGGTAACTGTCGTTGGACAAACTGTCGATGAAGATCAGAGAAAACTACTCACGAGTTTATTACAAAAGGTAGCTTTCATAGTGTATATTATGTTTAGCGAACATAGCAGTCAAAGCTTACATATCGCACGACTAGGATTCAGAATTATGTCTATGCTTATACAATGAAAAAATCTGCAAAAACTCTTTTTGTTAATTCAACACAGAAAAAAAAAATTATTTTAATAATTCGTTTTCAGGTTATGAGGAAATTGCAGAAAGGATGAGTGAGTGAACGTTGTAGGTTACTTACAAATTCACGTTAACGCCATTAACAAATTTGCTAGCGGACAAATAATTTGGTTTCCAGAAGGTCATTCGATTCATTATAAAATAGTCTGCAAGAATGCAAAAAAGATGGCAAAACTGGATAATGCGCGAGCGCAAATTGTAAAACGTAGCCTATTTGATGGATTTAATGATTAATTAATTAATTCTGGTTGGTCAGAGGCCTGTAATTCCTGGCCAACGAACAAAACACTTTTCATCCGGCAAACGTGTTATTGTGCTGTTCTTTTTATTTTCTCGCCCCCCTCCCACAGTGTCCCACGCACTAATAACCGTGAGGGTTATTTATTACTGGTCTTGTCATGTAGCTGGAACGAGAACGTCAAACAACTTTATGAAAATCCGCTGGGACGCGACACCCAAAAGGGTCCTATTGTACTCCGGGGGGGGGGGGGGGTCAGAAAATTAAGTCCTCGTTCGGCCGCGCTAATTGCTGATGATTACAAAGAGCGGTGACTCCCCCCACCCTCCACAATTACCGGCCAATAACGACGCGAGCAAGCACCTAAGGTCGATTCTTGCACGAGTACGAGTTCGTCATCTCGGCGGGAAAATGATTTATCATTGTTTATTAAGGCCGCTCGCTAGATACAGCGTCTGTTCGCAGTTTCTCCACACTTTTTTGAAATAAAACTTTGAAAAATGACCCTATGTATGACGTGTTTGGTTGTATCCTAATTACGTTACGTATGATATGCGTTTTACACTTACATTTAGAGTGCCTTATTTTTTGTTGGATTGAAATTTTGTCCAACTTTATCTTTAAATTATAATATTTCATTTATAATTAATGCTAGTTAAAACAGTGAGAAAAGTCTAGTTAGAAATAGTTCTTATGCAAAATATTGTTACACTGTGAGTACACGAATGTGGTGCGTTGTCCGTTTGGTGTAATTTCCTAGAATCGGTTAAGCTTTGTTTGAAAGAGGCGGATGAATATCCTGGAAGTAGAACTTTAGCAGGACTTCAGAAAAGTTGGAAGTAATAGTGAATAGGCAAGGCTGTTCGCGATAAAGTGAGCACTTTTGAAATCAACCTTAGAAAAAAGTCATAGCCCTTACCCCCATATATTTTAACGGGCGCACTGAGTGACATACGCTCAGTCAAGTTGGCAATGAAAGATGGAAAGTAGTTCCATATAACTTAACTTCGAATTAAATGTGTTAGGTAACAATTTGTGTTAATTTAAATTATTTATTCCCTTTCTGTTTTTTATGCATCGAAGTGTAAAAATTAGCAGATTTGTTAAATGTTAATTTTTCTAATAATTTCACAGTTTTTACCGACGAATGAATGAAGTGTTTATACCCATGTCGATGATAATTTTATATTAGACGGAGCAATACACAACGTGCATATAAGTAGATCTTAACTCGGACTTTCAAAAGTGCTCATTTTACTGCGAAGTGCATATAACTTTTTTTTTTTTTTTTTTTTTTTTAGGTCGCGTGGATTTTCCAACTGACATGCCAAAGTCAAAATTTCGCCGTGTCGCGTTATAATTAAGAGTCTCAAGAATTTCTTGGGAGTTCATTTCTAGATAAGTTGAACTTCACACACACGTACTTTCATGTTACGTTTGTAATTGGTCGACGTGTTTCCTTACACCTCCTGGAGATAAATAAGCCAATAACAAACATGCAAGAAATTTTTCAGTCTTTTTCTAACACAACAATCAACCAATAAACAGTTGATATCTGTGTGAGATTATGTAAGACTGCGAAGTCTAGTCTACGGGTCATTGAACTCGCGAATTTCTCGGGTCTCTAGTTATAATTCAGCACCAAGATAGTCGGCACACCAGTATATATTAGTTTGATGTGTATCACTGGACCTCACTCATCAGACACGCCATGCAGGACTAGCAACCAACCAAAGTTTTATTAACACGCTTGCGACCATATGGAACAGGGGAATTGTGTTCTGTCTGTGGCGGCAGCCAGTTAACAAGTCACTTATGCTCTAGTATGCAGAGGACTGTGGAGTCCACCAAGTGTGCTAGGGATGTTGCAAAAATATCGATATATCGAGATGACGGTGTTATACCAACGATACATCGATATAAGTCGTTGGTATATTTCAACGATATTTTATTGAAATAATTATCTTTTTACACGTATAGGAAATAAATATTTTCAAAATGCTCTTTTAATAAGCTCTGTTTTTAATACGAAAATGTTATTTAAAAATTACTATATTTACTTTGGCAACGTGCACCAAAAAAAAAGTTGCCAAAAATTTCTGCAAAGCCTTGTGTCCTCGAAGATGTAGACTAATATTTCAAGCAATTTTACATTTGTCAAGTAGCTTAATAAAAGAAATATCGAATTGCGTTGCACTGAATATAGAAATTTTGCTTTCGATATATCGTTTAGTAAAACGATACTTTCATAAATAACCATATCGATTTTTCCCCCCGAAATCAACATCCTTGATGACTGCCAGCTTATAACGCGAATTGGCGGGGTCTTTAGATTAAGGCAACAAGGCTAAACTGCGGAGGAAATAAAAAAAGAGATTCGTTCCAGAGGCAAGGTTCAAGCGTGGGAACGACTCGGAAGGAATTCATTCGGACGGGCCGCCCGGTCGGCGAACAGCGAATGATCATTGTCAGGGAGGGGCGGGGTCAAGAGGTCAGCTAGGAACCTTGGAAGAGGTCTCCTCCGCGCACACACACACATGACCAACAGATGGGATGAATCAGTCTCGTCCGCCGATTACGTGCGCCTACCCTAGCTTCCCACCCGGCACGCTGGGCTGCGTTCCAAAACGTTAAGGTGGGTTTACGATTATAGAATTAAGAAATAAATTTTACTTGACTCGATAAACACATGGAAAATGGACAGTAATAAATTTATATTTTATAATTGAATTAGCAACTGTCAAGTCTAACCACTTAGTAGAATGGTCTAAGTCACATTTGGTGCAAGAGTGGACTAAATGCCGTATAATGGTATTCAAATGAGATCAAACAATTGTTTGGTAAATTCAGTAATTAATTAAATTAATTAACTAACTAAATTTATTAATTTAATTAATCGATTAATTAAGGAATGTTTTGATGTCAACATGTTTTAATATTAAAGAATTCTTTGATATCGAAGAATGTTTTTTAATTTACTGGTATCATAAGGGTGATATTGGCAGAGCATGTTAGGTGAGTACTCTGTTACTTGCTGGAGTGGATGACCAGAGGAGTGGGTTGTAATTGCTTATATAGGAGTTGAGTTGGTGTAAGAGTGGTATAAGGAACATTTTTAAATATGTTTTTGGTTTGTGACTGATATGTGGAGCGGGCTACGCTGCCAGGTAGGATGTCTGGAGGCATACTGAGTATTTAAATAGCTGTTTTTGGCAAAAAAAAACGGTGAAGTAAATATTTCTTAATGAAAAGAGATGTTGAAATACGTTACCGAACGAATTACTTTAATCATTCCTCGAATAGCATAAAAGGAACGAACTATTTCGGCGAAGCAAATGGAATAAGTACGAATCAATAACCGAAAGACTTGAAACAAATTCGTCAAACCGATTTTAATCGAACGATGAAACTATTTTTCCTTAGCAAAGTAATTGATCTCCGCTTTAATAATGTAACATTTAATCTACATACACGTATTCATGCGATTACCAAATGGAACCCAAAGTTTACTTAAATTAAACAAATGCCCATCTGATATAAAATTACAACTCCCCATCATGAAGTCACACATACTTCGCCTTCATCGACTCTCTAAACACGCAAAAGCAAAGCCTTACAAAACTGAATGAATACGCTAAGAAATTAATTTAACCGCACTCAACTATCTGATAAAGTGTCTTCCTTCTTACGATACGTTAAAATCGCAGCGATTCCTCAAATCGTTTTCCGACAGCCGCTCAACTCTCAACATTGGCATTGTTGAATAAAAAGCCGAAGCATATATACGAACACGAAACACTTTAATAAACGAACTGATAAGTGTATTGGGTAGGAAACGTTCAATGCCTTGTGGTACCCAACGAAGCATGCTGGGTAGAACTCAACACTCTTGGAAACCAAACATATCTCCGCCCGCCTTGTCTCCTCTTCCGCACGAACGACACAGTAAAAAAAAAATCGGTGCAATCTCATACGAAGCCCGAGACTACCCTTTTTGCTGTTTCACCCCAACTCCCCCCCCCCCCCCCCCCCCGCGTACTCGGAAAAGTGCAAGTCTCTTGCGCCACCAAGAAGGCAATATGTTATTCCTCCCCCGAGCAGCACTGAGACAACAGTGGCAAAGAAGGGGAAGAGTTTTGGAGACCATCTTCCAGCATCTCACCCCCTTCCCCAGCACGGACGCCTGTACTAAATGCCGTCCCAAGAGTTACGGTTTCCCCCGACCCTGCCCAACCAAGGACTCCGCGCCACATCAAGTCACGTCGCACGCTCGACATTACAGGCAGGCTCCGGTGTTGGCCGTTCAACAAAGGCCATACAGCCCAGCACTACGCCCACATTCACAAAGAATCCACCCCTATTACTCGTGCCGAGACAGGCGTGGGGCAGCGCGCCTGCAGTTACCTGCCCCGTGGGAAGCAGGTCTCCCGACCAGCAAAAGTCACTTGCCTGGGAACGCTGGCTTCAATGGAAAATTTCACGACCCCAGCAAATCACATTTAAATATTTCAAGTTCAGGAAACTTTGCCCTAAACAAACCTATTTGAAATAAGTGTACGTAACAATGCAAATATTATGTTGTTCAATGAACAAAACTAAATATGTGAAAAATCCATTTTCCAGTCTTTAAAAAAAATATTTTTTTTTCTATCCAAACATTTTACCAGCTAACATTTTTAAATGCGCGTGCATATATCTTTTCAAATTTTCTCTACGAAACCAAAACACTAATGTAACTGATAATTTTATTTCATAAAGGCAACCAACTAACATTTATGCCAAATGTGTATATTTGGGTAAATATACGTAAAATATCACGTTTCCATCAGAAATTAAACCAAAAGGAATTCATATCAGAGTTGTAAAGTTCCAATATTTCAACAAAAACCAAAATGTTAAACCCCAACAGGATACTTGGAAGGTAACTAACGTGTATATATTTTTCTACGAAATACAAATTCCATCTATAATAAGGATAGTCTAAAAATACGTCCAACCACTACAAGAAGAAATGTGCATATTTTGGACAAATGTCTATATTTCAAACTAATACTGCGATTTCAGCTTGAAATGAGTTTTAAAAATGCTAAACACAGCGATATTTAAATAATTTCTTGGAAAGGTCGGATTTCATTTGTAATTTTAACGCAAAACTACAGTCATTTTGGATCTACATACTATATAAGTAGCAATAAATTAATTTTTCTTCCAGTCTAGAGTCAGCAGTTGTCGAAGTCAGATCGTGTCGGGAGTGTGTCACCTAGTGGGTGTATCAATCAACAGATTTCACCAAGATGTACTAAAGATTTCACCGAGATGTACTGCAAATTTCACCGACAGTTTTACATCAACAGACTTTTCCGATGCATTAATCAGTCTATAAGCTTCAACAGCAAGTAATATGCACGATGAACATTGCTGCGAAAATTGTGATGAAGATTGTGTTAGAGTGTTTAATGCCAAATTAGCATATGGTCAAACCAAGATGCTTTTAAGCCTAGATGTCGAGACAGCCTTGTTGTTACCTAAAGAATTTCTTCTAATGTTTGTGGGACACAAAATTTAACATGTGTATCCGTTCCTCACTGAGGATTTAAGAGGCGATGAGGATATAGTCTCGTATTTGCCTTGTGATGACGATTGTCCGCATGGTACACCAGCTTTCTTTAATCATTAAAACACTGTAAATTTGAGGCGAGATTGTGTAATGTGAAGATAGCAAAACGTAATGCAACTTGCTAAATCACCCCGTTTTAACAAGAGATGATTCCAAAATTGATGAAATTGATTCGGAAGCCACAACTGAGCTTTTGCAAACTAACCTACACTTCTAAAATTCTGTTTGAAACAGCCTAGCCATGATGTGTTTTGCGGAAGGGTTCGAACATTAATAAAACAGTTCTTTTATAATTAAAGAACTCGCAATTTCTTATGCAACTGACGATGACACAAAAGTATTGTCTTTCAAAGCTCCGAAACCTTGGTTTACATTAAATTAGGAATTGAAAATGAGTTTCCGACATCAAACCTACGAAGTACACGGTTTGAAATGGGACACTGGTGATATAGCTTATGATGACCGTTTTCGCCACGTGAACAAGGCACTGCTCGAGGACTTACCTGTATATGTGCTGCAAAATATGCAGAAATAAATTCTAAAAACTCTGGCTAATACAGAAAGTATAAACATAAGAATTTATCGTGAGTGTTCAAGCATTAATTCGCTAGTAAAACACTACAATACTAATCATTGTGATAAAAGGAATGCTCTGTTTGCAATGCAAAAGCAAAACTATAGAGAATATTTGTACTAGCATCCTACTTATGTGTAAAGATAATAATTTAGAAAATTGATCTATTACAGGTGCAGACCAGTGTAAAAACTTTCAATGGAGGCATTCAATACATAGCAGTATTACTCCAGGTTACAGGGGAGTGTAGTTACAGTCTCTAAAGAACATATACTCCCAATTCTAGATGTGTAACGGAAATGAACATTGGAACTTTGTGCTAAGTTTCGCCAGAAATAAATACACAGAATGAGTATTGTGTTATGAGCAAGACGACTGTCCGGTGTTTAACACGCAACCTGTTAGCAAACTACCTTTTTTGTCTTGGGATCTGTGTTTTAAAAACAGAAGTAAATAAATTACAAAAGAGCCTGGATTTAGACAAATGTAGACTGAAACATGTAAATACAAACAACATAGCATGCAAATGGAAGGAAGTAGCAGCATTAAAGTACCACCTTGTGGTATGTGGGACTGTGAGGTGTGGGAGAGTATCGTTTGTGTTTGCAAGTTTGAATCAACTAAGATGACACTAGGAAATTTTTAAAAAATAATATTTAAACCTACTCTGTGGTACACTCCTGGCAAAATGTCAAAAACATTTATTCTTTGAAAAACAATAATAATAATTCTTAAGTGAATATATATATATATATATATAACAAATGTACAGCAGCATCATCTCAGTTACGATGGAGAAGTTCCACTCAACACTTCAATACGATAGTGCTACTCCAGGTTACACGTGAGTGTGGTTTCGACATGAAGATGGTCCACTAGAAATTCAAATGTGCAAACGGAAATGAACATTGGCATATCTTGTAAATTAGTCTGATAGAAACTTTTAAAGGTTTCGATGTTTGTTATGGGCGAACTACTTGTGCTTTATGTAATTTACGGCCTGATAGCAAGCTACCTTGCAATGACAGTCAACTAGCATTTGAAGCCCTTTCTAAATTCATAACAAAATGTATGTACCACAAGAAAATTGAATACTTCATGCACAAGGGATGTTGCTGTTCTGTACCTATAGTGTAGACAGAACATTGTGGCAACAAGGAACATGTTACTCAGGTAGGTAATCAAGAATTAATGTCAACCTGTGGCATGTGGGAATGCAACTTTTGGTTAAGCAAGAACACTTAAATGACAGACTATACAAAGGAAACCATTCAGTGTTCAATTGTCTGTCATTGCTAGTATCTTCGACCCTACAGTCACATACAAGGTCCCACAAATAGGCTACAGAAGAGTATTCTTTAAGCAGTACAACAGTTTTCTACAAGTTAATGTGTGTAATGATATCGAACATTGGTGCTACACTTTCGATTCCAGTCTCGACATTCGCTTTGGTGATGGCTTAGCATGCATTGATTGTGCTGTGAGGTATCTCCACACAGATAGTGAACTTCCAACTACATTTGAAGAGGCGATGTCAGCCAGCCATACTGAAGAATTGGAAGAACAGTGCAGAATTAGGGTAAACGTATACCAACTCACTAGACCTCATCAGGGAACTACAATACAGTGGAAGGAAATATGTGACAGAGACATCCACAACTTCATTTTCGAGCAAGGTGGGTTAGTTTTTCCTTCAGTGTGTAAAATCTATGTGTGTGAGTGGCGAATTCAGAATAATGGTTCCAATATTCCCACTGTTCCCAATGAAATACAAGTATGCATTTTTTACTAAAGGCTGGTATTCTGTAACTTACAGCTTATTATATTCACATTCTGTTGTAAAGGAAATATCTGAGCCAGACATTCATTTCAAATGTACATATTTTCAGCAATATTTTACAGCATGTAGTAAACCAAATACTAATGATTCCAATTTAACTAATTGAAAGAGTTCTGTATGTTGTGTAAACCAGAACAGACTACAAAGAGTAGATTATAAGCACAAGCTTAAGTGTGAATGCATTGTAATGTCATATTGCGGGGAAGAAAATTTTTTAGAAACATCTTTTTTTAAAAAGACACTGTTTTACCATCTCAGTATTTCGAAGAATGTTGTAATAATCTTCATACTTAAATCATTATAGCAAAAAAAAAACAAGTTTGGCCATATGTCTTATACTGTGTGTGATTCATTAAAATGTTATGTGCATCGAGCAATAAAATTAGCAAAAATAAAATGTTGTCCTCAAACACATTTTAACTTGCAAATTTAGAGAATAAACTATCAATATACATACATTGTTCCTAGCTGCATTGTTCCTACATTACTGTGTAACCAGGCAAGTATAATGTATCGTATGTGTTATGGTGTTCCAGAATTCTCCAGGAATTTATGGAGTCTTGCGATTCAATGTTCCATTTTACAGTTAGTTATTTCCAACTGGGAGACAAAAACCATCAATTAATTCAGTGCAGTGATGTGACAAAAGTCCTGTTTTTATATGACCTTTTCCATTTAGTATTGAAGATGTGCATTCACATTAAGTTGAGACATAGTCTGACTTGGTTGAAAGTGTGGTGTTAGACTCCCCTGCACACAAATAAGTGTCTATTCAAACATAAGGAATAAAACCAGGGTGTAAGAAACATTCTCTCCTCAAAAGTAGACTTCAACAAGGAGATCTGGATACAATTCTACGAAAATGTCTGACAACAATGTTTACTGATGTTGCAAATAGCTTATAACTTTTGCAACACCTATACTTACTTTTATGAAAATATTTTTGGATCACCTTGTGTTAACATAACTGTGGATCACCTTGTGTTAAAATATTTATGGATCATTCTGTGTTAAAATATTTGTGGATCACCTTATATTTAACTGTGTTAAAATATTTGTGGTTCACCTTGTCTAAGTTTTGCTGACTGTGTTTGTTCATTAAAAAATAGATGTATATATTATGAAACAGCCTATCCCTTACCTCCTAAAGGTGTTGTGTATTTTGAAACCTCTTATCCTTGGGTAATAGTGAAACAATCTGTGTTTAAATGACTATTTGTGTGTATATTGTGATACATCCTGTTTTTTGTGAAATATTAGGTGTATTTTGAAACCTTATATACATGTGTAATATTAAAACAAACCATTAAAAAATTCAAATTTTCTTTACAAATTATTGAATAAATATGTGTGTTAAAAATGAAGGCATTTGTGTGTATTTATTTTGCCTATACAAAATGTTTTGGGTTCCCCAAGGGGGAAAAAATACTTTGATTGATAAAATGTGATACATGTTTTGGTTCATGTAAGAAAAAATATTCTGATTAATAAACAGAGAGAAAAAGTAGTGCATGGTTATTGTGAAGTTTACTCACTATTAAACTCTTCTATACTGTGAGAGTAATAAGTGAACAGACAGTTCTTAAATAGAAAAAAACACAAACTTGTGTCTTAAGAGTAAAAAAAAAAAAAATAGTCGATTGCAATTTCAAGAAAAAAAAATACTGAGCTGAATTCATGCCTTAAGGAATAGCAGTTTTAAAAATACCACACTGTCCTTAACAAGAAGGCTGAAATGCTGTAAATCAATTCTAAAGGGCAATGTTAAAAGAGCTTTTACATAAGTCCTAACAAGACAATTTAAACCATTTTTAGCATTTTATTTGTAAGGCTTCAGATTGAACCACCTTGTGCAAAAAAAATGTTATTATAAGACATGGTTGGGAACAGAGCACACATAGTGTTTTTCAATCAACATTAAACAGAGAATCCCTCTCCTTCTCTTCACTATGAGATAAGCCCACTAAATAGGACTGAGCAAATACTCCCTAAATTGCTTAACAAATTTCAATATACTAAACGATATTAAAAATAACTGTGGTGATCACTGTGACCACTTTTTAAAAACGTTTTATTAAAAATAGTGTATACAGAAAATAATGTTATTTCAAAGAAACTCTGGTGTACCATTTCATCCAGAGAGCATAGTTCATAGTTTTTGTGCCTGCTGAAAGCATTCTCCAGCGACACTTCTGGCCGATCTTGTAAATTTTTGTCCATTTCCCAAACCTCCTCTGTCTTCCCGGCCCAGCCTGCCAAGATCGTGAAATACCTTTTCAGGGATACCAGAGGTAGTCACTGAAGACAATTCACATTCCTGTCCTTCCCTGACCAAACTCCATTAAATTCAGCTCTTCCATATATGTAATATTTCTAATAAATAATTATCCAACACAAGTACACAAAAATAGTTGTATTACATCGCCAACCCCCAAGGCGAAGTTAGATTATGCTATAGTGTGGGTTCCAGGTTGGAATCCCAAGTAAGGCATGGATAATATAGATTCTGGGTTCGAATCCCAGGCAAGACATGGGTTCGGTACCTGGCCAAGGCATGGATAATATAGATTCTGGGTTTGAATCTAGGGCAATGCATGGGTTAGAATCCCATGTAAGTCATGGATAATATAGATTCTGGGTTCGAATCCCAGGCAAGGCATGGATATTCTAAATTACAAGGTTCGAATCCCGGGTAAGGCATGGGTTCATTTCCGAGTGATATGATTCAGAGTCCTTACACAATATTATAATAATAGACAGAACACTAACACATGCAATGCTTATTACATAATTACAATTACAGCTGATAGATATTTGAAAAAACCACATGTGCTGTATTACAAAGACTGTTACGTTACAGAATCATATCATGTAATAAAATATGTGGGAAATAGGCAAATAAACATGGAATTCGAAATTAAATGTAACTGCTAAAATTCAAAAAATAGGCATATTGAACATTAAAGTATCATCTCAATACAATTGTATATGAGAAAAATTCCAAAAATGTGTTAATTTGTTAAAATTGTTTAATTCCTTAAACATTTTATAATTTTGCATTAAAATTATTTAATTCATTAAGAAAATCACATTTACTTTAGTAAAATTAATTTTTATTATCAAATTCGACCAATTGCATGGCTTGTGTAGGTTCTCCAGGGAGGGCAGGGGGAGGTGGGTGTCGGGGGCAGGGGGAAATGGGTGTCGGGGGCAGGGGGAGGTGGGTGTCGAGGTATATATACACGCGCAGGAGCAGCGACTGCCATTTGTGAACCAGTCGCCATGGAGGACGGAGCTCCTCTCTGTTAGTGTTAACGACCCACCACCCAATGATCACTGCAACCCCTGGTGGCCTGCCGGGACAGCACTAGTCGATCACAGCTTCAGCCTGGGCGAATAGCCATCCACGGCAGTCTGGTGCATCCCTGCTGGCCTGCCGGGACGGGGCAAACATCCACCAGCAGCTCTTGCTAGCCGGCATCCAGCTTGGGGATAAGTTACTTTGCTAAGGAAAAACAGTTTCATCGCACAATTAAAATCGGTTTAACGAATTTGTTTCAAGTCTTTTGGTTATATAATTCGTACTTATTTCATTTGCTTCGTCGAAATAGTTCGCCCATTTTATACTATTCGAGGAGTGATCAAATTAATCTACTTCACCGTTTACTTCGCCGAAAACATCTATTTAAATACTCAGTATGCCTCCAGACATTCGACCTGGCAGTGTAACCCGCTCCGCATATCAGTCACAAACCAAAAACATATTTTAAAATGTTACTTATACCACTCTTACACCAACTCAACTCCTATATAAGCAATTACAACCCACTCCTCTGGTCATCCACTCCAACAAGCCACAGAGTACTCACCTAACATGCTCTGCCAATATCACCCTTATGATACGAATACATTAAAAAAACATTCTTCGATATCAAAGAATTCTTTAATATTAAAACATGTTGATATCAAAAAATTCTTTAATTAATCGATTAATTGAATTAATAAATTTAGTTAATTAGTTAATTAATCTAATTAATTACTCAATTTACCAAAAAATTGTTTAATCTCATTTGAATACCATTATACGGCATTTAGTCCACTCTTGCACCAAATGCAACTTAGGCCGTTCTTGCGCAAAGTGTCCCAGAAGTGACATGCTCGTACTACTAACATATATTCTATAATACTCTAACCAGTTTATTCTTTCATGAGTGGATAAACAAGCTTCTGACTGGTCTAAGTCGTTTGCAGACCAGTCACGAATGTTCTACTTTATATTATCAGAATCATCATTGGCCCAGTGAAATGGGATAGTAGCTTCATACATGAATGACAGCCAATAAGGAAAGTAAACTGGGGGACATGTGTACAATACGTTGAATCCTAGTAAAAACTCAACTTTTCCAGCGATGAACCATCATCTCTACAAATCAAAATCACAGAAGACGTAAGCAGCCGACATAACCTGGAAATATGGACATGAGTGAAGATTATTTACACATGTTTAATTATTTCTGGTCACTACTTGTGTAAACGTTTCGAAAAACTCGTGATATCTTATAGAAGGGAAAGTCGATGCCAACATTGGGCATTTAAATCAATACATCTGAAAAGGTTAATTAAATCGAATTCAATAACCTCTTCCAAGAAATAAAACATGCCCATGAACTGTTCTTTAAATTCAGAGCGAACGGTCTCTCGATTAAAATATTTATTTGCATACGATTTCACAATACGACATAACCTAAATCCAAGATGTAAATACAGTTCCCCGCCAACAACAGATATCACTGGGGTCTGATTGGCTACTTCGTCTTGACTTGTACTTAAGATATAAAATATAACGGTATCTTAAGTCACGCCAAGAACGCACACGACCCGTCAAGACCCGTACACGACAGTAATACACTGATACCCTTGAACACATTGATTCATACCTTGTACACGGTGTACTTATTCTGTTAAGTCAATAGTGAACCCACCTTTACTCTGAGAGTAGAGTAAATTGATGTTGGTTTACGATTAAAAACTGAAGAATTAAGACTTGTACTTATGACTCCTTAAGTACACGGAAAATAACTTTTGCAGTTTACTATTGATCTAGCAACTGTTAAGTCTAGCCAATCGGAATCGTATTAAACCAAAGCAGATATCACCTGGAATTATGGTGAAGTGTGAAGATCAATCATTTGCGGTTACTGCTTCTGTAATTGATTTGAACAACTTATAAAAGAGAATATCGATGACAACGTTGGGCAGTTACGTAAATAAATCTAAAAATATGTTAAATAAATACAAATTTAATAACCTCTTCCAAGAACTAAAACCTGGGGAACAGTTCTCTAAACGCACTATAATACTGTCACTCGATTTAATAATTCACTGGACGCAGTTTCAAGACACGACCTATAACCCAAATCCAAGATGTTGATTCAGTTTTTTCCACCAATAACAAATGCCGCTGTGCTATGCTTGGCTACTTCATCTCGATTTATACTTAAAATATAAAATATAACGATATCGTAAGTCAAGCCAAGAACGCACACGACCAGTACACGATCCTCACAATGCAGACATAAACAAATGCCTTCGAACATATTGATTCGTATTCTAAACACACGGCTTAAGGTTTATGTCAAATCAATCGTAAACCCACCTTAAAGTAACATAGAGTAACAGCTGAGGAAGTCAAGGGTAAACGGGGTTTTGGAACGAGCATGATGCAAATATTATTCTGTGTTTACAGATATGTAGTGACAAAGCAACCAATGAAAATTCCAAAAAGTATTTATCACTTTCTCGGGGAAAAAAAAAAAAAAAAAAAGGTTGTATACATAAACAGATTGAATTATCCTAACTGAATCGTAAACATCATTCCTAAAAATGCAAGCTTTATAAAAGTTAAGTTTTAAATAAAAAATATGAATTTTATCACTTATTTGTAACTTTCCAGTGTGTGCGTCTGTAACCAGAATGTTCACATTTACTTGCAATTTCATTTAATTGTACTAAACTTCCGCCATTTTCAGTTTACCCTTCGTTACTCGTTGAAATAGTGCGTGTAAAAGTTTTGCTCTGACAAGATGCTCAGAGTAATTACTCTGCAGTTATGGGACACTGCCAAGGGAGAGTGCATACTGTTCTCGATAAGTGAGCACGTTTGAAATGAACCTTAGCGAAAAGTCACTGGTCCTACCTGCATATATTTTAACGTGCGCACTGAGTGACAAGCGCCAATAAAGATGGCAAGGATGGAGGGAAAGTAGTTCCACTTGTTAAAGTAGATTAAAAAGTGTTTGGTAACCATTTGTGATAACTTAAATTATTTCTTTCACTTTCTGTTTTTTTTTTTAAAGCATCGAAGGGTAAAAATCAGCAAATTTGTAATATATTTACTTCTATAATAATTTCATGGTTTCAATTGACCGACGGATGAATAAAGTAATGAGACCCATTGCAATATTCATTTTACATAAGGCGGAAGAATACACAACGTACATACAAGTAGATCTTAAGCAGGGCTTTCAAACGTGCTCAGTTTACCGTGAAAAGCCTTAAAAAAAAATTTACTCGATGTGTTTTGGGACAGCCAAGAGCAAAGTAAATAATCCATTCATGGATACTTCACACTTTTCCGAAGCCCTGCTAAAGTTCTTCTTCCAGGATATTCCTCCGGCAGATGCAAACTACGCTTAACTAAGTTTAGGAAATTACACCAGAGGGACAACGCACCGAATTCGTGCGCACTCAGTTGTAATGATATTTTTCATAAGAACTATTTATTACTAGGTGCTACCAACACACATTTCTCTCACAGTTTTTATTCATATTAAATTATAAATGAAAGATTATAATGTAAAACAGGATATTGGGAAAACTTCAATTTAGTTAAAAGAGATACATTTATGTGTACAAATGTATAGAACGCTTGAGATACATGAGATATTTAGGCAGTAACCAGTGGCGTGTAGTGAGTTTTTTTTTTTTACAGGGTAAGCAATATAATAGTCCCAAATATTTGTGTGTTTTAGATAACATTTGCTAGTGCCGGGCTGTGGTTCCATTTTTAATTTCTACTAACAAACGCAACTTCCAATTTTACTTAACCTCTATATGTATTTACCGTTTTATAATGGCTAACATTAGTTATAAAAATGGAAACGAAATGAATGTATTAATAATTAAACTGAATATTATTTAGAGAGCATATTACAAATTATAAGAAAAATCCAGTTTTCCCAAACATTTTCGTCCACTTTCCAAGGAAATGTGGACTGGAGGACGCAAACAGAACGACTGAGTACCTTGCGCGAATGAACGATTCGCCGCTAGTCGCTCCCGTCTGTGGAAATAAATACTAGATAGCAGCACTATGCGTGTACAGTGTGGGAGTTACGAAAACTCTGTTTCTTGAATCGGAAACGGGAAACTCAGAATTAAATGTGCTTAAATTTAAAGTTAAGGCGAAAGCTATAAAGCATCAAACAGTTCCAATATGTATAGGGTAAGCATTGATTACTTTGAGTCTATGGAATAGAAGCCACTGGCAGTAACGCGTTACATATGCAGTGAATTTTCGGAAGGTTTGATTAAAAAAAAAAGTGCGGAGAATCCGCGAATGGACTACGTACTCGCAGAGTAACGTTTTGGAACTCCGCCCAGGAAGTATCATAACCAAGCGATTGTCGCGGGTAAGGGGGGGGGGGGGGGGGCTCTGAGGATGTTTTGTTCGCGTGAATCGCAGGCTTCGTTCAACTCGCGATTACGGAGCCTCCAAGCTCTCGACGAATGGGCGAACGCGCGCATCAAAGGAACCGTCCTGCCGTTAAATCTCATAGACTAAAGATGGGGGGGTGGACCGATCTCGCTGGCTGCGCACAACCAATCTCCGTGTCCCAACACTGAACTTCTTTTTTGCCTAAACGTCTGGCAAAAAATTGCATGGTTTGGATTGTAGGTTAGAAAACTGATTTGTAAACAAATGCATTGAGATGAATGTATACGTCCTCTAACCAATTTGTAATGAATTTTGATAATATTAAAACTGGTAAAACTATTTTATTAAAAGAATAGTGATTTTCATTTAAAAATTGAGATATAAACAAACACGTACATCACTGTTAACCGTTTGACTTTGACAGTTGTGTAGGAGTTTTGTAGGACTGGGGTAGGTCAATGTTGGGTATATGCACAGAAGACGAATAAGCGTACTACCTCATATTTAGTATATGTTTAATTTCCGTATATAGCCCATTCACGGTTACTTCCAACTTCACTGAAGCCCTGCTGAAGTTCTACTTTCAAGATATTCCTCCGCCTAGTGCAAGTCTAGAAAATTACACCAAAGGGACAACACACCGCATTCGTGTGCACTGAAGTGTAGTAATATTTTCCATAAGAACTATTTCTTACTGGGTATTTCCAACACACCTACGTTCTCTCTGTTTTTATTGATATTAACTATAATTGAGAAATTTTATTTTATAGACGGAATATAAGTTATAATTGAATGTAACCAAAAATAAGAATTTTTTATGTTAAAAGAAGTTTAAAAATGTTTGTGATTCATGCCATATTAAGGAAACAACCAAAAACGATATACATGGGGTGATTTTTAAAATCTTTAATTTAAAAAA
Source organism: Dryococelus australis (assembly GCA_029891345.1). Taxonomy (NCBI): domain Eukaryota; kingdom Metazoa; phylum Arthropoda; class Insecta; order Phasmatodea; family Phasmatidae; genus Dryococelus; species Dryococelus australis. Next base: position 27,521,731 of record CM056993.1, on the reverse strand, counting down.
TGTGAATAAACCGTGAATAGAATATACTAAATTATTCTGTGGTTTCGCGTTGCAGAACGTGTAATTCGTTCATGGGAACTTCACACTTTTCTAGACCATGTAGACTTACTTGTTTATATTTGCTCAGTCACTTATTTTAAAGGCCCTGTAAATAGTTCAGGTTTGTAAACCCCACCGTTCGAAAAATTAAAATGATGTCATCCGAAGATATGCTCCGAATCCGACCTCCGTAATGCAGTGGATTGCACACCATCTTACAATATATGTTTTCTGGGTTCAAGTCCCGGGTAAGACATGTGTGTGTATTTGTATTTGTCCCACTAATATTGCATAAGTTTCTGGTTTCATTTGTAACGCCATTGCTTTCAAAGAGAAGCCAAGTCCTGCCTACCGACTCAGCTTTTAAGAAATTATTTAAGAGTTAATTGCACCCATGTTAAGGAAAGTAGGCTCACTAGTTATATCCGTGTTTTATATCCAACCCCGTCAACTGACTGCTTGGAGCTGCGCGGAGAATCGCTCCTGATGTCGTGTTGTGATGTACTTGTGATGCGTGTGTGAAGATGCAGCTGCTGGTTATCCTCTGGCGTGGGTTAACTAAGCAGGGCTGGTGTATCATGACGGGACCTGCGCACCAAAGCGAACAGAACAGCTGCACTGGCCGCTTTACATATCCTCTTGATGCGTCGAACACAGCACAAGAGATACAGTGGACAGATTACTCAGCTCCCACCATGGCGAACCGGGTTTGATTCCCGGCGGGGCCATCCCCAGATTTTGGCATGTGGGAATTGTGCCCGACGATGTCGCTGGTTGGCGGGTTTTCTCGGGGATCTCCCGTTTTCCCTGCCCTTGCATTCCTGCGCTGCTACATAGGCCTACTCACCTCACTTCACCCTCACGGACTCTGAAGACCTCGGTATTAAGAGCCGTACAAATCTCTCCGCCACTACAAGTAACTTATTTAGCGCCAGGTTAGGCCTCGTATTTAATTACAAATATCCATGGATTAAATGAAGCTGGGGGTTTGGCTAATTGAGAACATATGTAATGTATCTTTAAAAACATAACTTGTGTGTAAATACGCGTATTTTAACACTGACATAAGCACCGATTTACAGACATCCAGAACATGCTTCAGTTTTGATGGTGTCTGTATTTCCTTTTAACTCAATTTGGTCTATTTCACACAGGATATATTTGCCGAACTGTACAAAGTTCATATTGGCCGGCCGTCGGAAATGGAACGTCGACTTAACCAAGTCCTAGTTGAATCCCCTTTCCTTTTAACATGTTATACAATACATGGCGTCTTTTTGCCTAACTGCTCAGTAATTAGTTTTTAGTCACGAAAATTTTGAGTAATATCACGAGGCAACACCCGCGTGAGTTATTCTCCAAGGGCAGGAAATTTTCAATATTAGGGTTGCTCAGGCTACATTCAATTATGATCGTGAAAGTGTTAAAGTGAACACTGGCAGTAATCGCCGCAGTAAAGTTCGTAGCAAGATAGAGTAATAAGTTCCATGTAATTACGTTTTAATAAAAGTGTGATATTAACACCTTCATTCGCCGTGTCGACGATCGTAAACATATTGTACATGAAGGGTATTTATGGCCGGCATTCCGTACAGCAAGGGATCAGTTCTCGGTGCTTTAAGCATCTTACTTATAAGTAATTTTATATCGTCTGTCGCAAAGCACTTTGTTCACAAGAAGCACGCTCGGCTTAAGAAAGGGGCGTCTCAAAATATTACACGTAAATTTAATGGAATAAGCTGTTCACGGTAAACTGATCGCTTTTGAAAGCCCTGCTTAAAAGCTACTTGTACGCACCAAGTGTATCCATTTACCGTATGTAAAATTAATATTGCAACGGGCCTCAAAACTTAATTCATGCATCGGTCAAGTAAAACTGTGAAATTATTAGGAACGTAAGTATTATGCAAATCTGCTCATTTTTGCACATCGGTGCATTAAAAAAACAGAAAGCGAGAGAAATAATTTAAGTAATCACAAATTGTTACCTGACACTTTTTATTCAACATTAAGATATGGAACTACTTTCCGTCCATCGTACCATCTTTACTGGGCGCATGTCCCTTAGTGCTTCCGTTAAAATACATGCAGTTAGAAGCTGAGACTTTTCTTCTGAGGTTGGTTTCAAAAGTGCTCACTTTATCGTGAACAGCCTTTACACAGGTTACAGTTACTCTTGAAAGTAATACAACAGGAGAACAAATGTCTAATCAACACAGCGATTTCTAGCCCAAGAACACTCTGGATGTGCGTGTTTATTGTTGTTGTGAATCAACTTGTCCGTAAAAGGCGTGTGTGTGTGTGTTGTATTCAACTCCTCTACCCACCCCCTTCAGGACATTCGAGCTTTCAATGGTGGTGCGCCACTCAATTATTTCTTCGGGCGACCCCCCAAATCTCGCTACGCCAACGTGAGCACCTTCACAGTTCTGTGTACCTTCCGGCATGCTTGTTAGTAGCTAAGACGGTTGGAGAATGGGATGCGTCTCAGGGCAAACCCTTTAAGCCTTAGGTCGGGTTTCATTAATAAAATGGGCGCATGCATCGCGGCTGTAGCAGGGTTGTCTGGTGCCATGGCAACAATTGTAGCCATGGGCACACTCCGAAAGAAGAAGGGTCTAAATGAAGGGCATGGAAAACCAGGCACAGAGGAGAGGGCCGTGGAAAATGTTTGCGAAAGTCGCGGAGGATAAAGATAATTTCCTTTGACTGGACTGGGGCTGGAGAAAGTAGGACAGTTGTTAGTTAGCGAAGATATACTCTGTGAGTTCAATACAGGGTGGAATGAAATGAGCTGGCATCTGGTGGGGGATAGAACTGAGCCACCCACCCGACAGATGACAGCCATCTCTCTGTAACACAGGAAAGGGTGTTAGTGTGTTACAGACATAAGAGGGAAACTTATAATTAGAGGTAATGTTACTATCGCGTAACCTCGCGTGCAGCTGAGTGTAATGGCGTGTGAGTTAGTGAGTGTTGCACACTCCTCAGTTTTTGCAGATAAACTGCCCAGAGACCGCCTACATACGAACAGCTGTCGGATGAGAGAAGCTTTGTAGCTCATGTGTATGTGGTTCGGTGTGTTTGCAATGCAATGCACAAGGCCGACGCCAGCCAATGGCCATGTGTCGTATGATTTGCCTTGCTCTGTGATCACATAGTGCTTCGCTAATTGTTTGTTAATTATTTTGTCAATGAGTGTATTTTGTAATTTAATTTATTGCAGTGATACGGGTTTCCGGGACCAATTTTATTCGGGTGCATGTGCGCCACTCTCGCGCCTGGTTGGGTATGCTTCAAGGTTACGCAATGGCAGTCTGTGACGTCACTGGGCTATGCCGCGGCGCTAGGGCAAATACATTATAGTCTGTTCACGGTTACTGACAACTTCTCTGAAGCCCTGCTGAATTTTTACTTCCAGGATATCCCTCCGCTTCATGCATACAAAGCTTAACCAAATCTGGAAAATCACACGAAAGAGATAACGCATTGCGTTTGAGCCCACTCGGTGTTATAATATTTTGCATGAGAACTATTTATTACTGGGCTTTATAGGCTGTTAAAGGTAAAATGAGCACTTTTGAAAGTACTGCTTAAGATATACTCGTATGCACGCTGTGTATTCCTCCGCCTTATGTAAGATTAACATTGTCATGAGCCTCGCCACTTTATTCATGCGCCGGGCAATCAAAATTGTTAAATTATTAGAAAAGTTAATATTTTATAAATCTGCTATTTGTTACACATGCAGGCGTAAAAAAAAAACAGAAAGCATAATCAATAATTTAAATATTCATAAATGGTTACCTAACACTTTTTATTCGAGGTTAACATATGGAACTACTTTCCATCCATCGTTTCCAACTTTATCGGGCGCATGTCACTCAGTGCGCCCGTTAAAATATATGCAGGTAGGGTCAGTGACATTTTTCTAAGGTTGATTTCAACACTGCTCACTTATCGTGAACTGCCTTTATCAGCACAGCTGTTTTATATCAGTTCTTATTCACGCTAATTGTAAATGAAATATTATGACTTAAGCCCTTTGCACAAGGTCAATGTTTTCGTCAAACTGCTTTCAATAAGTTTGGTCAAATAAAGTTGGACAGTTATGACGTCAACCAAACATCATAAACACCGCCGTTTTTGTCTGAGAAATTTGGATAGCTTCAGTTTCCATGAAACATTTGAAAATGGGACGGGTTCTAACATTTATTTGATGTTTGACGGTCTCAGACAATCAGGACCGTGCGCGAGAAAAATGGGCGCCAAGAAACTTAGAATACGGAATAATTGCTGGACACTAAGTAAGTTATGAGGATAATTGATTTATAGAAAAACTGTCTGGGCTGAATGTTATTTTAAGTGAATATTGCACATAATATTACGAACTCAGATGCATTAAATTTCATTGTGCAGGAAACATTTCTTATAAGTAAAATTTTATTTTTGTAAAGAAGCGAAAATAAATTACAACATTCCTTACTTTTCTCCCTGTAAAGGATTGTATGGAAACACAAAAGCAATAGATCTCTATGAAAATAATTTTTAAATAATAATTCAAATTAGATCATCCCAGTAAAAAAAAAAAAAAATTGACAGTGTGACACATAATCAAACACATTCAAGATTATTTGATAAAATTTTTGGAAGGAAAAATTTTATGGCCGTATTTCGCCTTCAAATTTTGTTGTCAAATATAGTTGAAGGAAAAAATTTGACTGTGTGACAGGGAATTTATACAGATGAAATAAAAGCAAGAGTTCAGTTTAACAAAAAATAAGGTGTTTTTATGCCAACCGAAGTATAAACGCTTGTCATACATGACATATTTAGGAAACAATCAGACATGTCATACGTGGGGTAATTGCCCAAACGTTTGATTCAAAAGCACGAAGAAATCGCGAATAGACTATAAGATACATACGGGATTGCTGTTCTTTTTTTTTTGCAAGATAAATCGAGGGAGCTTCCCTCAAGCAGTATGGCGTGGTAACCGCCATATGTGCACTGAAATGTGAATATTGATTATAAATTTTTATTTTTTATTTAAATAGCTCTGCTGACCGAATATAGTGCTACCAAATATGTTATACCGCCACAATAAAGCGTTAGGATTGTCACTGTGGCTTGTATCGAGCAGTATAGAGTTGTTATGTATTGTATTTTGCGGTACTTGTCTAAGATTTAGTTTAAACTATCATTGCGCAGCTCGTGCTGCGTGTATGTACTGAGAAAAAGGTTTTGTTGAATAACCAAATGTTTTGAGATGTTAGTATACTTCATCTATTCCAACCAATTTGTAATTGGTAAAAGTATTTTATTCATGTAAAATTGCTGGTCATTAAAAAAATCTATAGATAGTATAAGACGAAGTCGCCCGGTCACGTGTGTCTGTGTATTCGGCTAAGCCTTCTTAACTATACTTGATGGGTTTTGATACGATCTTCACCATCAATTAGAGCATTTCTTGGCGAAGGTTTAGAATTATAATACATTAATATTTAATCTAAGAATAGTAGAGGAATGTCGATGTTTTATAATAAAGTCGGAGAAAAGCCGCTTTTCGGGCGCTTATATGGCTTACGCTGACTAAACCATAAGAGATACACCAAGTTAATGTACTTACAGAATTGTAGATCTCAAAAAAGGCCTACAGTAACGATTTTTGCATTTAAATTTCACTTACGGAGACTTTTTGAACAACACAGTATTAATCTCACGTTAGTTACCTTAGGGTATATACTTGATGCAAACCTAAACAACGCCATATTTGTAAATCGTACCCGAGCGAGGCCGGGGCGGGTTCGCAGGTAAGATATATAAACAGACACTTCCACAACTCTTGACCATGTGACTTTGACAGTTGTGTGTGATTGGTGCAGGTCAATGTCGGGTACATGCACACAAGACGAATAAGTGGTCTACCTCGTATTTCAGCTATGTATTTAAGAAGCCGCGATGCAGCCCTCGGGGGTAAGGTACCAGACGATGTGTGCTCTCTGCTGCATTTGGTGGACGTTGTACTCAGGCACACCTTAAACCAAACAAGTAACACATACACACATTATACTGAGAGAAGATAGAACAAAATATTTGTTTGTATAGGACCAAATATATATATTTAGTTGTCCAAACAAAATATATTGTTGAGAAAAAAAAAAAACTTTTGTTCGTATTACAAAATACATGTTTGAATAAATAAAATCTCTGTGTTGGGCCAAAAAAAACATTATACTGTCAACTAAATATTTTGTAGAATCAAATGTATATATTTGTTTGGCAACTCATTTGACTGTCTTCGTTCGAAAATACAGCTCGAGAGTTCGTTTGTAATTTTCGTGTTTGTTAGTGCATCTATTGATGCTTAACAATCGCATCGACACGTTAATAAAACAATGCAACAAGAAACTGACAAGTAAAGCTGTAAAACTCGAAATATTTAATTGCACACGTTGCCCAATGTTTGGGGCATTTCAATTTAAAAGCTTTCCCGTGTCGTCAGTTGTCACGTTAGCTGAGGTTACTAAGGCGTAAGGCTCGGTCGCAAATGATCTAGGTTCGAAACTAGGCCCAAAGTGTAAACTTCTTTTTAGGGCCCAAACTGTTTAACGTACGCGCAGCCAAACAAATCTTTAGTTTGCGCTAACCAAATCTTACAGTCTGGGGCAACTGGACGAGAACAGCAAAAAAAAAATTTAGTTTCAGCAACAAAATATTCCATTGTCCCTATACAAACAAATAATTTGGTTGCACCAATATTGTTTGGTTCAACGAAACTTTTTTCTAAGTGTACTACACAAAGCTGGAAGTGAGGTCGTGAGCAAGGGGAAGCCTTCAATTCCCCCAAAATTCAATTACCTTCTTTCGTTAGCCTGTAAGAATAATATATTTTCTTCGGTTACAGACAGATGACTGACAAGGCAGGATACGTGTTACAAGCCCGCTGCGCCACAACTCATTTAATTCCATTCTGTACGAACCACACAAAAGTCTATCTTTGTTAACAATGACATACTATGATGACGCTATCTCTTTACTGTTCCCGGTTGGTTCCTACTTTGCGCCCCAACATCTAGAAGTATTTCTACAGCTGACGTCATACTACGTGTTCAACAGTAGTTTGTTCCGTTGAACGGTAGCAACGAGTTCAGCATGTCCTACCTGCAGTGTAGTTACTGAGCTCTTCGAGGTGAACCAGAGTTTGCAGGATTGAGTAAGCTTCAGCGAACCCAGCAACCAGCGACGAAATTTGCAAATACAACGATAGCAAAGTACTTATGTTAAAACTTTTTTCAATTCTAGTGGAAATTCACTTTGAGGTCAACAAAACTCGCTTCCAAATTAATTGGTTGAAACAACAATGCTTATCGGATACATACAAAAAAAGATGTTATCGCGTAATGCAAACGTTCCCACAGGGAAAACTTCCCAAAAGGAGTGGCTCGAAATAGCCGAAAAACAAGCGATAATTAGAAAATGAACATCACTTATCAGGTTCGAATACCGATATGTGAATTTAATGGGTTATCGAAACTCGCAATTACGCAAATTGGCGGTCCTCAGCGCGAGTAATGACCTACCTCGCTCTTACGCGAAACAAAGAATCAAATCGATGAATGCCACCATCAATGTTTCATGAATGCGGAAAAAAAATCTGTAACTGATCGAGATAAAAAACACAAACGCAAACTTTTATCTTGTAATCTCATATTCTCCATTGCCAACTATGAAAGGCCTGCTCGCAGTAATCGTTGCATCGCTTCATGCAGATATAAAGGGTTATACAATAGCGGCGTCTGTATGTGTAGAGTGAATTGGCTTTATGAAAATAAATACACAAAGGTTGCACCCGAGAACAGGGTTAACACATTTACTCCCGAATTAGTTACAGAGGTCAAGTAAATTTTGTGATGGATGCTGCGTACTTGTGTCGAGTGTCTCCTAGCAGCCAGCAAACAAGGTACTGCATTTTAAGTTGATGTCAGAATTCATTACTAAAAAACGAGAGGTGAAGAAACTTCTACAAATTTGATAACTCGCAAGTTAGCCACTCAAGACACCTCCCTACTACTAACCAAAACTGAAGAGCATAATTGCAAATCAAGTTATATCACTTTTGTGGAAAATTTGGCGTTGTCATCTCTATGCAGATATTAAAACCGCATACAACTTGTGCAATTATGTATGGTGCGACATAAGTTATATCCTTACAGTAACGAAACGAAACGCAATGTTGTTTTGGCGCAGATTGAGTTATATCCGAAAATCTGCTCGCTGAAAAAAAAAAAAATGTTGCAGCCTATATTGCATTATGTTACAGAGAGAGTGCTTTAGACGTCTGCACATTATCAGACTACTACAATATAATGGTTGGTTGTTTGGTTAATGTGAGCAATTGATTTGTTGTGTATAATATGTGGTATTTCATTGTTCATTGAATGCTTTGATTATTGGCGTGCGATGAAAGTTTCTGTGTACACATTCATTTCATTTTAATGCATTTCTCTTCCCGCAAACACCAAATGTGACATTAACTGCTCCGTTAAGGTTTTTTTTCCCCTGCAAAGTATGTTATAACCAAAATGTTTCAGTCAGTAACTAGAATGTTAATCAGACATGATAGAAGGACAATATGGGAAAGTAGCCGAAAAAAAACGCGAGACACCAATGCCAGCGCCCCTAGCGGTGTGAACTGTTCGTACGGCGATAAGCTATTTATTCAACGGGCAGTTTGAATATTTTGGATGCGTTTCAATCCAAATATTTTTTTTTTCGTTTGCGTGTTTTTTTAAATATTATGGCAGGAAATATTTGTGCAGTTTTTGGCTGCAATAATTACAACGTTGCGAACTACAGCGAGTCTTTTTTTAGATTCCCAAAGGATGAAGTCGGTAAGTACACGAACTGTAGTGGATAACATTTCCCAATAGTGTTATTACTGTCATTGTGTTTTTATTGCAAATTCCATTCACACAATACCTTAATTTACTTACATACGGTTTTGTCGTTTCGTAGGTGCAATTAATGGGCGCAGAAATTTAAGAGCAGGCGTGGATGTAATAAAGGAAAAAGGGACTGGGGGTTTGTACCTGCACGAGAATAGTCTGTTCCAACCTTTTCAGAAAGAGGATTTTCGCAACCCAAATTAGCTTCCACAAAACCAAGAACGAAGTCACTTAAGTGTCATAGCTGCTATTTATAATCCTGTACACTGAACGGCCTTGCGAAAATAAAAGTAAACAATGTTTACATATTCAATATTCGTATATTAAACTGGCCGAAGTACCTTGTTAAAGTGTGTGTTTAGTTCAGCAAGTTGAGCTAGGGATATAATTGATTGATTGCTTCAGAAAAGTTGTTTACATAGGTATGTGTCAATTATTGCTCGTACAATGTTTACATAATGAGTGTTCGGGTATTAAACTAGTTAGGGCCTTTTAAGTGTTTGTATAGTTCAACAAGTGAAGCTAGGGATAAATTTGATTAATTGCTTCAAAATAGTACAACAGCTAGTTTTAAATCAAAGAAGTAAACTTTAAAACTGTTCATTTCATCAAAAATGATAATTTAAATAGTTGCTCCAGCTAGCTTCTTATTTCTACTGTTCGTTGTCACACAGTTATTCACAAATATCTCAGTTCAAAACATATGTCACTTAAGTATTCCAAGTTAATGTAAGATTATATATATTTAAAAGAAAATAATAATAATAACATTGGAATTCTGGAAGACCAGGAAATATTATAAGCAAATGACTTGGGTTAAAAAACTACTGAAAGGTATCTTTATTATTTAATAAAATAATTAATTTAAAATATTAATTAGAAATTATATGCTCCTCTGATGAATATTTAATGTGGATCAAAGCTTCACATTACAACAAAATACAGTGTCAATGCTAATGATGAAAATTCTACATCAAACAACTCTAACTTTCATCCATTAAATTATCAATGGTGGAGAGAACAACACTATTGCAAGAATTACTTCTATATTTTTTTCCAAACAAACTTTCTTTTGAAACAGTCACGTTATTCGCCCCTATCAACCAGAGTTTATTAATCCTGCGAGCAAGGCACACGCTCAGTCATAGACAAATACATTAACAAAACATCAAATCATCTCCAAAAAATATTAAGATACTCTTAAAACCTATATAAATATCACAAATTAACATAGTACAAAAATAAAGAAAATATTAAAATTAAAATAGCTTAAAGCAGAGCAAAGAAAAATCAGTTGTAACAATACTGTTTTCATATTTGTGTGAGTGATTGCTCGTAGAATGTTTTCATATTAGCCAAACACTATGCACCGAGCCTGAGTCCCAGTGCCAGCAGGGGAATAAATCTCTAAAACAATGATTCAAGGCGCGCTGGCAATTTTTGTAGGTGGTGATGCGAACCGTCGCGCATCAGCGAAGCTGGGAGTTTCTCCATAAATGATTGTCATGTGTAGCCTACTTGCACTGAGAAATAATGTATGTGTTTTTTGCAATTTAACATATTTCTGTACTATTTGTAATATTACTGAAATATTTTCTCATTAAAACATGTTTAATTGCAGAAGGATTGAACTGAACATGACTTAAATTGACTATGTTACCAATACAATGTAGAGATACGATAGAGGGGAGGGCTATGAACTCGAAGGAAATATTGAGGGGTAAAAGTTTTTAATGAAAATGTACATATTTTGTAATTTTTTTACCCCACAATTTCCCTTATCTTCAGAACCCTCTCTCCCCACTATCGTATTTGTAGCTTGTGTTGGTAATATTGTCTATCTAGTTAGTGTTCGATTTTTTTTTTTTGCAATTTAATGCATTTTTATAAATAAATATTACATTATTTACATATTTTTCACCCATTTTACCCCACAATTTCTCTGATCTTCATAACCGTCCCCACTATCGTTTTTGGGGTTTCGATTGGTCAAATGTTGATTCCCCTAGTAAATTCGTGTTCTGTGTAATTAGTAGAGTGGAATTATACCACTTTCCGAGATTTTTTCATTTTTTTTAAAGCCCCTATTCTTAAGAACTAGGCCTACCCAGTTTTCAGCATATTTATTTTGTTTATGTACATATCCGTATTGTTTATGCACTTTTTCAGTGTATTTTCAAGCTTTGGAGTGTTATTGTTTACATTTGGGAAACTATGCATTTGAATATTAATTTGTATGTTATTTGGGTTATGTTTGCACCAACTACCAAATATTTTCGATGATTTATTAAAGAAACAACTGAATGACAACTCTAATAGTTTCCTTTATAGGTAGTCACTTACCCTTTACACGCCCAACGGTGTATATATCATTACTGTTTTACTGTGCTAATATTTTTTATTTCTCTACATACAGAGTTTGCATGTCATTTTAATTTGAATGAGTGGAGAGTTGTTGAGTACAGCTTTCGGTGGCGAAAATAATTCTTCTCCAGCCAGTATATCAAAAGTTCATTCTGTGTGCTAAACACTATATACTGACACTACATACCAGACACTTTAATTGCAGCAGTGGAGATGTCATCAGGTTGTCTACAGTTGGTAAGACAGTGTATTTATTGCAGAGTGTGAACCAGCTGTCGAGTGGCGGTTACCATCAAAGCCAATCAAAAGTAGTAGCAACATCCCCCCCTCCTCGCCATACTCACAATTATTCACACAACTGTGTACAAAACTTTCAAATAATAATATTTCACTCCTGAGAGTCATAGTTACATTTCAGTGGTATTTATTATAAATTTTTTTACAAACAAATAAAGTATTATTTTAAAATCTCACTTCCTCTTATTTACCTCCTGAAGTACCAATTATTTTAACTTTGTGCATACACCTATGGTATTAACTTAAATGAGGTGTTTTTCAATGGAATATTTTGCCACATTTTGCAATGCAGGTAAACCACTGATAGTGATATGCACACATTTATTTTGACCTGTTAGCCAGTTTTGTTTGCAGTGATCACAGTATTAGAGAAATTACTTGCAAATTGCATTACAATAACAAATGCCATGAATTTGAACAGAAAGTACATTCAAATCGTGACCAATGTAAGTTATTTTCAGTTCAGCTGCTTTTGAGTTCTGAAACATGTTTTCCAGTCTATTCGCCATGAAGCAAATGAAAATCTGTGGTAAAATGTATTGTAAAAAGCATGTATTAAGGTTGGTTATTAGAAGTGGCTTATTCATGATGATCTAATGTTATTAAAATTATTCGGATTCCTGTCAATTTGGAAATAAGCTTTGTTATTGAAAGTGAATTACAAAGTAAAATTTGCTTAATGGATGCAAAACTTGAGAGGTGAAGTAAATTAGCTTAACGACTTGAGTACATATGTTAGAATGTAGGCCTACTATCAAATATTTTGACCAATTGAATTTTCATCCTAGCACCACCTATACTGCATAAATTGCATTAGTAAAGGGGGGACATGGTTAATTAAAATGTTTAAAGATTGCAGTCTAGTTATGTTCTGAAATACTCTCCTTAATACAGTAGATCTTATTTGCAATTTGTGTAGTATTTAAATTATTTATCTCATGTATAATCTCTCAAATATCACTTAAATGGCATGATATCGGAGGCTATGGTACATTTTTCATGTTTGGTATAGGAGTGCCAGTGTGTTGTTGAAAGCTGTAAGCATTTTGCAGTCAATGTTGCTGCTTCCTCCATGGATTATCTACACTAGCCAAGAAAATGAATGCCTTAAGTAAGAAGTTGTGTTCCAATGCATGTATGTACTATATAAGCACACCATGTTTGGTGGTCAAAGTAATGATCAAGCTTAATATTTCCACGAAATTTAATTGGAGTACTCTCCATTGACACTGACATAGTTTGCTAAGAGGTAACGTGACCTGAATTAGTCAAGTAAAATAATTACTTATTTTATATTTTACTATGGAACGATACTAAAAATGCCAAATTACCAAATCACAAACACTTCTGAACAAGTGACTTACTAGTATCTGAACTGAACGCTACTACATGTTAAAATACTATTGTACTAAATGGTAACTTTGAACACAATCTCACCGTGGGTGGTATGTTTGGGCATGTCTGTTTATTTTTACATAAATAAGCACAAATAAAACATTTTAAAAGGAGTGAGCTGAGCAGTTTACCGTAATGTATAAAAACCTACTAATTGATGAGGTGATCAATTAGTGTCTGTGAAAGCATCATTTAGAAATGAGCGGGAGGAGGAGGAGGAGGCAATACTCTTGCCCCTTCTGTACTTAACTGTACCTTTAGTACAGTTACAAATTTGACAGTATGCCCATTTCAATTAGAACTTCCCCCAGTCTCGAGTTGCTCTGTACTACAAAGATACTTTGTTTTGTTGATGAACAGGGACTAGATATTGCCAAACTCCAGAATAGTCCTTTGTGTATAATTTTTAGTTACAGTCCCCAAAAATTTCATAACTGGTCTACTCACATTATGAAGAAGTGACTGAGGTTTCAAATGTTTGTTACTTATGGTTGAAGCACGGCTGCCAGTGGGTTAACCATGGCTGCCTGTGTCTCACTTGAGGCATTGTAGTTGTGGCATAACTGCACGACAAAACTGATTTATATGCGTAAAGGTGGACTCGCAACCATCCGTCGCACCCATCAGGCGGTCACGTGATCGTTGACCAATCACAGGGCAACGTTATATCTCAAACTTATATCTCAGACTTTAACTTTCGACGGACAGACGGATGAGTCACCGCCTTCTGACGAGATTCTGCAGACACGAATACGCACTTTGAAATAAAACGCAACGCGCTGGATATGTGTTTATATTTATCTTGGTGGTAAATTCAGGAAATTAAAACTTAAACAATAATGACAATAATTCAGCATACATTTTTATCACGTACAAATTTATTACCCCAAAATGTTTCTCTCGTGAAAATGTACTTCCAACCAACATATACCTTCTACGAAAGAAGAAAGCAGAACAAAAACCACATCTCTTAGGAATAGAAATTTGTGAATAATTTATTTTGTTGCTAATTTAATGATAATAGCTTCACGAGCAGTAAGTTAATATTTCGGCAACCTATTTGGTTGAGAGGTTAATCTTAAATATCTACAAGATATTATTGACTATAAAACTAATAAAACCCACAATGTTAAATCACTAACTGTAGTAGAGGTATTTTTGATTAATCTTGCATTAATAAAACACAAATAAGCTGTGGAGATTTTGCTCTCCAAAAAATTCTTGGTTATGTTTATTCCCAATTTTTGTGCAAAACATTAATTTTCAAGAATTTATTGAATAAATGCAGTCGGTTATGTATCTAACAAATGAAATACAGTGTAGCATTCCATTCTCTTACTTATAATTGATTAATATTTGTCCTTTGTAACTTGCAATATATAAGTCTGTGCCTAGTAACATGTTCCTGTTACAACTGTTTGTCCTGGTTTCAAGCGATAATATTTATGCTTGAAGTACAATTTTAAATATGGCATAGTAATATGAATAAGCAACTATTATATAACACTTGGCAAAACAACACATTTTAATACTACGAGACGACAACTGCACTTAAATCGTACATGCCGAGCCATGTAAATTTGAATTTCCCGGGTATTCGACAGTTCCAGCCTCTAGGGCGCTGTAGTAGGGTATCTCGCATGTTGACAATGTTAAAACGCCACAGTTTCCCATATTGCGCTTCTACCATATTTGTGTTAATCCCAATTCCAAGATCTTATATTATTTAACATAGTGTGTATGGTGCTGCACATTAAAAATAAATTATAAACACACACTGTAGAATAATATTGGGTGGGTAGTTTTTGCCAATTTCCCACATTTTTATAATATGCAAACAACCTGATTTTGCAATTATGCTCTTTAAACAGCCTTAAGGCTCGGCTTAACCCCTTTTGCAGAAATGCTTCGTTTTTGTGTCATAATTTCAGTTTCAGAATTATTGGAAATGTTTGAGTGTAGAATATGTATAGCTTAATAGTTGGTCAGTACCTTTGTATCTAATTTGCACTCTTTGGTAATTTCTACTTGTTGATAAAATATAAATATGCTCTCGATGTTTCACAACTGGCAGTTAATACGCAACTAAAATTCAGCACAAGAATACGAAACCCCCCCCCCCCCCGTAGAATGTAAATTTTCTTTAATCGTACACTGTCAACAATTACTACGAATCCGACATTACTAAGCGGAAACGAAGAATTTCTGCAAAAAATTGGAATTGCAAACTTCTCGATCATGGGCAGAGAGAGATTCAGCGGGTTAAGTTATTGGTAGGGATAGGGATAATTCGCTAGTTCAATGACCTGCAGGCTAGACGCCACAGTCCTGTGTACACTCGAGCCTCTGTTGTTTGTTCGCTGTTCGCTTCCCAAGTGAGTAGCCAGTGTTACTCCACACCTGGTAGTATGGCGCTCTCCACCTGTTTACTTTCCAGTCTCCTATTGGCTCAGGGTCGTCCAGGGCGTGTTTATTAAACAGCGATACAATTGCAAAGTAAACTTCAGTGCACACATGTTCGACGCCCATATTGTCCTGGCATGAAGTCGCGAAATGTTCCTATCCCTAGTTATTAGTTCACACCTATACGCATAACCGCTCGTCATGTATACATCACTCATAAATGTTCTTTCATGGCATAACAAATTTGTATGGGATAGTTTTTGCATAATGTTATGTCAAAATCACAATATTAGTATTTTTGGGCGATACAAATAAAATAAAGGAAATTAATTTCCAGGAAATTTAACAAGGGCGACTTAAAAGTTCATGTCTTAATTCATTTTAAGGTATGTTTAGCGAAAGATAATTTACAAAAATTTTATGACTACTACAAACCAAAATCATTTTAAAATGCCCTTGTTTTAAGCGATTTAAAAAAAACCTTGCGAAAAAAATTTAAGAGTGGGATGAACCCCCTCGTCCAAGATAAAGAAGCGAGTAAGCGATACGGGCGACACTAACACGCACGCCTAGTGCCTCATCGCTCCTACATGCAAGGCGTGCGGTGTTTCCGTAGTGACTCTGTACTGTGCAAATTAGATCTGTAACATAGGGGTTTTATTACACTCGATGAAAGCCCAGCGATTAAATTACGCCCATATCTTTGCACTTTTCTCTTGCCGCTTAAGGAAACTGCATAGGCAAGTTTTAAAAATGCGATATTTGACCATTTTCACTAATTTTTTCTCCAAGAATACACTTAATATGACAAAAGTAAAAACATGGGGACATAGATCATTGTTTCTTTTTTCTTTTTTTTTTTTTTTTTGACAAAAAGTCGTAGTTGCAGAACATTTATATACAGAGATACGCGTATTCGCGCAAACAACTATTTCACAAAAAACGCGAGGATCCATCCCACTCATTAATAACGAGGTTTTGAAGATCCCTTGAAGTATATCGTGGTATCTTATACGAATGTGAATAATATACAGTATAATTTCGGAACGTGAGTTAGTGTTTATTATGCGTATGCCTAAAAAACATTAAAAATGCAACTTTTAAATACGTCTACGAAATTTTTTTCACGAGAGGAAATATCGCTCGTAAGTAATGATTACAAGTTAGACAGAATTTTGTACGAAATTATAATAATGAATTTTTCTCATACTTGAACCTTTAACGATCTACACTGTGCGCAGGATGATAAATCGTCCAAACATGGAAGTAACTAAAGTGTAGGCAATATCATTTGTTGTTGAGACTTCACTCCGCACTGAAACAAACGTTTGTTCCAGGCAACAAGATGTTTGTATTGGACCAAAAAACTTATTTACTTTCCCCAACAAAATATTTCGTTCAGTAAACAAAACTTGAATAGCAACTAAATTACTTTTGTTCAGATAGAAAAATACGCGCTTGAATTAAGAAAACCTATGTGTTGGGCCAAGGGAAACTAGACTGTCAACAAAATATTTACCTGTATCAATTGTATAAATTAGTGTGGCCAGTCGTATGATTTACTTCGCCCGAAAATACTGCTCGAAGCTTCGTTTGTATTTTTTTTGTGACAATGAGGAAAGTGGCAGTGTTTGTTAGTGGATTTATTGAGCCTAACGATGATGGCACGAGCATACCAATAAAGCCAGCTGAACAGGACACCTAAGATTAAAGCTATAATACTTGAAATATTTATTCGCGCAGGCTGTCCAGTTTGAAAAATTGTTTTTGTTTAAAAACATTCCCAGTGCGCCAGTAGTTACTTCAGTTGCTGGAACGTAGCACTCGGATGCGAACGATCTATGTCTCAGATCTCTGACGGTCCTCCCAACTGCTTGATGTACGTAGAGCCAAGCAAATGTTTTAATTGGACCAACCAAATTTTGGTTTGGGGTATCCAGAAAATAATTTGATTTCCACAAAGGAATATTTCACTACCCCTACAAAAAAAACAATTCATTTGGGTGAGCCAAAAATGTTTGTTTTATTCAACTAAACCTCTTTTCTCAGTGTGTGGTCTCATTAGCAGCAGCTGTCAGTAGCATGAACAATAACAAATATTTTTTATTTATCTCGCCAATAGGGCCGAGTGCTATATAGACACAATCCACTTAACATATTATCTGGAGTATACTGTTTCGCCTGTGTATGTTGCAGAGTTGATGACGTCATTACCGGTGCTGCGCGCAAGTCCAAAAACTAGCTCCAACACGGATAACGCCTTTTCCTGGCCAATGACACACCAGCTGTTTTATAATTGGTCGCTTCTCGCGGAATGCATCTGCTGCAATCCTTTCTATAGTCCCCCCAGTGCCAGTTGTTATTAGAAATTCGTAAGTACATTTCACATCAATAAATATCTTGTTTTGCATAATCTGATGTGAAAAATTAACTTGTATGTTGAGGGGTCACTGCCGTACCGAGCAAAATATTTCTTCAGCGTAACGTGTGAAAGACATACACGTCTGGTAACTCAGTGTCCAAACTGCAAACATAAATTCTTTTGTCCAATAGCATCACAAAATCCCCAAACACTTACATCCGGAAACGTATACGTATATCATTTAATTGTGTTCAACGCGGCGGCCTGAAGAACAAGGCGGTGCTGTTATGCGTGTAGGATAAATTGCATAGGAAACAGGCGCAAGACGCTACGTACTTTAAAATTTTTGTGCCGGGCGCCTACGACGTATGCAACTTGCCAGACATGCATGATCGTATCGCCTTATACAGATGATTTATGCCGCAACTTTGAACACAGTAATATTAGTTATAATAACACGTTTCCGGATATATTTGTAGAGGGCTTTTGTCTTACTATTGGTCAAAATAAATTACGTCTGGAATTCGGGCACTGGATTTCAGAACATTCTGTATTTATTTTTGAATGGAAGGGTTAAGATTCATATGAGAGGCGCATATGAGGCGCGGATATATGCACCCGTCGTCCTGTAGGGGGACGTGTAGCCGTCATATTGTATTTATGGGATTTTAGCCCCAGTCTGCATTGCAGGTTATGCATCATGTTTTACTGATCGACAGTGCTTAGGGAATATGTTTGTACATTTTATAAACTTGGCTTTAATTGTGAATAGTTGCTGGTAAAAGACTTTCACGGTAAAAAGAGCACTTTTTGAGAGTCCTGCTTAAGATCTCTACTTGTATGCGTGTTGTGAATTATTCCGCCTTGTGTGAAATTAACATTGCCATGAGCCTCGTCACTCAATTCATGCGTCGGTCAAGCGAAACTGTGGAATTATTAGAAAAATAATTATTACACAAAAGTGGTAATTTATACTCTTCTCTACATTAAATAAACAGAAAGCGAAATAAATACCGCAATACCTCACAAATGGTTACCTAATCCTTTTTATTCGACTTAACGATGTGGAACTACTTTCCATCCACCATTACCAACTTTACTGGACGCATGTCACTCGGTGCGCCCGTTAAAATATATGCAGACAGGGGCAATGGGGTTTTTATAAGGTTGATTTAAATAGTACTCAGTTTATCGTGAACGGCCTTTATACATAATTCCTGTAATGGCCTGCAAGAAATTATATCTTACTTCTTCCAGGCAGTCACTAAAGAAGGTGTAACATTTTAATGAAGCTTTAGAAGCTATCGTTTATGCTCTGACATGAGAAAAACTTCGCTACACCTTTCGAAATAGAATTTTTTGGTCCATGGCAATATCAATGTTACATATAAAGGAGGGAAATGAAACAGGCAGGCAAACCGATCCTAAGCAGGGCTTTTAAAAGCATTCAGTTAACAGCAGACAGGTGTCATCTATACGTATGCTTGCACTTATCTAGCTTCCTCGCTCGAAAAAAAAAGGAGAACCCATTGCCTCGGTTATGCAGACTGATAAATTATTTAGACGTTTTCCTTAATGTGAACGCTGCATAACTCTTAATTTGAGAACCCTCGTGAGATGTTCGGACAGATAGCAAGCCCTCGCTACAGGATAGCGGCGAATAACGCTTCGTAGTTGAATTGAAACATATTTTAAAAGTAGAACTAAGAGACAAAAAAATTAAATAACCACGCCATTTCTTATAGAATTGAAGTGGTATTCGTAGCATTATATATTAAATAAAAATTTAATACTTTTTATACTTGGCGTTACTGTGGGAATAATCTCACGGCCTGAAACATTGGATATATAAAATATTGCACGGAAAAAGAGGCAACCATGTCTTAAATTAGAAGTACTAGAAAGAAGAATTATACTTAAAATACTTGGTCAACTAAAAACTACAGAATTATGGAAATTAAGAAGTAATGACGAAATATATCGTAATATAGAAAACATAACAGGAACAATATGGAAGAGACAATTGCTATTTTTTGGACATTTATATAGAATGGATGGCAACAGGTTAACCAAACGGATCTTGGAATATCTTTGGATCAAGAAATCACTGGATTCAGAAAGTTAAGAAAGATTTGAAAAGAAACCATATAAATGAAGAAGAAGCAACTGAGAGAGAGAAATTTTTAAGAAAAAAGTGTTCAAAATGGAAGGATTCCAAGGAAGGAAGGAAGGAAGAGAAAACAGGCTCGAAATGGTCCAAGCAAAGGAGAAAGATACATAGTGATAAAATGAAGGAGTGCTGGAGGAAGAAGAGAGAACAGCAAAAGGCGAAGCATTGAAATTGGCTCGTGGTCCCTCGAAGACACTAACGGAAAAATAAGAAGAAGAAGGAAATTTAAACCCTAATTTATAAGGAGCACTGCCTACGATTGTTTAGAAACTGTTATTTACTCATGAGCAAAAATTTAAATACACATTTTTTTTTCTACGTTGTTAATGCTTAACATGGAAGATTTGAAGTAACACCCTAAACAATTATTTTATCATTAACTTCGTCTACCAAATGGGCTGTATTTTTATTTATTTATTTGTTTATGTTGCAAGTGATGATAGTCTGGTAGGGAGTTTCTAAGTGTTACTTTCAATTTGCTGTAAAAGTAGACCGTGGCGAGACGTAGACTCGGCACTGGCTTGTTCATATACGTGTTCAGCCACAGTTCCAATACTTTAGTACGAGGGAAAACACCGGGTCCTCAGTCGAGTGCCGGACAAAGCCTGAATATTGTTGTCTCGTGTTGGTCTTGCCTAGCCTCGTGGCTGAAGGAGGAAAGGGGCAGTCGAGAACTTCGCAAAATCACCACGTCCGTATTTCAGCAGCTCATATTTCCAGTCATGTAAGCACGTAAAGAAATTCGACACGTACGTGCACGAAAATACAAACGCACACACACATATAAATGTATGTACGTGCGAAGTTGATGGGTCAGTAATGAATGAAGAATTAACATCTTGGGCCAGTCAACACTCCTGTGCCAGAGAAGTTACTTATGAAAGCGAACCACGGGAAATTTTCACAATCACATTTATCTTCAGGCATATTCAATTTCTAATATTTACGTACTCAATTTTCATTTTCAAATTAATATTATTTCACATGAACAATTTTTTGAGTTCAAAATTTATTTAATCGGTAATGTATTGCGTTCTGCAAATTTTACGTTGATAATTAGGAGCTGTGATAAAATTATTATATACATTTGATAAATTATTTTAATTTTTCCTACGATTACTTATCTGAAATTTTTACGGCTAAGGAGTGCGTTAAATTTTTCTATAATTAAATCAGTTGATATTCTATTGGGTGAAATACAGAACTGATTTTTCTTTTAAAAGAAGTATAACATGTCCATGTTCTATTACTGATGTACAACTTTTGTCTTGGAAAACGGTTTAATAAAATTTTACATTATTAAAAAATTCAAGTGAAATTTTTCTTCATTAAAACAAAATTGTATTTTAATTACATTATGCATGGGTTTATTTAATTTCTTTTCTCAATAAAACTAGTTGAAATTGTACATCGGTAGTGATTTTATTTAAAATTAATTTAATCTATAAAATAATTCGGAGTTGTACGTAGCCCGTACATTTTTTATGCAATAAAACTTTAAAGTGTCATGTTTATGATCATATTAAATTTTTTTTATTAAAGTAGTAAAAATATAAATTATTTTTTTATTTAAGTTAAATTATCTTCTTTAACAAGATAGATATGAAATTTCATCTGGCTCATGATATTATTGTATTGTTTTTCTTCAATAAAAGTAGTTAATTTTTTCATGTTTCATTTTGTATTAAAATGTTTTCGTTCAGTGAAATTTGTTGAAATGTCATGACTCATAAAAATGTACATGTTTTATTTTCCTTATTTTTTTTTATAAATGCATTTCATAGAAAATTATGCAGTCATTCACAAAATCATAGAAACCAAATTTCAAAGATGATAATTTCTTGATTAAAATAAATATTATAAATGTAACGATTTATCAGCTTCTGATAGTAACTAGGGCAATAAATAACATTACGTAATTTAAATTTTCATTTCAAACCATTTTTACCTGAAATTTTGACACAGGTGTTTCTTAATTAGATTATTATAAAACTTCTTATTTTCTTTATTAAAAACAAATTATTATATCAATGCTAAAACTTGAAAATATTCCACTTTTATAAGCAATTATTTTTAAATTTTTAGTTTCAAATTTCAATTTTGCTATTTTTATAATTAAAATTTATAAATTTGTTTAACCTCTCCATAAGCTGTCCAGTATCTTGCAGCTCAATTTATTTTCACTTTTAAAGCAAACAATTTGTGACACATCTCGCCGCGAATAAAGTGATTCATGAAGTATCCTATGAATGGTTAAGTCAGTACCATTATGGGATAACTTGCATCCGGGCCCGACAAGCGACAGAAAATTCCATGCCTGCACGCCTGTGCTGAGCGAATATGGGCACCACTTGGGAAACAGAAGGCAGATTCAATTTTGTACTTTACTGCGCTATAAAACGCGAGAATTTGATGCCGAAGAGTCGCTCGCAGGCAGCGCTTGACGTGATATCGCATACCATAAGCCTCGGTGTTTAACTTTGGAACGCGAAAACTATGCTATAAAAAGTTCCGTATTTTTCTAGCTACGATCCACACGTTATTTCACAGTAATATAATTTATGGCACTAAAGATTTTCTGAATTTTATGTAGTAAATCTTTACGTTTAGCAATAAGTTCAAAATCAGAAAAATTATTTTCAGGTACGTAAGTACAAAAATTATTTTACGATTACTACTTTAGAAATTACTGAAAATAAGTATATTTGCTGCTGCATCTGAGTTAAATAAATGCTCTATTAAATTATATTTTTTATATTGTTGTATAAGATGTATATGGTTTTCAAACAAATTGAAAACAAATTTGGAACTGTCTGCAATCCAAATTTTGAAAAATACATTTTTATGACAATTTTCTAATAAGCGAACTGGTGTGCAAAGCAACTATCTTGTACTGAATTTATTTGATAATGAATACCAGCATATGGAAAAAAAAGGGGGGGGGGGGGGAGGTGTCATTTCATGTATTAACTGTTATCATGTCGGCCCGAAGTCACACCATTTACAACAGCCACCTCACACGTTTTATTGACACCGGAAGTCTCTGAAGGCTTAACATTTGACGAATAATAGATAGCGGAATTTTGAAACGTCTTAAAGCTTAGTTATTCACACGAACTTAATACACAGAAAATTATATTTCACTACCTCATTTTCCACTATTTTATTGTATACGTAGACACACTGGAAAACCTATAAAAATTTTTGAGCCAACATAGGATCACTATCACTCTAGCTAGTTTATCCGGCTAGTTCTTCTCAGACCAATCACAAACGTGGGCACTTGCCCCGCCCCCTAGTCTAACCCCTTCCGCATTGCACATATAATATATAATAAAATTTAAAAAATAACTAAGTAAAGAATGTACCATGTTTCTAATCAACCACTGAAACAATAACTCGCAAGGAAGTAGTTTCGTTGTTTCGTTTATATTATAATACATTGACGGTTAATTCATACTTTTCTGAAGCCCTGCTGAAGTTCTACCTCCGGGATGTTCCTCCGCCTCATGCAAACTAAGCTTAACTATGTCTAGAAAATTTCACCAAAGCACAACGCACCGATTTCGTGCGCACTCAGTAGTAATGATGTTTTGCAAGAGAACTATTCATTACTTGGCGCTACCAACACACGTGTTTTCTCATTGTTTTTTATTCATATTTATTATAAAATAAATATTACAATTTATAAATAAAATATTATTGAAACTTTAATTTAACGAAAAATAAGATACCTTTATGTTTGCATGGGCATAAAACGGTTGTTGTGATACATGTCGTATTTAGGAAATAACCAAACACCTCAAACATTGGGTGATTTTTCAAAAATTTGTTCAAAAAAGAGCGAAGAAACTGTGAATAGACTATATGACCGCAGATGGCTCCTTGGTTCTCCTGATGTGGGCTTGTCCATTCGCTGAGGGCTGCGCTGATGTCTTGAAGAAGGTAGTATTTGTACGACTGATGGGCGGGTGGCGTTCCGACATATTAGGTGTGTTCGAGCGATTTGCTATTCTGCTAGTTTATTGCTATTTCTACAAGTTACCGTTCGTGTTACCGGAAGTACTTATTTTCTGTACGTTGTTCGGTTAGCGGTAGCAGTTGCTATTTGTGCTATAAAAATAAGCTATTTCTGCTCTTGCTCGCCGAGGTACAGCAGAAATATCGAAACGAGCAAGGTGTAAAAAAAGGTGCAGCCAAAATAAAATCACAAACTTCGAAGTGTGTCGAGAGAGATGATTGGAGATAGTAATTGGCTATTACGCAGATTGATGAAGAGAATATGTTTGTGTATCCTGTAAGAAGTGCAGAGGGGAAATAACAATAACTAAGACACATTTATTCTCAAAAGTAAGTTACCTTGAGTGGTCAACATTTTTAATATACGTCAATTTCACAGAGGCAAAAATGTTTATCAATATTTTAAAAATAAAATTTCATTTTTTTCTTTTTGACGTTGATTTACTGCTGTTAGTCGTTCGTGTCTCCCTGCCGAGAGTAACTGCTGTTTTTGATACTTCTCTGCTAATGAAAAATACCACTTGCTCTCAGATAGTAGAAAAAGCAAACCACCAGAACAAACCTAGTGTTGATCATTGTGCCATTTTGCTAGTGTGTGCGGCTGGAGTTCGGGGTGTAAGAGGCCGTTTCACTTATATGGGGCCCCGGTGGTGTAGTGGTTAGACTACTCGCCTCCCGCCTAGGCGAACAGGGTTCGATTCCCGGCGGGGTCACTCCCAGACTTTCGCACGTGGGAATCATGCCTGACGGCGCCGCTGGTCGGCGGGTCCTCTCGGGGATCTCCAGTTTACCCCGGCCCCTCCTTCTAGCGCTGCTCCATCCTCGACTCGCCTCACCCTCATCGGCTGTCGAAACCTCGATGTTAAGAGCTGCTCAAATCTCTATAATCTTTAAGTTTCCTGTTGCGTGATTACGTTACGTTCTGTTATAGGCTGTTCACGGTAAAATGAGCACTTTGGAAGCCCTAGTTACTTTTTCCTTTCAAACATTTTTTACTCATTAACCGCCCTTTTAAATGAAAATTGCCATGTAAGTAATAAACACAGTGTGTATATTTTACCGCACTTGAAAGTTAACGTATAAGGCTAAAATAAAATAAATTTATTTACTATTATTCCAAATGAGAGGGCTTTAAAAAGTGCTCACTTTACCGTGAATACACTATAAATGAAATACACTATCTACCAAAAAGTAATTGGACACCTGACCACAATGTTTGCTCGGTAGTTGTCACCCCGTTAGAATCTCGTAGGGCCACCTCTTGCAGCTATAACAGCAGCCACCCTGACCGGCATGCTCTCTACGAGTGTTTGCAGGACATCCATGGGGATTCGTCGCCATTCCTCTTGAAACCATTCCATGAGTTGAGCAATGGATTTTGGCCGCGCCTGACGAACCCTCACCCGGCGATCCAATTCGTTCCAAATATGTTCTATATGGTTGAGGCAGGCCAGTACAATCAGCGAACATTGTTGTCGGCGTACCACTGCATAGTAGCCCTTGAAACATGGCACCTGGCATTGTCATCCTGGAAGTAACACGGGTCCATTCCGTAAAAAACGCCACAATGTTGGGAGCATTTCATTATCCAGAATGTTACAATAGGCCTCTGTGTTCATGCGACCTCGGACAAACACCAGAGGTCCTACGCCGAAGGTCGTGAAACACAAGTCGACTGACGTACTGAACTATCTATCTTTATGGGTGCCCGATTACTTTTTGGTAGATAGTGTACGTTTCTCTCTCTCTGTTGTAACGTCGTGTGCTGTATGCACGAGTACGACTGCGCAGGGTAAAAAGAGATCAGCTCACCGAACCGCGAATTAGAAAGTGACGAAACGGCGCTGTGAGAATAGTTTCAAACGCGCTCGTTGTAAGTCGCCAAGGCCGGGAGGTTCCATGCTGCATAGTGGCGGCGCGGTCCCGCGATCACAGGCCCGAGAGAGCCCCGCGCCGGGGATTTTTCTCGGCCCATTTTCCGGCCCAGTTACGTGACTCAGCCGCGAGGCTGCGCGGTCCCTAAGTATAGAGCACGGCCACCTGCGGAGTCAAGTACGCCCCGAGTGCGTCTCTGTGCCGGGGCAATTTCAAGGGAGGCTAACCACACTCGCGTGTAGGAGAATGTTCTTGCAAACACGCATCTGGAAAATTAATATAAAAAAATGCAATACTCTCATAGCGACAGGGGATGCATTCATTGCGCTTACACTATTCATACCAATAATACATCCTCTGTTAATTCGCAAAATATATTACATTTCATTGTACACCGTGCAGTTCAAAACGATGCACCCAAACTTGAACTATACGCTCCTTGCATTCCGGCGCTGCTCCGTCCTCACCTCATTTCACCCTCACCTGCTCATCGTTGATAGGAGCCGCCCAAATCTTTCAACTCCACAACTCCATTCCCTACGTGAAATATTAAGGACTGCAACACCTAGAAAGACAGGGGCTAAAAGAATGTCGTGTTGAATATTATGAAAATTACTTGAGATGGAACAACTATGTTGTGTATACAAATTATTTTATAACAGTTGGTAACGTGAAGGCATTTTAGGTGCTGCACATATTCCAGGACAGTGTAAAATGATGTGTCATGTCAAGAATCGCCAGTTATTAATAGCAGAATATCAAACAAAGGGCAAAAATGAGGAAATGGATGTACTTTGCTGCAAATGTCTACCTTTTACCATTTTCGAAGTAATCGCCAATATCGCGCGGGCAATGATCGTGTACGATCACTGACTCTCGAATGGTACCGGTAAATATGAATGTCACCTTGTGGTTTAGATAGTTAAATTGTATTTCTATTAGTCGATGTATGTACTTACATTGTCGTACGGCATTGCGATATTCTCCCCCCCCCCCCACATCCCTAAATTCTAACGACACTATCCTACTTCCCGTTTGATATGGTGATTAGAGGTAAATAGGTCTTACTGATTATTGACCGAATAGCTTGTCATTGACATGGCACACTTTGCATTCCACCTTCTCGGTATCTGCAGCGATAGCACTAACTAGAATAATAGTACACAGTACAAGTCGGACATTGCAGTCGATATTCTACACACAAACAGCTTCGTATAATCCGCTCTCGGTTACTTCACACTCATCTGAAACCCAGCTTAAGTTCTACTTCCGGGGTATTCCTCCGCCTCGAGCAAACCAGCTTAACTAAGTCTAGAAAACTACACCAAATGACATTGCACCGAATTCGTGCTCACTCAGTTATAATATTATTTTGTATTAGAACTATTTCTTCATAGTGTTTTATCACTGTTTTTATTAATATTTATTATAAATGATATATTATAATTTATAAATAAAATGTAGGTAAAACTCAAACCAACGAAACATAAGTTTGGTGTAAACAGAGGTATGAAACGTCTGTGTTACACGGCGTATGTAGGGAATAACTAAACACGTCTTACATGATATGATTTTTCAAGGTTTGATTCAAAACGCCTGGCGAAACTGCGAATATACTACAGCACATGTTCAGAATGCCTTCCTGCAATCACATTGCAGTAATTTGTATGGCATTTTAGATATTTATATACGCTTTCTAAAATAGCAGGTTATCTCTTGCAGGTAGGGCAACGAGTATTTCGCGGATTGAGTTGGCAGCAAGTGAGGCTGGACAGCCCTCTATACACTCGAGACATTATCGTTTGCTTATTGGTTGCTGTGATCAAGCGAGGCCTCTGTACGTGACTGTTAAACACTCACACTACTGCTTCCTGCTTATTACTGGCTCACAGTTGAACGGGGCGTGGCTAAATAATTATCGTCCAATCACAACATTAGAAAAAAAGAACAAGTGTTTAGAGTCTACCTCGCCTCCGAATGAATTCGCGAAATACTCGTGGCTCTATTTATAGGCTGTTCACGGTGAAATGAGCACTTTTGAAAGTCCTGCTTAAGATCTACTTGTATGTACGTTTTGTATTCTTCCGCCTTATGTAAGATTAACATTGCCGTGAGCCTAATCGCTTTATTCATGCGTCGGTCAGGTAAAACAGTAAAAGAAAATATGTTACAAATCTGGTCAGTTTTACATTTTGATGCATTAAAAAAAATAGAAAGCGAAATAAATAATTTCAGTTATCACACTATTCAGTCGTTCTTAAGTTATAGAACTATTTTCCATCTGCAATTACCAATTTCACTGGGCTCATGTCGCATGCCACTCCGTGCGCCCGTTAAATATTTACAGGCAGGTGAAGTGACATTTTTTTAACGTTGAATTCAAAAGTGCTCATTTGATAGTGAAAAGCCTTTACCTTATCATAAGCAGTGACGGAGGCGAGCAACAGACTCACCTCTTCCAGTCCACAAAGCGGGAAATGTTGTGTTGATAAACAGTAGTGTTCATGAGTAGATTAGTTTGAGGAAGTTTGGCGCAATGGCGTCTGACGTCGGAGCTCGGAACAGGCAGCCGCCATCTTGAAATACCTATCTTTCTCTTAAAATGTTTATTTTTTTCCCTCAAAACCGACAATTTCCCCTCAAAATCTACTAAGTTTCTCTAATAATTTCATTTTTTTCCTTCAAAATTACTTTTTTTTTCTAAAAATAAAAAAGCGTCAATGTGCAAAAATGAGCCGTATAAAGGTAACCCTCGATCCATCGGAGGGATTTAAAAGGCCCGTTTCTCGATGGCAGAGCAGTAGCGACCACATTGGTTTAATAAGCATAAAGGTTATGCCAAATCGATACATGGGATCCGGGATCGGAGTGAGACCTAACCATCAGTCATCTTGGTTCTGTCAGTCATTTCGTCCACCATACTGGATTCAGGCGACCTTGACCTTTGACCTTGACCCCAGCGATTTTTGACCTTGAACCCAAACAATTATCAAGAATTTTTTTACAAATTCCCAAATGCTTATAACTATTATTTAAAAAAAAATTAAAATTTGAAATGTTTGTGCGAGAGAGGACGAGAGATTGGAACCGACCACCTACCATGTTATGACGTCACCCAACCACCATGTTGGACCCATGTGACCTTGACCCATGACCGTGACACTATAACCATGACATTGGATGACCTTTAAAACAAAAACTCGAGAATAAAAGTTATAAAAATTAAATAAATTCATAAAAGTCAGCAAGCATAATTATATTACTGACTACTACTGCTACATTGGATCCAGGTCACCTTGACCTTTGTCCCTAACCTGGTGACCTTAGAACCCAAAAATCCTAAAAAAAAATCCAAAAATCTATAAAAAATTTATGAAAAAATTGTTACTAAAATTTTATTTTAAAACTTAAAAATAATAAAAAATCAATAAAAATATGTTTATTAAAATATTATTAATATTTGTTTTAAAATTTGTTTTATAAACTTACATTTCCAGAGGTTTCCTCAGCACCACGTCCAGCAGACGGCTGACCCTTGGCAATTTCTATTATCTGTTTAGTCGACAGGTCACCATTCCCACTAATCAATCACATTGTCGTAACTTTCCCCACCCCTGATAATGTTTATCATTGGTTAGTTAGGCTGCAGCCCCCCCCCCCTCACCCTTATTCGTTCCGTCGTATGCAGCCATATTGGATATTTTTGTTTCCCCATTTGTTTATGCCTAGCTAAGACCGCAATCTTGGATTTCATTTGTTTTCATTTTCAACACCTAGGTGGTGTTAGTGTATTAATTATCGATTTATCTACCAGGAGGCAGTCATATTTGTTTGTGTTTTTAACGTATATGTGGGGCTGTTGGTACCCTCCATATTGGATTATGGTTTAAACACATAGGGGGAAGTTAATTTCTCGATTTAGCCACCAGGCGAGCTGACGAAACAAACATTCTGCCATGTTCTGTCGTGTCATGTTCACCATTTTTTTTTCCCTTCCTTTCATTTTCTATAATTTCTTCTAAATTTTACCACCAAGATTTAGTTGCATGTGCTATACCCACAATTTTACATTGTATTCATGTTCTGCCATTTCACTACAATTTAGTAGCTTGCTGTTTTTCGGTCCGCTCGAACCACCATATTGGGTTGCATCACTTCCGCCATCTTTGATTATGCCATATGGTCTTGGACTTAAACATTCGAAATCTTCCATTTAGTTTGGATTTTGCTAGGAAAATAACTGTGGCGTATTTCAGCAACACCAGTCTTGCAAATATATATATATATATATATATATATATATATATATATATAATATATATATATATATATATATAATAGGACCTCTCTCCGTAATATACCGCACTGAAGCCGGTCTGGCTAGACCCGACTAAACATTCGCTCTCCCTTCCAAGTCTCAAGGTCAAATATCTACCACTTAATCAGCATGTTTTCATGTCTGTTGCATCCAACCTGCTTAAAATGTATTATAATAGCAATCCATTCCTAGTTTCTGTACAGTTAATTTCAATATTATAGCTTAGTTACCATATCATTGATTGTGTACATCAAGTGATGTGCCTACACAGCAAATATTGAAGTACTTACTCTCAAATCATTGTAACTTGACACATCACTTAATTAACTTTATTTTTATCATTCCCACTTACAGTCCCATCATGTAGTGACAGATCTGAAAACAAAGGCCATCAATTCTCTATATCAGCGAAGTAGGCATGCCAATGGAAAGGTAGCTACAACATCACCAGCGAGAAATAAAACATTTTTCAATGAAATCATATATACATATATGCTGTTCACTTTAAAATGATTGCTACTGAAAGCCCTGCTTAAGATCTACTTGTATACACGTTGTGTATTCATCCACCTTATGTAAAATTAACATTGCCATGGGCCTCATCACTTTATTCGTGCGTCGGTCGAATGAAAGTGTGGAATTATTAAAAAAGTAAGTACTTTACAAATCTGCTCATTTTTACACTTCGATACATTATAAAAAAAAAAAAAAAAAAACAGAGATTGAAAGAATTCATTTTAAGTTATCACAAATGGTTATCTAACACTTTTCATTCGACGTTAAAATATGGAACTATTTTCCATCCATCGTTACCAACTTTACTGGATGAATGTCACTCAGTGCACCCATTAAAATATATGCATGTAGAGGCAGTGACTTTTTTCTAAGGTTCATTCCTAAGGTACTCACTTTATCGCGAACAGCCTTTACTCCAGACTACAAACATAAAAACAGAATCTTACATTCTCCTTACCGTTCACATGGTGTAAAAATTTTTAAAATTTCTACTTCGGGAAAACTTAAACCATCGGGAAATGAAAGACTCTGACATAGTGGATGGTGCCGAGCCTTAATTCTTTGCCATCTTAACTGTTATCATGAGTGCTATAGCATCTATGCAGTTAAAGGTTGTTCACGATAAAGTGAGCATTTTAAAAATCATTCTTAGAAAAAAATTCACTGCTCATAACTGCATTATATTTTAACGGGAGCATCGAGTGTCATGCGCCAAGAAAAGCTGGTAAAGCTGGATGGGAAGCAGTTCTATATCTTAACGTCAAATAAAAAGTGTTAGGTAACCGTTTGAAATAACGTATATTATTTATTTCTCTCACTGTTTTTATAATGTATCGAAACATAAAAATGACTAGATTTGTAACATATTTACTTTTCAAATAATTTCACAGTTTAATGTGACCGACACATGAATAAAGTGACGAGGTCCATGGTATAGTTAATTTTACATAAGGCGGAAGAATACACGACGTGCATACAAGTTGATCTTAGGCAGGTCTTCCAAAAGTGCTCATTTTACCGTGAAAAGCCTATAACACACAGCTATTTTTTTTTGCAAACGTTAGTATAAAAGTGCTTGCTTTACTGTGAATCGACTTATAGAGGCCGTTCACGGTAAAGCGAGCACTTTTTAAGGTCCTTCCAAAATCTTCTTTTAAGCCAGTTTTATATTTAGGCCGTTTTTTAATATCAGCATTGTCATGTGATTAATAAATATGGTGTATACTATCACCACTCTCAGAAGTTAATGTCTGAGGCTGCAGTAAAACATATTTATTAGTGGTTAATGCCTGTTGGGAGGGCGTTAAGAAGTGCTCGTTTTATTGTGAACAGCCTATAGCAGTGTATCTGTCAGCCCCTTGCCCGTTTACTCCTCCTCTACACGTTCTCATCTACCCTCCTTCTGTTTATCTCAGGGCGAGAGGGGCGTTTTGCGGTTGCGGTAGTCATGTTTGGGAGGGGGTGAAGAAGGGGGGGGGGGCAGAGACATTCTGTGCGTCTCCGTGACTCATCGGGGCAAGTAATTGGATAAGAGTTTCAATAATAACCTCTCCACCTCCGCGAGGTTGCACGAGGCGAGGCGTGGCTTCGCGGGTCGAGCAGCTATAGGTCCTTGACAAACATCGTGAGTCACGTTTTCGCATGTCAGAACATCAGGGCCGAGCTGCGTTCAGTAATAAGTACGACATACTGCTGCTAATACAGACAACCTGTTTGGCATTATAGGCTGTTTACGGTAAAATGAGAACTTTTGAAAGCCCTGCTTAAGGTCTACTTGCATTTACTTTATGTATTATTCCGCCTCATGTAAGATTAACATTGTTTAATTAGCCTCATAACTTTATTCATACGTCGGTCAGGTTCGAAACGTGAAATTATTAGAAAAGTAAATTTTTTACCAATCTGCTAATTTTTACTCGTCGATTCATTAAAAATATCAGAAAGATAATTCAAGTTATCAGAAATTGTTACGTAACACTTTATATTCGACGTTAAGATGCGGAACTACTTCCCATACATCATTACCAACTTTACTAAGCGCATGTCACTCAGTGCGTCCGTTCAAACATATGCAGGTATGAGCAGTGACTTTTCTCTAAGGTTGATTTCAAAAGTGCTCACTTTATCGTGAACAGCCTTTACACATTTTCACTCACGTTCCCAACCGGGGGAGAGATAGTGAGTGAAGAGATTTGGATGGCTATTAATATCGAGGTCTTGAGAGCCGACGAGGGTGACTGAGGTGAGTATGAAGCAGCACCGGAATGAAAGGGTGGGGGAAACGGGAGATCCCCGAGAAAACCCACCCACCTACGGCATCTTCCGGCTCGATTGCCACATGCGAAAATCCGGAGTAACACGGCCGGCGATTGAACCCGGATCGCCTTGGTGAGAGGTGAGCAGGCTAACCGCTCAGCCACCGTGACCCATGGAGGAGAGATAGAAATAATTGTGGTGTTACAAGTGTTTGAGTTATAGAATGTGTTCATCATTATTATTATTTTTTTTCTTTGACAAGGCACAGTCAACGTATCTTTGATAACACTCTAGCTAGTATATTCTTTTATGATTTGAAGAACAAGGTTTTGACTCAGCTAAATCTTTGCATACCAATAATGAAGGTTCTGCCTTACAGTGACAGAATCCTCATTGACCCAGTGAAATGGGGCAATAGCTTCATATATGAATGACAGCCAATAAGGAAAGAAAACTGTCGAGCATCTGTACAGTACGTTGAAACTTAGCAAACAGTAAACTTTTCCCGCGACAAACCATCATCTCTAGACATATTATATCATTAAAATCATCGAATAACTATAAATCACTGGGGTATATTATTTGTTTACCCTATGGCTACAGAAGCGATTAAAGTACAAGAACTGAAACGCTAAATGTCTCTAAAATATGATTAAATCGTGAAATAGCTACAATTTAAAAAATTAATTTTAAACATAACTAACGGCAAAAAAAAAAGTATAAATCCAAGATGGCGTCAAACTGCCCCTCCCCCTTTAATGATATCCTGTTGCTGAAACAGACATTTAGTGATCTGGACATGCAATGATGGCACTCGAAGTCAAATGAGTGGATAAATTTTGCTGGTCGAATAAAGCTATTTATACAGTTACCCGATTTTCTCGAAATGATTTCAGGAATATTTGTATTTAAAAACACTTTAAATACACTTTATTATTATTATTGTATGACTTACTGTAATGGGCCTTATGCGTCCGTCCGTGAGTCAAAAATATTCGTAGTAGGAGTAATTTAATTGTGATTACCCAGTCAATGAAAGAGACGTCCTCTCACAAAGTCACGTGGCCAATAAGTGGAGGCCTGAAAAATTCGCGAGTTCAATGACCTGCATGCTAGACTCCACAGTCTTATATACAAATACTCCGATATCAACTGCACATTGGTTGTCTGTTGTCACAGTGAAAGGTGCCAATTGGACACCAGGTGTCAAACACCGTGTGGAACAATTGCTAAAATTATATCATCGTACGTGTTTTGAATTCTAGCTTGTCCTGAAATGAATCTGCGAATTCTTCAGGTCTCTAACAATAAGTAAGGAGAACTGCTAGCAGAGAAACAGGGAATTGAAAACTAGCATTCGCTAAATTCTTTTGGCGGAAATTGGGCGTTCCTGGTTATTTAGAATGTTCCAAACACTTTTTTTACGTCTTGTCTCTTTTACTTTGTAAAACAACACCATATTAAATTGATCCCACAACAGTAGCACCGTTTACAATTCAGTCACCCACAGGGTTGAGAGTTGAGAGATTTGGGTGGTTGTTAACAACGAGGTTTTGAGAGCCAATAAGGGGGAATTAAGGCGAGTATGTAGCAGCGCCAGAATGAAAGGGCGGGGAAAAGGGAGATCCCCGAGAAAACCCACCCACCAGCGCCAACGCCCGGCACATTCCCCACTTGCAAAAAATTCCGGAGTGAACCGGTCGGGGACTGAACCCGGTTCGCCTTGGTGGGAGGCGAGCAGTCTAACCGCTCAGCCACCGTGATTCCAGTCACCCACAGGGAACAACACTGGTGAGTGAGCTCCGAAATACACAGTACCGGCCAAATACAAACTTCCCATGCAATGTCTACGTAATTGTTATCACTGGATTTGAATACGTTAAACACAAAGTCTTTTCGGAGCATAACGATCACAGAAGCGGAATGACCTGCAAGCTAGACTCCATAGTATGTTTCAGAGTAGTTATACATGTGCATTGTGCATACATGTCAGAAAAAGTCAATTGCCTTTAAACTATTCGAATATTGAAACTGTGGAAGAAAACGTACATAGAGAGACAGCAAAATTTCACGTTTTAAACAACTTGTAGGCTACACTCCACTGTCCTGTGTATTTTCGAGTTCCACCTTTCTGTTCATTGGCTGATGCTTCACTGAGTAGCCAGTTCTACATCAGAAGACCAGGTGGCCCGAGAGATTTGGTGCTCATTCCCATGTAGGTCGGCTGT
This sequence comes from Dryococelus australis, assembly GCA_029891345.1. Taxonomy (NCBI): domain Eukaryota; kingdom Metazoa; phylum Arthropoda; class Insecta; order Phasmatodea; family Phasmatidae; genus Dryococelus; species Dryococelus australis. The sequence goes on along the minus strand of CM056993.1, from coordinate 27,486,540 downwards.
TGGCTCAGAGTTCACCTTGGCGTGATCAAATTGCAAACCAAACAGATGTGTACAGACTGAGAGAAAATCGAACAAAATATTTGTTTTTATAGGGCCAAATATATATTTAGTTGCCCTAACAAAATATATTGTTCAGCAAACAACATTTGAAAAGCCAAATTACTTTTGTTTGTCTAACAAAATATATGTTTGAATAAACAAAATATCTGTGTTGGGTTAAAATATTTTAAACTGTGAACTAAATATTTTGTTGAATCAACTGTATATATTTGTTTGGCCGCTCATTAGATTGACTTCGTTCGAACATACAGCTCGAGAGTTTGTTTGTATTTTTTTTGTGACAAATAGGATAGTAACCGTGTTTGTTAATCCATCTATTGATGCTTAATAATAGTATAAACACATTCATAAAATAATTTAACGCAGGATACTGAAAGATAAAGCTTTAAAACTTGAAATATTTGTGTGCACACGTTGCCCAATATTTTCAGTGTATCCGTTTTAAAGTTTCCCAGCATTGTCTGTCGTCGCATTAGCCGAGATTACTAAGGCGTAGCTCTCGGACGCACGTGATCTAGGTTCAAAACTCTGTTGAAGTTGTAACATTTATATATCGGTCCAAACTGTTTAACGGACGTGTAGCCAAGCAAATATTTAGTTGCACCAACCAAATCTCACAGTTTGGGGCAACCAAATGAGAAAAAAAACAAAAAATTTTGGTTTCAGCAACAGAATATTTCACTACCCCTGTGCAAACAAAAATTTGGTTGCACCAAAGAAATCTTTGATTCAACAAAACATTTTTCTCAGTGCATTTTCGAAGTATAACTTGATCTAAATTGATATCGCGAAATTTTCCCCTACCTTCCCATACAAAAGAGGACACTGGAATTACGATGTTTCCATGATTTTCAAACTGTACTTTACAGTCCACTCCGTGTAACTATACTATTGTAATTTCGTTCATTGAATGCTACCTAACAGAAAGCAACTTTAATGATTGAACGAGTCGCGTACTGTTAGGTTATTATAATCTTACTGATGTATTTGTGGCTTAAGATCTAATTGCAAAGTAACATAACAGTAGACGTATTGTTAATAAAATGGATGTTGCGAAACTAAATCTCAAGCTTTGCCGGTAGTTAAATATCAATCTATTGTTAGAGACCAGAAAAATTCGCGAGGTCAGTGATCTGCCGGCTAGACTCTACAGTCTTGTGTGCAAATATGTCGATATTAACTGCGCATTGGCTATCGGCTGTCACAGTGGAAGGCGACAATTGGGTCAGCGTTCCCAAGGAGGTGTCAAACACAGTGTGGACCAATGGCAAAAGTTGTATGAACACACGTGTTTTGAATTATAGCTTATCTAAAAATGAATCCGCGAATTATTCAGGTCTCTAACTATTGTATGTGACATACGATGTTGACAGTTTGGACACAAAATTTGCAACAGCGATTACGCGAAAAAAAATTCAATAATTTCGGTTCCGACTCAGTTTAAAGGTTTCCACCTGGGAACTTGCGGTTCGGAGCTCTTTGCAATATACAATTACCTAAAAGTAAAAATTTAGCATTTAAAGGCAACTTTATTTTAAATATAATATACCCGTGACGGTAAATTAGTTACACTAGGTGAGGCTTCGGTGAAGAAGCACAGTGAATCTAAGAAAATGGTAGATTTAGATACGTGTTTGTATAGGCATAGATGCCAAAATATGTTCCTTTGTCGATACCAACAGAGAATATTTTTTTTTTTACAAGAACTGTAACGAATGTCAAATGTCGTTGAACTGAAGAACTTCTGAAATATTTATTTGCAGAGAAATGCTACAGGCTTACTCTAAATGATGTTGATCGCAACTTTAAAAATGACAAATCCATCAATACATTAACAGAGATACGATATGTGCTTCGAGACAAAATAAAACTCACGGAAAACTTTAGATCAGTAATTTATTTTCGTAATATCACAGTTAGTATTAATCAGTTCCCGAATGAAGATATCCGTTTGCTAGAAAAACGTAAGTTTTATGTATTTTTAATTAGTTTCAACTTAAGCTTCTATTACATTTTTTTTCCCTTGTTTAGTGGATAGCAAACTGCGAAGGCGTCTAGTAAGTAACCATATTGATACTGAGCTACACTCGTAAATGGCAGGCTGAAAAAAATTCGGCTGTAAGAACAATTTTCCTATTCCGAGTCCAATTTGGACTGTATATACAGGATGTATCTAAACTCAACCAACAAACTTCGAGTGTAGGTTAATCACGAAAAAAGAAGTTGAAAATATATAAACGACATATGGTCTAAAATTAATTCTAAGGGAGGTACATATTTTTAAGGTTTTAGTAGAAGAAAATTTTATTACATTACCACTGTAATGTACCTCTCCCTGGAATCTTACCCGCCTTTTAATAGACGCAAAAGTGTGTTATTGGGTATTGTGCGTGCCCCACCTGTCAGGTATTGGTAAACATTATTCTGAAAGTAAAACACGAATTACTCACTCGAAAACGGCGAAGTTTAGAGTATTTACACAAAGTGACTTTTTTTGTTAACCGAGACAAGGGGATTAATAATCAGTCCTTCAAATCCCAAATATGCAACCGCGACATGGGTGTTAGTTCGAAATAGGGGCATTGAACAGTGATTATTTACATGAAATAATTTGATGACAGCAATAAGCGTTGCAGTGTTTGAAGATCTTTGTTCAGTTAACCATTATCCACACAATCTGTGTTCCATCTTAATTATTATCTACAATATTTGTAACAAACATGTGTTCAGGTCTGACGTGAAATATGTGTACCACCCTTAGTATTCAATTCAGACCATAGGTTGTATATATATATATACAATATATAAATATATATACGAATATATATATATATATATATATATATATATATATATATATATATATATATATATATATATATATATACAATGGTAGACCAAATCACACACGTTCCTGCCAGTTTCGCAAAATGCTTCACTCCCTAATGTTGCAGACATGCAAAAGGCTCGCAATAAATTGAAAGAAACGTTAGTTATCTTAAGCAAAAGAAATTGAAGATTATAATATTTATTGTAGCGAAGGCTAACTCGAATGGGGATGCATGAACTGATCGAAAGCGAGCCAAATCGACCTTCAGTTAACCGTGGGGGCAATCATCCGACATGCAGTTAATAGACAGGCATATATTCGACTTTGCAGACAATAGTCAACTGTTGTACACGCCAGTTAGTCGATAGGTCAGTTGGTCGGCGTACAGGTGGTTCGACAGCTAGCTAACAAACAAGGCAGGTAGCTGTCCGACACATACGATGGTCGAAATTCGCCTGCCAGACAATTCGAACATTCATCAGTACTCTATATACTTTTTCGTGATTAATCTACTTTTTAGATACATCCTTTAATAGTGACAGAAAACTCTAAAACTTTTCCCAGGCAATGGTAGGTATTATTCTTTAATTTAAAATTTGTACTTTATCCGTTTGACTGAATAGGCAATGGTAAATATCCTTCCCAATATTAAAATGTTTTTTGATGTTGTAATTTGAGACGCAGACATTTTGCCGATACATTCGGCAACATGCTATTGACTCCGTAATCCTTTGTGCACTCGAGCTTCAATCAGCTGTTCGTTGACTGTTGCTCCAGTTTGCCCACTGACAAGCAGCACGGGATACCATCCTTTTCGTTTATGATCCGAGATGAGATCATAACAATGTGATTCGGGGATACATACATCCTCCCTCTTCCCAAAAGATAATCCCGCTCACCAAGCCCCTGGTCCCACAAACTTCTACTCAGCGCCTGAAGACGTCTGTAAGGGCTATTATCGACTACGACAGCTATATATCAGAAGTATTATCAAGCTAACAGACTCCAGTCCAGTAGAAGCAAAAACTCCTTTGTCCATGGTATGTGTGAAATTTGCCGTAGCGGAGTATAGTTTTTACTGCGAAAAATGAAGTTTCTGAAAAAAATATGACCAGAAGCACATAGATTTCTTCTGTATAACATTAAACTGTAATAAATTAGAGAACATTTTTATGTTAGTGCTGAATAGTGGCTCCTGTCGACATGTAAATCGATTAAAAACCTCTTCTGTCGATTATTGTCTACAGAATTTTCTCAGTATGTTCCCAAACAGGCTCAGTGGAATTGTCAAAACTGCGGCACGCGTTCAGATCTTTCACAGAGGGACACATGGTGTCTTGAAGCATTTATAGCAACAACCGCGCCAAGACAATTATCCAAGTTCCAACGGACGGTTTTTCGCTTCTGGAAGTGGAGTTATTACGTTTTCCGTATTACTGTCTCCCGGGGTATTGGTCTCTCCAGACATCTGTGAGGGATACCCTCTTTCAAACTGATTCTCTTTTTTTTTTTTTTTTTTTTTTATGCGAGGATGGCCGGATATCCCCGTACGAACCAAATAAAGAAAAGTTCAGTACGTTTTTACGACGGAGCAGTTGTAAAAGAAATGTGTCGTTGAACGGAAGTCGCAGCCAAGCGCACGGAACCAAATCTATTCAGGGCTTCCAAGGCGAAGCTGCAGAAGTTTTTCTGAGCGGCAAAGGGAAGGGATGTTACATATCGGTCGAGAGTCCTAGTTCAGCCGTGTAACGTAATGTGAGGAAGCCCCACTTGACGCTGCTAAGTATATGGCGCCTAACAAAAATTCCAGTAGAGGTAAGTACCTATACAGAGGTGAATGGTGCGGTGTCTACTTATATAGGCTGTTCGCGGTAAAGCGAGTACTTTTTAAGACCCTTGTAAATTTTTCCTTCCACCCAATTTCTATCTTACTGCTGCTTTTCAATATAAACATTGCAATGCGACCAAAAACACAGTGTACACATTTCATCACTCTCAAAAGTTAATGCCTGAAGCTGCAATAATATGTATTTATTAAAGCTTAGTGCCTGTTGTGAGGGCCTTAAAAATTGCGCACTTTACCGTGAGTAGCATATATGTAGGGATAGGAGAATTTCGCGAAATTATTTGATGACAAGATAGACGTCAAACACGTGTACACTGAAGTCACATTTGTAATTGGATAACTGTTTACTAGAAACGCCCCCGACGACTCTGAGCCCATAGCATACTAGCAAGGAAACAACTAGCCAGTGCCATACTGCCAAGTGTGAAGTAACTCTGGCTACTCTATGGGGCAGCAGCCAATGAACAAACATCTGGTGCTCGAGTGTACACATGACTGTGGAGTCTAGCCTACAAGTCGTTGAACTCGCGAGATTTTCTTATCCCTAGTTATATGCTATTTACGGTAAGTGCTACTAGTATGTACACTGGGGGCAGCGATGGCTGAGCGGTTAGATTGCTCGCCTCCCACCAAGGCGAATCCGGTTCAATCCCCGGCCGGATCACTCCCGGGTTTTCGCAAATGGGAATCGTGATACCACTGATCGGCGGGTTTTCTCGGGGATTAATCGTGGTTCCGGAGGCTGCTTCTAGTAGGCGGTTATCGACGTTCGAATACACCCATCTCTGCGATGATTTCCTTGCGATGATGGCTTGATGAGAAAGAAGACGCGCCCAGCTTGACGCGGGCCTATATAGGCGCGTTCTCTGGCATACTCTTCCCCGACTGCTGGCCAGTGGAGGGAATTTCTCCAACTGGCTTCGTACGGCGATTACAGCATGTGTTGTTGCAAATCCGGCTCGCGTCATGGTTTCATGTTTAAGATGTGGTCAGTAGGGATAGGAACATTTCGCGAGTTCATTTCAGGACAAGATAGACGTCAAATACGTGTACATTGAAGTTTACTTTGCAATTGGATCGCAGTTTATTAGACACGCCCTGGACGACTCTGAGCCCATAGCAGACTAGCAAGGAAACAACTAGCCAGTGCCATACTGCCAAGTGTGAAGTAACACTGTCTACACCATGGGGCAGAGGCCAATGAACAAACATCTGAGGCTCGATATACACATGACTGTGGAATCTAGCCTACATGTCATTGAACTCGCGAATTTTTCCTATCCCTAGTGATCAGGCAGGCTGTCTACCTGAGGCCTGTTCACATCATAACAACCAGCATGTGAAAATGGCGGAACCTGATTTGGCACTCGGGGAAATCACGCTCCAATTCCGCTCGTGGGATGAGCGGCAGACGACGCCGTCCGCAGAACGGGGTTCCTCGAGGTGCTCCTGTTTCCCGCAGTCTTGCGATCCAGTGATGTCCCACTTCTCCATCACAGCCACCCGCGTGCTGGAAACTAAGAGCGCTGAGAATCTCTCAACAATAATTAATTCCCCAAGTACTACATTTTTGGATGCTTGTCACCACCATTCCACCATAATTTTATGGTGGAGTTAACACATGGCCACGACACTTCCCAGGATTTTACCTTCCTCGACTACTTTCGTTTTTCACCGACCTCCCGTGGCAAAGTAGGTTGGTGCGCTGCCGGTATGCGGGAGGTTCTGGATTCGAGTCATAGACAAAGTATGGGCATGGACCTGCAAAATTAGCGTTATTATCTGGCACCAGGCTGAACTTCACAGTACTCTATATACTCTAGCCGGCAGTCATTTCTCCATTGGTTGCCGCCTAGCTGTGAGGTCACTGCCTTTCTGACTAAACAACATGTGATTGGAGCACACAATTGTGAAGTGTTCATTTATTGGCGCAGAGTTACCTGGGGCGTTTCAAATAAAGTACGGCCCAATGAAAAACATATACTTAAGGTACGTGTGTTTTAAGTTTAATGTGTCCGGAAATAATAATAACGCGAATTTTGCAGGTCTCTAAATATGGGTGTCAGTTTAACTTAGTTCAAAAGATAGCTTGTGAGCTGCCCCTTGACATGCCTTAAGGCACACCACCGTGGGACGTTAATAAGACCTTTCCAATAATTCATCAATCAATCCTTTCGTTTTCAACATCTTGTACGAAAACCTTGCGAACAAGCAGCTTAAAATCGCAGACCAAATCACACACGTTCCTGCCAGTTTCGCAAAATGCTTCAATCCCTAATGTTGCAGACATGCAAAAGGCTCGCAATAAATTGAAAGAAACGTTAGTTATCTTAAGCAAAAGAAATTGAAGATTATAATATTTATTGTAGCGAAGGCTAACTCGAATGGGGATGCATGAACTGATCGAACGCTCGCCAAATCGACCTTCAGTTAACCGTGGGGGCAATCATCCGACATGCAGTTAATAGACAGGCATATATTCGACTTTGCAGACAATAGTCAACTGTTGTACACGCCAGTTAGTCGATAGGTCAGTTGGTCGGCGTACCGGTGGTTCGACAGCTAGCTAACAAACAAGGCAGGTAGCTGTCCGACACATACGATGGTCGAAATTCGCCTGCCAGACAATTCGAACATTTGGCGTCCTGTTCCCGTTGGAACTGATTTCGTTGGTGGGGCCACGGTGGCAGAGCGGTTAGTCTGCTCTCCTCCCACCAAGGCGATCCGGGTTCAATCCCCGGCCGGGTCACTCCAGATTTTCGCATGTGGGAATCGTGCCGGTCGATGCCGTTGGTCAGCGGGTTTTCTCGGGGATCTCCCGTTTCGCCCACCCTTTCATTCCGGCGCCGCTCCGTGCTCACCTCAATCACCATCACCGGCTCTGAAGACCTCGATGTAAGAGCCGTCCATATCTCTTCACTCACTCATTTCGTTGGTTGTCATGACTCTGAAGGTTGCCTATTCGGAAGCTAATCTTCCCAGCTGATGACGAATCTGTCATAACTTACCGTGTAAATAAAAATCTTAAGTGGGTGAGTGGAAGGAATATACTAGCAGTTACGACGAAGTTACCAGCCTTGCAGACAAATCTGTGTTTAAGTTAATACGTACAGACCCCTCGGCGAGGAAGTTGATAAATAATACATGCAGTGGAGGAAGTCGTGGTGTTGCTGTCTACAAAGCACTCGCCATCCAGCTATGCATAATATGTTTCGTGTCTTTCCAGCGACGTAAAATAAATCACATTTCTGAAGGTGGTAGTAACGTAGTAACGTAACGGTGTGATAATACGTGTAACGACCACAATTACTTTAATGGAGTTTGTGCCACACGGGCGTGTTGCTAACCAGATTGTTTATTTGAATAACGGATGCGTGACTGCACAACACAGGTAGTTGAACTGCAAAATTTCAAGACTTCTTCGTTCCTTCCAAGTGAAAATTCCCGTTTTGATTGGACAACCATTTCTTACCATTGAACTTTTAAATAGTTCGTACAATCTCGTCAAGATGAAAAATATAAAAAAAAAAGTATTGTATCGCAATAAAAAACTCGGTGGGCAAATTCTTTAAATGTGCTATCCACAAATTAAGTAATTTTCGGAAATATTAGCAATTTATTTCTACTTTACAGTAGCAAAATAATTATCCGTGATTATGGAAAAGTGCTGTTAAAAATTGTTTCGATATCTTCGTAACAAAACCGACTCCTTATTTGCGTTTCTAACATTAACACAATTAGCGTAAGGCATAAACTGCATAACTTCACAAAACCTACTTCCTGCCAATAAAACAACTTTGGTGAAAGTATGTAAATATCTCAACATTTAATCATGTATCTGTTCGTTTTTTAATGTTTATCTTTAAGTGTTTTGCTTTGAAAATTTTCTAAATCTTTATCTTGAGATTAGTAAAATGAGCATTGACATTTAAAACAAAAGAAAATAATATCTTTATTCCGGGACGAACAAAATATTGAAGGAACCAGAATTTTACCTAATGGACATATTCACATTCTCACCGAAGTCTGGTATGGTAAATTTTATTTTCACATTTAGTTACAAGATCCAGGCTGAGTTACATGTTTTCTGAATACACGGCGAATGTTACATGTTTTCTCTGGAGTGCTGGGCAAAGAGATATTCCGTATTTTCTGTATATGGAAACAAATTCCGTGACTCGCTATTACGGACCTTACTTTCGTACATTAACATAATTTTTCCATTAAAATTCCGTTCATTTGCGGTCATTTTTATCAGCGTACACGTAGAAATTCAGATTTTATTGCTTGCACAGTACGGTAGTCTAAGCAGACAATGGGAATTCACAATTAGTATGTTAAGGTCTATTCTCAACAGAATAAAAAAAAGTGACTGTTAAAACATCCCAAATTTGCGCCCGATAAATTAAAAGTAGTCCTTCCTTCCCGGTGCGCTAGATGCATGGCGTGATTGACTGGGGTGTTGCTAAACAAGATTGAACCATTCGTTAAATGCTGTCAGGATAAATCCCAACATATTACTGCTCACCATGATAAAACTCTTAAATATCTTCAGTACAGTCTAATACTCCACCTTTTAAGAATAACCTAATTGAATGAAATCGCGGCTGCGCTGCATATCGGTATAAAGATTTTCTTCTTGTAAAAGGACTGAGGTGGTAGGGTTGTGTGACTCCAGTGTGAAGCGCTCTTCAGGATTCATCCCTGGGGTGTGGTAGCCTAGGATGAAAGTCCTTGACATGAGAGGTGGTGTGGCAGTACCATGCTATAGTAGCCGAGCCGAGTTACACCGCACACGACCCGTTCAGGTTGGATGAAGCGTCTCTTATAGCCTCTCTCCACCCAAAGCGACTCAAAACTTCTCGTGCCACGCCTGATTCCGCAAATTGGGCTATGCCGCTCGTCCCCTATGGGTTGCCAGTTTCCTCGCGACTGGCCAGGGGTATCTGCCGTGATGGTTGGGACGATAGATGGTACCTAGGCTCGACCACTTGGCGGGGTGTTGGACTACTTAGTACTCAGGCCGTTCGGGCCCAATGTCAGCACTTAAATGATTGTAGAATTACAAAGACATGGAATGGAGTGTGGCCGACGTAACTCCCTCGAACTGGAAATGGGTCACGTAAAGCCCCCAGGAGTCGAGGGGAGCGATGGCTCGGATGCAGTGATGAAATTTTGGTGAAGAAATTACAATACATGATATCAATTCTCCAATGTCAGAGCAAGGGCTACTATTTCTGGTGGGCCGCGACGCCGGGGAGGGGGCCTGACTGCTCTCCGGTGGTTCGGCCGCCAGGGTAGCGGCTATTCCTAGTCATCGTAACTCCCCGCCTTTGCAGGATGTGGCTCCCAGGGAGAGGAGTGTGACCAGCCCTTAATTGGGTGTAAGGCTTATGCCTGGTGAGGTATTCTCAACCACCTTGTGTGGAAGGGATTTCCTCTGCTACTCCATCGGTGAAGCAGTCGGTCATGAATAACCCACAAGTGCCATGGAAATTAGGTGGTAGTACGGGACGATCAGTTGGCCCCTCTGGAGGTTCTCTCTGGTGACCAATAATTGTGGGGTTGGACTCGTACTGGTAGCGGTTGACTCCGTATGCTGGAGGAGGTATGGAGAGATTCCCACTCTTGTTGAAAGACCGGGCGGTGAGCAGTAACTGGCTCTGGTTGTGCCTTGGAGAGGCACTAGGGGTATGGATAGAACCCTGGCCAGACCAAACGCTTGATTTTTGAGTGTGAGGGTTTCAGAACCTCTGTGGTAGAGGGGGCAGGGATGTGTGGACGTGCCAGGTTTGGGCTTAGGATCTGGCCAACGGTCGCATTAATCCTGGTACCCTTGCATCGAGAGGACGTGATTCCTCTTCCCTGCCTATTGGGAGGCCGAAGCGCGGTAAGGCTTTCAGGCTAAGAAAATAGAAATACAATAGAAATAGAAATAGAAAATAGAAAATACAATGACCGAGAGGTCTACTGTAACTGTAAAAGGACTGAGCCACTGCTTTGTTGAATCCCATTTTGCCAACTGTTACAGAAAGCAAGCACAGAATAAGTACTTATACAGAAAGGGAACTGTTGTGCCCAGACACACAGTCAAGATTTTAGTGGCCGGGGAAGGGAAGGGCAGAAATCTCCGGTGCCTAGGCCTCAGGGGAACCTGGCTTGTCTTCGAGATTTTTTGTAAAGTTATCTCTTATCAATTTTTAGTTTGAAATCTGTGTTGCAGATGTGTGTAAGCCTACGTTACATGTGCCTTGAATCTTTGGAAAAATTTTGGGCATAATTTGATGGAAAATGAGTTGTCTTGGGAGAAACTAATAAAATAGTTATTTCGAAATCTTCATTAAAATGTATGTACTAGTTTTACTTTAACATAAATAAAAAGTACAGAAATACCTCAACGTGCACAGCCTTAAAGGTTATTTTTTTTAAGGAGTGTAAAAGTTGTGTATTAAAGTAGGAAAGGATGTTCAACATAATTATTTGCCGCCAGGTCCTTAAAGGGTTGGTTGTAGATCCCCGTGGTTGTGTCTGTTGCAAGCCACAGCCACACACATCGCAAAAATTGTCAAACACTCTTGTACTGTGAAGCAGTATACTCGCGAAAAAGTTATACTCGCATGGTAGACTTCAGTATCCTTCATACACACCTTCAGCACTTTTTTGTTAATTGACTATTTTCTCTATGAGAGAATGTTTTCTCTCTTAATGGGATAGCTCAGAACAAGGTTACTGCTATACTGAACATATGTGGAGTAGCCAATAGTCATACAGACGTGAAAATGGATCTGATGTTTTTAAATACATCTAGTCATGAAAATTTCTCGTGGGAAATACCAAGCTTCGGAATTGCATTCGGGAGGTCCTAGGTTCGAATACATAAGCTTGTCCAAAAGTAATAACAGTATTCTGATTTATAACACATTCATGCATAGCAAAAGTATTCGAACATATAAAAACACAAACAACAATAACTATAAGAAGGGGCAGGACTCGTAAAGGACCGTACCAAAAAAAATTCAATGATACACATACCAAGATTAGCAGTCATGCCCTGCAAACCGAATGTATATATAAGACATATAGGACATAGAGAAATATAGCTTTCTTTACATGGTGTAACTTGATTAAAAAAATAATCTCGCTTAGTTATATTGTTTTACATCAACCAATATTCCTGAATATTCTGTGAGGATAATAACTTCTACTTGTGTAATATCTTCGTGGCAGGTTGAAGTTTTCTTAAGGTTGGGCGCAAGGTGCAAGAGCTGTTTTTTTCTTCTATTTTTCGTGGTTTTCTGAAATCACTCCAGGCCAATGCTGCTGTGGTCCCTTACCAAAGGCCATGGCTAACTACTTCCTTTTTCCTGCTTCTTCGCACAACTTACTTCGTCTTTAATGACCTCTTTGTCGACGAAACTTTAAGCTTAAACTACTTTTCCACAGAAAATAAGGTGTCCTTACTCTTAAAATAAAGCACTAGTTCTCGCCAATACAAACCTATCCACTAAACTGCATGATGCTAGTCGAACCAATAGAAAACATACCAAATCGTATGCACTGCACATTCAGACAGCCCATCAGCAACCGAGTACGCATGTATAAAATACTGCAACACCCGTTCTCATTCTTGTGTCCATATAGACGATGGTTCACCACAGGAATAATGGACTGTTTGCTAGCATTCAACGTATTCTACACATACCCATTAAGTAATCGTACCTAATTGGCTGCCGTGTATATGACGTGACGTTACTGTCCCATTTCACTGGGCCAATGAGGATTCCGATACTCTAAAGCATACATTTTGTACTGATTTGCAAAGAACTTGGTCGAGTAAAAACATGATCAACCAAACATGAAAGGATAAACTAGATCGAGTGTTATCAAAAATACACTGGCAAATTATTTTTTCAATATGTTCCAGTGTCTGCAGGTAGCCAGTCAGACACAAAGGCCGTTCCCATAGCCTCACTTAACCAATCAGAGAATATATACGCCCACATCAAGGAAATGCCACGCCATTTCGTATAACATATGTGTTGTAGTATAACCCACCGGTGAATCAACAGGCAACATTTTCATGCGTCTTTCTGTACTACTTTGAAGGCCCGAAGCGAAATCAATACATTAGTGCCTAAACTCTTGTATTTCGTATAACATATGTGTTGTAGTATAACCCACCGGTGAATCAACAGGCAACATTTTCATGCGTCTTTCTGTACTACTTTGAAGGCCCGAAGCGAAATCAATACATTAGTGCCTAAACTCTTGTATTTCGTATAACATATGTGTTGTAGTATAACTCACCGGTGAATCAACAGGCAACATTTTCATGCGTCTTTCTGTACTACTTTGAAGGCCCGAAGCGAAATCAATACATTAGGGCCTAAACTCTTGTATTTCGCTGCGGGGACTGCATTTAGTGCTAGCGAAAGCGTCGTTTTAAACAATATTGGATACTTTAATGTGATATGGGAATGTAGGTATGTAGGCAAGTCGTACGGCAAAGAGACTGCTAGCGCATGGTCTAGGGTCGGGAGTCGGGAGCCACAGACGGCCATTTTTGAATTTTTTCCTTTCTTTCCCTTAAAATTCCCCTTCTTCTTTCAAAATCGCTCGCTTTACTCCAATAATCACTTCAGATATAAAATATTTTACCCAGCTGCAAAAATGAAACCCTGCGCTAGAAGTCTCGTTGCCCTACTACTTAATTGGGATTAACCCATTCGGACCCAAGTGTACACAAATGTGTACATTACGCACATGTTGGTGATTCTTGGTCTGTACTGCACACTGCGAAGTTCACTGACCAATGATCTTACCTGAGGGTAAATGATTCGCGAACCGTCTTACAGGTCTAGGTCATGATTGGTTCATATTACTGCAGCAGAACATATAGCCTACAGCTCATTTGCCTGTAGCAACGAAACAAATGTAGTGTCGTCTTAAGTACAGCACACGTCATAAAATGCTTTGTTTGCAAATCTTGAAACGGTAAAAAATTAAAGTAAGTGGGTCCGAAAGGGTTAACGTCTCGTCGACAGCGAAGTTATTTGAGGCGGAGTAAGTTTCTCAGGTATGAGGGACTTAAGGGAGGAATGACAAGGAATCGGCCATGGCCTTAGCTAAACATCCCAGCGTTCGCCTTGAGTGATCTCGGGAAAACATGGCAAACCGAAGTCGGGATTGAAGGACAGGGATTCGAACCCCAATTCTCCCGAACGCGAGTATAACGTTTAACCACCGCACTTCCTTACTCGGTGATATGGGTACGTGCAGAATGCTTTTAGCAAAAAAAAAAAAAAATCTCATAATTATAAACCGTAGCTTACAAGCATTTATTGTCTTATCTGCGGCAATGTGTACATTAGTTATAACCTACCTAGAAACATCAGGTTATCTCGCAACAAAATAAATTATATGCATACTAAATGTGAATTGTTTTGCAAACCTGATGTACCCTAAGCTTGCACTGAGCTCAGATAAAGGTAAATAAAATTGTTCTGAATCCGCGAGAAACAGCGCAATTTACCTTTAATATAAGTGCGCTGTTCTCTAAAGTTTTTACTCTATCTCCACGCCGCATCTTTAAAATACGCATAAGAATACAAACTAACTCGTTCTCTGGGCAAGGAAAAACGTTTTCTCGCGTTTTATTGTTATATTATTCATAATACTAATGCAGTACACTCTAACATTCACAATACAGGCAAACACACTAATACTGCAAAGTATTTAATTTTAAAACCTACAATAACATTTTTAATATCTGAAATGTGCTCGTTGATAATCGGTACGTATTCAGATTTGGTGTTACATATTATTGAACATAGAATATTCTGCTTACTTAGTTTACGCCAAAACTGTTACTAACACAGTTGCTAATTATTTAATAGCCATATAATCATTAAAAAAATGGGCATCGAACATTTCTAAAATAAAATTATTTATACTGAAACTTTATATACTAAGCGTTAATACTTTAAGTAAAATAATTAATAATTAATTAATATTTCCAACATTAACAATGAATTTTATAGTAAATAATAATTTAAAGAATCCCGTGCTGAGATAAATTAATACTATTCAATGCATAGCTGTTTACAATACATTTATACGACATTTAATTATCTATTAGATGATCTTGAGAAGGTAAAACAAATTACTTCATTTGAAAAGGCAGCATATGGCTGTTAGTTGGTGGTATTTATCATTTTAAGAAGGTGTCTAACGAAGCAAGGAATCGCATAATACGCCACAACCACTGACAATAATTCATGCTTAAGCGTCTAGCGCCATAACTTACCACTCTTGTTCCTTTAACTGCTGACGCGACATGTATCCGCCCGAGAATAAAGTGGGATGCGAGGAACGGATGGACAGGAGAGAAAAAAAAAGAGATGGCACTGAAAGAAAATACCTTGGAGGGGGAGGGGGGGGGAAACTCACGAGAGCAAACAATGTGTAAAGACGAGACAGGACGTGCAGTAAACCACCGACGAGCCGACGGCGTCTCTTTCGAACTGACGGGAGACATTTACTAGTCAGGCAGACATTATTCATCGCTTCGAATACCCTACCCGCCCTCACGAAGTGCTCAACTTTCGTACAGACAAGACTGTACTTTACGGTGTCGAAAACAGTGTTCGATATCTCCGGGATAAAAACCAGATAAAGGCGTTTCACGATGAAGCGAGCACTTTCCAAATCGACGTCAGAAAGATGTCACTGTCCTGCCTGCGCACTGAGTCACTTGCGCCCAGTGTAGTTGGTGACGATGCATGGGAAAGTAAATCAATAACTTAACGCCGAATAAAAAGTGTCTGGTAGCCATTTGGGGCCATTTCTATTGTTTCTTTCGCTTTCCATTCTTTTTAATCCAATTAAGTGTTAAAAGGTAAAATATTTTCTATTACAATAATTTCACAGTTTTACTTGACCGACGTATGAATAAAGTGATGAGGCCCAAGCAATGTTAAATTTACATATGGCGGAAGAATACACAGCGTGCATACAAGTAGGCCTAGATCCTAAGCAGTGCCTTTAAAAGTGCTCACTTTATCGAGAATAACCTATCTGTACGGTAACACGAGTGGTCTTGTGGTCAAGTTCTTGCGGCTGCAGCCTATAATAAGGACGGGATAATTATACATACTTCTGTTTAGTATGGAATTTACTTTTCAGAGATAGTGTCTTGATTTTTTGGCAGGAACAGCAGAACTCAATTAATTGACGCGTTTCAAAATGAATATGCAGTGCACGATCACTAAATCTGATGTTTTTATATATAGCAGCTGGGTTCCTGTCTCCGAAGTCCGACAGTGTGCTTGGCTGGGATGTTTGGAAGGTAGGCGGAAATATTTTCTAACATTTTTCAGACCACCTTTTATTTACGGTCACACGCGCTGCGAAGCACGAGGTTTTACGATGCGTGTCGTACTCGCAAGTCAACACAAGACATGTTTCGTCTCGTCACAGCCAGTGAGCTGCACGAACCAGCTACAACCGATCAGTAACGCGCTTAAAGTCTGTTCACGATCAAGCGAGGGCTTTTGAAAACAACCTTCGGAAAAAGTCACTGCTCTTGCCTGCATATGCTTTAACTGGCGCACTAAGTGACATGCGCCCAGTAAAGTTGGTAACGATACGTGGGAAGCTGTTGCATTACTTAACGTTGAATAAAAAGTGTTAGGTAACCATTTCTGATAACTAAAATGATTTATTTCGCTTTCTGTTTTTTTTAATGCATCAAAGTGTAAAAATGAACATGCTTGTAAAATAATTACTTTTCTTATCATTTCACAGTTTCACTGGACCGACGCATGGGTAAATTACTGAGGCCCTTGCCAGTGTTAAATTTACATATGGCGGAAGAATACACAACCCGCATACAAGTAGATCTTAACGAGGACTTTAAAAAGTGCTTATTTTACCGTGAATAGCCTATAGCAAATAAGTTACCGACAAGGAAGATAATTTGCTAGTGAACCTCACAATTTAAAATACCGGTCGAAAATAACTTTTCAGTGCATTGTATACCCCATTGCGTACATTGGGCCAGAATTTGTTGAAGCAGACTTGCCTTTATAATGTCTTCGGCTTTATTGAAATATGTGTGAAATGAAATAAATGTTCATTACTTTCATCTCATTTTTAAGAATCCCCGCCATCTGGAATTTACGTATATTTATTCACAACTTAACTTCAAAATCGAGCATTTAAAAATCAAGATCGTCATGACACTGGGGACATCTTAACAATTATTTCCAAATCCAGCTTCTCTTCTCAGGCGAATTGTCTCACATCTGGAACCGTACTGAAATATTCCCTCATTACTTAAATTACTTCTGTTCTACACGAGGAAATATCCTATGTACCTGAAATTGCGCAAACATAAAAATTGATGCTATGTGTAGATTATGTGTAGAGTTGGTGCTTTTTAGCGAAAAAAAATATGAGTTCTTTTTTTCTAATGTTGTGATTGGACGATGATTCTTTAGCCACGCCCCGTTCAACTGTGAGCCAGTAATAATCAGGCCAGTAGTAGTTTGAGTAAGTGTTTAACAATCCTGTACAGAGGACTCACTCGATCACAGCAACCAATAAGCAAACGATAATGTCTCGGGTGTATAGAGGGCTGTCCAGTCTAGCTGGCTGTCAACTCAATCCGCGAAATACTCGTGGCTCTAGTCATTGGTCCCTCGCCTCTCTCTCGTGAGTAGCCGCAGTAAATTCGGTTTCTCCCGGTTCCGCTCTGGCTACTGGTTCCTGCTGCGTGCGCCGAGTGTGTATAGCACTGAGTAAGCACGTGATTACCTTGCAACACTTCTCTACACGCCACTGGACGACACATAGGCTGACTTTTCTACTCTTCGATCTCAGAAACCAAGACAGCATTCTCCACGCCGGTAAAAACCTACGGCGAAATTATCATTTTATATACTTACATAGACTTAAATCAGAAGCACATGATAATCATTACGCTTCTAGTTTTATGCATTGGCTCAAACACTAGGCAATAATAAAGGACGTGCAAATAAATCAAAACATATAAATTGAAATATAAAATCCATAATGTTAGCAATGTTTTGTATTTTGTAGTCAATATTCGCAGCACACTAAATAATAGACGTTTAGTTGTATGAATACGTTAGAAGAGAAACATAAAAATAATGGAGAATGGAGTAGTTTTATTTGTTCCGTGTGTACGTATACGGATATATAAGAACTTAGAGTAAATTTAGATAATCCCCTGTACTTGGCTATGTAAAATTTAATCGCAAATGGCAATTTTTTTTAATGATAATAGTCCACGACACAGCGATATGAATATCGTACGGGATGCGTTCTCCTGGTTTAAATTAATTTTATATAAGTGTGTGTGTATATATAGGTATATATATATAGGTATATTGGCGAATGCAGTTTGTAAGAGTGTGTTAGGGCACGGATAAAATTGCTCAGGTAAGTTCTATTTATTTTTAAATTTTGAAATGAAGTTGTGTTATGATTGTAATTGTTCTTGTTTTTATAATCTCGAATAATTAGAAAATTATGGTTCAATGACCTTAAGATTTAAATTTATCCGAGAAGAAAACGATTCTGTAGCGTATATTTAATTTATGTATGTTAAATATTAAGGCTACTTTTAAGTTCTAGCATATTGTGTAGTGTGCAACAACGGCGGAATATCTCATAAAATATCATGTGTGCACCGTACGCGGGTTAGTATATACGCGATGACACTAAATAATACGAACCGATAGTAACAGTATACAAATAGTAATTCTGCGCTAGTCTCTGCTACCAACGTAGCGAGTAAGTTACAGAACGGAAAATACTCCTTCACGTTTTAAATTCTCGAACTGATTAAGCGTCTTCTTGTTTTTAAGTTCTTTGACGCAACAACACATCCACAGAGAGAATTCGCTTGCTGCAAGGACTCTTCAGGACGTAGAAAACAAAAGTTAATGGATGAGGAGTGGGGTCATATTTCACTGAACACGGTGCTTAAAACATGCCGCAGGTAAAAGGAAATTGTTTTTTTTCCGAGGAGGAAGAAGAAGACCCTGAGGGAAAAAAATACGTGAACATATTTTATCCTTCATGCCGCCATTTATTTTGCAGCACTGCTAAATCGTGCCCGGTTCAATCTGCGAGTCACGCCTGAGTTTTTGTGCGGGGTGGGGAAACCATTTTCTTGTTGGCAGGTGAGAGTGGATGGCTGTACGGCAGGACACAAAGTCAGCTGAACTGCTGGGGAAATTGCCTATACATCAGGCGGCGAGCAATACAAGCACCAAGGTGTCGTGCTGTCGCCTTTGCTCTCCGCGACAGTCGACTGAGACAAACCTCCCTCTCGCGGAGGGTGACGTCAGCTCTACTCGACGTCATTTATTTATCGTATGCCACGAGCGTATCGGGATGTCAGTACATCAGTAGGTACGTTGTGACTGATGCTGGCAATCATACAAAAGCAATCACAACTAATCGTTTATAGTCCATTCACGGTTACTTGCAACGTTTTTTTGAAGCACTGCTAGAGATATACTTTCAGTATATTCCTCCGTCTCATGCGAACAAAGCTGAACCTATTCTAGGGAATTACACCAAGGGACAATGTACCGCATTCGTGCGAACTTAGTTTAATAAGATTTTGCATAAGAACTATTTCTTACTAGGCGTTACCAACACACCTATTTTCTCTCAGTATTTATTGATATTAATTTTAATTAAATAATATAATTCATAGACAAAATATAAGTGAAAGCTTCACTTAACTGAAACAAGGTACTTTTATCTTGACACAAGTATAAAACGCTTGTGGTACATAACATATTTAGGATAAAACCAAACACCTCCTACATGGGGTGATTTTTCAAAGGTGTGGTCCAAAAAGTGTGAAAAACTACGGAATAGGCTATAATACATACTAAAAGCAAACATATAGGTTATTAAATTATTTCATCACTGAGGGAGTCACGTAGAGGAAATCGCCAGGGTTCCCTTTGTAAACAGTCAGCGCACAGTCTTGGGTAATGCGATATACAGTTTGCTTATCAGCACCACAGTCAAACCGAGGGGAAAATTTTTCCCTCCATCTGTAGAGCAAGTCATTGCATCTACCGTGCTCTGTGGTGATGCTGTTAGAGTTGGCCAGGTTTCTCGAGGTATTTTGCGGTGTAGAACTTGCGATTTTTCTGCCCATCCTTGTGCGTTTGCTCCCAGGAGGTCGAATTCGTCGCTGTGATTCGGTATTGTGCGCTTCTTATCGGCTGATGTCGTGAACGGAAACTTTTAATGTTTATATCTGCGAGGCATTCGTGTGTAGTTAGGCTCTCGTTTTGGAGAAATTTCTATTCTTTGATTAACGTGTTTGTTCTATACGTATGTGAGGTGCGATGTGGCTTACAACATGCAGCCAGTAAATGAGAGATGATCTTATTGTCCCTGGTATTATCCTCACTCAAAGTCATATTACAGCCATACACAACCGTATAAAACATTAGTCAACCTACTTAAAATAATTGCAAGAATATTTTAATCTCATTTAATAATAATAATAATACGAGTATTTTTTTATTATTTCTCAATAATAATACTGCACCGTTGTTTTGCATTTTTATTCCTTATCGGATTATATAATTTCAACACCTTTCCCAGTATTTAAAAATCCCTCAAGTTACAGTAATACTCACATATTACTTGAAAAACAATGAATAAAATTGCTATAAAAGTAAGCATTTGTCTCGAAGAAAAAGTGGTAGTTTGTTGTTTATAAATTTTTCCAGACCTACACTAAACCACAACATTTCACGTCAGAATTTTTTGTCACAGATGTTTCATAGCCAAAATATAAAATTTACTTTAGAAGTAAAAGCGTAAATGCAGGTTTTAACATATGATAAAAATTCCTCTCCTTCTTTTGTCATTTCACTAGACATAATATATGGCAGTGATCCGAATAGTGAGAGTGTACACTCTTATGCACCCGTGTGAGTGACGCAAATAAAAAAAAAAGGCAACTTTAACTGTGCACCTGGCTGTTTACAAGTATATTTGGGTTTATGATTTAGTCCTGCTGGCAAGAATAATTCTTTCTTTTTTTTATCGAAGCATTGTCATAAAATGAATTGACTGATTATATTTATTTTCTATTTTCCTTATCTTAGGACAGGGGCTCTCAACCTGGGCGGCATGTCCTCCTGAGGAGGCTTTAGAGAATTTCAGGGCAGGCGTGATTATGTTTGCGTTCGACTCAAAGCGGAGAGAAAGCAGTGAGTCACCACTGTCCGCCGTTAAGTCGCCTGGCGGCCGGGATGACTGACAGCTACCTCGACTGGACATCACCGTTCCAAATCTCCCTTCTGGAGAAGTCTGCGGCGGCGGGCTACTGAACGAACTTTCTGGATATATCTCCTTCCTCGGCGCAAACCGACATGTGAAAAAGTTTCTGAGCCAAGGCCTGCGACACTATAAAACACCCCTGCTACCGGTGAATTGGCAGTTTCTGTGGACGCCATCTGGCAGCGGATAGAACGGATGAAGGCGGCGAATGTGTATGTGGTGTAGACGGACGAGAGGCCGTGGTACCCGACGAGTAGAGTGCTACTATGCATGGGTAGCGATCGGAGCGCTCTAGAACATTCCGGACTGGCGAAATATGAACTGAATTAAGGTGGGGCTGTATAAACCTGTGGTACAGAATTTATTTTAAACATTGGAATTGTCAAATAAGTACAGCTCATTTATAAAATAATTCGATAGGCTTTCATACATTGCATGTTGGGACTGATTTTCCTATTAGATTGCATTAATTTCCATTAGGTGATCAAAGATTGTGTAACTATTAGTTGTAAATAGCAGGTGGCAATTTATTTTGCGATATTAAGTCGAAAGTATTTTATTTTTTAGTGTTTATTAATAAATAAATAAATTATTATTAATTATTTTATTTAATTAAAAACTCCATCCCTTAAAGAACCTGGCTAAGGCCACAGACTTTAAGAAATTGTAACAGTATTATAGAACAACACTGAAGTTTGAATTGAAAATTGAATCCAATACCTGACACCATAATATATGTACATGAATACGTGCATGTCTATGCGTATGTGTGGCTATGTATCTGTATATACAATCTGCAGGATGTTGCAAAATCTAACGTTAATGCCTCGGGGAAACATTCCTCACATCGGGAGGACGAAGAAATTTTAAATGTACGGTACGTACATAGACAAGCAAACGCTTCGTTCCTTGTCCACAGCCGTGATACATAACGTACAGCGTATGGCCCGCGGACTGGATCATGTTACTGTGGAATGCCATCGCAGCTGTAATTGGCAGCCCCATACCACCCCCGAGGAGCCAATATTTGAATCCACTAGATTTCTAGATTTGTGAGGACATTCAAAGGCACTTGTATATGCAACCGACCGCAGTGGACGATGTGGGCACACTCCGTAACCGTATCGTGGCGGTTTGCGAAATAATCGGAAATTTTCCAGGGACTCATCGATACATCCGGGTGTCTATGAAACAGCGGGCTGTAGCACGTGTTGGCGCCGATGGAGGCCATTTGGAACATGTCCTTTACTGCCGAAGATAAGTTTCCCCACATGTGGAACTAATTCCTGTGTATTTCCTGCTGTTCTGCGTATGGTGTCGTGGCTTCAGGTGTCGAAATCCTCGTGCATAAATGGCGCGGGTTCAACACTCCCACTGCCTCAAGTATTTACTTCTATGACAATAACATCCGAGTTAATTAATTTTATTTCGGAATGTAATTAAAAAAAAAGGATATACAAAAAAAATCTTTTAACGGCTGTATTAGCATCGATTCAACACAAAATTTATACATACATACCACCTTAATGTTGACAGTACATTACATCATATTTCATAAACAGTATATTACATAAACCGCAACGATAGTTACTGACAGCTCACAGATAGTAACAAATATTGCACTTGTAACATAAAACTTCCATCTGTGTACTCTTGCTGGTTTACATCCGAGAATAATTTAATTAAATAACAAATTATTTGACACTTTGAAGACCACGCACTCTTGAGTGTAGTCAGAGAAATACTACTTTGACTATTTATTTTTTCCCGAAAAAAAAAAAAAAAATGCTTCACGAATGTGGATTCAGATTTACTCAAGTGTTTGACAGGATCTTCCTAAAACACAATTTTCCTGACTATTATTTTTGTTACAACCACACGTTCAATTGTAGACGCGTTTACACAGTAAAGAGTATTTTGTTGAGGCAAGATGAACTTGGCGTTCCAGTGGTTAACGACCAGGACAGCAAACGTGCTCAACGTCGTATAAACAAAAAAAGCGGTCGTATGAGTCGGGAGGACAATAAAGGCCCACCAATCTCTGCTCCTGCATTGACGGGTAAAGACCAATCACGACTGACGCATCTTCGCTGCAAGTAACTGTGTGTGCAGACATCAAATTGATAACTGGTTGCTGCACTTTAATTTAAGACATTTTCCCCGTGTGGTCACGTTATACAAGATTGGCCAGTCCCTCGCCGAACTTAAACTATTGGGACAAATTTCTTTGTGTCATACCCGAAAAAATTTTACGTGGCACAAATCAAATGAAAATAAACGAGCGTCATGTGTGCTGTTCACGAAGTACTGTTAAACTCGTACACATTACTTACATATAATATTACCTCTAATGAAAAATTTCTAATTGCATAATTTTTTTGCACAATGCCATGTTAAAATCAGAATTTTATTGATTTTGGGACTTAACTCATAATCAAAACTAGCCCGCTTACCGGAAAGAGAAAATTCGCTATGAAGTAACATTCCATGAGTAAGTTCAAAAATCTTTGGAATCACGCTATATATGAAATAGTTTTGCAAATTAAAAAAATTGCTGCAAGCAAGGAACGTTTGCACATTTATTAATTGTAGCAGCATATTATTTATTCTATACTAAAATTCGCTTAGTATGCCTTATGAAGAAAAAAAAACCATGACATTTCAGTCACGCTTGTTAAATTTTCTGAAAAATATTTTTGTCTATTTGACGCTGTACTTGTACGTGCGAAAAGCGTTGCGTTAAAATTCAATTTCTGAAATGCCGCGATAAAAAATAAGCTATGTAGTCTTAATATTTTTACGCGAGGAAAGTATAGTTGAGAGATTTGGCCCGCTCTCAACAACAGCGAGGTATTGAGAGCCGATGAGGGTGACGCGAGGTGAGCATGGAATGGCGCCGGAATGCAAGGGCGGGGTAAACGGGGGAACCCTTCGATCAGCGGCATCGTCCGGCACGATTCACAAATCCGAAAATCCGGGGCGGCCCCTCTTGGAATCGAACCTGATTAGCCTTGGCTGGGAGGGAGGGGGGGGGGGCGAGTAATCTAACCACTGCACCACCGCGCTACCGTGTCCTTCGTAAGAGAAGTTTTCGAAATTGTCTACTAACGCCTTAACTATAGCATTTACGTCTCCTTTTGACTACTATCACGGGAGGGATTTCTCTTTTGTTTGGAAGGACATATTCGCTCTTAACAGTAACTTACATAATGTGCCTAGTCTATGAGAAGAACTTATTTAGCTTTACTGCAGCAGTCTGTTGCAAATTCTGTCCTGCCTTCAGCTGCCAAGAGTGTCACTCATGGAAAACTATGTCCGCATTGCTGCTACTTTTTGAATATAGGCTATTAATGGTAATGTCAGCACTTCCCAAAGCCCTCTCAATTGGAATAATTGTCAATTAATATATTTTATTCTAGCCTAAGACGTTAACATCCAAGTGCGGAGAAATATACACACTTTGTTTGTTACTTACATTGCAATATATATTTTAAATTGTGGTTAAACGATAAAATATGGCTAAAAGAAAAAAAGGAATTAGGGCTTCAAATGTGTGCACACTTTACCGTGAACAGCCTATACGAAGAGAGCTGGACGCGATATGACGTAATCTGCAGTATGCCGTAAATAAACGCGCATTACGTGTGCGGGTCACGGAATGATATTCCACTTGTAGACAAAAAGTGGAGGAATTTACTTCATGTGTCGAAATCTGCATTCACGGTTTTTACTTATACGCAAATTTCACATTTTGGTTTTGAAACATCCGACATAAAAATTCTGACGTGAAAGCTTGTCGTTTTATGTAGACATAGAAACAAATGCTTACTTTTATATCATTTTCATTTACATTGTATTTTCTTATAGTAGATTTTAAACATTGCTCTTGATTTAACGGGTTTTAAATACCCGGCAATGTCTATGTTGAAATTACATAACCCACTACGGGTGCAAAATAACGATGTATCGATAGTGTTGCGAGTTGGTCGACAGAAGAACACTTCGACCTAGGCACGATTCGGCAGTCTCTACACTTAAAACACGCCCGCGACCCTCAGGCTTGATGGTCGGGACGCATCGCTTCGCTGAGGAACATAACTGCCCAGTCGCGGGATGAGAAGGCGGCGACCGTCACGTGACGAACACCAGTAAGCTGCGGATGAAAATAACGAAAATCGCGCTGCGAGATAATTCGGCGGTTTACACTTGCGTGACTTCATGGCAATTCCGCTGCGTACTTTGAAATATGTAATCATAGTTTTCATCGGTTATCTTACCTTGCGCGGAACACGATTTCGTAAAAATAATCTTTTGTGTTAGAGGAAATTTTTCCATTTTATTTTATTTGAGTTGAGTAAAGAGATCTGGGCGGCTCTTAGCAACGAGGTCTTGAGAGCCGATGAGGGTGAAATGAGGTGAGAATGGAGAGGCACTGGAATGCAAGGGCGGGGTGTAATGGGAAATCCCCGAGACAACCCTCCGACCAGAGGCGTCGTCCGGCACGAGATTCCCACATGCGAAGATCCAAGAGTGACCAGCCGGGGGTTTGAACCTGGTTCGCCTTGGTGAGAGGTGGGCAGTCTAGCCGCTCAGCCACCGCGGCCCCGCGAAGTCATAAGAGATGGAGCAAATTACTCAGGGATGCGGGAACGTGGATGTAATCGGCCGTGGCCAAACTGAGTAGTCATGCAAGCATTCGCCTGGACGGATTTCGGCAATCCATGGTAAACCGAAATCGGGATGTCCGGATCGGGAATCGAACCCAGATCCTCCCGAATGCTAGTCGGGTGTTGTACCATTGCGCCTTAGGTGGACGGCCTTTATGATCACACGTTCAAACATTGAACCAGGACACGAACGTGATTGCTGTGATCCCATTGAGAAATAAGTCGTAGAAACCCTCTCCAGCGGCCAGTAATCGGGGCCGAACATGTTAAACAACGCGCCCGATATAGGCATATGTAACACGAGGCATGGCGTCTTTTCTCATCGGGCCATCGCATCTAGAAGCATGGAGATGGGGGTTTCCGGCCGATATAGGCCAATGTAACACGAGGCATGGCGTCTTTTCTCATCGGGCCATCGCATCTAGAAGCATGGAGATGGGGGTTTCCGGCCGATATAGGCCAATCTAACACGGGGCATGACGTCTTTTCTCATCGGGCCATCGCATCTAGAAGCATGGAGATGGGGGTTTCCGGCCGATATAGGCCAATGTAACACGGGGCATGTCGTCCTTTCTCATCGGGCCATCGTATCTAGAGTATCGAGATGGGGGTTTCCGGCCGATATAGGCCAATGTAACAAGGGACATGGCGTCTTTTCTCATCGGGCCATCGCATCTAGAAGCATGGAGATGGGGGTTTCCGGCTGTCGTTAACCGCCTACCAGAAACAGCCTCAGGCATCATGAATAAGGCGAGGACATTCCAATTAGATTGAAATATTGGTGGCGTGTAGTAATTAATCATAACAGATGTAATAAAATTATATTTTTTACATATCAGCTCCCCCGATTAATATTCACGTAATTTGATATTGTATGAATATAGTGTTAAATAAACCCCATCATTTACTCTTGTGCTCTACCTAATAATTGACTCATTATTCAGCTACGCCCTCAGCACATTTCACATACGAATATAACCATAAGACATATCCATAACAACGTGCAAATTTAAGTTGCTCCTGCAATGCGATAATAGTTTATTAGACACGTTGTGGACGACTTCGAGTAAATGACAAACATGAAGAAACGATGACGAGGACGGGATGCTGTGATATCTGCTCTGGGATGAAGTTAGCTACTCACCGGACCAGCAACACATAGTAAATGACTTTGTATACTCATGTATAAACGATCTATCTTTTATGCCACCGAAACCACGAAATGTTCCTATCGTTGCTTATCAACACTGCAAGGTATACGCTGGAGCATTGGTGGAGTAACAATAACTTGGAAATTTATTTGTCCTTGAAAACAAAACTCGCACTGATATCGGAACTAGTAAATTAGTGAGTCATCCATTTGAGGTGCGATAACAATAGTAAAATAAAATTAATTAAATTGATATTTGTATATAGGTATGTTTATTTATTATAGGTGTTCTGCAGCATAAAGCTACACGACAGGCTCCTAATACTACCGAAGGCTGCCATGTTTAAAGTAATTTACAGAACGATACAGTGAAGGTAACAGAGATGAACACAGTAGACTTCACACAATGAAATATCCCATATTTTGGGCACTAATTTATTTGTGGCGAAGAATCTCAGAGTAGACGGTATAAAATGGAACTTCAAGAACGCTGACCGCTTAATCAGGCACTAGGCTAAAGAATAATCTACAATACAGAAGTGAAACTGCTGGGTGTGTGCCGAGCTCTGCCCTCTCTGTCCTGATAATAAAGACTTCCCCACTTCCTAGGAACATTCATCATCCATACGTCAGTGACCAGAGATGATACCGCCGGGCACTAGCAGGACCAATGTAAATTGCACACTTCATGACTCGGCCAGTCACAAACATGGGTCCTTCCACAGCAACATGCAACCAGTCAGCGATTGAGCACACCGACATCAAAAGTATCACTACGCCACAGAGTACGCTATATCCGTGGTTTTTTTTCACCCTTTTTGAATCAAACAATTAAAAATATCTCCCCATGTATGACGTGCTTAATTTCCAACATATGCCACAAGAATTTTATACTTGCATTCATAAGTTACTTTTTATTCTGTTAAATTGAAATGTTATTCATATTTTCTCTATAAATTATTATGCTTCATTTATAAATAATTTGAATAAAACACAGTAAGAAAACATGTGTGTTGCTAACGCCTAGTGAGAAATAGTTCTTATACAAAATACTGTTGCACTGAGTGTGCACGAATCCGGTGTGTTGTCCTTTGGTGCATTTTCCCCAGACTTAGTTAAGCTAAGTTTGTACGAGGTGGAGGAATATCCTGGAAGTAGAACTTTTGCAGGGCTTTAGAAAAGTCTGAAGTATCCATGAATGGATTACACTTAAGAGCACAGAGATAAGACCATCGCTTATTCCACGAACTACAGCTGAACACACGCCATAAGAATGGCGTCGCGATTCAGCAACATGTCGGAAAGCCGCGCCGTTCGCCAATCAGCGCCCGGTAACCCACTCGCCAGCCCATAAACCAGCCAATTGGCAATCTTTCGCAGCTAGCAGTAGCCAATCAGACACCAGGTCCATCCCCATACAGCCGTGTACAGCCAACCAGAGAATGTGAACGCGCACTTCAAAGGAAACCGACACATCATTTCGCCTCTGTGTTGTCATCTACTCTGTTAGTCATGCCACGCCCGTGTATCTGCACGTGTGAATTTCAGCGAACAATTCTGGGTGCGTGCTGATTTTTCAGGTCCTGTGAAAACATGCAGGTTTTACTTGGTAAATGGCTGTTGCGGTTATGTGAAGATATTTGTCTATTTGGTAGACCGTCTCGGATCTAGATTCTGGCAATAGAAAACTTACGTGACTGAAGTGGACACACTCCTGCCTGCAGCAAGAAGACACCGAATCGTAAATGCAGAACGAAGTTATAGTGTTCCAAAGAACATCCGGTAGCAGAAGTTCTTGAGTGAAACCTCTTTCCCTAACGTTTCTTGAGCATCAGGGTAGCATTCCAAAACGTTACTCTGAGAGTAGAGTAAAGTAACATAGAATAACAGCTGAGGAAAGCAAGAGTAAACGTGGTCTTGGAATGAGCGTGATGTAAAAAACAACATATGTTCACGAATATGTACTGATTAAGCAACCAACGTAAATTAAATATTTAACACTTTCTCAAAATTCTTTTTCTTATTTTTTTATTTTTATATATCATTAGCTGTACTCACAAAAAAGGTAATCATCAACACTATGTCTAAATTTGCAACCTTTATGCAAGTTATTGTTTAAAATAAAAATACTAATTTACAACCCTTCATTAATTATTTTCCCATGCCTGTTTATAACCAGAATGTCCACATTTACTGCCAGTTTTATTGGAGTCTACTAAACCTCCCACCGTTTTCATTTCACTTGTAGTTACTCGCTCAAATAGCGCGTCTAAAAGTTTTACTCTGTCAAGAAGCTCAAGAGTAATCACGCTGCAGTTTCCAGCTAGCAACACATTTACTCAGAGTATCTTGGGATAGCGAAAGAGTAAAGCGTATTCGTAGAGCGATGTTTCGGAACGCCGCCTAGGCAGGAGAAGGCGAACTCTGAGGATATGTGCGGCTGCAGGTGCCATTCGGCAGGACCCCCTGGGGCGTGTCCTGCCGAATGGCACCACGTCCAAGGGCCAGCCAGCGAAGGGATGGACGAATACTCTCTCTCTCTCTCTCTCCTATTTGTCCCGGCAGGCGCTGACTGTTCACGTCGGCGAACCTCGGGCAGCTCACGGAACGTGCTTCTGTCCCGTCCACGCACCTCGACCTTCGCGTCATCCACTGTGATCTGCACACTTCGCTGCGAGCGCTTGCGACGCCGCGACTTAAGGCTGCCCGCGATGAAGTGAGCACTCTTGAAAACAACCTTAGAAATAGGACACTGCCCCCTGCCTGCTTATATTATAACGGGCGCACTTGGTTACATACGTGCTGGAAACTTGGTAACGGTAGGTGGAAAAGTTACATATATTAACGTCAAATTAAAAGTGGTTGGTCACCATTTGTGACAACCTTAGTTAATTATTTGACTTCGTACTTTTTTTTTAATGTACCGAAGCGTAAAAACGAGCAGATTTGTGAAATGCTTTTTTTTTTTTTTGATAAATTCAAAGTTTCACTTGATCGACGCAGAAGAATACATAATGTGCATACAAGTAGATCTTAAGCAGGGCTTTCAAAAGTGCTCATATTACCGCGAATAGTCTATAGCTAACATTGCTCTTGCTTTGAGCAGAAATACTAACACACAGATCTATTAATCTGGGCTCACAACCATCCGTCGAAACCGTCTGTCGCCCGTCCGGCATTCAGTCATCCATCGGGTTTTTTTCTTTGTCCGTCAATAGAAAACGACTCACAACAATCCGTCGCCCGTCGATCCGTCTGGCTGGAAAATTTCCAGTGTTACCGCCCAATAACACAAACTTTCTCGCGCAGAGAGAAATGTTTTCAATGAATCTCACAAACGTATTCTCTTTCCCTGACAAAATTTATCAGAATTTCCTCTGAAAATTGACAAGTTATCTTCAGTTCAATTCAAAGGTGAAACGTAAAAAAAAGTACAGAACTGCGCTGCCTTGCGTATTTAAAAATGAAACATATTCCGACGAATAAACAAGTGACTGTTTTCCGACAGCCATGTTGAATGAGAGATATTACAAGGTGCTGGACGATCCGTCGGTCCGTCGAAAGTCAAAGTTCGAGACACATTTGACGGATTGACGGATAGAAAAAAAAATTCCCCTGCTATTGGTTGAAGATCACCTGACCACCGGATGGAAGTGCGATTAACGGATGAAACAGATGGCTGAGAGTCCACCTTTACTCTACATCCATTCTCTCACAATCGTCGGACGTCGGACCACAGATTGGTTAAGAGTGGGATGGACCTCCAGGTTTTTTTGTGAAATAGTTGTTTGCGCGAATACGCGTCTCTCGGTAAATAAATTATCTGCAAATAAAACTTTTTGTCAGAAAATATATGCCTCAATTTTTTATTTTCGTCAAATTAAGTGTATTCTTGGAGAAAGAAAATCGTGAATGTGGTCATATATCGCATTTTGAAAGCTTGTTTATATGCATTTTTCTTAAGCGGCAGGAGTAAAGTACGGGAGTAATTTAATCCGTGGGCTTACATCGCGTGTAATGAAGTCCTACTCTTGTAGATCCAATTTACGCAGTACAGCGTCTCACGATGGAAACACTGCACGCCTTGCGCTCAGGAGCGACGAGGCACTAGCGATGAGGCACTAGGCATGCGTGTTAGTGCTCAGGAGCGGCGAGGCACTAGGCATGCGTGTTAGTGTCACCCGTATCGCCCCCTAGATTCTTGACGATGGAGCCCCGTTTGCGGGAATTCTTCGTATTCACTTCATAATTTCGGATTCATGGTATTTACTGACAATGTGCGACTATAGGGAATTAACATTTTACGAGTTGTTTAATACTTTTGTGGCGAATTTTAATTGTGCGTTATCTACTTGTAAAAAGTCGAGAACATATTGATATTTCATCTATAAGCTGCTGCATCTTTGGAAGCAGGAAATAACACACCGTGAAAATTAGATGCAAACATACTAAACAACTAATAAATAGTACATTCCCTACAGCGAAACATTTCCAATAATGCCTCTGAAACAGAAATTATTTCACGAAAAGGAAGAATTTCTGCGAAAAATTTGTAGTCGAGTCCTTAGGGACCTTCCTAGCTATCACATGAGTCTCATTGTAAGCTGTCGTGTCTATTATTATTAGTATTATTATTATTATTATTATTAGAAAACTACGGAATATTCAAACGTCGATATTATGTTTCCAATTAAGAAATTTGGTGATTGAAACATAAATGAGGCAGTGGGAAGTGTGAAAATAAGAGAAAATCATTGTGAGGAGGAAAGAGAGTCGTTATATGATAGCGATGGCGCAGCCAAGGCCATTGCTTGTTTAGAATTACAGAAGCGCGCCGCTGATCCTGGTGGTATTGTTTTCTGTTTTTATCTGAAAAATGCTCTGGATTACTGACTTCGTTCTCTCAGCGAGACTCGGGATGCGTCGAACTTTCAAGATGGTCATGTCCTAACCTATAAATATCGTGACAGGCCTGCGGGCCGGGAGTTGAGAGTCGGAGTTGAGTGAATGAGTGGCTGAGTTCCGAGCGACCAGCGGTAGGGAAGTCTGCAACTGCGAGTACCAAGCAGTAAAGAGTGCGGCTGGCAAGCTGGACCATTGAACTAGATGCGTGAGTGAAAGACGTCATAAATGATGGCACCAAATAGACTGAACACGTGGTAATAATGCGTATGAGTTAATTGACTCTAACCAACCAAGACAATTAAGTAGGATATTAATTGGAGTGGAAATATACATTAAATATCGTGCTCACTGTTAACCAAAAAGAGTAAAAATGGAGACAGAAAATCTCATGCTGTAAATAATAGTGGAGTGAATAAATTACAAATCAAATTTAGTTTCTTTTATTTTTTTAAGACCTCCATCCCTCACTAACTCAGATACGCCCCTTATGCATCTGCACGTAACAATATTTATTTCTTTGTAAAATAGTGTTTTAAACTATACACAGTAAATGTTTAATCTTTTCTGAAGAGTTTACTGTACTAACACTCATGAAATCAAAGCTTAAAACTATCAGGAAACAGTTCACACCCAAAGCTTGTTTATGCTTATATCCATCGTCGTTGCAATGTTCCCTTACGGATGGACGTGCTTTGAGGGTTTCAGCATTTGTTTGGGAGACCCTTTAATAATACAGAGACAAAAGTTTCGCAATTCCATTCCGCTACAGTCTCCTTCGTGTATAAGTCGAGCCTCAGTTAGTTTTCATTGGACGTTACTTCAGTTTAACACCGAACCACGTAGCACGCGATCCCGTCCTGGTTTTCCTTTGCAGGTTCCTTATTGGTTGAAATAGTCCGGGACGCGTCTAATAAAACATGGTCCAATAAAATAAGAAATTGAACTGTACAGCGACTGAAGCCAACACAAAACCGAGACACCATTTCCCCACCAGGGCGTAGGCTACTTAAAAATACCTCACTCGCCCAGCTACACCAAATAATCCTACACCTAGCCACGGGGCAAAAGTAATCTCTGCTTCAAAACTTTTCTGCGCAAATTTTATGACTAATTTCAAATAGAAACATTGTGGTTCTTGCCTAGAACAGTTACAGCAGCTAAGTCTTTCTTTTCGGTCACAAAATTGTCAAAGGTCAACACTACGATAATTGGTCTACTGAAAATTAATTTTTGGGTTATCACATTAAAAAAAAAATACTTACTTTGACTTACACCCATTTTTCATAATTGGCACACAACACAATTATTTTCATAATTCTGATAAAGGTTTAAAATACAAAATGTTTGACCATATGGTAACCACAAGAAATACAAGGCCCTAACCTTTATTTTTAAAGTTCACGTAACTGAACGTTCTTACACGAGAATTTAATTCTTGGCTCTGGTTCTCGCTACACAAAATGTATTTCAAGTCGCCATCTGAACAGGCCATGCACGGGCTGCGACGATTTTTACACGAACGGTGAAAAATGCTGATACAGACGCCCACGGAAATTTACGGGCGTAGAACATCTGGTAGTCTCAGACCTGGCGAAATTTTGGCCCAGCCAAAATGCGAAGTCTCAGAAGCAAAACCTCCAGTTGGTGGCAGCCGACAACGGCGGTGACTGCTACCCATATGCACCTCCTTGTTTTCGGCGATTGGATTGGCTCCCTGACGGCAGCAGCAACACTTGGCGAGTCCCACTACGCCATCCAAGTAATCGCGTTCTCATCACGACACATATTGAAAACGTAATTTCCTCGGACACGCAAGAATATGCTGAACAAACTTCATAAGCCTGCCGCGAACGATTAACAGAGTTCACTGCTACGCCGACGACCAAGTCAAATGGTCCACGGGCATTGCCGCAGTTTTAAAGCGAACACAATTTTCACTTGGCAAAAAAAACTCTCGTTGTACTATGCCCGCGCCATCCGTAAATATTACAACCACAAAGTTTGCGTAAATTCGCAACGGCCGTCCCATGACTACACCGGCGATTTTCCGGTTCCATTGCAACCAGCAGGAAATGTTACTTTCATGAACACAATCATATTCTGTTCCAAATTAATAAAAGATTCTCAAACATCTCTGCAAAAAATTTAATCAGCGAGACCGCACGCCCGTCATTCCATCTTGTATAATTCGTCCCGGTCATACTTGCGATTTATTCGCATCGGCGATGCAGACACGTACCCAATTTCGGGGTCTAGGCAGCTTATGCTCGCACGAGCGGCACAGCTTGGGCCTCTACCGCTCCCCTCATGCTTCCTCGCCAACGCCACGGGGTCTCGATGTCGCGCCGTGCATAGACGCATTATGTTGGCGACGTTTACAACCAAACACCTACAATCCAACTTGCGTATCGATTATTCATGGCCATTATTATGTAAGAGTAGCACCATATAAAATATAATAAATATTTCCATTAAATATATACATAATAATAAGAATAGCAATAGGCATTGGCCGGCTCAAAATGTAGCAAAAACCACACGGTAAAATATGCACTTTACAAATACTATACAGTTCTTTTAACATACTACCTAGATTGCCAACCATGGCTAAAAATTACTAAAAACCCTAAAAAATATTCTGAGACGACCACACTCGTCTCAACACAAAGCCATCGCTGCCAATCAGCGAATTAGCATGCCCAATGGAACGAATGTGCCATTTCAATTACCTGTTCTGTGTCCGCATACAGTATTCGTCAGATTCAGGAAAACGCCGGTCAGCAGAGATCTGGTAGACTGTCATTTATCGCCTAGTTGTTTTGGTAGTATATAATGGGAAAGTGCACATTTACAATTTTTTTCATTTAGTATTTCTTTTTACCTAGACACACACAAAATTTTGCGTCATTATTCGGCAGCATGCTGTTCACGGTAAACTCAGAACTGTTGAAAGCCCTGCTTAAGATCTACTTGTATGCACGTTGTGCATCCAACCGCATTATTAAAATTAACATTGCCATGTGCCTCATCACTTTATTCATGCGTCGGTCAAGTGAAACTGTAACATTCATATTAGAAAAGTAAATATTTTGGAAATTTGCTCATTTTTACACACATATACTTAAAAACAAACATAAAGTAAAATAAATAATTAAGTTTACAAAAAATGGTTACCTAACACTTTTTATGCGACATTGAAATATGGAACTACTTTCCC
The DNA here is from genome assembly GCA_029891345.1 of Dryococelus australis. Classification (NCBI taxonomy): domain Eukaryota; kingdom Metazoa; phylum Arthropoda; class Insecta; order Phasmatodea; family Phasmatidae; genus Dryococelus; species Dryococelus australis. Next base: position 27,451,518 of record CM056993.1, on the reverse strand, counting down.
TCACTTGTTACAAACCTTACTGGACTAATGTCACTTCAGTGCGCGCGTTAAAATATATGCAATTATGAGCAGTGACTTTTTTCTAAGGTTGATTTCTTAAGTTCTCACTTTATCGTGAACAGCCTTTGGTCATGAAGCTACACTTCGTTTCACCCTCGTTGGTTCTCAAGACCTCGATGTTAAGAGCCGCCCGCAAATATCCACGTTATGATAGCGTTACCGGAAAATTTTACCGGACCCAAGTAATAGCACATAAGAGGCGCTATGCAAGGAGATGTATTCTGTAAGTGTCACGTGAGCCGGCAGGGAGCTGACAAAGATGGTCGTGAGCTCGCTGCCGTAACGCACTGTTGCGTTGTGATCAGGCCTTAAGAAAATACCCCTGCCAGAACACACCTTTACACTTTAAACCAGGACGCCAGGAATCGCAACAACTTATTGCGAAAAGGACATCAGCAGAAATCCCCTCCACCGGCCAGAGATCGGGGACAACTTACCAAACAGTGCGCCGATATAGGGCAGTAGAAGGTTTGACCGGGTTATGGTAAAGGCGGGGGAGGGCTTTAACGCTCCTTTACCGACCATCATCAAGGGGAAGATCGCAGAATGGATTGTCCAATCACCGCTAACCAATTTACTAGAACAGCCTCCGGAACCATGTTTAAGGTGAGAACATTCCAATTGGTTTATCATAGTAGTCAATCAAAATAATGTAATTCAAATTAATATAATTTCATATAAGCTCCCCCGAGTTATTAATATTACCGTACTAGTATATTGAATGTTCCTCATGTCTAGAGACTTGCAAAATTCGAGTTATTATTTGGCGGCAGATGTTTTACTGGCTGTCGCCATTGGCAGACAACTAGTGTGGCTAGTCACGAGGACACTTTGAGGCCAATAGGAAAGGCTCAGAGGATCAGAAGCCAATCTCCGGTAGAGCTGTCACACAGGTAAATGACGTCGTATGATCGCCAGTAAACAATGAAACCACGAATTGCCCTCAAGTAGGCACAGGAGCGTGAATTCTAGCTTGTTACCAAATATCAACACGAATTTTGAACGTTTCTACTCATGTCTAAATAAACTCCCTCGACCACAAGTAGCGCTCTACCATCTCATCTGTCGTCATTCAGCTACTTCCCTACCACTTCTTGTGCGGAGCGACAGAAACGTATCTCCGTAACAGCAGTTAGCAGCCACCCACCGCGGTGAGTCACGGCTGCCAGGGTTTCGTCACGCGGTCTGGGGAGCGACCCGCGAACTTCGGAACCGCCTGTAGAAAGCTCCCCACAAAACAGACCAGGCGTTGCGACAGCGCGCTGTCCTCGTCGTCGACGGCGGCGCCGACTAAAGAGCGCAGAGTTGTGCACCAGTAACCCAAACCGCGATAAAACGCCGCGGGCCAAGGAAATATTCCTGGGTTGTGGGAAACACATTCTTGCAAGCCCTAGTTTCGCGCGACAAAGCGTCACGGAACAGCTGGATTGTTTCAACGTTCCTGAACACACGCATACAGTTCTACTTTTCTTATTGGCCGTTGTCGTTGTCGAGCCAGTTTGTGGAGCGACTTGGACAGCTCTTAACAACCCGCGTCTTGAGAGCCGATATCCGCGTTTTATGTTGCTTTTACTTCACGCAACCTCTTCTTCCCCGCTGATACAGAAACACGACGCAAGAAAGGAGTTTGGATATACGCTTCATCTTCCACACAAGGGGCCGCGGGTGGCTGAGCGGTTATCCTGCTCGCCTCCCACCAAGGCGAACCGAGTTGAGTCTCCGGCCGGGTCGCTCCCGGATTTTCGCAAGCGAGAATCGTGCTGGACGATGCAGCTGGTCGGCGGGTTTTCTTGAAGATCCCCCGTTTCCCGCATCCCTTCATTCCGGCGTTGCTACATACTCACCTCAATCACCCTCATCGACTCTCAAGACCTCGCTGTTAAGAGCAGCCCAAATCTCTTCACTAATTTTTTACACAACACCTAGACAATATACAAAACTAAGTGAAAATTTCCCGCCACGTTAGTATAGATAGATAGAGAGTAATATCTCAACATAGTATTATAATGATAGGCGCCACAGGTAATTAACATGGATCAGTATATATATATATAATTTTTTTTGCTAAATCCCACTCAATAACCAAACAAATAAATTCTTAATTTTCTTTAAGTACAGAACGTTCACAAACACAGCAAATAATGTTATTTCGTAATGCAACTACCAGAAACCCCAAATAACATAAATAACTATTAATCAACCAATTAAAAGTTCCGTTAATTCACAGAAAGTTAAATTAAATTCGCGAAAATTTTGGCATTGAATAAACGACTTTTAAGTCATTTTAAGAAGGTTACCAAATAATTGTTAACAGAAGTTTTCCATTAATTCGCGCATTCATTTTTATAATACAAGACCACCGAAACAGGTGTCCTTTTTTATTTTATTAAATGCATAGGCTACAAAATATATACAAAACCGGCACACTACAAACGTATAGATGTTGCTAGACATTTCAAATTGAGAGTTGATGAACGAATGTACACAGGTCTTCAAGACTATGGCGATGTTAAGTTTTTCGTCAAGCGGTTTGATAAACAGTACGCGGAAGAAAAAATAATCATGAATCTCAAATGTGTTCGATTTTCAGGGAAACAGTGTTGTACAATAAAAATATTAACCCACACAGTGATACATACTCATTTACAAAAAAATACTCGGTGATAATACTTGCGACTATGTTTAATCTATTGTATAGCCATTACACACACACATGTACAAATTCATTCTCGTTACTTTTCATTTCAATATGTTCCAATATTTTTATGGTTAATTTTCTGTGCAGTTATAATAGTCGAAATAATCTAATGTAGCTCAAATACATTATGTTGTTTACTACTTAAACAGTTTGTAGGATACAAACTGTTTAACATTAGTCGTAATAAAATATGCTGATTTTTTTTTCATGTTTGCCACTCAGTAACGTCCTTGGAAATGTTACGGTGTATAAAAGTGCAGCCTTTCTTGAGCGAGCCAGGTAGGGCTATTCTCGGAACGTATGGAGTTCCCAGAAGTGATGAATGACCCGCGATAATATTATTAGCAGAATTCTGCATGTTTGTGACGCAAACTTCTTTCGTTATTCACACAAACGCTATTCTTTGTAAATGAACAAACGGTGTAGATTTACAAAATATCACTTTACAAATCAACAAGATGCTGTAACTATATAGAAATTTGTCGTTCCCAGGTACAAAAACTTGTTACAGTGTACACAGCAGGAAAAGGTTGTGCATGTTCCCAAAGGTTATTTGACCTTGCAAGTATGTTGCAGTATGCTAGACACGCTTTGGACAACTGGGGTCAGTTAAATACATGCGTATAAACAAGAACGGAATCTCGTGCTATAGGAGATTTCCTGTTAACTGGGCACGTTTTAAATCAACGTTTGAAAAAATGTCGCTGCCCCTACCTGCATATATTTCAATGGACACATTGACTGCCATGTACCCGCTAAAGTTGGTACAGGCTGTTCACGGTAAAATGAGCACTTTTGAGAGCCCTGCTTAAGATCTACTTGTGTGGACGTTATGTACTCTTCCGCCTTATATAAAATTAGCATTGTCATGGGCCTCATCCCGTTAGTCTCGCGTCGGCAGAGTGAAACTGTGCAATTATTAGAAAATAAAATATTTAAAAAAATCTGCTTATTTTTACACTTCGATGCATAAAAAATACAGAAAGCGCAAGAAATAATTTAAGTGATTAAAAATGGTTATTTAACACTTTTTATTTGACGTTAAGATACGGAACTGTATTCCATTCATCGTTACCATTTTTACTGGGCTCATACCACTTAGTGTGCTCGTTAAAATATATGCAGGTAGGAGCAGTGACTTTTTTCTAAGGTTGATTTCATAAGTGCTCACTTTATCGAGAACAGCCTTTAACGTCGGTGTCAAAGTATTTCCGTGTCTTTACGTCGAATTAAAAGTATAAGGTAGACATTTGTGAACAATGAAATCATTTCTTTTGCTTTCCTTTTTTAACGCACATGAGAGTATGATTTAGCTAATTTGTAAAATATTTACTTTCCTAATAATGTTACTTGACCGGCGCATTGAATAAAGTGATCAGGTCACGGCAATGTAAATTTTACATATGACGGAATAATACACTATATCCATACAGTTACAGTGGATCTCTCTGTCATGTGTTTTGTATTTTTACGCAGCACTCTTAGCCTTACGGCCTTACCGCGCTTCGGCCTCCCAATAGGCGGGGAAGAGGAATCAAGTCCTCTCACCCCAAAGAGACCAGGCTCAATGCGACCGTTGGCCAGACCCAAGCCCAAGCCTGGCATGTCCACACATCCCTGCCCCCTCTACCGCAGAGGTTCCGAGACTCTCGCCCTCAGAGACCAAGCGTGTGGTCTGGCCGGGGTTCTATCCATACCCCTAGCGCCTCTCCAGGGCACAACCGGAGCAGGTTGCCGCTCACCGCCCCGCCTGTCAAAGAGCGTGGGAATCTCTCCAGACCTCCTCCAGCATATGGAGTCAACCACTGTCAGAACGAGTCCAACCCTATGATCGGACACCAGAGAGAACCTCATGATGGGGCCAATCGATCGTCCCATGCTACCACTTAATTTCCATGGCACTTGTGGGTTTATTCATGGCCGAAGACATTTTCTCCCGAATGAAGTGGCAAGAGGAAGTCCCTTCCACACAAAGTGATTGAGAAGACCTCACCGGGCATAGCCTTACACCCAATGAAGGGCCGGTCACACTCCACTCCCTGGGAGCCACATCCTTGATGGCGGGAAATTACTATGACCCAGAATGGCCACCACCCCGGCGGCCGGGCACAAGAGAGCAGTCTGGACCTCTCCCCGGTGTCGCTGCTCACCGGGGATAGTAGCCCTTGCTCTGAAATTGGAGAGTTTATATAATATATAATGACATAATCTCCACGGATTTATCACTGCAACTAAGCCATTGCTCCCTCGACTTTATGCTTTAAAAATGCGATATTTGACCAACTTCGCGATTTTTTCTCCAAGAATACACTTAATATGACGAAAGTAAAAAAAAAAAAAAAAAAAAAAAAAACGCGGGGGTCCATCCCACCATTAAGAAATATCACGTAAATACATTTTCTGTTAAACGGGTATCTTTAAAGGTGGTGCATTGAGAAGGTTATTATTTTTACACCGTTTCCAAATTTAAACTGCGTACCTGCAGGCTTGATGAGCGGAAGAATTTGTTCATGGCAACAGACCGTTATGTTTAAACTACGTAGGTGATAATTATTTTGTTTCCGAAAAGCAACGGCCAGTCGCATCTTCAACTGTTTCGTCCACAACTACACCTGTAATACAAGCTGCAGAACAATTTTGGTTCCAATACTGGAGTCTGATTGCCGCTGACTTGAAAATCGATAGCTAGAGACAGGTGTTTCTCGCGAAAAGATTTCAAGACCAGTTCTACTCCAAAAAACACTTTTGTTCATATGCGCTTTCGTGGTTGGATGATTCTAAATGTCACGTGCCTCAAGTGTCTGTCCGCTAATCATGGATGTTCAGTATCATAGTACTTTATTCTGATTGGCGCAGTCAAATTGGAACACGTCTTCTCACGTATGCACGCAGTCAATAATCAAAAGGGGTCGTGTTTGTGAGCGTAGGATATTGAAGTCCCCCATAGCCATAGATATTTTCGCGAAAAACACAAGTCTCTACCGATAACAGAACTCCCCTGCAGAATTTTTATTTTTGCCCGTGTCCACGTCAACAGTTGCGCGCTGCAGCCGGCCATCTGTAACGTCGTTCCCTGGGCGTTCCTCGGAATTCGCGCGGGAGAAAATGAAGGAGGAGTTTTACCTCAGACGATGTGGTGGCTCGTCAAAATACCTGAGTAGCGTGGCTAGCTGCAGCTCGACAGCGTCCAGTAAAACGTCCACGTTAGGGCGACCACCGCCTAACAAACCCGTTGCGCCTTTGTCATCTATCCTTGCTGTTTCCACACCCTGCACAAAACATGGCGTAACGATGCCGTCAGATGCTTTTAAATGTGCAGTTTAAAACACGTACAAATATACACCTTATAAAATGTCTCTTGTACATTTTGGTAAATAATCTCTTTTGAAACACAATGCCGGAAATGTGAGTTTTATTATTTGTGTAACTACATGTCTTTATTTACTCACGTATACATATGCATTTTGTTAAGCATGTATCGTATGTAGTATATTCGCGATTTCTTCACACCTTCTGAATCAAACTTAAATAAACATGTAAGGCGTGTTGGGTTGCTTCTTAAATATGGCATGTATCACTGACGTTTCATCATTGTGTCAACATAAAAGAACCTTATTTTTGGTTAAATTAAGCTTTTACTTGTATTTCATCTAGAAATTATAATACTTCACTTATAACTAATATAAATGTATAGAGAGAAAAGACGTAAGCAGTAGCTGTTATGCAAAATATTACTCCGCCGAGTGGGCACGAATGCGGTGCGTGTGTCCTCCGATGTAATTTTCTAACCTTTGTTTCACTTGAAAGGAGGAATATTTAGGAAATAGAACTTCAGTAGGGCTTCAGAAAAGTTGTCTATAACTGCGAATGAACTATACGCATATGAATATTCAGATATATCTTATTGTATAGAAGTATCGACTTTTGGATATGGTAGATTTACCGGTCAGATTAGTCCAAAACCTTCTGTTTGTTACAGTAATAGGGCTCGTTTCTGTAACTGAAAATGAAGTAGAAGCACAAACACAAAACAAGTTTAAAAAATTTGATTGTGGTTTCTAAAACTCGTTCATAGGTAATTATAATTTTGCTAGAAGTACCTTTTGACGTGTATACATTATTTTATTTCAGATATTATACTAGAAATATTCACGTTAGATTAAATTTATTAAAATATTAAACCGAGTAACAAGAATTTTGCATAGAAATAATTAGAACTGTTCTTTGACTTTAAAAATAAATATAAAATTGAAACGAAAATATAATATTTTTTCAGTGTAATTGAATTTTACAAATTTTTGTCCTCCAAAATTCTTGGGGAATTCATAGTGTACAAATGAGCAATACTTGAAACTACTTTTGATCATGCTTAATAACTGTTTCCTTTAGAGTATTCTGGTTTAAGCAGAAATAAGAAGAAATATACATTAAATGAGGTGAAGTATTTTGTTTTAAAATAAGATGGATGCACTTTACTTTCACGGGGTATTTAAAGGGAGAAGTCTTTATCTGAAGATAACAGTAAGTTTCTTTACACTGCCGCACATTTACACAATGCAATTTCTCAGGCATCTCTGTGTGCTAGATAAGCCTCTAATCTTGTTGGCAACCAGACATTCAGACGTGTAAGCCAACGCACTTGGATGGGCGCCGAAGCAAACTACACATGAAAAATTGTCGGATAAAGTATTGTTGATAGAGAGATGCAAAATTCTCGTTATTATTTGGTGACCGGCTAGACTTCACCTATCTGTACCTACTTGAGGGCTATTCGTGGTTTCATTGGTTACTGGTGATCATACAACGACCTGTGTGCCCTCTCTACTGGAGATTGGGCTCTGAACCTTTGAGCATTTCCTATTGTCCTTGAAGTGTCGTGACGAGCCACACAAGTTGTCTGCCAATGACAATAGTCAGTAGAACATACAGCATCGTGGAGTTTAGTCTGCCGAAAAAAATAATAACGAAAATTTTGCAGGTCTCTACTTATTGGAATCTGATAGAAGACTCGTGATTTAAAAACAGAAATCATAACCACTTTAGAGTTGCACGGTTAATCTTGTTGTCGCATATTGGTTCATCAGCTTCTTTTCATATTCGAAACGGAGTATATTCAACAACTTCAACGACTGTCTTTTATTTTTAATCATATATGTATCATTATTTGGGAATATGGCGTGCAGTTTCATCATATTTGACATCTCTCTTTGCAGAAGATAAATCAGCAGTAACATAGACCTAATTAATGGCAAGCAAGTGACATATGGTCATGGAATTCTCTACATTTAGCGGGAATCACGTATAAATCAATGAAATCCAGTCGCTTAGTAATCAGTTATCTGTCTCTAATAACCAGTGTAGCGATTATCACTGACGTTTACTTGTTTCGATCCATTTTCACTAGTTCAGGTTTAGAGTGTAATATATGTGTGCTCTAGCGTTTTTTAAGTACAAACGTATCGACGCATGAACGTTGTCGATTTGGTTAATGGCAATGATTTCAACACTTGCATGTTGGAAATTACACAGAAGAAGAAGGAAAACTATGTACAGTCATTAAAAATGTTCTGCTAAACAAGAACAACTTACATTTAATGTTAGCATCGAGCACCTAATGAGTGATATTCTCTCTTACTCTCACTTCGATATATTTATTTAACTCAGCCTGTTCCTCATTTAAAACACTGGAATAACTAAGCGCGCTATTTAGCATTTTAAAGACTTTTTGTATATGTGGGTTGGGAAAGGATGACGTAGATCCTAGATTAATGAAATACGGATGTGTTACATCATTTTCTGCTATAGTCTCATGCCAACTATCTAGTATGAGCCTCCTGCTTATCGCCGGAACTTTCAAGTCACCAACTATACATAAAGGATTGTGGCACCAAAATAATTTTCTTTGCAAGAGCCTGCGAAGATCCAAACATTTATTTACTAAGATTTGATGTAAACACTATTTCTTTTTTTAAGTTTCCTGTGATTTCAATTCAATCCTAACAGTTTTAACTCCAGGTAAATATGGTCTTCTTCTCTTAATGCAATCAATTGTTTTGCAAAGCAGTTTTTTTTAAAGGTTAGTGTTGAATAAAATGTCCGTAAATACATACGTCGACATTATAGTATAATTGTAACATGTTTATCATGCAGTTTTTTTTTTTTTTTACCACGAAGTATACCAAATGCATCACCGCTGAGTATGAGCGTGGTGTCCTCGTTGCATTGCTCGAAAGGTTGACATGAATAATGCACGTCTCGCCCTCTCCCCAACGTTATTTTGAAATTCACAAAGCTGCGCGATTTTCCGGTGATTATGAAACTTTCGATGCAACCCGGTGATTGATCAACACTGCCTTGCGCTCGCTTGACTTTACTTGGCGTGCGTTATGGCAGATATTAATTGCCACTAAGTTGCAAACAACTGCGACGTTTCAAGTGGAATAAATTTCCACGTATTTTCTCCCACAATCCTCCCCAGTAGCTGCGTACTGTTAATTACCGCGAAGGTCTAACTATAACTCAAATATTTTCTCAGGAGTACCACATATTACTCATCCCTTCTGACCTAAAACAAAGTGGTCGATCGGTCTCACTGCGGACAAATATATCAACTGACATTCACGATGATAAAGCTAAACCTAATTAAGGATGTGCCCTCCCTACAGAAAAAGCATTTCTCTAAATCACGCCCACCTATATTAAGTGGAATATTTTCACTGTAAGTTCGTTATCTGTGTTGATGGAACTTTCTTACAGATTAGTAAGTTGATAGTAGTATCCCTTAGCTGCATTTTAATCTCCATAACTGCTGTTTGCGATCGAATCGGTCGGAATTGGTTAAAAAAAAAAAGGGATATGTTATATTTATTCTACGATTCTTCATGGAAGTGGAAAAACATAAATAACTTAATTTCTAAATCATTATTATTTTTATAACATTAATTTAAAAATACCCCCTTCACTTGTTATTTTATTTCGTTATCAAAATAGCGCGTGTTACAACATTACTGGTATATAAAAATGTGTACACGTCACAACTTAACCGTTATTAAACTTATTCAATACCGTCTGGTGTGGTGACAATTTGGCATGAAGATCTGGATGCGTGGACTTTAATATATGTGAGTCAGTGGACATATTTTTAAAGGTTGTAATTAGAGACAGGTGTTTTTCGCGAAAATATTTCAAGACAGTCGAACTCCAAAACAATTTTGTTCATGTGCACTTTCGTGGTTGGATGATTCTAAATGGACGTCTACGTGAGAAGTCATGTTCCTATTTGATTGGACCAATCGTAATGAAGTACTCCAATACTGAACGTCTGTGATTCGCGAAGAGACACTTGAGGCACGTTACTTTTAAAAAACATCCAATCACGAAAGTGCATATTATTATGTTTTCAAAAACGCATGGCTTTAATGTGGATAATTAAGTTATATATGGAGCCACCAGTATTTCGCGAATTCATTCGGAGGAGAGGTAGACTCTAAACACTTGTTCTTTTTTTCCAATGTTGTGATTGGCCGGTAATTCTTTAGCGAAGCCCCGTTCAACTGCGAGCCAGTGATAAGCACTAAGCAGTAGTGTGAGTGTTTAACAGTCCTGTACAGAGGCCTCGCTTGATCACTGCAACCAATAAGCAAACGATAATGTCTCGAGTGTATAGAGGGCTGTCCAGAATAGCTGGCTGCCAACTCAATCCGCGAAATACTCGTGGCTCTATTATATATTAAAAGTACATGTTGGGAGTAGCCGTGCTCAATGGTGAACTCAAGTACATCCTGTCTCATCCCTGTATTTAAATCCCTATCAAATCGCATCTCGTTTCAATAAGTTTTACGACCCGTTACATAATGTTAGTTACTCGTTAAATCGGAGGAGCTCTCGTTAAGCTAACTTCATTACATTGTGTTAGATATTAATGTGATTCGTTATTAAAATACTTGTTTATATAAAAGGCCACTCTGACTAGTTTACTACGGTCCGACTTCACCTTGTCCATGATGCCGTAGGCTGAAAACTAGACGCATGTCGCCCCCATCTCTGGACGTCTTGCTGGTGCAGTGCCACGACGACAAATACCTCGTTCGCCGCGTTTCCAGCTGTAATATAATCGGCTCACTCGGCCTGCCTGGCGGGGTTTGTTTAGAAGCCCTCAAGGCTTCGTTCCACTTCTTCGCAATATGTCCGTGCTACAGCAATCAGGTTCGCATGTCTGTAGCTGCACGTATCAATATGAGCAAAAGTGTTTTGAATTACAACTGGTCTTGAAATATTTCCGCGGAAAACACCTGTCTGTGGTAATAGGTAGGGGACCAGTAAAATTCGCGCATTATTTGCCATCAGGCTAAACGCGACAGTACTATATATACTGGAGCCGGCTTCGTTTCTCCATTGGCTGCTTTCTAGGTGTGAAGTCGGTCCCCTTTTTGACCGAACAGCATGTGATTGGGCAGGCAGTTGTGAAGAGTTCATTTACTGACGCAGAGTTACACGAGCATTGTCAAATGAAGTGTGTACCAATGACTGGCCTGTTGCAAAGGCACGTGTGTTTTACATCCCCAAATAATATCGCGAGGACAAGTTAAACTGCATTCACGTGTTCATATGTGTTTGTGCTTCCACTGGACCGTAATTTGTTAGACACGCCCCGAACCACTTTCAACCAACAACCAACCTGCAATGAAAATAAGGACCGAATCCCTTGCTACCTGGTCTGGGGTTAAACTGGAGCAAAAGCCAATGAACTACTAACTGATGCTCGAATGCTCAAGGAATTGTGGAGTCTACCCTGTTGCAGAACGAATCCGCTAAATTTCCGGGTGTCTAGTAGACTCCAAACACTTGTTATTTTCTCCTACTGTTCTCATTGGACGACAGTTGTTTAGACACGCCCCGTTTATCTGTGACAAAGTTTCGTTTCATGCAGAAACGGCAATCGTCAAAAACGAGTCAGGAGAAGATCGAAATGAATTTAGAAAGAAGAAACGACATTGAGTCGTCTAAGAAAATTGCAGTGAAACGAAAGTAGGTCGAAGACGAAACTCATTTGAAGTTGAAAGGAAGTACTGTTCCTGTAAGGCAAATAGTTGCTGAATGCAAAAACTATTCAGTTAATTATTATGTTCTCATTGTACTGTATAATGCAAACACTTAAGTAGGAAATTTCTAGGCGAAAGAAACTTAACTTGAAATGTGGTATTTACGCACGCAGAATAATTAAGAGACCTGCAAAATTCGCGTTATTATTTGGGGACATGTTAAACTTGAAACACATGTACCTTTGCAAATACGTTTGTCACTGGGCCATAATTTATGTGACACGTCCTGGGTGACTCTGTACCAATAAAGGAACACTTCACAATTGTGTGCCCCAATCACGTGTAGTTCAGTCGGAGAAGGAGTGTCTTCACGTCTATACAGCAGCCAATCGAGAAACAACGCCGGCCCTAGTGCATACAGTACTGTGAAGTTCAGCCTGATGCCAAATAACAACGCGAATTTTGCATGTCCCTAAGAATTAGTTATAAAGTGCACTAAATGCATTATGATATACATTATGCGATTAGGTTAAGCAACATTTTGTTATTACAATAATTAAAGTTTTTAAATTACTGTTTTACTTGCAAGAGCTAAACGAAATAACGCGCTTTAAAAAGGATTTGTTGTGTGGGGAAAATAGTTTGCTACTTATAGTACACACAAAAATACTTAGGACACTGATCGCGAGAAAGAGAGAGTTGGCTTCCAGTACGTCTGTTTGCTTTCAGAGTAAACCAACCTCTTTTAAATACGTTGATGAGGTAATTACTGTGCTTTACATTTTATATTATAAGCTAGGACTATTGAACAGATATTCCAAGTTGTTTCTCCTATTCGAATATAAAACCAGTTCATAGCAGTTTATAAGACGTTTGTGCTATATATTAATTTATATGAATACATTTCATGTATCAATTTACATAATTACGTGAATTTACATACACTAAGTTTCCATATAAAATTAATTTACATGCACAGAAAAATACGTTTGTCGCAAAAAACAATTTCCATTTTAATAACTAATTTTTAATTATTTGTGACGATATTTTTTTCAGTTGAAAAGTTTCTGCTGTTTCTAAAGTATTTGAAACTACTTAATATTTTGGTAAATTCCCGGTAATACTTACAACCCTCTGGGATTGTGAAAAATCGAAGACGAAGCACCGTCCAAGGAGAACATTTTGGCATGACTCAAAACTGAAGTTGGACCTGAAACACTGGTTTATTACAAACTAGCGTCCCGGCCTGGCTTCGCCCCGGGTACAATTCAGTTTTTACAGCGATACACTAATAAATAAAATTGGGGAAAAAAAAAAAAAAACTTTGAGATAATTTTTGTGACAATTCGGGGGACTTTCAACGTGGCGGCCAAACTCTTTAGCCTCCACGTTGAAAGTCACTGCGAAGCTTCGTGAGAAACTGGTAACTGTCTTTTCCTATTCAAATTAGGGTTCCTATAGCACCACGCAAGGGCGCCACTGCGATGTTTACCGGGAAAACTGGGGGGTGTTTAATATGTGTGGACTTTGTGTAGAACATAATTATGGTTATCATTCAATGCTAATGACCGCTGTGTAGGAGAGAGCGCTATGTGTAACCCAGAATGTGTGTAGGAGAATGCGTGTTTGACTTTTTTTTCCTCTTGAGAACTGAACTCTCCAACGGAGTAGTGGTCGTCTCAGAAACTCTGCAAGGACATTTGCATGCACTGGCATTCACAACACATAACATTTTCAAACTTTTCTAGAAGCACTTCATTTATATTATTATTTATGTAAAAGAAAATTTGATAGGTGTGGTGCAGCATTACCAATAAAACAAATCAAAATGTTAATAATTATATTTATTTCAAAGCAGAGAAATATAAATTAAAATCAAAATAAAACTGTTTAACTGTATATGGAAAATCCAATCAATTAATTAAAACCTCTGTTCTACAATTAATTTGAATTTATTAAAATATTACCACCATTCGAAAACAGGAATTTCTTAAATTAAAAAAGAAATTAATATCTTTAAGCTGATTTCAAAATAATTAAGTAAACCATAGATTTTTTAAACTGTGTTCAGATTAATAGTGTCTGTAGTTCAAGTGCCTCTAAAACAAGTTCTACGTAGTGAGCTCCATTAAACCATAGCATTACAAACTCTGATTACTATCCCACATATATGACTTAAGTTTGTTACCTCTTCAATAATTATAGCAAAGTCTTAAATGTTCTCCAACAAAGTTAAGTTCCAATCAAGATAAGTAAACTAGTTCTTCACTCCCAATTTAAGATGAAATCAAATGTAAAGTTCAATTGGTATTTGCTCCGGTAACTAGCTCAAATCGGTTAGCGTAGGACTACTGAACTGAATTAATAAGTGACATCTGTGCTGTTACTTAATCTTCCAAAAATCATATTAACTGTCACAAACATTTTGTGAGCAATAATAAATCTGCCGAAGACGCTACCAAACACAAGTTTATTTGTCCAAAAATTAGGTGGCGTCACCTTAATCTGAAGTCACACTGACGCTACCAGCATGGCGTCGTGGCATCGGTGCAGGGTCCACTCATAAAATTAAATAACGGAGCTAGGCTTTGGCCTCTTCTATACTTGCCAAGCTAGCCTGTATATTATGCTCACTTCAGGGTACAAAAAAACTGTTCTGAATGATGATGCCGGGGATCTCGCCCATGAAATCCTGGCTCTCAAAACCACGTCTCTGGATCGCCAGATCAGTACCCAGAAGCCCCTGACTTCCGGCATCTCCGTTATCAAGTCTTATCAATGGAACTCTGCTACTTCCGGTCCAATACGTCACGAAAATTGCTTAACACGAAATACAATAAAAATTGTAAATAGAAGAAAACAAACAGTATTGAAAATAAAAATAATAAATACTGAAATGTGGAAAACTCTGAAAAATTATTGTCACATACTTAAATTAAGAAGCTAAAATAGTCAGTAAAATATCCTGGCTTTCCATAGATTAACTTACACTAACATACAACCATTGAACAAGAATGGTGGGTCCTGACTTAAATTGCACATTTAAAAATAATAAAATCAAATATGTAAAATTGCAGAATTATTCCAGTTAAAATAATTAAATGTTTAAACATAGCTAAATATATGTAGGTGCCATACAGTACAAAATAACACACGTGTTAATTTGCATACTAGATCTGTGGCATGTAAATGAGAGTATATGGATCTGTCACAACACATAAGACTTAAGACTTAAGGTTATGGTACGGAAAGTTGCCTGTGGCCCCACTTTATATATGCCTATAGCTGTACGGAAGAATGTAGCTTGCTAACAATGAAAAAAAATATTACAATCGGCCCTGCAGTTTTGATAGAGCATTGCTATAAAACAGCAAAATGGCTCATTTTACCCGACTTGATTCACTAATACTGTTAATGCTCAGCTCGTACAAATGCTACGGCAATTTTAAATACACACGAACCTTCCCCGATAAATGCAGATTACAGAAGTAAAAACCGCATTCAAATCCGTTCAGTGGTTCTCGAGATTAGCGCAGTCATTCAGACAAACATGTGCCAGGGACTTACTTTTATGCTATTACAAATATCGGAGAAGATTTTTAAGATGAAACACCATAACACTTGTCTGTTGATGTCGTCATATTAGTTCATGTAAATGGTCACGATTACTACCCATATTTCAACTTAATCTCCAAGAAGTTGTACCATAATTGGGATTTAAAAGAAGGATAATTATACCCGCACATCACAATTAACTACATACATCATATAGAACACTCAGTATTTCTTCTCTAGTAGTCGTGATAAACGATTGCTTCAGAGACGTGTACCGCCTTTACGATACACTTTAAACCATAAGTAGGGACTTGCAAAATTCGCGTTATTTTTTGGCTTCAAGCTAAAATTCACGGTACTGTATATACTCTAACGGGCGTAGTTCCCTCATTGGCTGCTGCCCAAATGTAAAGTCATGCCCGTTCTCAGTGAACTGCACGTGATTGGCCCATGTGATTGTGAAGTGTTCATTTATTGGCGCAGAGATATACCCGGGGTGTGTAGAATAAAGCCTGGTCCAATGACGAACGCATTGTAAAGGTATAAGTGTGTTAAGTTTACATTGTCCTCAAATAAAAACGCGAATTTTGCAGGTCCCTATATATAGGCCGTATAATATGTTATAAACTTCCTTTCTCATGACTAACATGCAGCCGAAGTTTGCTGAAATAAGTTAGATAAGTCCTGTATAACTGGCAGGGAGCAAAAATAAGCTGGCACGCTACTCGACTCAGCAGTAGTGTCAAGATGGCGGCTCCATTCTCGACAAATATTGAAGAAAAGCAGCAGTTCCCGATATTTTTTTTTTGCGAGCAGTGAAAGGATCTTATACTTCGCAATTCATCACGCAATCACAGAGTAATGAATGATGCAGAGGTGAAACAGACTCAGCGATCTACACTTAGCACACGCCAGCAAAATGTTGCATCTCCGTTCGCCAATTAGCACCTGGTATAGTCTATTCGCTGTTTCTTCACACGTTTTGAGTCAAACTTTGAAAGATCCCCCCCCCCCCTGTATTGTGTGTTTGGTTGTTTCCTAAGTATGTCATGTCTCACAAGCGTTTTATAATCCTGTTAGCATAGAAGTACTTTATTTTTTATTAATTTGAACTTTGAATTGTATACGATCGATAAATTATAATATTTAATTTATAATTAACGTGAATAAAAACAGGGGGATTGTAGGCGTGTCGATAATGTCTAGTAAGTAGGGATAGGAACATTTCGCGAGTTAATCTCAGGACAAGCTAGACGTCAAACATGTGCACACTGGAGTTGACGTTGCAATTGGTTCGCAGTTTATTAGACACGCCCTGGACGACTCTGGCCCAATAGCAGACTTGCAAGGAAACAACTAGCCAATGCCATACTGCCAGGTGAGGAGTAACACAGGCCACTCTCTGGGTTAGCAACCGATGAAAAAACAATTGTGGCTCGAGTATAGCCCACAGGTAATTGAACTCGCGAAATTATCCTATCCTTACTAGTCAGAAATAATTCTCATGCAAAATATTATTACAATGAGTGCGCACGAATGCGGTGCGTTGTGCCTTTGGTGTAATTTTCTAGACTCGATTAAACTTTGTTTGCATGGGGCGGAGGGATACCGTGTGAGAACTTAGGTAGCGCTTCAGAAATGTTGGGAGGGACTGCGAATGGACTAAAACTTGGTCATTAGCAAATCAAAGCAGGTATCTTAGTAAAGAACATGCTGAAGTTAGTTGAAACCACGTGTTATTTGACATCTGTGTAGGAAGCAGAGGAGAGATTTGGGCGACTCTTAACAGCGAGGTCTTGAGAGCCGATGAGGGTGATTGAGATAAGTATACAGCAGCGCCGGAATGAATGGGCAGGGGGAACGGGATATCCCCGAGAATACCCGCCGACCAACGTCATCGTCCGTCGCAATTGACACATGCGAAAATCCGGAGAGACCCGGCCGAGGATTGAACCAGTTTCGCCCTGGTGGGAGGAGAGCAGGCTAACCGCTCGGCCACCGCGACCCCAGGAAGTAAAGAAGTTCGACATTGGAACACGGAGATGATTACTGCGTCGCTGGCATGGGCGCTCTACTCTACGAACGCAATCTGCACGTCCCGACAAAATGGCCTCGAACACAGCGCCGGTTAATCCGCCAAACAACGCCCCAGAGACAAGCCAGCTGGTCGCCAGTCTAAACAACAGGAGCCAACACAAAGCGCAGTGGAGACACTGGAACACAAAGCCCATTCAACTACATGACGCAGCCAGCGAGCTTACATCAATAATGGCGCCATCGGACTATGTCGCTTCAGTGTACTTGACTGCAGCGGGCCTTTACTCACAAAATAATAAGCTTGGAAAGTAATAAATAGAGACTTGCCAATTTCGCCTTATTATTTGGCGGCAGACTAAATACCAAGATTAGATGTTAAATGGGGATTCTAGCGCAGCATATTTTTTCCCGCCAATTTACTCCAAAAGTGCAAGAAAAAAGTAACATAACTATTTCCCATTAATTTTAACATGAGTGCAAGAAAAATTGAAGAACTCAAAATCTAGGGATTCGATGAAAAAAAACTATCAAAATCAAGCAAATTTGAGCTAGAATCAGGCTAATTTTTCGTCTTTAGAGTGGCTTTTTCATGTTTCTAGAAGCGACAATTTTCAGTTAAAAAAAAGAAGAAGAATTTTTCAACGAAAATCAAGCAATTTTACCTCAAAATCAAGTGATTTTATCAGTTTTTCAAAAAAGTGTTATGCAAGCATCGAAAATCATGCAATTTTACCTCAGAACCAAGCAATTTATTAGTTTTTCTAGAAACGCTAATTTTGTAAGCGAGCAATCAAAATCAAGTGAATTCAAGAGAAAAACTATCAAAATAAGATAAAATAAAGTAAAAATATTGAAAAGACAATTGATATTTTAAATTCGAAGCTCTACTAATCTTTTAAAAACTTCTTCTATCTTCCCTATTTCATGAAGTACATATTTATCGTTAATGTTTTCGAAGAGTGTTGATTGTAAACTCTGTAAATTTCGGTGAAATTTGCAAACTAATTCTCCGCGTTAGTTAGAAGCATAATCTTATTTATAGGAAAGCCTAGTTGATTTACAACCATCTTAAAAAAAGATTTGTCGTACTGCAAGGTAACACATGCATTTTTATCTATAAAAGACAACAAATATTAAGAGAAAGAAAAGAGCTCATTCAAGTTTAACAAAAAGAATTTTTTATTCGATCAAACAACTTAACAATACATCCAAAAATTTGTATTAAAATATTAAAAAAGTTTCTTCTTTCCGTAAAATCGTTTATATTCTCCATTTAATAACATGAAAAATTTATAAATATTAAGTTTTTTTTTTCATATAATCATTAGTAAGATTCCTTCGACTAATTAAAACAACGTTACACATAGTACATGCTTCAACAACTTTATTAAAATTAACAATAATTTTAATGTTTGTTTTCTCTTTAACTAATGTTGATTTTCTGCATGAACAATCAATAACATATAAAGGCTTTCACCCCCAAAATTAATATTAATTAATATCACCATCAAAATTCACAGGTGGTTTATAATAAAGTTCATTATTTCTATAGCCTGTTATCTTGTTCGATTTTCGAAATTCTAAAATAATTATAAGCAAGAAATTGTTTAAGATAAACTCCGTTTTCAATGTCTAGATTCCAGTTTCCTTCAGGAAAAATTTCAATTCTACCATTTTTAACATAAATATTTCTTACACCACAATGATCAAACATAGTAGCATGTTTATGCTGTTCAGCACGATTTTCTCTTTTAAGTTTAAAACCTACAATTACAAAACCAGGCATATCAAATTGTAAATTATGAAACTGCTCTATTATATCGGAACTAAAATATTTGATTTGGCAGGTGGAACATCTTTTTCTAAAAATTTCCGATAGTCAAAACTAACAGGTATTATTGGATCTTTGTACATTTTTTTCATTAATTGCAAGGGCCGCGTTAGATTCGAATTCAACAATAGGCCACATAATTTTTAATTTTTGAATATCAATTTTATCAGGATCAGGACGACGTTTCGTAACTATATTATCTTTATCTGAAGTTCCATAAAGAAATAAACAGTTGTTATCAGATAAATTAAGAAAAAAAGAAATTTTACATCCACCTTTCCAATAAACTTCTTTGTTATCACGTATAAAACTAAACAGATATCTAAGACGGTAGATTACCTCATTTGTGTTATTACTGTAAACAGTTTTAACCTCTTTTGTTATATCACTATAAACAGATTTATCTCGATATATACTATCAACTACTGTAAATTCTAAATGATTTAGTTCACTTGGTGATCTTAATAAAGCATTCATCATTGTTGATGTTATACCCGGATTATCAACAGCTTCAATAATATTTCCATGTTTTGAGATTTATACTTTAGAAAATTGGAAAGGAAAAAGTTTGACCAAACATAAATATTATCTGGTTCATCATAGTTTTCCGCATCTCCAACAATAAGCATCATTTGGAAAAAAAAAATCCATCTCCTATAGGAATATCAAATTCGATTCTATTAATGTAAACATTTATTTCCCCCCCCCCCCCCCCCGGCAGTTTGATCAGCTGGAGGAAAAGTCTGCCTCTCAAAAACTCCCAATATTTTTATAACTCATTAATAAGTAAAACATTTTTACATAAATAGCAGAATTAAAGGGGGTTTCTCGAATTAAATTACTCACTGAAATGTATAAAAAAATATATTAAGTGTCATGAAAAAGGTATGAAAAAATAAGAAGAAAGAATTACAAGTAATCGACGAATTACGAAATATTGGTAAAAAGAGTATAAAAAATAAGCGAAGGAAAAAAACATTTAATATCAACACTAGTTGCTGTAGCAGCAAACATTTTAGATTATCTGCCAACACCAGAAGAAACATCAGTCGAAAGAGAATTATCCTCAGAACAAAAAACTCCTCATTTGGAAGAGTAAATGGGAATCGTACGATTGAAAAATTTACCACATGCAGCGTCTGAATCTACTATAAATCTCGGAACAGAAATTGCAAAAATAATTAATGTTATTGATGGAAATTTTGGTTTACGTGGAGTTGGCCAAACTTTGTACATTAGTGATAGGAAATAACGATAAATAATGATACACTATTTGTTATAGATAAAGAATATAAATTAACACCAGGATTTTGTAATTTGTTAACAGAAAAATTTACCAGAAGCCCTTAAGGATAAATTTGATGATTAGGATTATGAAAATTATGCGGAAATCGTTAAAACGACCTATGCTGCATTCCAACAATATAGTCCTAATAAAAAGGTAGCTTCGAGAGGAGGTAGGAAATACGAAAATATAATTGGACCAATTTATCATAACTGTATAAAAGAAACACATTCAAAATCAGCACCGAACACACCAGAAAGAATTTCTTCAAAAATACAATAGTTTGCCAAAATAATATGTTTTGATAAATTATGTTAGAAAATTGGATGATAGATTATTAGTTATTCATAGTGAAGAAAATACTGGAAATAAAAATTTTAACAATGAAAAAGTAAACATAATGAATATGCCAAACAATAAATTTTCTGATTTTGTTGTTAATAATCCAAACGGAATTCCTCATCTTACAGAGTTTTAAAAGTAATTCCACACTCATTTTGGAATTCTGAACATCATGGTAAAGGCATTATAAACCTGGGCACTAAACAATTTAAACTCGCCCGAGATGCATTTACCTGGTTATAATTATTGTGGGCCATTTACAAAATTAGACGAAAGATTGAAAAGAGGTGATGCAGGAATAAATAAATTAGATGAAGCATGCAAATATCACGATGTTGCCTATAGAGATCATAAATATTTAGACTTTTGACACGACGCTGATAAAATTTTACAAAAGCAAGCTAAAGAAATCATGTTAGATAAAAATACTCCGATTGGAGAAAAAATAGCTTCTGCTGCCGTTGCCTCAACAATGTTTACAAAAAGAAAATTAGGTTGGGGAAAATCAACATGTTTTATTGAATATATATATATATATATATATATATATATATATATATATATATATATATATATAACTTATAAATGGATATAACAAATATAACTTTCGATATTCCCTTTGAGGAATTAAAATATTTGGGTATAGATAAGATTTTTACAAATGAACAAATTGCGACAAAAAATAAAACATTGAAAGAAGGCAAAAGTTTTAAATCAAGTTAACCCCTACCAACAGTCAAAAATATGGCCAAAGAAAAATCTGGAAGTGGTTTACATCATTGCGGAGTTATTCACATTATACTTGCTGCTTTAGGCACACTCAGCGCTTTAACAGTAGCAGCTGATGCAATTTTTTTATTCTGTTGAACAACTAGCAAAAATGAAAAAGAATTTGAAGAACAAAGAAGACATAATTTAGCAATGGAAAATAAAGCTGGAAGTGGTGTAGTTGCGAAAAAAAATAGGAAGGTAAAATAAAAAAACTAGCTCCTTTATCTAATACCGATAATGAAAAACATGGGGAAAAAAATATTAAATTTTTTTTAGAAATGTTTATATGAATGATGAACTACCAAAAAGTATGCACAAAAATGAATGTGCTGTAGTAAATTTTGACATCTCAGCAAATCCTGGTACTCATTGGGTTTGCTACTTTAGAGAAAATAATGATGTTTACTATTTGGATCCATTTGGAGGCAACATTCCTACTAATTTAACTAATTACTTCTAATAGAGAAATGTTTACTACAATGATGATCGAATTCAGAATTTTAATTCAGTTATATGTGTACATCTATGTTTAATGGTTTTACAGCTTTTCGAGAGAGGATTTAAGTTTAATGATATAATTTCTATGTTATTAAATTATGAACATATTTGGGAAACCATTAATCAAATCTTTAAATACAATTTTTGACACTAATGCTTATGCTATAAAAACATATGTAGACTCACAATGTAATTCAGATGTTTCTGCTTTACAAAGTAAACTAAGCACCTGTTTTGATTATATAAAATGTTATGTTTCTTTTTTGACCTTAGAATTGTAGTATAAATGATCCCAGAGACGATAAAGATGCAGTCAATAAAAGATTTTTTAGTAAACAAATAACAGGTTATGCTTTAAAAGATGATATAAATTTACAATTCAGTAACAGTCTTGCTGATTATATAAAACGAATAAATAATGCAAAGCAGGCACTCTAAAAGGAAGTATATTCAAAATACAATACTATTGTTTCTGATTATCCCTAGCAAAGGACACTGTAACACAATCTTAGAACATTTAGGAGGCTAAAAATTATCATTAAAATATATATCAACTGTCGCAAACAAGAAGATAATAAAGTGGAATGTTTCACATTTCAGTCATTTAATCATAGAATATTAAACGAAGGGGAATTTATAAAATTATAAAGCAAGAATTGCTGACACAATTATATGAATTTAAAAGAAGGGGTTCAAGGTTGGACTTTAGTTAGAGTGATTGAAATACAATTATCCAATAAAAACATTTAGTCTAATTTGATAAAAAAATCAAGGTACTAAATAGTCCATAAAAAATTTTAAAACATTTAAATTCGTTTTCTTTATAAATATAACTATAAAAATGGAGGCTGCAAAACTAACAGTTGTGTTGAGTGCAGAAGAGTGTGGGAGGAAAGACTTTTGGCTAAAGAACTTGGATTAAAAAATATTAACAGGCTAAGCAAAGATGATTTAATTATAACTATTATACCATTATTTTTTCCAATTATTATAGACGACCAAAAAAGAAGAATACCCAAATGAATTGTTTTTTTTTTTAGGGGTAGTGAAATATTCCTTTGCGGAAATCAAATTATTGTGTTGTTCTCCATATTGTTAAAGGGTGTCACCGATATTTTTTAATTTATAAGGAAAAAATTCTTAACTTCTAAATTACACAATAAGGCACTAGGTGTTTTAAATGAAACCCCGCATGACAATTATCCAACAAAAACATGCAAAGTGTGAAATGAGACTAAATCATTAAAACTATTAAGAGAAAAGTTTTAAATATAAAACAAACATTTTGTTTTTTCTTTTATTTATAATTTTTTTTTCTTTATAAATAAAACAAAAATGTAATCACTGCTCAGAATGTTAAACAATTCGTTTGAACGCACAGAACTACAGGATCTAGATATTTATAAATGTTACGAAGCTATAGATTTTCAAATTCAAGTATCTAAGTAAAAAAAAAAAAAAAAACTTGCATTCTAGATGGTAAGTAGAAAATAACTTTACCAGACCGATATGAAAAGATATTACATGGAAATAACTTTACCAGACCGATATGAAAAGGTATTACATGGAAATGACTTAAAATTAATAAACGAGAAAAAGGTTTGTATAATGCATAAAGGTTTAAAAGAAATGAAAATGGAAAATCTGTACATGATAATGAATTCCGTTAAAATATTTAAATGATATGCATTTGTATTTTTCCATTATTGATTTTTATCTTATTTTGCTTGTTTTTCTAAATTCACTTTATTTAGACTGCTCGCTTGCAAAATTGGCATTTCTTGAAAAAAAAAAAAAAAAAAAAACTGATAAATTGCTTGATTTTGAGGTAAAATTGCTTAATTTTCGATGCTTGCATAACACTTTTTTGAAAAAGTGATAAAATTACTTGATCTTGAGGTAAAATTGCTTGATTTTCGATGAAATTTGCTTGTTTTTTCAAACCGAAAATTGTCGCTTCTAGAAATACGAAAAAGCCTCTCGAAAAAACGAGAAATTTGCATTTTTAGCTCAAATTTGCTTGATATTGATCGTTTTTTCATCGAATCCCCAGATTTTGAGTGCTTTAATTTTGTCTTGCACCCTTGTAATAGTTAATGGGAAATAGTTATGTTACTGTTTTCTTGCTCTTTTGGAGTAAATTGTCGGGGGAAAATGTGCTGCGCTAGAATCCCCATTTAATATCTACTTCCAAGATGCTGTACTGTATGTTATATTGTGTGGCTCGTCACGAGGACACTTTGAGGCCAATAGAAAAGGCCCGAAGGTCCAGAGACCAATCTCCAGTAGAGCGGTCACATAGGTAAATGACGACGTATGATCGCCAGCAACCAATGAAACCACGAATTGCCCTCAAGTAGGTACAGGGGCGTGAAATATAGCTTGTTACCAAATAATAACGCGAATTTTGTGTGCATCATCTTGTGGAGCTAGTGATTTTTCGCGAAAGAATATGAGTACACGAAGTACCCAACAGCAGTATGTCTACTGCCATTGGTTGCTGTCTGATTAAGAAGACGTTTTCATATGTGACTGGGCCACTTAGAATTCAGCAATATCGGCGCAGTTCCTACGTGATTCGTGTGCAGACAGTTGTCAGGTGTCAGTAATAATTCACCCAATCAAGACAGGTAAACTACTCTACAGTGCTTTGAAATGTAACTGATCTCGCAATGTTTTCGCGAAATTTCGCAACCTCTACGACTCATCTAATCGCAAATAATACAAAACTTATATATATATATATAAATGCATAGAATTCAATATTTTTAACTTCGTTTTTAAGAGAAACGCAAAAAAACTCAGGCGTCCAGTCATTGCACAATTTCAGTTATGCTAGGAGCAGCTACCAAAATTCTCCAAAAAACATTTATGTTAAAATGTTGGTAATACTTTTATGGTCCTGCTATATCATGTAGGCCTTCAGTAAAGAGAACAAAAATATTTTAAAATTTCCATATGCATGCTAATTTTGTTTGTGAACATATACTATACACTTACAAACTGTGATGTGATAATATGAGGTAGAGTAAGCCCTGGCAGCCATATGTTGTAATGATACATGCACACTTATAAATTCGCTGTCTGCCTAAGGAAAAGTATTGATCGTAAGACGGACGAATAATGCAACAAACTTACTTTTAACACCCATAAACACTTACGTTTATATGACGGAAGCCCAAGTTTGTGGATTTATGGCTCGTAGTAGAATAATTACCACACAAATTAATGTTTCTTGGTGGACTGGCACCGTGCCGCGTCACAGTCCGCGAGAGCCGTCTACCATACTAACTAGCGCAGCTCAGCTGGATGGAGTTGAAGTTGAAGCCGCCACCACCAGAGTTCAGCAGTGTTCCTTCCCCGATGTACTGTGGCAAATACTTGCCTGCACGCGCAAATATGAATAGATAGTTTGAATATAATGGAGGTGACGTTACAGATAATTTCACTAGACTGTTATTAAACGTTTGCGAATTATGGTAACCCCTATAAGGCTTAATTATGGAGGCAATACTCGTATTTTGTATTTAAGCAATGGTAAATCCTGGCATCGATGTCACACGCTCGGCTGCGAGGGAAGTCTCCACTAGATGACAGGTCAGGTATTCAGTTTGATCACTGGTTATAAATAAAAGTAAAACCCTTTAGGAGATGCAGGAACGTCATTTTGATGTTCTAATTTTTCCAATACAGTCAGGATTTTTATGGATAAAATGAGCAGTTTAAGTATTTCTACCCAACTTAATAAGGAATCACTTCTTAAATTCTAATAACATATTTATTAGTAAACATGAGAGGGGGGACCTTAATTTTTCTTGTCAAAAAATAATTTAGATTTTCTTGAAGATGATAATTTGTGTGTTGTCAGTTCTCTGCCGCTTTTGGACTGATGGAATAATGTCATTCATGGTTTTGTTTGCCCACCGTTTTGATGGCTGTTCGGGAAGATTAATTGGCCTCTGCCAGGGCTTAGGAGTCAGAGATTTCTCTCAGTTTAATTTTGAAATTGTTGTGGATTTACATTTTGGAATAATGACCAGAACAACTGAAATATAAAATATTTACCTTAAAATACATATTTATGTCCATGAAAAACTTTAGGTGGCCAGGTTAGGAGACATAATATTTTGTTTTTGCTGCAAAAAAGCTATAGCTAAAAATTTTAAGTGGCTGTCAAAGATATGACCAGGTGAAAATTTAAGGATGAGAATACAGGATAAGTAACCCATTTTACCAGAATTTTGGAGTAATTAATGGAATGCACTGGTGCGTGCATATGTTATTTTAGTTTGAATACCTTTTTGGCTCAACACTTAGGTTTTATTATAGTGGTAATATGGTGAAAGTGTCCTCGTGGGACAATATATTATATTATATTATATATATATATATATATATATATGTGTGTGTGTGTGTGTGTGTGTGTGTGTTTCTATGAAAAGGTATTGTTAATATTTTGTGAGAATAGAAGCTTTCTTAAAAATTGTAAACAAAATTTTGTTAAGACCATTTGGGTCTTTGTAATTTTTTTCCAAATAAAATAAAATAATCTTACTGTATTAAAAATCAATATGAAATTTACTCATGTTTCTGTTTGGTAGTGTAGATTAACTTGATATAATTAAATGCAGTTTTTTTGGTAGTGTATATTTTTATTCATTGACCACGTTTATGCATACCCTATATCTCTTTCCTTATCTAACTTTGCTTTTAAACATACTTTGGTTTTTTAAGTATTTTGGAATTGTATATTTGAGGTGTTCTGGGTTTCCCTGGGCCTCAGTTACAAGGCACCAAGCTAGTTTAATCATTTCGTATCATGCTTCACTTGAATTTGAAAAGCTCTTTCTTTTTTATCCCAATCAACGAGGAGTAGATTTTTGGTTCCTGTGAAGAAGAATATCGTCAGACAGCTCACCAAAAAGGTACGAGAGTAAAGCCCGTTTATCATTAATATGTGGGCCAAGTGTGATTACGTGAAACTATATTCGTACGACGAAGGTACACACAAAAGAGAGTTCAAGACTCGGCGTGTACCAGTTTATGAGTCTGATGTCGATGTTTATCAATAGCGAAACGTGTCTCAGTTCACTGTTATATCACTTTAAATCCGAATCAGTGATATCAATAAGTGAAAAATCTTTCACTGAGAGCCAGTTGATAAGCTACTGTTGACCGGCGAATCAAGCAAATTAACTGCGAACAAATGATTTACAGCAGTGACATTCGATGGGAAATCACAAATAAATCAGCGAAACTCAACCACTATTTTTTTTTATTAGTTATCTGATACTGATTATCAGTTGCTCAATTCTCACTTTTTTGGCTCGATTCTCACTGATTCAAATTAAGAGTGTAGCGTTGTCACTGTGGAGTGGAAACGTTGTGAAAACATTGACCGTAACCATCACTGTAGCAGGCTCAAGGAACTGACTAACCTGAACCGGTGGCTCTGAAGTGTTTTGATCAAACTAATCATCAGAAAGCCGTGTAAGTTATACAGCACAGGACGTCAACTGCAGTTCAGCCACAAAGGTCAGTGATAGGATTCCCCACCGCACTGTGATAGTACTTGGTTTTAATTATAATGACGCTGACAGGAAACAACTGATCACACGAGCAAGTGTCCGATGCAGTTTGGCGGCTCTTAACAGCGAGGTCTTGAGAGCCGAAGTGGGTGAAGTGAGACGAGCATGGAGCGGCACCAGAATTAGGTGGCAGGGGAAACGGGGGATCCCCGAAAAAAAAAAAAACACCGCCGACCATCGTCATCGCCCGGCAGGCCCACTTGCGAAAATCCGGAAGCGAACCGGCCAGGGATCGAACCCGGTTCACCTTGGTGGGATGCGAGCAGTCTAACCGCTCAGCCACCGTGGCCCCTACTGTATTCGGGGACATGCAAGACGAAGTTCCGCTCCAGCTTAATCTGATTATTCCGTCCCTGGACGGATGGAGAAAGACTGCTTTGCTGCCGAACCGAGTTTCCCACGGAGTTGCATCATGGGAGTTGGTCCACCTCACGTCGAGGACCTTTTTCTGTTCAATCGAGAAGAGGGAGGGGAAGAAGGGAGTCTTGGGGCGTTTTCTTCGCCGGTCGATAATCACCGGGTCACGTCCACGGTGACGACATCCCCGTGCGGACATACAATGGGACCTCGGCGCGAGCGTCTATGTCGTCGACAACCCACCAGAATCCAACACTCGCTGAAGCATCCTTTTTATCCCCTATAGACACCGCAGTGGCCGAGCGGTTAGACTGCTCGCCTCCCACCAAGAGCGAACCGGCTTCAATCCCCGGACGGGACACTCCCAGATTTTCGCACGTGGGAATCGTGCCGGACGATGCCGCTGGTCGGCGGGTTTTCTCGGGGATCTCCCGTTTTCCCCCACACTTTAATTCCGGCACTGCTCCACCCTCACGTTATTTCTCCCTTATCGGCTCTCAAGACCACGTTGTTAAGAGTCTCCCATATCCCTCAACTCAACTCAAATTTACCTCCTCTAATACTGCTCCTCTGTAATACATCACACAGAACCTACATATTGTATTTTCCGGCTTCCTTCACACTTTTTTTGCATCAAAACTATAAAAAAACACCCCATATATTACGAGTTTGGTTGCTTCCCAAATATATCATATATAACAAGCGTTTTATAGTTGTGTTAAAATAAAAGTACACACATTTCGGTTAAATTTAACTTCTACTTCTTTTTTATCTATACATTATAATATTTAATTTGTACTTCAACGAATAAAACATGGAGAAAATAGGTGTGTTGTTAATGGCTGGTAAGAAATAATACTTTGCACCGAGTGCGCATGAATGCAGTGCATCGTCCCTGCGTGGAGAATTTTTCTAAAGTTGTTAAGTTGTGTAACACTATTGATATGTGCCACAATATTACGGCCAATCGTATTGGCTATAAAATATTATTTCTGTAATACGTAATATAATATATAAATACGTAGTGTAATGGTAAAATATAGTTGTATCCGTGTGTGCTTCTGATGTGTCGGACTAATGATATGCCTCGGCTAAAATATATGCCGCCACGAAAAATCGGTACATTCATACAGATTTGAATTATCTCTACAGTTTAAAACAACTGGACCATTAATTCTAAAAACAACCAGAGAATTCTTAAGTAGAGTAAAGCAAAATAAACAAATAAAATTACCTTTATTTTAATGCTATAAGTGAAATTAACAAGAACCAAAAAGAACTAAACCAATCAAAAATTATGTAGTACGTTTGAATAAACGTTAGTTGTGAAGTCTCATACTATTATAGTTCTCAAAATACAGACAATACCAGCCTGCACGTTACACGCCAAAAAGACTGCCAATGAATGGATTTACAAATGCTGGTGTCAGAAATAGGTTTGAATTTGCCTGGGTAAAAATTCAGCTCAGCTGTGTAGATAGCGGGAAATCACTGCAAACTCTGCCGATGTCGTGGGGTCATCCTTCGCGGATGCAGGACACAGGAACAGCTCTCCCGCGCTCCTCCTTGGCGGCACACACGTATTTGGTTGTTTTCTAAATTATTTCATGTATCACAAGTGTTTCGTACTTCAATTAACATTAAATAATCCAATCTTTGGTTAAATTAAACTAAATCATAATTTTCCATTTATAATTATTATAAGATTAAAAACAGAAAGAAATGGCATTGCATAGTCAGAAATAGTTCTCATGGAAAATATTGCGGAGCAGAATGTGCGCGAATGTGGTACGTTGTTCTTTGGGTGTATTTTTTTTCCCGACTTAGTTTTCACGAGGCGGAGGAATATCTTGGAAGTAGAACTGCAGCGAGGTTTCAGAAAAGTAGGAAGTAACCATGAATTGACTATAACGTAAATAACTACATGCCGTGGATAAAGTAGAGAGAGAGTCAAATTAAACATTTGTGACTGAACTTAGTTCATAAACAACACGTTTCGTGATATTTTTATGAACCAGCGGAGGAAAAACTATGTAATGCAATAATATTTCTTTATAAAAAAAATTCCCATTAACCACCCGCCTAGCGCAGGACTCTTATAAAACAGGTAAGAGGAAGTTGACAGCACAAAATCCTATAGGCTAGTCACGGTAAAGTGATCACTTTTGAAACCACCTCACTTGGAATAATGTTCAATAAATTTATTTAATTTTACACTTCGGCGTTAACTTCCGAGTGCGGTAGAATCTACACACTATGTTTATAACTTACATGACAGTATTTATTTTAAAAGGTGGTTATAGGATAAAAAATGGCTGAAATAAAAAGTAACTAGAACCTCAAAAGTCCTTACATTAACATGGCATCGGTGAAACTGTATGGATTATGGAAATGCCCAACTCACAGGCAACAAAAAAACCATCGAGCAAGAGTCTTCAATCCGCCGTTGCATGCTTCTTCATTGCAAACAAACCTCCTCGGTGATTACAGTTATGTGATAAATTGCCTAACCAAACGTGGCCGAACAAAACAATCGAGCAAGAGTCTGGAATCTGCCGTTGCATGCTTCTTCATTGCAAACAAACCTCCTCGGTGATTACAGTTATGTGACAAATTGCCTAGCCAAACGTGGCCGAACAAAACAATCGAGCAAGAGTCTTCAATCTGCCGTTGCATGCTTCTTCATTGCAAACAAACCTTCTCAGTGATTATAGTTATGTGACAAATTGCCTAGCCAAACGTGGCCGAACAAAACAATCGTCTACATACGGCCAAACAAATACGTGTAGCTCGTACAATCACATGTTAGATTTCTAGGAAACATTTATTTATTTAACAAATTAATTTTAATAAATTGAAATACATCATTTTTTACGTGATCCACACTACTTTTGTTTTATATCACAAGGTATTAAAAAAAATAATGCGCAAAAAAAAATAAAAAGTTAGTGTCCCTATACATTTTTTGGCTGTAACAAACATTTTAGTTAAACTTTGAAAGTGGTAGACACTAAGCTACATTATATGCGAAAGTATTTTAGATGCATTTTCTCCCGGAAAGAAAATTAAACTTAATATAAACGTTAAAATAACTCATTTTATATACTGTTGGAAAACATCGCACATTCAATTAAATCTTTCTAATGAGAGGAGCTACAAATGCAGTCGATTTTTATGAGAAACGATTGATGATCTTTGACATTCTAATGAGTAGTCCGTTTCTGCCATGAATGACGATACCTCTTAACTTAAATGTAGAATGATCGTGCAACATTTTAAATCATACAGAATGTTTGATCAATATTCCACTTGCAGTAATATACTTTTTTTTTTTTGTAATCGCTGTAATAGAAAGAGATCAGTACCAAGGTTATAAATTCACAATACACAGAAATAAGCTATTCATTATGACCCATAATTACTCGACATGTTCAAGCAAATAAAACCGCCTGTACTGTAGAGAGGCAGTAAATCGAACAAGATGTGTTCGGCTCGGTTGATTACATATATGCTGTAAGATGTATAAATATCAATGAGTTGACAGTCCCATGAAATACCAAATACTGAAATCCAAATAAAATTTTATCAAACACTATTCGGCATTAAACGCTAACTACATTGTTCCTGTATTGCCATTACTGAAATAAGCTATTAAATTAAGCAGGTTTCTATAATTAAAACATTATTTTTTAATGTGCGTTTAGCAAAACTTTTGCGTATATTATTTTGTCACAAAAGAAATATTAATTCATGAAACATATTTTCAGTATTCACTATATGAATGCATATTTTGAAATTACTAATTTTTTTCAGTGTAAATTTTGGCTAATTTTTTAAATATAAATCTGTATGTTCCAATATATGTGATAGTCTGAATTTATTTATACCCTATTAATTTCACGTCGTAAAGGTCAATGAACTAATAAATTAAATGGATATAACGACCGTACAGGGTAAAAAAATTGAGTAATTTTACACGAATGTACGTGGCAGCACAATCTCCATATATGTTCGTGTATTTTTACACGAACATGCGTGCGTGTACTTTTATTGTGTGTCCTATGTATATTTCCAAATACAATGCCAGTGTAATTTTACTATACTAGTTATTCTTTTTACTAATCATCATGTTCTAGTACACGTGCTCTCTATGTGTCATTTTACTTTTATTGTTACCACCATCAATCCACATAATGTAAATTTACATAAACTTTGTTAGTGTAATTTTATGATACCTGCCAGTTTCTTTTACTAATCATCACATTAAATCACATGTACTATGTACATGTTATTTTAGTATACTTGCTACTAATTTTCCACAGCACATTGCAATTTTACACAATCATTGTTATGGTAATTTTATTACACCAGTCTGTTACTGTTTAATGTTCATCATACCTAATTACATGTACACTCTAGGTGTAATATTACCATACCAGTTTGTAATTTTAACTTATGATGTTAAATAACATGCACTCCTTGCATGCAATTCGACTATGTATATTATACATTTTTGCCACATGCTGTAAATTTACACAAACATCACAAGCGTTATTTCACCACTGTGTATGTGTATTTTCTCACGAACAAAAAAAGTAAAATCGCAGAATCACTGTAATTGTAATTGCAAATTTTCTGTGCACTAACAGAGTTGTAAAAACTTATCTCCAAAATGTAGATAAAGATTGACTTCAGATATAGGATAGGTAGTTATATACAAAAGCCAGCATATACAATCAGTGCCGCCGCCGCCGACCCTCATATGCCACCGGAATGACACGTGTGTAGTGAGACCGGATGTCGTAGCTACCACAACTCACCGGGTGTTTGTAAGAGAACAATTGCCGCCCGACACTTGGACTAATCACAGGGTCCGCTAGAGGGGGCCGTGTCAGTGTAAGTCTAGGCCACCGGACTCACACTTAGGCTGTCTTAGTTCTGTCGCCTATTGTTATGTAAATTTACGTGTTAGTGTTGTCGGCGGGGGAGTGGAGCTCCCCTCCCAGCCTCCCGGCTGGAGTAAGAGTGAGTGTCGTGTTGTCTGTCTAACGTGTTGTTATGTTGTATACAAGTGTGCTATGTAATCTCGTGTGTAGTGTGTCGGTGAGTCCCTAATCGCCCGGGAGCAGCCCTCGGGGTACGTTTCATCGTTTCAGAGTGTTGTGGCATAGGAAAGAGATCCAGTGTTAGTAACAGAAACAGTAGGAGGGGCCCTTGGGATCAGAGTCTGCCAGGCTTTGCCAGAGCCTGCCGGGCTCTAGTCAAAGCAGAGCGCCCCCTTCGTGCTCTCTTCAACGAGGATCGTCTTCTTCCCGACCTGAAACAGACTATCAGATCGGTACGTTATTTCAAGTAAATAACAGTGTTTGTAACATATAAGACACTATATGTTTTTATTATTTATTTTTTAATTTTTTAAAGCGTTTTCGTATTTTGTGTTATATATATATATATAGTTTTATTTATGTTTTTTTAGTATTTAATTGTACTATAATTATTTAAAATTCAATTTATTTTCATATATTGTGGTATTAGTAAAAGCTTAAGCTATATTAAATTGTTTAAGCTAGTCTAAATTAGCTATGTGATATCGTGTTAGCCCCCCGACCCCTACCTCGACTGGCATGAGTGTCACATGACCTAGAAGACGAGTGGTGGTAGGGCTATTTCCCACCTTTCACGAGTTCCCACATAACCAGCCTGGGCAGAGCGCCCTTAAAATTAATAGCTGTGTGTTTAAAACGCAAGTGTCAATTTGGGGTAATTTATATTTAAATACTCCCCAACTATTGTTTGTTTACCGTGGTAAAGTGACGAGTGCTGTGAGCAGCAACATCTGCGTCTCGTGTAGTGATGTCAAGGCTTTTGCCTGTGTAATGATGGGCCTAAAGTGTACCAAAAGTGTTGTGAATTGTGTTTCTGGTAGAAAGGCGGCTAGTTCTTGCAATCCTAAGAGCATGGTCGCATTTTCTGTTATGTTGGTGTCCCTTCTCTCGTGTTTATGTGACGTGTCCCTTTTCTGTTGTGTTGGTGCTTGTTCCCTGTGTGTGTTTCCTTGTTCAGTCTGTGTTTTCCCTACTTGGAGGGGAGGAAATTCAGCCTTTGACTGAATATTTGGTCGCGTTTCCTGAAATTTCTCTATTTGATTCAGTAAAATTATACTTATCAATTTAGATGTTGGTATTAATTGATTGCGGAGGGTCGCGATGGTGTAGTGGTCAGATTATTCGCTTCGCACCAAGGTGAAATGGGTTCGATTCCCGACGCGGTCGCTTCTCGATTTTCGCATGCGAAAAATCGTGCCGGAAAACGCCACTGGTCGACGGGTTTTTCTCAGGGAACTCCCCCCCCCCCCGTCCTTGCATTTGAGTGCTGCTCCATACTTATCTCACTTCACCTTCATCGGCTCTCAAGACCTCGATGTTAAAAGTCACCCAAATCTCGTGACTCCACGCCACTCCAATCACTGGTTGCTACCGGTCCCTAGAGACCCAGAAATTTCGGGAATTAATTCGAGGACAAACTAGACTTCAAACCCATGTGCATTTGACTGTCTTTTCAATTGGATCGCAGTTTGTTAGCCACACCCTGGACGGATCTGAGCCAATAACTACTCAGCAAGGAAAAAAACAACCAAATACCGTGCTACCTGGTCTGGGGTAGAACTAGAGCATCAGTCAATGAACAACTTACTGAAGATCGAGCACACAAAATACTTTGGAGTCTAACTTGTTATCAAATGAATCCGCGAAATTTCCAGGTTTCTAAGTGATCCCTAATTGACTGGCAATAAAACTTCAGCGAATTCCACAGATTTGCCATTAGACAACGCCTCATTAACTGAAGTTTCAGAGAAAAAATATCGCTTACTGAAATTTCTAATCTAGAGGTAGATTATGCAAAAAGTATTGAAATATATGCACGGAATCGTCCCAATAACCATTATATTTGCCACCGATATGATTGTAGGACCAGTATCAATTGAAGTACTAACCTTCTGTGCTGAATTGGAGATATTTGTGTGGAGTACGTGAGACGAGAATTTCCCAGTTCATCCGTATCACAGAATATATAAGAGTACAGAAGCGAAGCAGCCTGGAGTGATTCGAGCTCCAGTCACACGCGCCGGTAAAAATGACTTCACTGGACAGCAATATGGCGGGACGTCGTTCGCCAATCAGCGCCCGGATTCGTTACCTGCCAGATCAGCGGCACCCCACCCAAAGGGGAATATTTCGTGGAATGCAATATAGTCTATTCACGGTTTATTCACTCTTTTTTGAATCAAACCTTTGAAAAATCTCTCCATTTATGACGTACTAGGTTGTTCCTTAAGTGTTTCATGTAGCACAAGCGTTTTATACTTGTGTTAACCTAAATGTAGCTTTTTTTTTTTTTTGTTAAATCGAAATTTTATCTATATTTTTATCTATGAATTGTAGTATTTCATATTAATAGTCTATGATAAAAGTACTGAGAAAAAATACATGTTGGCATTATCTAGTAACAAATAGTCCTTATACAAAATATTACTACACTGTTTACATGAGGCGGAGGAATATACTGGAAGTAGAACTTTAACAGGGCCTCAGAAAAATAGGAAGTAACCGCAAACGAACTACAGTCTATCACAAAAGCTAATTCCTGTGCATAATCCCAGATATAGGTTACTACAGCGGAAGAGGGTTAACACGCAGAACTATGATACCTCCGCCCCGTTACCACATTCACTAGGCGCATGTAATTCAGTGTGTCCATTGAAATATATGCGGGTAAGCACATTGGCATTTTTTAAGTGTTGATTTTAAAAGCTCTCAATTTGTCGTGAACAGAATATAACACCGCAAAAGTGTTTCACTTCTGTGTAGCTACCTATTCTGTGATATCACCATGACGCTCGTGTATACACAAAGCGTGACCAATAACTGATTCTCTACAGCTCTGATACAGTATTAATTAATAATTAAAAATAAATAAAAGACTGAATAAAGTAATGACAGTTTTAATGGCCGTGGGTTACGAAAGAACTTCGGTGTCCTAACGTTCGATTAAAAGTGTAACATTTAAATTACTTACCAGTGAAACTGGTTTATATTTGTCCGGATAATAATTTGCGCAGTGTTAGTAGTTTACTTGCGTTGCCGGCAATTCCCTTATTGTGACTTTATCGCCTTTTGGGATGCCAGCCGTTGATTCCACGGCGATGTCAAAATTTTCTTACGTTGTCCGTTACCTCTGCAAAGCGCAAACAGAATGATCCGGTCAGCTGTACAGAGGCGTATTTGTTTACGTCATACGTTACTCTACTAACGGCCAATCTCGCGCATTGATTGCAACAGGTATGGGGCACAAACGTTCAGTGAGCTGATGTAACGCCGACATGGATTTCTGGCAAGAACGTGCCGCAAAGTTTCGTTGAAAATGTAAAAAAAAAAAAAAAAATGTTAAACGGTTTCTTCAATTAAAGGCTGTTCACGATGAAATGAGCACTTTTGAAATCAACTGCAGACAAAAGTCGGAGTTCCTAGCTTCATATATTTTGACGGGCTCTCCGAGTGACATGCGCCCAGTAAAGTTGGTAACGATGGATGGAAAGTAGTTCCATATCTTAATGTCGAATAAAAAGTGTTGGGTAACCATTTGTGATACCTTAAATTATTCCTTTTGCTTTCTGTTATTTTATGCATCGAAGTATAACAATGACCAGATTTGTAAAGTATTTTCTTTTCCGATAATTTTGCAGTTTCGACTGACCGATGCATGAAAAAAGTGATGAGGATCATGACAATGTTAATCGTACATAGGGCGGGAAAATATACAACGTGCATACAACTGGATCTAGAGCAGTTTTTTCAAAAGTGCTAATTTTACCATGGACAGCATATAGTTAGGGACAGGAAGATTTCGCGAGTTCAATGACGCGTAGGCTAGACTCCATAGTCATGTGAATATTCGAGCATTAGATGTTTGTTCATTGGCTGCTGCCCCATGGAGTGGCCAGTGTTACTTCACACCTGGCAGTATGGCACTGGCTAGTTGTTTCCTTGCTAGTCTGATATGGGCTCAGAGTCGTCCAGGGCGTGTCTAATGAACTCCGATCCAATTGCAAAGTCAACTTCAGTGTACACGTGTTTGACGTCTATCTTGTCCTGAAATGAACTCGCGAAATGCGTAGACGTGTGTCTAGAATATGAATTTGTGTGGTTTTCAGTATATTCATGCTACGCTACGTATAGTCTATTCATGGTTTCTTCGCACTTTTTTAGTCAAACCTTTGAAAAATCACCCCATGTATGACGTGTTCGCCTTTTTCCTAAATATGGCATGTAACTCAAGCGTTTTACATATTTGTTAACATAAAAGCATCTTATTTTTTTGTTAAATTAAAGTTTTGCCTATATTTTACGTTATACATTTTAAAATTTCATTTATAATAAACGCGAATA
The DNA here is from genome assembly GCA_029891345.1 of Dryococelus australis. Classification (NCBI taxonomy): domain Eukaryota; kingdom Metazoa; phylum Arthropoda; class Insecta; order Phasmatodea; family Phasmatidae; genus Dryococelus; species Dryococelus australis. The sequence goes on along the minus strand of CM056993.1, from coordinate 27,414,009 downwards.
AGAACAGCGAGAAAACGTGTGTGTTGGTAGCGCCTGGTAAGAAATAGTTCTCATGCAAAATATTATTACAACTGAGTGCGCACGAATTCGCCGCGTTGTTCTTTGGTGTAATTTTCTAGACTTAGTTAAGCTTAGTTTGCACGAGGCGGAGGAATATCCCGGAAGTAGAACTTTAGCAGGCCTTTAGAAAAGCGCGAAGTAACAATGAATGGATTATTTAAGTACAAAGAGACATGCAAAATTCGCGTTATTATTTTATAACAAGCTAGACTTCACGCTCCTGTGCCTATTTGGGGGCAATGAGTGGTTTCATTGGTTACTGGCGATCGTACGTCATTTACCTGGGTGACCGTTCTACTGGAGATTGGCTTCTGAACCTCTGAAACTTTCCTATTGTCCTCAAAGTGTCCTCGTGACGAGCCACGCAAGTTGTCTGCCAATGGCAATAGTCAATAGAACATACTACATCTTGGATTTTGTAGGCTTTTACGTATACAACGCACATTAAAATACTTAAGTACCCAAAGTAATGTTAAGGCACAGAGCGCTTAGGAGTACAGACACCAACTCCTGCCGCACGTGCCATCAAATTCGCGGCAACTGGCGAGCTAAATGTTGGAATGCCGTTCGCCAATCGGCGCTACTCGCCAACTGGCAGCCCAGCCAATAAGGATACTTTCGCAGAGTACAGTAGCTAATCAGAATAATTGTCCGTTCCCAGAGCCTCTCGCTCCGCTGATCGGCGAACGGGTACTCCCACATCACATTAACCGCTACTCAATTCGTCTCTCTGTACGTGTCTACTCTATGGTTGTGTGCGGAGCTTGTTTACTTGCTGCGAAGTCTCCAACTCTATTTTAAACCGGAATCCTTTCCGAAGATACCGAGCTCGAGGTTTACGATGGTTCTGCCGACTTACACCGGCATTAACCTTCTGAGGTCAGCGGACATTTACAAGACAGCCAAGACAAGTTAGAAGTGAGTTACTTAGGCTATATCCATGACTGCAGGAACACAGGTTCTATTGGTCTCTGTGTTCCCACTCACTGCAGTTCTACTGCAGGCCAACATGACAATGGACACACTTACTGTGCTCTACAACGTTCATTATTGGTTGGTCATCAGTCACTAAGGCGCTGGCTGAGCTGACTCTGTCACAATCATATGTCTTTAATTTTGTAAGATATTTTACAAACACACCTGTCCTTTTGCGGAGACGTAAGAAAAATATTTTTATAGTCAGGGAAGTTATTGTCACTGAGCTGTAGAGTTCTTGTAGGAACCTGTTAAACACAGGCAATAAGCTACTCTTGAGAGCGGTCCTTAGATTGTTAAAAATAAAATACTGCATAATTGTATATACTATATTCACATATTATAAATATACAGTAAACAATTAAGCACCGCCTCTCTTTATATATCGTACAAACGCATGTTTCATTTGCGCATATTGAATTTTGATGGCAGTATTGTGCGACCAAATTAACAACGATTCCGTGATGGGAAAGTGTAGGTCTTCCATTTCTCATGCGACGCGGCGATTTAAGATACAGACCGTGACGCACCTGAATTATATTTGTGGTCGGCGCTGTACACAGTAAGGAACCAGTGGCCGATAATATGGACGTCTTCTTCACAAGTAATCTGGATTGTGAAAGTTCTCCCATCGTTCACGTGTGAATGGTTTGATGCTGACAAAGGTTGTTCGCGGTAAACTGAGCACTTTTGAAAGCTTTGCTTAAGAGATCTAGCTGTATGTACTTCGTGTATTCTTCCACCTTACGTAGTATTAATTTTTTCCACGGGCCTCATCACTTTATTCATGCGTCGGTCAAGTGAACCTGTGAAATTATTAGAAAAACAAATATCCCTCAAACCTGCACTGTTAAAAAAAAATTTCCTTAATTTTACGGAAAAGCGCTGGTGAAAATTGGTCCAGAGGCGTCCATAAACTGTCCGTAAAATTACCGACACATTGATTTTAAAAACGGACTTCCCGTAAAATTCACGTAACCTCTCCGTTAATTCCCTGGATATTTTTTCTGTACTTGTAGTTTAAATATTTTTAAATATATATCTTATTTAAATCTTTATTGTGAGGGTGTTCTACTGCGTATAAAAATAAATATTTATAAAAGTTAAAATTTATACTTAAGCAAAATTTGAATTCGAGTAAAAAAGTTTCAATTTCACAACCCTAACCACTTACCTATAATGCTCACGTTGTGAACCTGCTATAACTTCTGAATTTCTATATTATTCACAGAACAACTTTTTGTAGTTTCTGTTAAAGTTGGAGTATTTTAAGCGTTGCTAAGTGTTACATATCGCTGTTGCTACTTTTTAATGTTCGAAAGAACATAGTGACCTGGATAACATTAACTGCCGCAGAAAAGATAATTTTCCGGTTACAGTGGCGAAGAAAGTTTCGTGTAGGCTCGGCATTGTTCGTGCACGAAACCCGAAGTTACAGTAATACGGAGATTTCCCGTATTTTGTATTTACGCACCTTAAATACGTTTTTCGTCATACGGATCGCGTTCCCGTATATTTGCTGTTCATTTTCGTACAAATTTCCGTAAATATACGGAAGATATGAACAGCGTGGTCAGTAAGTTATCATAAATCTTTACCTAACACTTTTTATTCGACGTTAAGATGCGGAATCGCTTTCCCTCCATCGCTACCAACTTTACTGGGCGCATCTCACTCGGTGACCCCATTAAAATATAATGCTGGAAGGGGTAGTGATTTTTTTTTCTTCTAATGTTGACTTCAAAAGTGCTCCCTTTATCGTGAACAGCCTTTATCAACGAACAAGGAGTGCGTTTACTACTGATTTTGAGATGTACGCTCGACAAATGTACAGAGCAAGGACAAGGAGACAGAATGGGTAAAGTGCAGTCTGTAACACACTCTTGCACACGTCGTTAGTGCTAGTGCTGTTGGTATCATTTTTATGCGGTAGAAGAAGGGGGTGGGGGGGGGGGGGGGTAGCTAGCGTGCGGTGTGGCCTGTATAGTAATACCACCTTCGAGGACACGACACGAAGAGAAAGTCGGGTAGGCCCGAATAGTTGCGCCCGAAACAATTTAGCTCCTTTTATCTGCGTGCGCACAGTGGACTACTGACCCGGAATACGCCTGGGCAACACTTCTTTTTGTGACGTTTAACAGAGTTTACAAAACCTGCTCCCTCCCCCCCCCCCCCCCCCGGCCGGCAGGCCCGTTGTGACACGCGCACAGAAAACTTTCGTTGAGACGGCGTTTGTTTCCGATTCTCTTCGAGAAAACGAAACCCACGTGCCTGCGGTTGAATGGCACTTACACTTTAGTTAGTGTTATCACTGTTTATGTAGTGCTATCGTCGCGCCGACGTTATTACGTCACTATTCTGCTCCACACTTCTTTGCCGTAAAGCGCACAGCCCCGAGGCCAGGCTAGTGAGAATTCCGATCTGGGCTGGAAACGTCGAAAGTAAATTGCGAGTAGGTTTATTTCGCAATGATAATTGGCCTTTACGTAAAGCGGTTAACGACTTTCGTTCCACAGCGTAACGCGCAGCAGCCGCGAAACCTTTATAAAACCTGCTACGTACTTCTTTTTGTAGCGTCAGCCTTGAGCGCAGTTAAATGCACGTTGGTAATAAATGCAGGTTAATTTTCGTAGACTTTGCTGCCTCTGCAGATTTATTTAACCAGTGTTATATGGACAGAATTCTAACATTCGCAGAAACGATTGTTTAAATGCAGAACATTAATACTCCAGGACAAATTGTAAGGGCTTTAGCGAGGGGATAAAAATATTTCTTTTTAGACAGCTATTGCACGTGATACGAAAAAAATCTTTCGGATTATTTTTAACATAGGCTAGCTCTTCCCCATGCAAACATAATATAAATAGAGACCTGAACATTTCGCGAGTTCAATGATCTGCAGGCTAAACTCTACAGTCGTATTTTCAAATATGCTGATATCAAATGCACATTTGTTGTCTGCTGTCGCAGTGGAAGGCGACTATTGGGCAAGCGTTCTCAAGGAGGTGTCAAATGCCGTTTGTACCAATTAATAAAGTTATATAAATGCACGTATTATGAATTCTAGCTTGTCCTGTAATCAATCCGCGAATTCTTCAGGTCTCTAAATTTAAATATTCGAGGACTCGCCGACTGACATTTGATTGGCTGATGAACCTATGCGTAAAAGGAAGAGGACTACTTTATTTCTTGCGTTGTATGCATACAAGCGGCGGAATACTATTTTGGAGAGAATAAAGGCGTTTAGATTTGTGTGAGTAACACAAGAGCGTACAAAACGGCTACTGTATTTACAATGGAGCTACTTTTTGGCATACTATTCGCAATGAAGATTGCTTACATTTTTTCGTAAACGGTTCTTTTTAATAAATTCTAACTTTCAGATACTTTTTTTTAAATGTTATAGCCCTATAATGGTTTGCGGGGAAATGCTGTAAGCCTACAGAGTTAAAAATAAAATTATAACGTAGAATTTTGAAACTATGAAGTAACTTGTAAATTTTTTTGTGTTAATTCGTAACTAACTAACAAGGCCATACCCTTAGAAACTGCACTTTCAAAAAATACAGCCCAAATTCAATCGGCGGGAATCGAACTCTTGACTGTCTGAATTCATGGCCATTTCAATAACTTCAGACCGAGCATGTCTCTAGCAACCAGCCTCTAAAAATATAAACGTAATAAAATAAAACAGTTATAATACAAATATGCAATTTTACAACAGGTTAAACATGTTACTACATATTAACAGTTGGTTTTCTTCATTGTATACACAGTACATGACTACAGAGTAAACAATAATGTAGAGGTGAAACAGGAGCTTATTCCGCGAACTCCAGACGCACACGCCAGCAAAATGGCTTCACAATACAGCAGAATGTCGGAACGCCGTTCGCCAATCACCGCTCTGGTAACTTACTTGCCAGCAAGTAGCCCAGAGAAATAGCGCAGGCCTATACATTTCGCATCGCCTGGTAGCCAATCAGACACAAGGTCCGTTCCCAGAGCCTCGCACAACCAATCAGTGGATGGGCACGCCCACGTCAAAGGAACACTGAGAAAAAATATTTTGTTGAATCAAACAAGATTTGTTTAGTGCAATCGAATTATTTGTTTGTATAGGGGCAGTTAAATATTTTGTTACTGAAACCAAATTATTTTGTATTCTCATTTGGTTTCTCCCAGACAAAGATTTGTTTGGTCCAACTAAAGATTTGTTTAGCTCCACGTGCATCAACCCTTTCAGTGAAAGATAAATATTTAATTCTAGGGGTTGCAACAAACAGATCTTTTGTTCGGAACTGTACTCATATCGAGACGAAGCTATGTCTTACATTACGACCAATAGAAATCTATCTGTGCTTTGTGTTACTGGCATGAATGCTACCGAACGTAGTCTCAGCAGCGGATGATGTCTCCCACAAGTAGAGAACCTTCCTCATTGGACGGTATGTTCTGCTGTGTACAGTGCACCCCATTCAAGCCACTTCATATGCAACTTCCCAGATAGAGGACAGTGTGACTGAAACGGTTAAAAAGTCTAGGCTGATATAAAAAAGTTTATATTTTCGACCAATTATCGAAAATAGATCACTTGCGTCCGAACGCCACAGCACCTTAAAAACCTCAGCTAATGTGACAACTGAAGATATCGGAAAGCTTTTAAATAGATTTAGTGCAAATACTGGACAACGTATGCAAACAAATATTTCAAGTTTTAAAGCTTTACCTTTTAGTATCCTGCGTTTAATTGTTTTATTAATTTGTTTATACGATTATTAAGCATCAATAGATACACTAACAAACACAGTTACCATCCTAATTATCATAAAAAAATACAAACAAACTCTCGAGCCGTATTTTAGAATGAAGGCAATCAAATGAGTGGCCAAACAAATATGTACAGTTGATTCAACAAACAATTTCACTGACATTCTAATTTATTTTGTCCCACACACAGATATTTTTTGTTAAAACATACATTTTGTTAGACGAACAAAAGTAATTTTGTTGGTTTTCAAATTTTGTTTTCTCAATAATATATTTTGTTAGGGCAACTAAATGCATTTTTTGGTCCAATAGAAACTCATATTTTGTTCAATTTTCTCTCAGTGAACCGTCACGCGATTTAGTGACTGTGTATTTATTTAACCTCTGATGTAGCTTTCATAAAATCTGCTTAAAAATAGCTTTTTACCATGCATTAATTACTGTGTACATAAATATTCGACTAACTGGAGACGCAGATCACAATAAATATTAACGTCTGCAAATATAACTAACTTATCAGATCATTTATGCACAGTAGAACTACTTCAGAAACATTCATGCTATGACAATAAAACACTGTCTGTTCTTAATGTAGGTTATTTAGGTCCATAGTAACATGCCATTTTCAGTCTAATAGCTAGCGCTAGTGATTTTTCGAGAAAAAAATATTAGTGCATGGTAAACTTCAATGCTATAAGCACACAACAGCAGTTTGTCTATTTCATTTGGTTGCTGTCTGCTTGAGAAGGCGTTTCCATATTTGACCGGGCCGCTCAGAATTCGGCAACATCGGCACGGCTCGTACGTGATTCGTCTTCAGACAGTCAACACGTGCAATTCAGTTAATCAAGATAGTTAACCGAGCCAACAGTGTTTTGAAATATAACTTGTCTCGAAATTTTTTCGCGAAATTTCACTACCTCTTCTTATAGTTAGAGACCTGAAGAATTCGTGGATTCATTTTAGATCAAGCTATAATTCAAAACACGTCCGTTTTCATAACTTTAAAAATTGGCCGACACGGTGTTTGACACCTCCTGGAGAACGCAGACCCAATTGTCGCCTTCCACTGTGACAGCAGACAACCAATGTGCAGTTGATATGGGCATATTTGCACATAAGACTGTAGAGTCTAGCCTGCAGGTAATTGAACTCGCGAATTTTTCAGGTCTCTACTTACAGCTGTTCACGAACAATTTTCCGTTAAGATTATTATGTTGTATTGATTTTGTGATTACATCAGGGATCAAATAAGAAGAAATATTTTAATGGAACGCACTTTTTTCTATCACACCGCATGATATAATGAGACTACAGGTCATATACTGTTTCTGGAGACCTGAAAAATTCGCGAGTTCAATGACATGCAAGCTAGACTCTACAGTCTTATGTTCAAATATGCCGATATCGGCTGCGCATTGGTTGTCTGCTGTCACAGTGGGAGGCGACAATTGGACACGACACCGCGTGGGGCAATTGCTAAAATTATATAAACTCACGTGTTTCGAATTCTAGCTTGTCCTAAAATTAATCCGCGGACTATTCAGGTGTCTAACTATTTCATATACTACCTCTTTTTAAACAATGCATCGTACACACGTAAGATAGTGAGTGAGTGAAGAGATTTGCGATGCTCTTAACAGCGAGGTCTTGAGAGCCGACGAGGGTGAAGAGAGGTGAGCATGGAGCAGCACCGGAATGAAAGAGCGGGGGAAGCAGGAGATCCCCGATGAAACCCGCCGACGTCAGCGGCATCGTCCGGCACGATCACCCCTGCGGCTTCCAGTCAACATTTCACTTCACTTCAGTGGCATGGTCGGAAGCTGAGTCGTCGGTAGGAAACTAGATCGTTGTTTGCCGGCGTAGTGAAGGCGGAGTGTGAACTGGAACATTTTTTGTGAGATCGTTGTTTGCACGTATTCGCATATCTCGGTGAATATATGTATTGTAAATACTACGTTTTGACAAAAAAAATTATCTATGCCGCTATGCCGCTATTAAGTGTATTCTCGGAGAAAAAAACTCGCGAAAACGGTCAAACATCGCATTTCTAAAGCTTGCCTACGCAGTTTCCTTAAGCGGCAAGGTAAAAGTACAAAGACACGGGTGTAGCTTAATATGTGGTCTTTCATCGCGTGCGTGTTAGTGTCGTCCGTGTCGCTCCCTCGCTTCTTGACCTTGGAAGCGCAGGTTCACACTCCTCTTAAGGCGGGGTGCACGTCCGGATCGTCGCGACGGGCCACCCACGGATCCCACGCACCAGCGACGCTGATAAATATCAGGCGAACGCCTGAAGGGCCGGGGTTATCCTGATAACTAGTTGTGGCTGCTAACTGCTTAAAGATCTGCCGTATAGTCGAATCGCAGTTTCTTCACATTTTTTGAATCAAACGTTAGAAAAATCACCCCATGTACGACGTGTTTGACGGCTTCCTAAATTTCATGTGTCACAAACATTCTATACTTGTATTAATATAAAAATATCTTATGTTTGGAAAAATTACAGTTTATCTGTAATAAATATATATTTTTTTACTATGAACGTTAATAAAACAGAGAAAATAGGTGTGTTAGTAATGCCTTAGTGACAAATAGTTCATATGTAAAATATTATAATTTTCTGTTCACGTTAAAATGAGCACTTTTGAAAGCCCTGCTTAAGACCTACTTGTTTGTACGATGTGTATTCTTACGGTTTATGTAAAATTAACATTGCCATGGGCCTCATCACTTTATTCATGCGTCGGACAAGTTAATTTGTGAAATTATTAGTAAAGTAAACATTTTAAAAACTTGCTAATTTTTACACACTGGTGCACTAAAAAATAAAAAAAACAGAAAGCGAAATAAATAATTTAAATTATCACAAATGGTTACCTAACAGTTTTTATTCGACGTTAATATATGGAACTACTTTTCACCTATCGTTACCTGCTTTACCGGGCGCATGTCACTCTGTGCGACCGTTGAAGTATATCCAGGCAGGGACAGTGACTTTTTCTAAGGTTGATTTCAAAAGTGCTCACTTTATCGTGAAAAGCCTTTACACACTGAGTGCGCACGAATACTGCGCACTGTCCCTTAGGAGTAATTTTCTAAAAAATTTCAAACTTTGTTTGCATGGAGCGGAGGAATATCCGGGAAGTAGAACTTTAGCAGTGCTTCACAAAATACTCCACTATCAATGAATGAACTATACACTATGTGTGCGACGTTGGAGAGGGAGAGTGATAATAGCCACTTCGTGATGCTTTCGAAAGTCGTTCACGGGCCAGTTAGTGTAAGGAAAACTGACTGACGAGGGGCTGTGGTGGTGTAGTTGTCAGACTACTTGTCTCCCACCGAGGCGAACCATGTTCGATCCCCGGCGGGATCGCTCCCGGATTTTCGCGATTGGGAATCGTGCCTGGTCGATGCCGCCGGTTTGGCGGGTTTTCTCGGGGATATCCCGTTTCCCCCCCCGCCCTAGCGTTCCGACGCTGCTCCATTCCCATCAAATTTCACCCTCATCGGTTCTCAAGACCTCGTGGCTAAGAGCCTCCTAAATCTGCCAACTCACCACAACTAAAGCTGAGGTATACTGACTTTGATCATTCTGCGGATATCCTCAACTTCAGCTTACGAACTGACGAAGCAGCTATCAAAATCAATGTTCAGACAACAAAAAGCTGAGGTATACTGACTTTGATCATTCTGCGGATATCCTCAACTTCAGCTTACGAACTGACGAAGCAGCTATCAAAATCAATGTTCAGACAACAAACAGTTGGTTGTTTTCGTGTGGTTATACAGCAAAACCGCGTTAAAAAAAAAAAAAAAACAATATATTATTTGTAACGTTGCGACATTAAGGTGGATCCTGCGCAGCTGGTATGCACACTCGACAGTATCAGTGCACCATCGGCGGTGCGGGTCTCGCTTGCTCCAGTCGGATTCCCGGATTCAGTGACATCCCAGGTAGTCAGAGCACACAGAAAACTAAATGGAAGTTTAATTCTGAAACCCACTGAGGAGATTCAAGACACCTCCAAATGCCAAGGGCGTCAGTTAGCACGTTCGTGTACCAGGAACTTCAAATTAGAGATGGAATTCATGGTCGCGATCATCACACCATCGCACTAAAACACCGTGGCATTTACGTAAGAAATAATATTATCACCGCAAAACATTTGCCAAGGCTAGAACTACTCCAAAATAACGTAAGTGTTCTGAGGCAACATATCTTACAAAACACTATAGCATCTTGACACTTTTCTGATCGGGCGATGAATTAAGACACTACCTGACACTTTCCAGACCAATCAGAAACTTTCAATTGTTAGAGCCCCCCCGAGTATTTCGCGGATTGAGTTGACAGCAATCTACGCTGAACAGCCCTCTGTACACTCGGGTCATTATCGTTTGCTTATTGGTTGCTGTGATCAAACGATGCGTCTGTACATGACTGTTAAATACTCACTGACACTACTGCTTCCTGCCTATTACTGGCTCGCAGTTGAACGGGGCGTGTCTAAATAATTGTCGTCCAATCACTGCAGTAGGAGAAAACAACAAGTGTTTGGAGTCTACATCGCCTCCGAATGAATTCGCGAAATACTCGTGGCTCTATCAATTGTAGCGAGTCAGAATTATCATTGGACCAGATGGATAGATGGGACAGAGCTTCATGCATTCATGACAGACAGTTGTGAAAGAAACATTTTTCACACGTACACAATATACGGTGAAACCTATGCTACAGTAAATTTCTCCCGCTATTAATCATCGTCTCTAGGTATGGTACATTTAATCGACACGTTCTGTAGCTACATTTTTGTTATTGTTGAACGGTTAATCACTTAAACTAAAAGAAAACACGAAGACGCGAACTGATTGCGTACCTCTGGGTAAATGATTGGCAAACTTTATTACTGGTATAAGTCATGATTGGTTCTGTAGCCTACAGCTCATTGGCTGTGACAACGAAACAAGTGCTGTGTTGACTCCAGTACAGCACGCATAATAAAATTTTTTGTCTGCGACACCAGAAACAGTAAATGAAAGTGGGCCTGAAAGGTTTAAAACGATGCAATAACCTCCGTTTTGAGATTTAATGTTCTAGTCGCATGAGAGGTCTGGGCACTCGCGGTGCCCCAGAGTCGATCATAAAATATCGAGCGTTGGCCTTTAGTGGCCACTGTTCCACACGCTCCACTTATGGCGCATGATATATGTGCTCTCGAAAGTCCATTCTAGCGCACTAGATCACAAGGCAAAATTATCCGAGCTCCTGTGCTATCATATCCAGCCAGGGCTTGTGTAGTTGCGAAACACGGCATTCATCAACCAGTTCAAACCTCCGTGTCCAGGATCAAGGACATGTTGCACGTGAAGGATATTTATGGTCGGCACTGTACACAACAAGAAGTCGGCAGCCGGTGTTTTGAGCGTTCCCTACCGAGTAATCTGATTTGTTGAAGTTTCTGCATCTCCCATTTGTGAGTGGTTAATGGTGATAGCACTGGACAGCGCAGCACGTTGTCGACTGAGAAGCACGCTCGACACAGGTACAGCCACCATCCAAATAATTTAGCTATTGCAACACTTTCGTTTTAATAACCTGAGGTGTCGTATGTTATTAAAGCGAACAGAGACGTAACTCAAGGTAAAGACTGGGTTAATTCGAACGTCTTCATATAAAACCCAAATAAATAACAATTGACACACCTCTACAACCGTTGGGTTAAAGCGGGGGAGTCAATTATAATATCTGCTAACCAATTAACACTTCAAGGACTACGCTCGAGTGTAGCTCGAGAAAAACTATCGTGAAAATTTTGTTGTCATTGAAAAGAAAACTAGTATTTTTCAAGCGGTCGTTGTACTGCCTGTGTTTAACAGGATCCTACAAGAACTCTACAGCTCAGTAACAATAACTTTCCTGACTAAAGAAATATTTTTGTTACATCTCTGCAAAAGAACAGGCGTGATTGTAAAACGTCTTACACAAATAAAGACATTTGATTGGTACAAAATCTACTCAGCGCCTTAGTGACTGATGACCAAACAATAATGAACGCTGTAGAGCACAGTAAGTGTGTCCATTGTCATGTTGACCTGCAGTAGAACTGCAGTGAGTGGGAACACAGAGACCAATAGAACCTGTGTTCCTGCAGTCGTGGATATAGCCTAAGTAACTCACTTCTAACTTGCCTTTGTTGGCCTGTAAACGTCCGATGACCTCAAAGCGTTAAGCAGAAGCCACTTTATTATGAATTAGCTATATGTCTTTGAAACTATTGGAACTTGTTCACCTTAATCTCGATGCCGAAGGCTGCTTTGCATCGCATCTTGGCCGCGGCGTACCACGGTACGCCCTTCTGCAGTCATTCTTGACCCCGCGGCGGCTGGCTGACGTCAGGATTCGTTTCATTTCCGCGCGGCGCTAAATACTCTCCGCGGGCAAGCAGAGGCCACGTTATTTTACAAATTTAACTCTGTTTCCAAATTTCGCTCAGCTTGTGGCTTCGCCATGATTGCACCGATGTGTCGCTTCTCGGGCGTGGGGTGTGCGTTCTAGCCAGTGTTACGGACATGGCTTGCCCGCCGTAACAACTTGAGCTCTGAAATTAATTTCGTACCGAATGGGTCCAGTAATTCGTAGGGATAGGAAAATTTCGCGAGCTCAATGACCTGCAGGATATACTCCATAGTCTTGTGTATCCTCGGTCCTCAGATGCTTGTCCATTGGTTGCTGCCCCAGAGAGTTAGCCGGTGTTACTCCACGCCTGCCAGTATGGCACTCGCTGCTTGTTTCCTTGCAAGTATACTATTGGGTCAGAGTCGTCCAGGACGTGTCTAATGAACTGTGATCCAATTGTAATCGTGACTTCAGAGTACACGTGTTGGAAACCTATCTTGTCCTGAATTGAATTCGCAAAATTTTCTTATCCCTAGTAATTCGAAAACTATGCGTGATGCATCACATCTGCACTTACTCCACTTTGTGGAAAAATCTAATTTTCTTATGAATAGGCTATAAACACCCATCAGCAGTTTGTCTACTGGCATTGGTTGCTGTCTGCTTGAGAAAGCGTTTTCATATTCGGCAACATCTGCACGGCTCCTACGTGATTCGTGTGCAAACAGTTAACACGTGCCAAAAAGTAATTTAGTCAATCAATATAGGTAAACGACCCTACAGTGTTTTGAGATATAACTTGTCTTGAAATCTTTTCTCGAAATTTCATTACCCTAATTAATAGCTATGTAATTGAAAGGGTTAACCGATACTTAGTTTCTTTATGGCTGCAGTAATTTATATTTAAATATGAACGAATGCAAAATAAAATTTTCAAAACACGTCAAAACATTGATATTTTCATCTATGGATAGAGTCACAAGTATTTCGTGAATTCATTCTGAAGCGAGGTAGGCTCCAAACACTTGTTCTTTTCTCCTAGTGCTGTTATTGAACGACAGTTATTTACGCACGTCCCGTTTAACTGTGAGCCAGTAATAAGCACTAAGCAGTAGTGTGAATGAGTATTTAACAGTCCGGTACAGATGCCTCACTCAATCACAACAACCAATAAGCAAACGATATAGTCTCGAGTGTGTAGAGGGCTGACTAACCTAGCTTGCTGTCAACTCATCCGCGAAATACTCGGGGCTCCATGTATAGAGCTTTTAATTCATTGCATTGGTTCTGTTAACAAGTTAAATATCACTATATTTGTAAGGCAATCCTCTTTTAATAAGGTCCGAGGACATAAAAAAAACCATAAGAATAAAATGAACAAATCGTTCATAACATTTTCTATGTCATGTCCCTACAACCGACCTAAAAAGAAATACTTAGAATAGAGCCAATTTTAACTGCAAGAATTAAATTAGGCCACCGTGAGTATCGACAGTCTTTTGAAGAATATTCCATGATACACGACAAAAAAAAAAAAAAAAAAAAAAAAAAAAAAAAAAAAAAAAAAAAAAAAAAAAAAAAAAAAAAAACGAATAATTTTCGGAAAACCAAAGGAATAATGGAATTAGAAGTTTTCTGGAATCGGTACAGAGTGCAAGTCCTCATCGCAATTAAGAAGAAGTAGAAACAGAATAAAATGTCTGGCACTCAGGAAGCAGTAGTAACATTTGAAGAGTGTCTGTATTAAATGCTCAAAACTACTTATAGTCTATTCCCAGTTTCTTCAAACGTTTGGAATCGAACCTTTGAAAAATCGCCCCATGTATGATATGTTTGGCTGTTTCCTATACGTACATGTCGTTCATCATGAACGTTTTATATTTATGTTAATATAAAATTACCTCATTGTTGGTTAAATAAAACCTTTATTTACACTTTATTTATAAATTGTAATGTTCAATTTATAACTTAAATGAAAAAAAAGTTAGAAAATAGGTGCGTTGATAATGTTGAGTAATATAGAGTTCTTATGCAAAATTGTATTACACTGAGTGCGCACGAATGCGGTACGCTGTCCCTTTGGTGGAGTTCCCTAGACTTGGTTAAGCTTTGTTTAAATGAGGCGGAGGAATACCCTGGAAGTAGAACTTTAGCAGGGCTTCAGAAAAGTGCGAATAACCGTGTACGGATTATACCTTTTATTTCTGTAGTCTTCCAAAAGGCTACTTGACGATGGATTAATGTTTTTGATGACCGCGCCTACCTAAGATATAGGTACTGCGAATTTTAACCAGAGGAGCAATACAGCGATAAGCTCGACACTGTTACGTGCACCAAAGACGTGCAAATCACTTTAATGTCGCTCTAATGTCATAAAGTCGTACAGAGTGTAACTGTGGAACACTATACTTCATCTATTCGAAGGTGGCAGCAGAAATAAGTATTGCTAGTGGCAAAGCCAAAGTCATTGGTTGGCTAGTCGGGTCACGGTATAACTGCGGTAGAAAATAGTTCCAACGGTAATAGATAATTTTTTAAGGTATAACGTAGTTGTTTTTCTTTGCTGTCCTTTAAAACTGTATAACACAAAAAAAATACTATGTGCGCATGCAAGAGAGTATTTGCATGCACCGAGGAGATACTTTTATACTTTTAACTACTGTTTAATTTTTTTGGATAAATACTTGAAAAAGAAGCAGTGTTATGCTAGATGACAGATGCGACAAATTGTGCTGAATTGTCACTATGTGTCGAGTAACATTAAGCAGAAGCAGAGCAGACAAAAAGTAGACAGGAAAAAAAGGCTGTTAATTAATTTATTGCTAAGTGTAAATAATTCCCTGCACTACAAAGACGCGATTAAAATACATATTGCTTTTAAAATGTGAAAGTGAGGGGGGAGTGGTTCTGACAACTCACTAGTCATGACGCATACGTGGTGTGTGGCAACATTGCCAATAGGTACCTTTCAAGTAAACCGACAGGCGGAGTAATACGCATTACTAGAGAGCTGAAGAATTCGCGGGTTCGTTTTAGGACAAGCTAGAATTCAAAACACTTGCGTTTATATAATTTTAGCAAATTTTCCAATTGTCGCCTTCCACTGTGACAGCAGACTGTGTAGTTGATATCAGCATATTTTTACATACGTCTGTAGAGTCTAGCCTGCAGGTCATTGAACTCGCAAATTTTTCAGTTCTCTACGGATTAACAAATTGGAATTGACAGAGTATAAACGAGTACAATGTGATTTTATTATAGAATGTCTGTAGACAAACTGAATACACCCCCTAATAAAATTTTCGTAAAAACACAGATAAAATATGTCATTGGTATAATCGTCTAAACTGTAGTTATTATCTTGTTTGTAATGTGCGAGACGTTCTGAAGAACTCACTCCAGATTAGTCTGAAATATGTGTTATTTTCCGTCAGTGACTGACGTTGAAAACGTGCATTTCAAACGTCCTGCAACTCAGATGATACGCAAGGCAGTGCAGAGTAGCGAACTCGTAAGCGGAAGTATATCATGATAACGAGCTCAGAAAAGCGGGAGGGGCGCGAGTGCAGAAAGTCCCTCCGCGTGACGGCGAATCCACGTGGTACCTCGCCGTTCCCTACCCAGGTGTCTGGTCGATAAATCGCCGAGTGTAGCGGTACTTAACCTCCGTCAGTCTTCTGCTCGAATCTGTCGCGACGGTTTTATAATCAGCTCTAAGATGGCCTCGCCCATGGAGTCGACGTGGTTAAAAAAAAAAAAAAAACGCGGTAGTCGACGAGGCGTCTGCGATGGCGAGCATTAGAATCAGGCATTGAAAAATCAGACTTCGAAATGGGAACGCCTTCTGTGTTCGTGAGATCAAAAACGCCGCACGTGCATGGGGAGAATATAGGGCCGATGATATTTTGCGCCGGACTCCAAACGTCTTAGTTTATAAGCTCTCCAAAGTGGTCCTATGGCTATTGCATCTTGTAGATACCATAAATATTTATATACGTACACATTTCACTACGCATTTATGTATATAAAATGTACGCGAGTGTGTGTCTATGTATATATGTACTGTGGACGTTCATACGCACATTCTAGTTCCAGTATAGACGAGCGGAACATATGTGAGAAATGTGAAGTATCAAGAATTGAAGAGCAATAATAGTGACGGTAATACCGTTAAAGGCTGTTCACGATAAAGTGAACACTTTTGAAATCAACCTTAGAAAAAAGTCACTGTCCCTGCCCGAATATATTTTAACGGGCTCGCTGAGTGGCATGCGCCCAATAAGATTGGTTACGATGGAAGGAAAGTAGTTCCATATCTTAAAGTCGAATTTAAAATGTTAGATAACAATTTGGGACGATTAAAATTATTTATTTGGCTATCTGTTTTTTTAATGCGCCTAAGAGTGAAAATAAGCAGATTTGTAAAATATTTACTTTTCTGATCATTTCACATTTTCACTTGATCGACTCATGGATTAAGTGATGAGGATATGGCAATGTTATTTTTACATTAGGCGGAATAATATACAACGTGCATACAAGTAGACTTTAAGTAGGTTTTCAAAAGTGCTAATTTTACCGTGAACAGCCTATACATGGTTTTCTGAGAAATCAGTTAATCGAAGAAGTCGTGAACGATGTTTGTAGTGCGAAGTTTACCAGTTTACCAGTTTACTAGTTTACCATATCTCCCGTAATCTCCACCCTGTTAGCAAAACCACCCACCACGTTCCCCTAGTGCGGCCGCGGTACCGCAGCGGATAGTTCATTCACTTCCCATTAAGGCGAAGTGGGATGGAGTCCCAGTTGTGTCGCTCTCGGATTTTCGCACTTGGGGACACGGTGCTGAATGATACAGCTGGTCGGCGGATTTTCTCGGTTATCCGGAGGTTTCCCCGGCAATTGCATTTCGGCGATGTTCCATAACTCGCTTCACACTCTCGCAAGCTTTTAAGACCCGGATGTTAAGACCCGCCAAAACATCTCCACTCCACTGTTCCCATAATGAAGTTGCCACACCGAGTAGATAAGTACAAAGGGGTTCCTTTGATATGGGTGCATCCACTCTCTATTGGGCCATGCGCGAGGCTTCGGATACAAGCCTCGCATCTCATCAGCAGGGATAGTGAAATTTCGCGAAGAGATATCAAGACAAGTTATATTTCAAAACAATGTAGGGTCGTTTACCTATCTTGATTGGCTGAATTACTTTCTCACACATGTTAACGGTTTACAAACGAATCGCAAAGGAGCAGCGCCGATGTTGCTGAATTCAGAGTGCCCCGGTCAAATATGAAACCGCCTTCTCCATGTAGGCAACAACCATTGACAATAGATCATTTACTGTTGGGTGCTTAAAGTATTAAAGTCTACCGCGTACTCATAATTTTTCGCGAAAATTCACTAGTTGTTCTCGTTGGTAGGGGCCCCTGTTTTTCGCGAAAAGTTTTGAGGACAAGTTCTGTTCCGACGCACTTTAGTTCAGGACCACTTTCGTTATTGGATAATTATAACTGCTACGCGTCGCCAACGAATCACGTATCTTCAATATCGGAGAAACTTAATTCTGATTGGTTCACTCATGTAACATACTCTCTTGACACAAAGACAAGCTTCCAGTAGTCAAATGAAGGCTGCAAGTGTGCACATAAGATATTGATAGGTACATGCCAAATCCGCGTTATTTTTTTTTTCTTCAAGCTAGGATTCACAGTACTGTATATACTGAAGCAGGTGTCCTTCCTTGATTTGCTGCTGCCCAGATGTTAGGTCACTCCCTTTCTGAGTGAACTGTACGTGGCTGGGGCACACGATTGTGGAGTGTTCATTTATTGGCTCAGAGTTACCCGGGGCGTATCAACTAAAGCATGGTCCAGTGACAAGAGTATTGCTGTGGTAGAAGTGTTTTCAGTCTAAACTGTCCTCAGATAATAACGCGAATTTCGCAGGTCTCTAGATATTGAAGTCTAGCCTCTGCGTAAATCTTTTCGCCATGACCAGATGGCCCCTACTATTGGGCACTGCATGCTGTGAAAACTTTCCTGTTGGCTGAGCTCCCCGGCCTGGAAAGTAAGTTACCAGACACTGACTAGCAACGACCCTCCCGCATTTCTCTGGCCGTTAAACTAACACGTCAAGGGTCGCTGTTTCGATTCACACAATTTAAAAGGTTCGTTACGACACAAAACCTCTTACATCGTTTAGCTGTTACATTTGCTGTGAAATAATATTTCTTTACTGTGAACGAAAGCAGCTGACAGAAACTTTATTTATTTTTGCTAAAAAGAAGGCAATTTTCCCGTAACATAAAAACCTATAAAGAAAAATGTATTAACAGCAAACCTATGTTTCTGTAACTTTCTGTTGAATTAAAGTATTATTCTGTTACTGTGGAAAAAAAAAACAGCTTCAATGAAAGGACTTTCTTTACCGTGCAGAAAACGATGTAAATATTTTTTCAGTGTACATTGTAAGATGTGGTAATATTTAATAGCCCTACACAGATTACTGCTTAGCAGTTTCTTCATACTATACATTACATATAAATAAATAATTATATATCAAGCAAGTTCCAGTGCTCAGATAATATTATCATAGCACTTATATAATTACTTCTTAAACTGCTGTGGGATGTGTCACTGTTTTATACATTTATTTCTAAACTGCATTCTCACTCCTATTTCTTCTGCTTTGCTACACATGTATCAGTAATGCTCATTCACGTTTTACAAAATAAAAAAAATGTATTAAGCTCTCTTTTGTTCGGTTAAAAATTGTTTTCCTGTATTCAGTCATCCGGTGTGCGCGCATAAATGCAACTGTTTCTATTCCATAGTAGACTGACGGCATGAATTCCACATGAAATTTTTGCCATTCTTTTTCGCGCAAACAGTTTCTATGTTTACACATACATAGATTTATTTTTCTTTGAATTATATTTTCAGAGGTAATCAAGTGAAGTATTTATTGTAGTGGTTTTTATTCAAGCTCATGATGTCGGATTTATTTCACTCAAGTGTTTTGAAAGAGGTCGTTTAATCAATAACTGCGGAAAAATATGAAATAATAAGTGAATATGAAGGTTCGGTTTTGGCAATGGGATAAAATAGAAAAAGAATATTGTCTCTTTAAAACTTATTCTACCTTTTTTAAAAGTACAATTTTCTTTTTTGGAACACATTTCTACATTAATTTCCATTTTCACCATGTTTTTTTTTTTTCTCTCCTTTCTTACGTTTAAGTTGTCTTCATGAAACTGGCAGATAATTTGCTATTTTCAGTTTGGAAATAAAATCAAATAAAGCTCTCCGTGATACATAAAAATTTTACGTCACTGAGTTGAATTTTTTTCTCCCTACTTTCTAGAAGCGCGGGCAAAATTCGCTGAAGGCAAATTGCGAACTGGAAAAAATTTGCACCAAAAATGATTTATCGGGATAAGATGCAAACATATAGATAATTACTGTTACTTGTTAATCAATATATCATATAGTTAGCTAACCAAAACGTTAAAAGCAAGTAAATCTGACTGAAAAATGATAATTTCTTCGTAACAACTCTATTTGGTTTCAACTGTCGAAGGAAATGTTTTGTTCAGTCACTACAAAGTGTCTTACTTAGATGCGCAGTTTCAGTAGAACTTCGTTTTATAAACTGGCATGGATGCGTTTGTGGATTCCGTTTTAGTGCGTTGTTAAGGCGAAACTTCGGTCAACATAATTTTTTTTCAGGAATATTACTAGAGACCTGAATAATTTGCGAGTTCAATGACCTGCAGGCTAGTTTGCACAGTCGTATGTACAAATATGCCGATATCAGCAGCACGTTGGTTGTCTGTCGTCACAGGGGAAGGCGGCGATTGTACCAGCGCTCTCCAGGATATCCCGAACACCGTGTGGACCAACGGCTGAGGGTTTTTAAAGGAACGTGTTTTGAATTCTAGCTTGACCCGAAATGAATCCGCGAATTTTTCAGGACTAAATGTTACTGTCGAAATGAAAGCTCATCGTTTCATACGGATAGAGGAACAGCACAGAGCTTGAGTCAAAGGAGCGGAATGGAAATGGAAATCCAAGACTTTCTATGCTCGCAATTTTCGTCGAGACAGGTGATAAATAAGGAAGGTACGCTACCTAACGTTAAAATATATGTTTATAGTGGTCAGATTTGTTAGCAGACACGCATAATTTTTTGACATATTATTCAGGCTTAACTTAAAAATTTCTGAGATTGTGTTACAACAAACTATATTTACTATAGTAAAGTTGAGTGGCCAAGAAAGACTGCTGTAGGCTATTCACGGTAAAGTGAGCACTTTTGAAGCCCTAGTTACTTTTTTATTTCAGTCCTATCAGTAATAAACACTGTGTATATTCCATCTAGGACTAAAATAAAATACATTTATTGACCATTATTCAAAAGTGCTCACTTTACCGCGAATAGCCTACACGGGAATTTCCATATTTTAAGAGGCGAACACTGTAAAACAATACATAAATCTTAGTAAAATTGTAGAACTTGGCGATTGTTCTAATCACCGGACTATTCCGCAAACAACTCAAACTAAACGGATTTTTTGTGTGATTGCGAAACTCTTCCCAAAATATCTCATAAGATTCAAAGATTTTTGAGCTATAAGTAAATACAGAAAAAAAAGTGATATTTGCTGTACATAGGATGACCAAGAAATGTATACATTTTAAAACAAAAAATTTGCTTTCATAATATAAATGTTAGGGCCAAGAGTTGGATTTTGTCACTTAGCTGTAGCTCTCTACCCAATTCTAAACCGAAGAAAGTTTGTGATGTTACAGCAGTTCTTCAAACATAAAAGCGAGGATTCGTTTCTTTTGTTAAACACAGAGATCCAGCGCGAAGGAGATGTCGCAAGCCCTGGTCTGCCTTCACGCATCTCACGGCGCGGGGAAGCCCAATCTGAGCAGCTCCACCGCAAAGCACCTACCTGGATATTCGACACCTGGGGTTCTTGTGTCTGCTGGATTGTCTACCAGCACATGTGCTAAAAGTGATACGCCAACCGTCTCAGGCATAGGCCAATTAATGATGTAGACCGATCTCACTGGCTACGCACAACCAATCTCCGTGTCCTAACGTTTAACTGCTTTTTTGCCAATACGACTTGCCAAAACCACGTGAATTTAATTCGAGGTTAGAATATTGTTTAGTAAACAAGTGTTTTGAGATATATTTATAATTCTTCAAATCAATTTGTAATGAAGTTTCATTTTAATTCAAATTGGTAGAAGTATTTTATTAATATAATATTGCTTGTCATTTGAAAATTAGGTTATAAACAACACGTTCATCACTGTTGACCATGCGACTATGACAGCTGTGTTCCTTTGGGTTAGGTCAGTGTTGAGTACATGCGCAGAAGACGAGGCAGCGGTCCACCCCATCGTTAGTCTATGGTCTCAGCAGTTGCCTATGTCACGGAGTATAGTCAATTCACGGGTACTTCCAACTTTACTGAATCCCTGCTAAAGTTCTACTTCCAGGATATTCCTCCGCCCCATGCAAACAAAGCCTAACCGTATGTAGGAAATTACACTCAAAGGTTTAAGTGTAATAGTATTTTGTATGAGAGTTATTTAGTACTAGGCATTACCAACTCACGTATTTTATCTCTGTTTTTATTAATATTAATTATAAATTAAATAATATAATTTATAGATCAACAGTAATTAAAAGTTCGATTGAATCAAAAATAAGGTATTAACACAAGTTACATGTCATACGTAGAGCCCAGAGTATTTCGCGAATTGAATTGGCAGCAAGCTAGGCTGGGCAGCCATTTATACACTCGAGACATTATTGCCTGTTTATTAGTTGCTGTGACAAGGTGAGGCAAATGTGCATACGTCTCCTCAGAATTAAGTTCTCATTTTGGCGAATAATTTTACTAAACTGATTTAATTTTCTCAAGCGTGCGAGTAAGGACGGGCGTTTGTTTGTTTGTTTGTTCGTTTTTTTTTTTTTTAAGCGGTTTCTCGTTGTCACTAAATATACCCTCGGAGATACGTTTATGGAGATCGAGACAAGGGCTAAGCCGCCTTATACCAACAGAAGAAACTAAGTGTTGTGAACTGACTGTAATTGGACGGTCCGAACAAGAGAATTTCAGCTGTCGCGGAAGCCATGCTGAAGGTCAAACGAAGACAAGCGGGCGTATCCTCTTTATATTTATATTTTTTCTTTGCGCAGGATGCTGGAAGGAAGGTGGTTCTCTCGGTCACGGGGTATCAAGCAGCTGAGGACCCACGCCAGCCTGGTGTTATTAAGGCTATTACCTTCACGGTACGTCGCACAATAATTCCCTCGCGCCAGCCTTGGCGGCCCCGGGACAAAGGAGAATGTCCCCCTTCCTTGGCGCGAAGACATCCGACGTTCTTCAATATTCGGGCGCTGGCCTTGCTCTTTCCCGTCCCGAGTGAATGCCATTTTCCCCTCTCCCTCGAGGTGGGTGCCACCTTCCCTTCCTTCTACCGCCATCCACGACTCCAACACGGGCCATTTCCCTCTGTTTCGTCGGAGTGTTTCCTGCCTGGTCGAGCCGCTTTCACACGGCACAGCATGCGCGCCGAAGTCGATCATAGATAGAGACGTGCAAAATTCGCGTTATTATTTGGCATCATGCTGAGCTTCACTGTGATGTAAATACCGGAGTCTGTGTCGTTTCTCCACTGGCTGCATGTGAAGCCACGCCCTTTCTGTCTGCAATGCTCACGATTGGGACAGACAATTGTGAAGCGTTAATTTATTGGTGCAGAGTTACCCAGGGCATGCCAGATAAAGTATGGTCCAATGACATACGTATTGCAAAGGTAAACGTGTTTGAAGTTTAACGTGTCCTCAGATAATAACGCGAATTTTGCAGGTCTCTAACTATAGGCAGAGAAAGTTGTTTTTTGCGAAATTATTTGTGGCCATGCTAGACTTCAATATCCTACGTCCACAAAAACAACTTCCTCTGGTTATCGGCTGCGTGTCTACGCGAGAAGACATGTTATTATTTGACTGAGCCAATCAGAATTAAGTACTCTGATACTGAACATACAGGGTTCGGGGACACACACTTGAGGCCCGTGACGTTTACAATCGTCCAATCACGGAAGTGCATATGAACAAAGGTGTTTTGGAGAGCAACTGGTCTTGAAATCTTTTCGCGAAAAGTACCTGTCTCTAATTATAGGTTAAATGAGCACTTTTGAAAGACCTGCTTAAGATCTACTTGTATGCACGTTGTGTGTTCTTCCGCCTTATGTAAAATTAATATTGCCATGGGCCTCATCGCTTTATTCATGCGTCGGTCAAGTGAAACTTGTGAAATTATTAGAAGAGTAAATATTGCCACACATCTGTTCATTTTTACACTTCGATGCATTAAAAACTACAGAAAGGGAGAGAAATAATTTAAGTTATCACAAATGGTTACGTGACACTTTTTGTTCGTCTTTAACATACGGGACTACATTTCACTCCATCGCTACCAACTTTGCTGGGCAAATGTCACTCAGTGCGCCCTTTTAAATTGATGCAGGTAGGGACAGTGACATTTTTCTAAGGTTGATTTCAAAAGTGCTCACTTTATTGTGGATAGTCTTTAGTAGAGATGTGCAGAATTCACGTAATTATTTGGGGCCACGTTAATCTTCAAACACATGTACCTTTGCAGTAGGGTTGTCACTGGGCCATACTTTATCTGACCCGCCCTGGGAAATTCTGCGCGAATAAGTAAACATCTCCCAATTATGTCGTCAAATCGCGTGCAGTTCTGCCGGAAAGGGAGTAACTTCACAGTTATGCAGTAGCCAATGGAGAAAAGGCGCGGTTACCACTAAAGAAAGTACTGCGAAGTTTATCCTAATGCCAAATAATAACGCGAGCTTTGCACATCTATAAATTAGTTAGCTAGGTAGGGCTTGAGTAAACTCCTTACTTCTGATGGCCCAGCAACATTGGTCATGCATTTTGGCCTGCTCAATAATGCCTCGCCATTTTTTTTTTTTTTGGTCTTAAGCCATATTTTCCCAATCGCGGTGTCTTCAACTTTTGACAGACCTCTCATTATATTATCCTTCATCCGTTGCTTTGGTCTTGCTAGAGGCCTTCTTCCAGCTGGCATTCCATTATAAATCATCTTTATGTGCACGAGATTGTTCTTATCATGTCACATGCCCCACCCATGATATTCTGCTTGACCTAACATAACTGGTAGTTTAATTAAGATTTTTTAAAAATCTCTCTCACTTGCCTTGACATCCTGCTTTACCCCTCTTCACTTATACTATCTCTAAGCAGACCACATATTTTTTTAAAAATTCTGTTCGCAAAACTTATGGTTTCCGTTGGTCTTTCAGTGTCACCATCCATGCTTCACACCTATATACTATACTACTCCTAGTCGTATTATATATTCTAAGTTTGAATATTCGAGAAAGACTTGTATTTCTTAATATCCTATACAAATCTGCTGCACTTCTATTTCCTTTATTAATTCTTACTTCGGTTTCTTTAGTAACTTAATTTCTGTCTGTTAGGATTGTCCCCAAATATGTAAATTATTTTCCACTTTCAAAAGCTGTTCCATCTATGTTTACACTTGGGCCCTGCTGTTCTTGTTTCCTTGACATCTTCATAAATTTTGTCTTTGTAATGTTAACTCTTAAGTCCTACCCTTTGCCCTAGTTCATGTATCTTTTTGTACATCTTATCAAGTCCTTCTTTCCTACCAGCTATTATAAGTTAACTCCTTAGCAAAATATTTCCTGTAAGATTAGCGTCTGATATTTCCCATCATATATAGTAATGGTTTACGGCGTGAAGGAGGGGATCTCAACAGACACTATAACCACGACGAAGTGAGCAAGACTGACACAGTAAAAAGGATTTGGTCACCAAGTCATGGCCGAGGCTTAGAAGAACGGGGCACTAAGGGTGGTTAAGACGCACACATCACAAACTCTACTAGCAAGGCAGAAAGGCGTGGAGATTAACTGTTAAGAACTCCCAAAGGGACTATCAGTTATGACTGTCTCATTATATTGAGTAATATTAAATGCAAAAGTTTTATGATCATCAATGGACTGTTTCCACTGCTGGAAATAAGAGAAGAACCATACGAATTCCACAGAATAAAATAATAACGCTTGGAAATATGGGAAAACATATTAGTTAATAGAACATGTACCAGCAAGCCGAAGGCAACAAAACTGACTAGAAAATTATGAACAACCACAAAGAACACAAAACAGGGAAATATCATTTCCTCGTCAGAATTTAATGAACCTATATATCATAATGAAACACAATAAAAACAGTGAAATGGCTCGCAGCAAAACTAATTCGAGAAAAACAAATTCAATAGGCACAGCAGTATAAAAAAAAAACGAGCACGACACAGATAATAGCTACAATGAACAGAGAAACAGGAAATATTATCCCCTTGTCGATGTGTATGTAAACACGAAAAAAAAACGCAGAAAAACAACAAACTTTAATACTAAATCAAACAAAAATTCACAAGACACGACGTGGCAATAAAAAAGAAAAATTGAAAACAATAATACAAGACTAAACGAAACTAAATATGGAAATATTTGTATGTTTATAATAATGGAAAATAGTACAAAAACCAGTAAACACAACAAACCACCAGAGAAAGCAAAACTTCAATAATAAATTAAACAAAATCAAACCCCAGAGGACACAGGAATGCAATAACAAAGAAACATATATGCAGATAATGAAACCAGACTTGTCTTGTATCTGTTGGGACTGACATTTGATTCAGTATTGCAGTTTTTTATTTACTGTGAGTTTTCTATAACATATTTATAATAATTTTTAAAGTAGGCCTAAATCGAAAAAAAAGGATAGGCAATTTTCTTCTTTTGTGTTTATTGGGGCTCTTATCAGTGTCATATTTTCGTTTTTATTGTCCTGCTGTGTAGTCTGAAATTGTGATTTACTCGTATAAGTTTTACTGTTTCTCGTTTCTGTGTGTGTGTTTTTTTTTTGTCGTGATTGATAAATTTGTACTATCGTTTCTTTCAACTCTGACCAGGGAATAATCTTTTCACGATTTATGTTCATTGTCGTTGTTGTACATGACTTTTCTTGTGGAGTTCGTAAGTTCGGTCCTCGCTGTAGACAGTATCTGGAAGTGTCCATCTGGCTCAACAGCGCGAACCCTTCCTCTCCTCCCTCCATCAGCCGACATGCATCGTTATTTCCAACGTTTCCCCCCCTCCCCCCACCCCGGAGGCGAACCGGGTCACCACGCTTCTGACTTGTGACCCGCTACGACCGCGCTGTATCTCGTCGTATCGCTCACGACACCCCGTAATTCTTTTAATATCACAGCTGCAGTATGGCGGGACTCCTCCATAGGCTGCATAGCAGAATGCTCGAAAATACAGAAGTGAAACAGCCGCTGGAAAAAGCAAACTCCGACCTCAAGTGCCAACGAAAATAAACGTCGCTGGACAGCAAACACATCTGAACATCGTTCGCCAATCAAAGCCTAGTAGTGACTTACTCGCCAGGGAGCGGCTTGGCCGGTACAAAACCTTTCGATGCATGTAGTAGCCAGTCAGAGACAAGGATTGTCACCAAAGCTTCGCACCGAGAGAAAGGTTTGTGCCATTCAACATGATACTTATTTGTAAAGGGCCAAACATATATTTAGTAGGTAGCTCCCAAAATTTTTTTGTTATGTAAACAAAACTTGAAAAGCAACAAAGTTGGTTTTGTCCATTTAACAAAATACACGCCCAGATAAACACATTCATTGTGGTGGCTCAAAAAACTAGACTGTTAACAAAATACTTAGTTGACTCAATCACAGGTAGATATTTGCTTCGTTCAAAAATACAGCTCAACAGTTTTTTGTAAGTTTTGTGACAATATCAAACAAAAATTAATTAGTGTTCGTTAGTGCATTTAATTGTGATTGGCAACGGTATAAAATTCCAATATAGAAAGTTCAACAGGAAAATGAAATTTTATTCATTTACGTTGTCTGGTGTTTGAATTGTACGCTTTGTTAGAAGCCACTTTAGCAGAGGTTTTAAGGACGCAGTTCTCTGATGCAAACGAACTGGTTTCGATTTTTTTGGTCGCGCATTCAGTTTTTTTTTTCACAATAACCGAGTTTTTTTAATGTAAGTACAGCCAAACAAATCTTTAGCCGCACCAACAAAAATCTTAAAGTTTAGGGTAAGCAAATAAGAAAAAAAATAATTTGGTTTCTACAGCAAACTATTTTATTGACCTTATAAGGACAATTAAATTGGTTTGCGCGAAACAAACTTGCGTTTCATTCGACGAAGCCTTTGTCTCAGTGCGCGTAGTGCGTACACTCACATAAAAGGAACCGTTATGCTTTTTAGTTTCTGTGTGATTTCTTATTCTGTGGTTCCGGTGGCTATTGCGTTTACCTCGTAAGCCGAGGGAGGTCGTACAGATGACGCTCCGCCACAGCTAACATCCGGTATGAATGGACTTTTTGATTGTCTTGAGGTTGTACACGTTGGATAACAGCACAAGGACAATGACAAGACAGCACATTATCATTATTGTTCTTCAACATCTCGTCGACACCAAGGTCACTAGAGGCGAATCCAGGAAAGGAAGTGGTCATGACCTGGAGTAAGGAATCACCCCATCATTCGCCTGGAGTAACATGGAAAAACCGAAATCAGGTTTGGCGGGACAGGGACTCTTACCCGGGTTCTCTAGAACACGAGTCCAGTGTGCAACACGTTATTTATGACTAGGGAATTGGGGAGATACATGATACAGCGCTTATAATTGAGCTGATCCTTGGCCGCCTTCGTAGGATACCTTCGGACAGTTGTACCCTACTCCAAAGGCAGAGAACTGCAAAATTCGCATTATTATTTGGCAGCAGACTAAACTCCATGATGCAGTATGTTCTGTTGACTATTGTCATTGACAGACAACTTGTGTGGCTCGTCACGAGGACATTTTGAGGCCAATAGGAAAGGCTCAAATATTCAGAAATCAATCTCCAGCAGAGCGGTCACACAGGTAAATGACGTCGTATGATCGCCAGTAACAAATGAAACCACGAATTGCCCTCAAGTAGGCACAGGGACGTGAAATTTAGCTTGTTACCAATTAATAACTCTAATTTTGCATCTCTCGATCCATAGGAATATGACAACACTACGGCGAGGGCACCTGAAGGAATGAGATACACTAATTCAGCTTGGCAGAGCGTTCAGCTAACGCTGCAGTCGATCACTTCCGAGCCCCAACCTTACAATGCAGCACGCCGTCTGTGGGGAAGTAGAATATTTGCTTGCAGAAACCAGGCCTGGACTCGTCACCACTTCCTCCCAGAACCAATCCACAATGGGGTTTACTGGGCGAACTACATTTAATTCTTTGAAGATTTAGTTTAGATCCTGTAGTTTCAATGGGCCAACAGCTACCCCAGGAAAACATTGCCAAAGTAGAGGCAATCAGTTCTCATAATTCTATAAAAGTTCATCTGTCCTCGTGGGAAGTCAGTTTTATATAATCTTTCCAAGCCAACACAAAAAACTCTTTTAAAGCTTGGCTTCTCATATCAACCCCGAATAATACCATGCCATAGCTATTGTCACATGTATCATCCAAATCACACTAGCAAAAAATCCCTGAAATTTCGTGACTTCACGCAGTGTCAGGATGAACTTTGAACACGTGTATATTCTTGATACTCTTATGACTAGACCACTCGTTTCCAGACACACTCTTCAGGAATGTGAACCAGCAACATTCATGTAGAAAGAGACCGAGCGAATCCCAACCTTGTATGCAGGATCAACTGCTCATCATGAAGGCTCCAGCCAATGGAAAAATAGACTGAACTGTCCGGTGTAGCCAAGCCGTCAAAGACACTCGTGATATTCCAGGATCTCTCGGTATGGTGCATATTGAAGTTTTCATCGCCACATTAATTTATGCCTTCTGGTGCTGCAATTAAGAGATTCTTTGATGTGTGATGTATTTAAGGTGGCACAGAATTTGTTTCGTTACTGTCACCAATAATCTGTAGACTTTGTGTTCAGTGATCAGTGATAGGAACCAGTCAAAAGGTAGAACAGTACCAGGGTTTACGAATCAGGGAAGATCGTTGCTCACTGAACCGCGCAGTGTCGAGTACCATTCAAACACAGCCTTACTGTGCAACATGTAGGCAATTTCCTTAGTTACAGTGGGAATGAAAGAGCTAAGGAGTTGTGCAAGCGTTTTCCTGGGACGTCTACGAGAAATCACTTGGGAAAAATTACCATGAGCAAAATTAAGAGGAAACCATGACGTCTCTATAGATGAATAAAACACGTTACCACTTTACCAAACGTACTCATTTGTACCCCTAGGACTTGGATTTAGGCACCAATACTGCCCAGAAGGAGTAGCACCCTCTTCGATGTCATGTTGACCGACGGATGTTGTAATTGGTCCTCGATATCACGTAGTTCGACTCCGGGTAGGAGTTGAAGTCCATGCTGATCCCATGTTCTATTGAGGGCAGATAGGAGAACCTTGCTGACTACGACAGTACCTTAACACTACGCAGACATTCCATAGAAAGGCGTCACAGGCGAACCCTTGTGCCGCGTGAAGGTCTCTCGAATCATACGCACAGGTAACCGGAAGTCGTACCTATCCCCCCCCCCCAGATGATGCCAGCAGTAATGCCAGTTTGTCTCACCACATCACTGGCAGAACGTGTGCTTTCCCCTCAGTATCGCCGAGTTTCGCACATATCGGTCATCCGGAGCAATACTGAAACGAGATCCGTCGCTAACTATGATGCGATACCACTTGTCACTACGCCGTACATGCTTGTTTCGACACGACTACAAACACCGACGTCTCTGCTCCGGTCTTAACAAGATCACACGCATAGTGAAGCCGTAGTCTTGTTAACGCCACCGCCTATGGCCGGTCGCTCCAACATCTTCCCCTATCTGAGATCGAATGATCCTAGTTCCGAACCATCATCCGGTTTGATCTCGGTTACAATGTAAAAGAGTTCCACCAACGAAATTGCATGATTCTGGAGTTCCGATTTGTTGATCTTGGTTCCAAAGTGAGAGATCGAGCTTAAGAATGAGACAAATTTTGCTATTGGTTCGTAATAGATGACGTCAATGAAGTAGGCGTATTTTTCACTATAGCTAGAACTAGATGTGCGATGTTTTATGTGTTTTAAGTGAATTATTGTTGTACGAATTTTACTGAAT
This sequence comes from Dryococelus australis, assembly GCA_029891345.1. Classification (NCBI taxonomy): domain Eukaryota; kingdom Metazoa; phylum Arthropoda; class Insecta; order Phasmatodea; family Phasmatidae; genus Dryococelus; species Dryococelus australis. Next base: position 27,383,520 of record CM056993.1, on the reverse strand, counting down.
AATATTCAAATGTGTATAAAGTTGTTTTAATTTCCCAAGAAAACAATCGAACGTAGTTGTATCTGTTGTTGTATTTTCAAACAATATTTGTCGACAATGGCTGCTGATCTCGGATCGAGATATCGAACTGCCAATTTTGGCGGTTCGAAATGAACTTCATCTCGATCTCCAGTCCAGCTGTGAACTCGAATGGTGCAACAGTTTTCTGTGTCGATCTTAGATACGATCTCGGATCGAGTTTTGAATCACGTTGGTGCAACCGGGCATTAAACATGCTATGAAATGACTAGGGCTTTGTAGAGTGTATAATAACCGCGCCCGAATGGCAGGCTCTGATGTCACTGGGTTGTGTAATGCTTGGCACCCCGCCATCTTGAACTTTCACTATTTTTGCCATAAGTTTAACTTAAGAATGTCTAACCAGAATTTTCGCACGACATGGCATAAGTAATCGTTTCTGAAGCTTTATAAAACCATTACAATTCCATCCCATTTATTAATTTATGAGTAGTGATAGCCGGCAAGAAATAAGCGATTTTATCATGTGGGCGGTTACAGAAATTACCATGGTAACAATAGTTTAACAATACACGTTTTAGAGCATGTAAAAAAAAAAAAAAAAACTGCCCGATGCCTTGTCGACGCCCAAAATCAAATATAACATCTTTAATGCAAGTTACAGCGAAAATTTCGCAAATCCAAGATGGTGGGGACTGATCCTCCTTAATGGGCCTCCCTAGTAAGACATTTTAAACACCACAAGATTAACGGAGCATTGAGACGGCAAGGTAAAGTCGCATAAGCAAGTTTCACACGTATTATGATTGCATAGAATTTTTAACGGCGCCTACAGAGTTTTGCAGCAATCTGCTCAGAAAAATACAGCATTGTCGCTACAGTTTAACACTTTGAGGTCGGCACGGTTCTGCCAGCTTTAAAGACAAGCTAGACGTCAGTCAGCTATGTCCATGCAGCTGCAGGGACACCATATTCTATTGTTCCCTACTGCCACTTAAGGCCATTCTACTGGTCAAAACAACACCGGTCTTTCCGTATTGGCCGGGTGCCAACCAATGGAGTGCCGAGTTTGCCGTTTTACGATCAAATGTTCTTTCGTATGTAACAGGATGTATGCACGTACATCCCATCGTGTTGATTTCCGTAACTATAAAAAAAAATTGTTGTTCGTTTACGAAGATCTTTGTAGATGTTGTATAAGTTCCTATTTTAAATACTTATGAAAAAGGGACAAGTTTAGGTTTTTATGTGGAATGAAATATTCAAACAAGTTTTGCCCGAACTACCCTCGAGTATAGTCCTCAAAGTGTTAAAACACGATTTTACAAAATAATATAAATATCGTCAACATAGGCCTACTTACAGTGATTTTTGATCACTTCAACACCACCCAACGACTGCATTTTTGTTTCAATAACCAAATGTATTAATTGGAAACAGAATATCGACTTTTGCATATTTACATTGAAATATTACCTAGTTTTTTTTAAAATTGGAATAGACACGACAGCTTACAATGATATCTAGTATGTGACAACTAGAGAGGCCCCTTAGTCTTGCCCGTCTTGGTCAACTATAGTCGTCATGCCATGCGTGATGTTGCGTCACCTACAAGTTGGTTCCAACATTAGAAACCTGCAACTTTGAAATGCCACACAAACCTGGCAAATCCACGTTACTTCTACACAGTCTCGTGGAAACTCACAATACAAACACTAGCAAACTCCGTCAAGGTCCAGTAATGCTGCCTAATGCGTCTACAAGGTATATGCACTATTGTTCTGTGATCGCACCTTATTGTATCGATCTAGTGACGCTCCACTTATGCCCTATAATTAGGGATAGGAACATTTCGCGAGTTCATTTCAGGACAAGATAGACGTCAAACACGTGTACACTGAAGTCGACTTTGCAATTGGATCGCAGTTTATTAGACACGCCCTGGACGACTCTGAGCCCATAGCAGACTAGCAAGGAAACAACTAGCCAGTGCCATACTGCCAAGTGCGAAGTAACACTGGCTACTATATGGGGCAGCAGCCAATGAACAAACATCTGAGGCTCGAGTATACACATGACTGTGGAGTCTAGCCTACACGTCATTGAACTCGCGAATTTTTCCTATCCCTACTTATAATTAGAGACAGGCGTTTTTCGTAAAAATATGTATGTATGGATATGCTAGACTTCACTACCCTACGTCCACAAACACAACTTCTTTCGGTTATTGGCCGCGTGTCTATGTAAGAAGACATATTCTTATTTGACTAGGCCAATCAGAGCAAAGTACTCTGATGCTGAACATACATGATTCGCAGACAGTCACTTGACAGGAACGTGACATTTAGAATCATCCAACCATGAAAGTGCATATGAACCAAAGTGTTTTGGAGTGCAGTTGGTCTTGAAATTTCTTCGCGAAAAACACCTGTCTCTATACTTACAATACACCATGTCTGTAATCGTTGTGGGATCCCTAGATTACTTGGCGACCGTTATAAACATTGCAGATATTTGCACAATCGCAGCCAGCGACAATGTGTGCACGTGTACCAAAATTAAGTCAACTTTGAACCGTGTCTTTTTCAGTGCTTCAGTTTCTGTCAGCCACTGTATTTTTACTTAAAAGGGAATGAAGACTAATGCATTGAAATAAATTCACCTCTCGTCACGAGCTGGTATACTAACCAACAAACACACGTAATCGGACACGTCTGGCTGGCCCTTGAGCTGGGTTTGTATTAAAAACCATTAAGCGTAAAAAAAATTATGCAGTGGCATGCGGAAAAAGTCTACTGAGTTTGCAGTTTACAATTAATATTTTAATTCTTGATTCCAGTCAATGGAAACACGCAACGAGCTCTTCATGTTTACTTTTTTCCTAACCTAACTTCGTATATCGCAACCATATTAAAAGCATGTAATTCTTCAAAGCCGAAATTTGTGTCAGAAAAGCTTCTTTTTGGGTACAAATATAACAGTAAACATGAGCCCGCACGCGCCTTTCTAGTGTTTTTTATACTTACGTTACTGTAAATAACGGTTTCCCGGAATCAACAGCGAGTGCTCTGCTCTGATTGGTCGCAGCTTCTTAAGTTTCACTAAAATATAAAATATAACTATTTCTTTTATCTATTAAGGGAATCCCAACAACGCACGCGAACTTTCAAGTATACCATTGGAAACCAATATGTGAGATAACACACACTCAGTTGTTCTGCGCACGAAATAACATGTAATTTAACGTAACACGTAATTTTCTATTGTAAACCCAGCTGTGTTTGTGAATCAGGAGATAATATCCTTAGAAAAAACAAAACAACCGCGAAATTGAAGCCTGCGGGTGTAGTTCTGCCCCACGAGAGGTCAGTAGCAAACGGAAAAACTGGTTGCGCAATACAGGCAAGGTTAACTAATGAAGTTATCTGAGGATCTATTAGATTTCGAATACTGTAGCGGACAAGACGTGGATAACGGAGAACGAAAGGTTCAAATCGATACACATGCACATCATCGCTAGGTGTGTAAACGATCGATTAGAGTTGCAACGATGTCTAACGTCTGGAACAGCCACCAAAGTGCATTGGTGGTTTCATCACGATTATTGCGATAGGCGTTCTGTTGCGTAAGACAGTCGGCTCAGCGAGTCAACACGTAATACACTTGGTAAGCGCATTAGAGAGCATCACTAGCATTCGACTGAGTTTGGCGGCGGCTGCATTGTTTGTGGGCATGAGATCGAGTGGTTCGAATCCAGCAAATGTTCACTGTAAAAAAAAAAAAAAAAAATCTGGTAAACTTCCTGAACTATAACGGAAGTTTCTAACTTATACAGTGTATGGAAATAATACTACGTGTCAGGCTGAAAATAGGGGAATGTTTAGCATTGCAACTGCACAAAGATGGGAACTTCTGTACGCATGTGACTCTTTCCTGGGCACCTGTAGGAACGTTAAAGGCTGTTCACGATAAAGTGAGCACTTTAGAAATCAACCTTCGAAATAAGTCACTGCTCCTACGTGCATATATTTTAACGGGCGCCCTGAGTGACATGGGCCCAATAAAGTTGGCAACGATGGATGGAAAGTAATTCCGTATCTTAACGTCTAATAAAAATTGCGAGGTTAGCATTTATGACCATTTAAATTATTTCTTAGACTTCCTGCTGTTTTTAATATATCGAAGTGTAAAAAATGAGTAGATTTGTATAGTATTTACTTGTATAATGATTTCACGGTTTCACTTTACGGACGCATAAATAAAGTGGCGAAGCCCATGACAACTTTAATCTTACATAAGGTGGAAGAATACACAATGTGCCTACATGTAGATCTCAAGCGGGGATTACAAAAGTGCTCATTTGACCGTAAACAGCCTATACCATACATGTATGGGAAAATAATTTACCATACATGCTTTGTCACTGTAAATGTACACTTGTATGGTTAATTTACAACTAATTTCTTAGAGTGTTGGGTATTGCGATGTCGCAGTAGCGTGATCTTGGAACAAGAGTCTGCGCGAGCGCAACCGGACATGCCGTGAAGAATCCGATCGACAAAGATAGACCACACCAAGGGAGAATTGGAAGTTTTGTAGGCCAAGTACTATGCAAGCCCCACACACCGGCGCTTTTCGATGTATATAGGCAAAAATCTATTAGCATATGGTAGATACACTAGAGGTACGTAATATTCCATCGCCTGCTCCTTACTTCTTTGTACGTACATCCCGGGTTGGAAGTAATCAATATATTTCCCTTGGTCGCAAGTCAGTGAATACCATCACATTATAGTACAGCAGAACGTACTTACGCAGCCACAAGAAACGTTTTCCAGTGACAGTGCTTGAAGAAGCAATATCCCTTCACTTTCAAATATATTAGACTGTGAGTTCTGTGAGATTGGCCATTAGCCTCCCACTAAACTTGCGGAGAACCCATTTAGATCTCAAGCTTCTAATGGCCAGAATTTTTTTTTTTTTTCTTTCTATAAGCGGACTCTCATCTGGGGAGTGTGGAGAGCTCCCCATCGCTTCTCCATTGCCATCTCATATCACCTCATCCATTCGTCGTGTTGCCAGCCTCCTCTCTTCCATGTTTATGACCCTGGCTCAAAGTCTCATTTCAATTTTACACATTACTTAGCATGAATTAATAACAACGCCCGTTGTAATTTCCGTTAATTTTTACCGTTTTTTTTTGTTAGATTTAAATGTAATATTTATATTGACGGTTGAATTTTACATCAAAACTGATATGTCATATTTCAAAACAATATTTATGGCTTGAAACGATTCAGAATAATATTCTGAAGTCGTTATAATTGAAATAAATATCTGCTAAGTATAACACGAAATTTAAACAAAAATATAATTTTTCACGTGAATGAAACTTGCAATGGGGGTAAGTGATTAAATTAAAAAAATAGCTTCGATGATAAGCCATCACATAGCTAAGTCGCCAAAACAAACACAGAGGATAAAATTGAAATCATTCACGGTAACAAGTCAAGACAAATTGTCAACTCATATTTAAAAACATTATATATATATATATATAAACCACACTCTTACAATGATTTTAGTCAAGAGTTCTATTAAACCAACCCACACGAGTAACTAACAAACGAACGAGAAACGAAAGCATGACAAAATATACAAATACACACACAAAAGTCTAAGAATACCAACCCAAGACAACACAAAATGAACGCTGAGACAAAGACAAGAATACAAGCTGAGAACCTGATGAGAGAGCGAATACAGCATGGATGAAAACATGATTTTGCTTGGCAAACCAGTATGGCCGTTACGGGAACTATCACGTGCTCCCGTCTTGTCTTTTTCTCGTTTTATTTTTCTAAGCCATACTCTGTTTGTTACTTTACGACATAGTTCAGCAATGGCCTGTGTCCGACGTAATTTTTCATTTTATAATTTTAATACCTACTTTATAAAAGATGCTACACTTCTCTTGATAATTAAAAAAAAAATTTGAAAATATTTTTTGTTTCTTCCTATGTCCTAAAGAACAAAAATATCTTAATAAGACCTGCAGTGAAAGTATGCAACTTACAATGTTGAAATGGATGAGTTACGCTCGGTGTCAGAAATAATAAGAGATGTAAATATACGTCGATATCCTCACGACTGTGCGCTAAACTGCAAATCATCGTTAGCCATCTCGTGCAGCAAAAACGCCGCGTCATCGCCAGGCATTTGGTTTGTTGACATTCGTGTGTGTGTGTGCGTGTGTGTGTGGTCTGCTTTACCCAACTTCAAACTGGGATCAACATGGAGATGACAGAGTGAACGATGATGTTAATTCTCTCATATTTACAAACGCACTTAAACCTCAGCAGATACGAGGGTTTTCGTAAATCCATTCAGTGACACATTATACACAAACATGATCATTTTTCAGATGTATATTTATTAATAACTACACATTTGTTAATTTTTTAGTGCATCGGTAATATGTATATTTAATTGTATCATATTATAATTGTTGGATGAATGTGCAAAAATTTTCTAGTCTCTAGCAATGCAGTTATAGTTTTTACAGCGGAAGAAGAATTTTTACTCAAAACATATAAACCCAATTTTACCGGGCTATTAAATTTTACGGATTCATAGAACATTAGACTGCTCGAAAGTATATATATGTATATATATATTCGAGCTTTAGCTATTTGTTCGCTTGCTGCTGCCCCTCTGAATATTCAGTTTACGCTAGAGAAGTTTGCACGTTATTCGGATCTTGTTTCTTTGCAAATTATTTTTTTACTCAGGCGTGTGCGTTAAACTGCCCAGTCTGAACTCTAATAAATACGGACCTGCAAAATTAGCGTTATTATCTGGCATCAGGCTGAACTTCACAATACTCTATATACTCTAGCCGGCAGTCATTTCTCCATTGGTTGCCGCCTAGCTGTGAGGTCCTGTCTTTCTGACTTAAACAGCATGTGATTGGAGCACACAATTGTGAAGTGTTCATTTATTGGCGCAGAGTTACCTGGGGCGTTTCAAATAAAGTACGGCCCAATGAAAAACATACACTAAAGGTACGTGTGTTTTAAGTTTAATGTGTCCCGAAATAATAACGCGAATTTTGAATATTTTACCATCCCTACTAACAAGTAGAGACCATTCCATTTCACCATTTATTCCAACGTCTGGCTACATTTTACGGGCCCGTACACAACCAAATGCAGGTAAGTTGATCAGTTTATAATAGCTCTTTGATATGTAATTTCCTTCATAGTTAAGGAACGGGGGTTAGAGTGCCACCCCCCTCCCCCTCCACCTAGGCGAGCCGGGTTCGATTCCCGGCGGGGTCACGTTGCCACTGGTCGGCGGTTTTTCTCGGCGAACTCATGTTTCTCCTGCCCTCGCATTGCGGCGCTGCTCCATACTCACCTCACTTCACCCTCATCGGCTCTCAAGACCCAGGTATTAAGGGCCGCCCAAATTACTCCACTCCACTCCTTCGCTGAGTGTATCACCAAATAAGGCCAACCGTGCTATAAAGTCACAAAGAAGTGTCAAACTAGTAGTAATACATAAAACACGCAATGGAAATGTACAACATTGTGAAGTCGGACGTAATAACTTAAATATAAGTGTGATACAGAGGTAATGTTTTAGTGCTAAAATATTCTATTCCATTATAATATCAATATAAGTTAGTGTCTACAGGTAAATAAAAGACTGTCGTTATCAGAGTAACCAACATTTCATAGGAAAAGGGAAATATAATATATTATTATATATAGCAGCAAGCAGCAAAGTAAAAGTTTGCAGACATTTCCACAGGACAACGAAACATAACACCAATGCGACATTATCACGATAAATCATTATAACCAAACTTTCTTCTTGGTTTCAATCAATTGTATGCTAGACATTATAGTCCTCTGTTTACTCAAGCTTCACATATTTGTTCATTAGGTGCTGCCCCAACGAGTAACCGGTTTAACACAGAACATGGTATCACGGAATTCTATTTTTTTTTTTTTTCCCAATGCAGCAAATTTTTCAAGTATCCAAAATTTTCATTAACGTGTCCGCCTGCCTGGCTGGCGCTTGAATTACGTTGCATTTTTCGAAATACACTTATCTCAATGAAAACAGCAAACGCCTGTACCTACTGCCTACGAAAAGGAAACACTTTCCACAATAGTCGCGTATAGCAATTTCAAAACATCACGCGTACTGGAAACACCATTTTAATTCCCTCCAAAATGTCTGCAAACCGCTTTTTCAGACTGACGTTTCTCAAAATAGTACACGGGACAGGTTCATTCGAAATGCTACAGTGTCTGGTTCAATAAAATGATAGGGTCACCGTTCAAAGTCCAAATGATCCAGCGGTGCGGCGGGACCACTTAATTTCACAGCTTTGCGCCTAGAGCCGATGTCGCTTTACATACACCGGACCTGCGTCGTCCGTAGCGCTTCACCTATTCTAGCCTCACACAAACACACTCCTCACTACGTGGCGAAGGTAGAGCTGTCCCGCCATCTTGGATTTATGTTTATTTCACCACAACTAGAGCAAAGGCTATTCACGATAAAGTGAGCACTTTTGACAGCAACCTTAGAAAATGTAATTGGCCTTGCCTGCATATACTTTAACGGAGCACTGAGTGACATGCGCCCAGTAAAGTTGGTAATGATGAAGGTGAAAGCAGTTCCGTAAGTTAATGTCGAATAAAAAAGGTTAGGTAACCATTTGTGATAACTTAAATTATATCTTTCCCGTTCTACTTTTTTAATCCATAGAAGTGTTAAAATGAGCAGTTTTTTTTTTTTTTAAATATATATTTACTTTTCTAATAATTTTTAATTTTCACTTGACCGACGCATGAATAAAGTGCTGAGGCCCTTGGCGATGTTAATTTTACATAAGGCGGAAGGAGACAGCGTGCATACAAGTAGCTCCTAAACAGGGCTTTCAAAAGTTCTCATTTTACCGTGAACTGCCTATAGTGATTTTTCGCGAAAAATACGAGTACACGGTAGACTTCAGTAGTATAAGTACCCAAAAGCAGTTTGTCTATTGCCATTGGTTGCTGTCTGTTTGAGAAAGCGTTTTCATATTTGACCGGGCCACTCAGAATCCTTCGAACATCGGCGATACTCCTACGTGATTCGAGCGCAGACAGTTATCACGTGTGAAAATTAATTCAACCAATCAAGATATGTAAACGACCCTGCAGTGTTTTGAAATATAACCTGTCTTAAAATCTTTCCGTTAATTTTTCACTATACGTAACAATAACTTATTTTTAGACAAAATAAATTGGGTGTGGCTGTGTTGAGCTCGTCAACGTAGACGCTGACGCGCTCGGACGCCTTGATGTTTATTTTACGTTCACGGCACCGCTTCACTCGATCATATGGGGTTTTATGGGTATCACTGGAATGCTTTTGAGATGCTCTTTCCAACCGCATGCGATTTCTGCATTTCGACTTGGCTTTTTGACGAGCACAGGCCGAAATTGTGTTAAGTTTTCTTAATTTTTTTACGCTAAACGCATACAATTTCACCATAACCACTAGTGTTTTTATACGCGCAATCGATTTATATTGACGATATCCATCGATTGTAACCTAAACGAGCGTCGTAGCTTCTCCTAGTCAAAAGTAATACTACGCGGAAGATATGAGACGCGGCGAAACGAACTCGAAATCCCCCCCCCCCCCCAAACGATGAGAGCGATGCTTCGCAGTCCTCACTGAACGTAACATTCTTTGCTCCTTTGCCAATCGAGTGGTGTAATTGAATTTCGAATGTAGACGGTATATTCGGAACTGCAATGCCAAACTGTAACCCCCGATTTTGTTATCGTAAGATTTTCTGGATTGCCTTCCGCTATGATAGCGAATTTAAAGACCTATTAACGTCAAAACAGGGTCTGTCAGGGCATATAGCATATTTTAACACTTAATTTAAAGTTCGCAACGTTTTTCCTGTTTTTTTTTTTTTTTTTGCTACGCTTGTAACCACAATACCAATCAATTAGTTTTTGAATCCTTTTAAAAATCTTACACGAGAAAATATTGACTGAAGTCAACCCAATATGGTTTCGAAAATTCTGTAACGCAGTTGTGTATGCCACAACCAGGTATATTTTTTAAATATGAAATCACAATAATTTGTCCCAAAGGGAAAACGATAAATACAAGATGGCGGGCTCTCCTCATCTGAAGCACATGCGCAGTGTCTGGCCACAGAGTAATTAAGAGTACAGTGGTAAAACAGCTGCTTTTCCCGCGAACTCCAGCCGCGCAGGGGCCGCGGTGTCAGAGCGGCTAGCCCGCTCGCCTCCCACCAAGGCGAACCAGGTACAATACCTGATTTTCGCATGTGGGGATCGTGTCGGACTATACCATTGGTGGGCGGGTTTTCTCGGGAATCTCCCGTTTCCCCCGGCCTTTCATTCCGGCGCTGCTCCACACACACCTCAATAACCCTCATCGGCTCTCAAGACCTCGCCGTTAAGGGCCGTCTAAATCTCTTCAGCCACTCACTCCAGCCGCGCACGCCACCAAAATGACGTCACCAGCCAGCTATCTTGTCGGAACGCCGTTCGCCAATAAGCGATCGGTAACTTACTTGCCAACCAGTGGCACAGCAAAAAACGGCGCATTTCGCAGCACACGGTAGCCAATCAGTAGGGATTGGAAAATTTCGCGAGTTCAATTACCTGTAGGCTAGACTCCTCAGTCCTCTGTACACTCGAGCATCAGATGTTTGTCCATTGGTTGCTGCCCCAGAGAGTAGCCAGTGTTACTCCACACCTGGCAGTATGGCACTCGCTGCTTGTTTTCATGCCAGTAAACTATTGGCTTAGAGTCGTCAAGGGCGTGTCTCAGGAGCCGTGATCCAATTGAGAAGGTGTCTTCAGTGTATATGTGTTGCAAGTCTATCATGTCCTGAATTGAATTCGCGAAATTTTCCTATCCTTATCAATTAGACACAAGTTCCGTTACTCTGATCCCCACGCATCCTATCAGAAATGAGTACTGCCACATCAATTGAACAGCCACGTCATTTCTTTGTGTGTATTTATTTACTTTGTTGAGTTCAGCTGAGAGACTTGGGCCAGCGAGGTCTTGAGAGCGGATGGAGGTGAAATGAGGATGAGGATGGAGCAGCGCTGGAATACGGGGGCGGAGAAAACGGGAGATCCCACTTGCCGAAATCCGGGCGCGACCTCGACGGGAATCGAACCCAGTTAGCCTCAGCGGGAGGTGAGTAGTATAGCCACTACACCACCCGTGGGGCAATCATAATTTAGTTACTTGTACATTGAAACATTAAACGCCCGTGATTCGCAGCCGGACACGTCTGAGGCACGTGACAGTTCACGAAAGTCACAGTCCTCCAATCACGAAGGTGGTTCTGAACTCAAGTGTTTTGGAGTACAACTTCCCCCCCCCCCCCCGCAAAAAACGGGTGCCCATACTCATTAGTAGAGACCCGTAAATTTTGCGGATTCATTTGGCAGCCAGCTAGACTCCAAAACCATTGGTGTACTAGAGCCTCAACTAGTTGCTTATTGGCTGATGCCTAAGTTTTTCCCCCAGAATAGGTAGCACGGGATTTGGTGAGGTTTTCTTTGAAGTCCAGTTATTGAGTCAAAATAGTCCGGGGCGTGGCTTAAAAACTGCGACCCAATATGAATAGTAAGTGTACACATGTTTGAAGCGTACCCGAGAAATTCGCGAGTTCAATTACCAGTGGGCTAGACTTAGCAGTCTTATACACTCTCATACAGATATCAACTGTTTATTGGTTGATTGTTGTGGTAGTAAAATGCGGCGATTGGGCGCACAATTATTGCATGTTTGTTATTGGCTCATTTATCTCCAGCAGGTGTCAAACAACTCGTCGACCAAATACAAACGTAACATGAACGTACATGTGTGTGAATTCCAACTTGTCTAGAAATCAACCCGCGAAATTCTCTGGTCTCTACTCATTACTTATATCTAGGGACAGGAAAATTTGGCGTTTTGAACGACCTGCACGCTAGACTCCACTGCCCTATGTATTTTTGAACCACAGCTTTCTGTTCATTGGCTGTTGCCCCAGTACGTAACCAGTTTTACCTCAGAATATGAAACACGAGATTTAGCTCTTGTTCCCGTGTAGATCATTCGTTGGTTCAGAGCTCAGCTAGGAGTGTATAAAAAACTGCGATCCAATTGCAAACGTAACATAACTGTACATGTGTTAGAAGTCTAGCTTTACTAAATTTAATTCGCGAAATTTTCTTATTCCTAGTTATATCTAGGGCCACCTGTTAATGTTTTCAGGACTCCGGGTACTCCGGAACACTAGAGCGCAGTCCCACTTTCGTGATTAGTTGATTTTTACTCTTACTAGGGACATATGTTTTTAGCGAAAATATATCAAGACAAGTTGTACTCCAAAACCATTTTGTACACATGCACTTTTGTGGTTGGAAAATTTTAAATGTCACGTGCCTGCCTCAAGTGCCTGCGAATCACGGATACTCAGTGTCGGAGTTACGTAAGTCTGATTGGCCCAGTCAGGTACGGAACTGTCTCCTGACAAAGACGCGTGGCCAGCAAGTGAAGGAAAACTGCACGTATGCCATAGGTAGGGATAGGAACGTTTCGCAAGTTCATTTCAGGACAAGATAGACGTCAAACACGTGTACGCTGAAGTTGACTTTGCAATTGGATCGCAGTTTATTAGACACGCCCTGGACGACTCTGGGCCCATAGCAGACTTGCAGGGAAACAACTAGCCAAGTGCCATACTGCCAGGCGTGAAGTAACACTGGCTACTCTATGGGGCAGCAGCCAATGAACAAACATGTGAAGCTCGAGTATTCACAGGACTGTGGAGTATGGCCTACAGGTCATTGAACTCGCGAATTTTTCCTATCCCTAGCCATAGGTAGGGATCCGGAAATTTGTCGAGTTCATTTGAGGACAAGCTACACTTCATGCACGTGTACATTTAACTGCCTTTTCAAACTGTGCCACAGTTTGTAAGCCACGCCCTGGAAGAATTCGACTAAATACCTCAACTGCAAGAAAAAGAGTACCAAAACCCGGGCTACCTATCCTGGGGTAAATCTTCAGCAGCAGCCAATGAGCAAACAGATGAGGCTCTAATATACTAAGGATTTTGCGTCTAGCTGGTTGCCAAACGAATCCACGAAATTTCTGGGACTCTACACATAGGCAGGGATATGAAAATTTCGTGAGTTCAATGACCTATAGGCTAGACTCCACAGTCCTGTGTATAATCAAACCTGAGATGTTTGTTCATTGGCTGCTGCACCACAGAATAGCCATTGTTACTCCACACCTGGCAGTACGGAGTTCGCTACTCGTTTCCTTGCAAGTTTGCTTTGGTTCAGAGCCGTCCAAGGCATGTCTAATAAACTCTTATCCAATTGCAACGGTGACTTGAGTGTATACATGTTTGATGTCCTACTTGCCCTGAAATGAAGTCGCGAAATTTTCCTATCCCTACCCATAGGATATTAAAGTATACCCTTCGGTTCAAATTCACGACCTATAGCTTAGTCTGTGATCTGGTTGTGAGGTGGTACGCCGGTGGAAAGGTTGCGAGCGAGGCGAGGGCAGAAGTAAACGATGGTAAGGGCGGATGGTCGTGCCGCGCGGGGCCGTGAGCCCGGGCGCATAAGAAATTCAGAAACGTGGAATATTCCTCGACTGCACAAGGGGGTGGGGAAGTGTTCTCGAAGCCGTGATCGGGCCGCGATGAAAGTGCAGATGCGAGTCACGTGAAGGACGGTCGTGAGGGCGGGCGGACACTCAGCGTGACGGTCTGCCCTGCTCCATCCGTGACGATCGCGCGGTCCGCCGCTCTTCGCCAGCCCTTATCGGGCGGAAGTACGCTCTCGAACCCCCCCCCCCCCCCACCCCCCTTCGGCAATTCCGGCACACGTCGCTCCTTTCATCCCTATTGTGGACAGTCGTCAACGTGTTGTATACATGAAGCTTATATTTGACTTGTACTGTATTCTGCGAGCCCCAGTGCCCAATCATAAATTATGGATAGGGGTAGGAAGATTTCGCGAGTTCAGTGACTTTTAGGCTACACTCCACAGTCCTGTGTACACCAGAGCATCAGCTGTTTGTCTATTGGCTGCTGCACCACAAAATAGCCAGTGTTACTCCACACCTGGCAGTACGAGCGTGTCTAATAAACGCTAATCCAATTGCAAAGGTGACTTCAGTGTACACGTGTTTGACGTCTATCTTGTCCTGAAATGAACTCACGAATTTTTCCTATCCCTAATCACAGACTATGAGTAGAGAAATTTCGCGAAAAGATTTCAATACAAGTTATACTTCAAAACACCGCAGGGTAGTTTAACTATCTTGATTGGTTGAAGCACTTTTTGACACATGTTAACTGTTTGCTCACGAATCACGTAGGAGCCGTGCCGATGTTGCCGAATTGTGAGTGGCCCGGTCAAATATGAAAACGCCTTCTCAAGCAGACAGCAACCAATGGCAATAGACAAACTGCTGTTGGGGACTTATAGTATTGAAGTCTAGCGTGTACTCAAATTTTTTTTCGCGAAAAGTCACTAGCCCTAACTATGAGTAGAGACCTGCCAAATTCGAGTTATTTTTTGAGGACATGTTAGACTTCAATAACGTGTACCTTCGCAATGTGTTTGTCATTGGACGAAACTTGATTTAACACGCCCTGGGTAACTCTGCGCCAATAAATGAACACATCACAAATGTGTGCTCCACTAACGTTCAGTTCAGTTTAAAAAGGGAGTGACTTCACGTCTAAGCAGTAGCGAACGCAAAAAAAAAAAAACGACGCCGGCTCAAGTATATACAGTACTGTGCAGTTCAGTATAATGCCAAATAATAACGCGAATTTTGCATGCCTCTAACTATGAGGTAGACCGATCTCGCTGGCTGTGCGCAACCAGTCTCCGTGTCAGACAAAGACAGTACTACTTTTCCCCAATATGGCTAGCAAAAAGGTTGTTGATTGGTTTTGAGGTTAGAACACTGTTTAGTAAATAAGTACTTCGAGATGTTTGTATACTTACTACAGCCGATTTGTAATGCGGTTTGATTACATTCAAATTTGTGAAAGTATTTTATTCATGTAAATCTAAGATATAATATAAACCAACACGTTCACCAATGTTGACCGACTTTCACAATTGTGTTCCTCTGGGGCAGATTGGTGTAGGGTGTATGCCCAGAAGGCTAATGTCTATGTGGCCAACGATATTCCTTTTGGGTAATTCATTCCTAGAGACCTGAAAAATTCGCGAGTTCAATGACCTGCAGGCTAGAGTCTACAATATTGTGTAAAAATATGCCGATATCAACTGCACATTGGTTGTCTGATATCACAGTGGAAGGCGACTATTGGGCAAACGTTCTCAAGGAGCTGTCAGTTACCGCGTGGACCAATGATTATAGTTATATAAATGCACGTATTTTGAATTCTAGCTTGTCCTGAAATGAATCCGCGAATTCGTCAGGTCTCTACCCATTCCCAAACCGTGCTTCTTCTCTACGTTGTGACTGGTCCATATCACTGATCGCACAGCACAAAGCCTACAGCTTGATGGTTGTGTTAACGAAACAGGCTCTTCGCTGGCTTAAGTATAGCATGCATCATAAAATGTCTAGTATGCAATATCAAAAACAGTAACCTAATGTTAAAACCAAAGGGTTAACACTTTCAACACTTGGTGAAATTCTGCAGCGTATTCATAGCGTCCAAAAACTAGATGTGAAAAATGTAGGCTGTATGCCCCAGTAGAGAGAAAAAACGTTTAACTGGCCGATGCCGATTACTTTCTACGTGTCCTCACTAAACTGGTACACTCATAATTCACCAGCCGGAACGACAAATATCTTTTGTCGACCTGTTGTGTTGGCAAATGTAGCCATCCTCGGGCGCGCCTGTAAACTTAGCGATTCTAGTGAGTGAAGTTGGGCAGCTCTTTAACAGCGAGGTCTTGCTATGCACGTTTTCTGGCGTTTAATGCAAACTAGAATTTTGTCACTGATGTCCATCCTGACAGGAACGACATTTCTATTGGCCTCTGATTCCCCACTTACCGCTATCATTGGTTCTCTCCACATATGACACACTATCCTCAACAGAATAAAGTTCATCACTGTCTGATTGTTAGGCGATGGATTGCCTAGTTCGTTACTCCTAATCTAATATACTTTTATGTGTAACAAACAGGTCGGGACAGGTGTTTTCCGCGAAAATATTTCAAGACCTATTGTACTCCAAAACACTTTTGTTCATACGCTCTTTCGTGGGTGGATGATACTAAGTGTCACGTGCCTCGAGTGTCTGTCCGCGAATCACGTATATTCAGTATCACATATATTTACTTCAATTGGTCCAGTCAAATAACAACATGTCTTCTCACGTAGACACGCAGCCAATAACCAAAGGAAGTTGTGTTTATTGACGTGGGATATTGAAGTCTAGCATAGCCATAGATAATTTCGCGAAACACACCTGTCTCTACTGATGACGCCAGAAAGCTTTTAAATAGATATATTGGAAATATTGGGTAACCCGTGCAAACAAATATTTCAAGTTTTACAGCTTTACTTGTCACTTTATTGTTGCATTGTTTTATTAAAGTGTTTATACGATTATTAAGCATCGGTAGATGCACGAACAAACACAGTTAGTATCCTAATTGCCACAAAAACACAAACAAACTCTCAACCTGTATTTTCGAACGAAGGCAGTCAAATAAGTGGCCAAATAAATAAGAGCAGTTGAGCAAATAAAATATTTAGTTGACAGTCTAATTTTTTTTGGCCCAACACTGAGATTTTTTAAATTCGAACAAATAATTTGTTAGACGAACAAAAGTAATTTTATTGCTTGTCAAATATAGGCTTGGCCCTGTAAAAACCAATATTTTTATTTTGTTCAGTTTCCTCTCAGTAAATGGCAGAAGAACTCGCGAAATTCTCGGGTCCCTAATCATTGCACAAGGAAAAGCCGTGTCCGTATTGGCGCTAACTTCAGGACTTGGAGGTCATTGGTCATAATTCTATCTCTTCTGCAACATATTATACGTGAACGAATATACTCGTGGTAAAATGTCACGGACTTAATGTCGATGTGCTGTAATTTTCTCTTGAGATCTGGCAAATATTACCGAAACAATGAAACTACATCCATTCGAATTTTGCCTTCAGTGGTAGAGTAATTTTCGATAGTATTCTAACCCGAGTGTAACTCGGGTTGGAATAGCATCGAAAATTGTTCGTCAATACCTGCTTATGCATAAGACTTATGCATAAGTACAAGGAGACGAAATTACGTAGCGGCTCCTTTGATGTGGACATACCCACCCGTTGATTGGCGGCGCCAAGGTCTGGGAACGAGTCTTGTGAATCTTTGATTACTGAACGATAAATTCGAATCGGTGGAATACCACTGATTCTCAGTGAAACTTCTACTACTCGAATCAGTGAAAGTGGCTCCACTTATAATCAGTGGAAAACCACCTATTGTTCCAGTGAGAAAATTTCACTTACTGAGTTAGTGATGTGATACGATTTCACTGATGATTAAGTGACGGCCGACTGCAGTGGCGAAACAAGTATTGTTTTAATTGAATGTAGCCAAATAAGTACGCGAAATAAACATATTTACGACAGTTTAGTATTTATATTGCGTTATTTAAAGAAGTAAAAAAAATTTCTAAAGTGGCCGGGATTAAACTTGCACACTCTTTCCACTTCGCTCTTATGTCATTACCTTACCATCTCAGCTACGAAGTCAAGTTAAAAAACGACAGGAAAATAAACCTTGTCGAAATCTTGAAGATTTAAATTCTATTCCCTCACTTTTCGTTTTGGTTTAATTGATAGTGTCAGGATTTTTTAAACAATATATATATGAGTGCACTATATTCACCACATTATATTCAGTTTGAACCTTCAAACAGAGCTCTGTGATGATTACATGAAAACGAAATGAAAGACTAAAAACGGAATGAAAGGCTGAATGTTCGTATTACCTCATAAAATGGTGTTTTGAATGAGGAAACACATTTTAGAAAGTATTTTGTATTGCTTTTATTAGTTTATTCGTTGTGGTTTTACTTGATACACGTTGTTTAACGGCGATTTTTACACGCTGTTAAAATGATTCATCAGTCATAAAACAATCCACTGAAAAACAGTTGAAAAAATGACTTGCGAATCAGTGAAAAATGTCATTGAATCAACAAGTGAAGGAAATCTGACATTTCCCCACTGACTCATCAGTTAAATTCACTGAAGTGGCTGCCGAATCATTCAGATACTGTTGACTTATTGAAAGAGTGAAATTCTCACCGATTCAAATTTAGAGCGCGCTTGCTGAGGGAGGTTCCCTCTTGCCACAGCTATCGGCTGGAGAGTTGCTTACCAGGCGCCAGTTGCCGAAAGGAGTGTCCACATTTCTGCTGGTCGGCGACGCAATTTTCGCTGGCGTGTACTGCTCGAGGTCGCGGAACTAGGTACTGCTTTCTCCCGCGTACTATCGAGTACTTTGGGGCCGCGGTCGTGCAGTGGTCGTACCACTAGCCTCCCACGAAGACGAAGCGGGCTCGATTACCGCCCAGTGCCAGAGTTACAGAAGCTCGATTGTCTCGACCAAATGCGGGGAAGAATTTTCATGCGGGCAGCAGCAAATGGCGGTGTAAACAGCTGGGCTATATACATAGTATTGAAGTCTACTGCGTGCTCCGATTTTTTTCGCGAAAAATCACTGACCCAACTATCTGGAGGGAAAAGTTCATATTTTACACAATTTTACTATACCTTGTAAAATATCCAATCATTTCATAACTATAAACACTGCAATATCGCGGAAATGTTTTGAGCCAAAATCTCTCCCCCAAAGAGCGCCCGATCATTTGATGATTGGATGATAATTTATTTGCCTCTTTTTGGCACTTTTCGAGCCAATCATATAGGTTCAGTCATCGAGTGCCAGAATCCTCGTGCTCATGAGCCAACGAATCCGTTATACTTTCTAATCACAGGACAATAACTTGAAAATCCGGTGGCTGTACATTCCTCAGTCAACACTGATATGCGTGTACTTAGTGCCGGCTTTGGAGTAATTTAACGTAATATTTATAATTCGTGGTATAGGTAAATTTCGCGCGTAATTGGACCATCAGGCTAAAATCCACAGTCCTCTGGACATTCGAACGTGAGTTATTTGTTCATTGGCTGCTGTTCCATTGAATAACCAGTCCAGTCTTACTCCAGAACTGCTGCCGCGAGGATGTCTATATTTTGGAAATCTTGCCATTAACCCATTCATATCCAGTGAGTACATTACGCTAGTGTATGTCATTTTTGGTCCGTAGGCCTACTGCACAGTGCGAAGCTCAATGACCAATGACCTTACCTGCGGGTAAATGATTCTCGAACGAGTTCGCAAACCATCTCACTGGCCTAAGTCACAATTGGTTCACGTAACTGGAGCTGCTGAACATATAGCCTACAGCTCATTGGCTGTGATAACGAAACAAGTGTTTTGTCGACTTAAGTTCAGCACGCTCCATAATTTTTTTTTTTTTTTTTGCCACACCTGAAACGTAGTCATATTTAGTAAAACGTTATACTATTTCGTAGGTAAGGCGTATGACTTTCGCGAAAGTAATGCATAACTAGCACGTTAAACACATTAGCCCGTATCCAGTTGGGTGGCTGGGTAAATATACGCGTCTTTGGTGACTACCTGTGAATTGCAAGCTTTCGGCGCTGCAGTGACGTACATTTAAATGTACCAGCCAAGTAGGAAATCGCCTCCCCGCAATGACAGACGGACGCTAATCAATGAAAAGCGGCAAGCGTGGACGTTAGGGTAGTGAATTGTATCCTGCGCGTGAATATTTTCTGAAGTGTCCTCGAAGTCTACCTGGTTGTAGCGAAAATTTGCGAAACTTTTTTTTTTAATAACTTATTTAAATATGCATGCGAAAGTACACGCGTCAGTAAACGTTTTGCACCACCTGCAGTTGGTTCCACATAGAGGACGCTCGCTCGGAAGCCAGGGGCATTAAAGGCTGTTCACGGTAACACGAGCAGTTTTGAAAACCCTGCTTACGATCTACTTGTATGCACGTCGTGTATTCTTCCGCCTTGTGTAAAGTTAACATTACTGTGGGCCTCATCACTTTATTCATACGTCAAGTAAAACTGTGAAATTATTCGGAAATATAATATTTTACTTATGTGCTAATTTTTACACTTCGACGAATTAAAAAAATAAGAAAGGGAAAGAAATTATTTAAGTTAGCACAAATGGTTATCTGACGTACTTTTTATCCGACGTTTAGATATGGAACTACTTGCCATCCACAATTACCAACTTTACTGGGAGAATGTAATTCGGTACGCACGTTAAAATATATATGATGGCAGGGGCATTGCCTTTTTTCTAAGGTTCACTTTAAAAGTGCTCAATTTATCGTGAATAGCGTTTACAAAGAGTCACTCGTCATTTCTGGGCTGGTGTTCTCTACAGACAGAGTGTATTCTCATCCCATGTCTTCTATTGCGCTGCGAGCAACTTCGTGACTCAGAAATCCCTGGTGGTGCAAAACTCTCCTCGACGTGTTTATTACAGCATTAAATTTGCTGTTCGTCTGAAAACAGCTGAGATTTGTCCACTGCAACTACAAATGCAGGAAGACGGTACAGCGCTCCCGGGCAGGGGGGGGGGGGGGGGGGGCGTGGGGATTGTTTCCGAGATTGAAAAAAAAAAAAGGGGGGGGGGGGGGGGAGATTGTTCGAAGAATTTTCCGCAAGTTACCACCGTATCTCCTCATACTTGTAGCGACGGAATATCCGTGGCGACGGCAGAAGCAGTTTGTCAGAACAGGAGTTGACCTTATCGCATGAGGAGCTCGGGTTCGGGCGCTGATCGATGACCTAATAAACCTTGTCCGATCCTTCAAAGTTGGAGGAGGGGAAGGGCTGGGGGGGGGGGGGTCTGCCATACGCAGCCGCGGGCTTAATCTTGACGTCTGATTTGTGAGGCTTGCTTCCTCCTCCAGAGCTTCTTGTTGTGATTACAACCCCCTCCCACCTTCTTCCCACAATACTTTACACCGAGTATTTCCTCCTTAGTTGTGAGCATAGAGAAGCCGAGTGTCCAGAAGCGGGATGGCTTTCTGGTTTATTTGACATGGGCGTGCTCATTCTGACCGTAGACTAACAATGAGGTAAAGGCTGTTCACGATAAAGTGAGCACTTTTGAAGTCAATTTAAAAAAATGTCACTGCTCCTACTTGCATATATTTTTAACGGGAGCACTGAGTGGCATGCGTCCAAAAAATTAGTAACGATGGGTGGAAAGTAGTTTCATATCTTAACGTCGGATAAAAAGTGCGTTAGGTAACCATTTGTGAAAAGTTAAATAATTTCTTTCCCTTTATGGTTTTTTAATGCATCGAAGTGTAAAAATTAGCATATATTCATTTGTAAAATATTTTCTTTCCGAATAATTCCACAGTTTTACTTGACCGAAGTATGAATAAAGTGATGAGGCCCATGGCAATGTTAATTTTACATAAGGCGGAAGAATACACAACGTGCATACAAGTTGATCGTAAGCAGGGCTTTCAAAAGTGGTCATTTTACCGTGAAACAGCCTATAGTTGAGCACAGTATGTCCCCGTGTCCCAACATTGAACTGCTTTCATGTCAATACGATTAATCAGAACGGCGTCGATTGGATTTGAGTAAACAAGTTATTCGAGATATATGTATACATCATCTAAAAAACTTTTTGCAGTATGATTGAATTAGAATTGGTAAAAGTATTCTATTCATATAAAAAGTTATCAAGAAACACGTTCATCACTGTTGACCATGTGACCTCGACAGTTGTGTTCCTTTGTGGTAGGTCCATGTTGGGTACAAGATGCTACGATAACGACACAAGAAGAGAGACCGGGTAAGACAGGAACGCGGCCAGAGATCGTGATCAAAACAATGTTCGCAAAACGAACGGGGACTCTAACGCAACGACGGAAAGTGCAGGAATCTGCAGAAGTTCGGAGAATACACGGGTCTGGCTGACACGGTGGGGTTGCGGCAATTTCATCAGCATCCAACGCCAGTTACTCCGCCCAGGTGACAAGGGAGAGCCAATGGGATTCGAGGATATCGGAGAAGGTGGGCGTGAACGAGAAGTGTGGTGGGCACGGTGGCTAATGGCCGGTGCGTAAGTCGGCGTCAGTTCCTCCCTGGACGGCGGTCTCCGAGCGGCGATTGGTGGTAAGTGTCTTCACGCTAGGGTGAGAGAGCAAGCCCGGAGCCTTCATATCCTCGTCCTCCCTTATTTGATTGACCTTAACACTACCTAGATCCCTAAACCCTATAACCACATCACATTGTGTATATTGTAATTTAGTCACAGTAAAGATCCCCAAGACTTAATTAGTGAAGTTAATTTGTTAGTGCCTTTACTCCCCTATATTTCAATCAAATCGTACCAGACGATTTATTTTTCTTATTGGTAGCGTGTCTCTGTGTGAAGACATTTTCCGACCTGACTGGCCAATCACAACAACGCAACTTCAATACTGTACGTCTGCGATTCGTGTGGAAACTCCTAAGACACGTAATACGGGAGACCATCAAATCACGAAAGTGCAATTCTGGGAACGGGCCTTGTGTCTGATTGGCAATTGAATGTTGGGAATAATTGCCTATGTGTAGGGCCACTTGTTTATCGGGAAAGGTTTTACGCGAAGGCTGTGCTACAATGTCCTATAGCTAGAGACAGGTGTTTTTTTTTTTTTTTTCGCGAGAAGATTGTACTTCAAAACACCTTCTGTTCATATGCACTTTCTTGGTTGGATGATGTCCCGTGTCTCAAGTGTCTGTTTGCGAGTCATAAACGTTCATTTTTGAAGTACCTTATTACGATTGGCCCACTAAACTAGGAACATGTCTTCTCACGTAGACAAGCGGCCAATAACCAAAGGAAGTTGTGGTTGGGGACGTAGGATACTGAAGTCTAGTACGGCCATAAATATTTTCGTGAAAAAACACCTGTTCCATACCCATGGACAGAGACCTTAAATATATTCGCGTTATTATTAGAGACAGGTGTTTTTCGCGAAAAGATCTCAAGACCGGTTGCACTCCAAAACACTTTGTTCGTATGCTCTTTTGTGTTTGAACGATTCTAAATGTCTAGAGCTAGCGATTTTTCGCGAAAAAAATGTGCGTACAAGGTAGACTTGAATACTATAAGAACCCGACAGCAGTTTGTCCATTGCCTTTGGTTGCTGTCTGCTTGAGAAGGCGTTTTCGTTTTCGACCGGCCCACTCAGAATTCGGCAACATGAGCACGGCTCCTACGTGATTCGTGTGCAGACATTTAACTCGAGTCAAAAAGTAATTCAGCCAATCAATATGGGTATACGACCCTACAGTGTTTTGAAATATAACTTGTCTTGAATTTTTTTTCGCGAAATTTCACTAACTCCATAAATGTCACGTGCCTCAAGTGCCTGTCCGCGAATCGTGGATGTTCAGTAACAGAGTACTTTATTCTGATTGGCCCAGTCAAATAAGTATATGTCTTCTCGCGTAGACACGCAGTCAATAAGCAAATGAAGTTGTGTTTGTGGATGTAGGATATTGAAGTCTAGCAAGGCCACAAATAATTTCGCGAAAAACACTTGTCTCTAGTTATTATTTGCCATCAGGATAAACGTCACAGTAATATATATATATATATATATATATATACTGGAGCAGGCGTCGTTTGTACATTGGCTGCTTCCTAAGTGTGAAGTCGCTCCCTTTCCGACCAAATTGCACGTGATTGCGGCACGCGATTGTGGAGTGTTCATTTATTGATGCCGAGTTACACGAGGCTTGTCAAATTAATATGTACCCATGACTGCCGTGTTACGAAGGTGCAGGTGTTCTATGTTTAACAACGTATCGCCAAATAATATCACGAATTTTGCAGGCCCCTGCCTATAGAAAACGTGTAGTTTACCTTTTGTTAGCGGTCACTGTCTGGAGACAGTTCCTCACCTGATTTGGCAGTAGTAGGGTTTAGCATGTTTTGAGCCAACAGCATCTGGCATCGGAGCAGGAGCCGGGAGAGTCTCCATGTTATGATGTCACCCGAGCGCTATCTTGGATGTCATTGACATTTTACCCTGACCCATGACCATTAACCTTGACCTTGGTACAAAAAAAAACAACTAAATCTACCAAAAAATCCTCAAAAATCCTAAAAAAAATTCCCAAAAATTCTAAAAAAATTTCCGAAAAAGTGTATTGTTAAAAATTGAATCAAATTAAAAAAAAAAAAGGATTCACAAAATGTCCAATTTATCCCGGAGCAGGCGAGAGGGATCAGCAACCCAGGGCCAAGGATGAGCGACACAGATGACCGGGATTAGTGATCCTGGGGTCAGGAAGCAGGACCTATGACCTTTGAACTTTGACCCAAAAAATCCCCAAAAATTAAAAAAAAATACAAAAGATTGCAAAAAAAAAAATACTAAAAAATATCATAAAACTTATTTTAAATATATTATTAAAAAATTATAAAAAATTATTTTAAAAATGTTTAAATTTCCGGAGGTCACCTTCCTCCCACGCCCATTTTGCCATCTTGGTAGGCGACCACAATCTTGGTAGATGAGACATATACCTTGACCCCATGACCTTGAATGGCCTTAAAAACAAAAAACTCGAAAAAGTACATAGAAATCAGCAAGCATATTGCATTACAGACTACTACCGCTATATTATATGCAGACTACCTCTAGCTTGACCCCATAGCATTAAATAACAAAAACTCGAGAAAAATGCAAGAAACAGATTATACTACAGACTACCTTGACCTTGGCCCCATGAACTTGAATGACCTTGAAAACCAAAAAAAATCGAGAAAAATCTTTGCGTAGATGCGGAAGCTAGCCGAGACAATCCAACTTTCACGGGAGTTGCCGTCAAACTAAGCCTCTCAGCTAACCTCCATACTGTTTGTAATATACGTGTATGCAAGCCCTATGTAGTCATATTGACTTTGAACCAGCCGTATTTCACCATTAATACACTGTCCGAACACCTACCAGCCAATCACCGAGTTTCCACGTGACTCCAGCGTACTGACTCCTACAGAATGACTCCACAAAGACTCCTAATGACTCGAAGATGACTCCTAACGACTCCAAAATGGACTCATTATGACTCATGGCGGGGGCGAAGCCGATTATAGCTGAAGAGAACCATTGCTACAAGTTTTAGAATGTCTCTTCAAAATACCACTCCGTGCAAACTGCCTCTAGCAGAAATCTCACTGAAACGATATTCTTGAAGTTTTCATTCAGCAGATCTTCATACAGACCACCCTCTCAATGCCGACGTGCATTTTGAACACAGGTGAAAACCCGATCGCAGAATCGGCACTGGCGACAACCAGTTGGCGATGATGTGGGTCGCGGTTGCATGGTCGTCGGGGTCAAAACGCAGGCCTTCGTATGGAAGCACTACGAGAAAACCCAAATACTGATTCGTGCCCCAAATTGCAATAGACCTGATCACTTTGTTCGTGACTTGATGAAAATAAAATTGTGAAACTATTTGAAAAGTAAATATTTCACAAATCTGCAAACTTTCACACTTGTGCATAGAGACCCGGAAATTTCGTGGATTTATTTGAGGACAAGTTGGACTGCAACCCAATGTACATAAGAGTATCCGCTTCTATTGGACCACAGTTTGTTGTAGACACACCCTGAACCAAGTTCAACCAATAACGAACCTGCTAAGTCAAACATGACAGACAACCAATGAACAACTGAAAGAAGCTCGAATACACAGAGTATTGTGGAGTCTAGCTTGTTGCAGAATGAAGCTGCAAAACTTCCGGGTCTCGCATAACAAACAGAAGAACAAAATAAATAATTTCATTTTGCACAAATCTTTACCAACACATTTAATTCAATGTCGCCAACTTTACTGGGCGCATACCAGTCAGTGTACCAATTAAAGTACTTCAATGTAGGGGCATTAACATTATTCAAAGTTTCATTTCAAAAGTGGCAGCTTTAGTACACCCGGGCCCGTTTTGATCGGTAGATCAAATTATGTACGCAGAAATACTCGGGCATAGTCCTCGTCGGAGTAAGGTATACGTTAAGGATAATGACAAAACGCATCAAATGTTGCCACAGACAAGAATTTCTCCGCTACGGACCATGAAACGACAAGTTTTCTCCAGACCAAAAACGGATTTCATAAACCCGTTCCCGCACCCGTTCGTTATATGTAGTCTGCAATAAGCCACAACTTAAAGGCCCCCATGAAAAAAATACGGTTCTAGGCACCTGAAAAGATAGGATAATCGTTTACCGAAAGGTTATGATCCAAACAATGCTGCAGCGTTGTTTCTTGACTTCTTCGATCGCACCAACCTTTATTCCGTTTCTCCTGGAAGAAAATCAGCCATAAACTACGTTCCACACGAAAACGTGCGATTGTTTCCTAACTAAGTGAAACACAGGCGAGGCCGTGACCTTTGCCCGCGCACGCAAGAGGGTATGATATGCAATATTCGGCCAAGAACAAACGCCTTGGATACTCATTTTTCGCGGGAAGATTTATGTACAATCTACACTCTAAACCTGAATCAGTGAGAATTTCACTGTTTCAATTAGTCAAGCGTATCTGACTGATACAACAGTCACTTCAGTGAATTTAATTGATGAACCAGTGAAAAAAAATGCCATATTTCCTTCACTGATTGATTCAGTGACATTTCCCACTGATTCGTCAGTCATTTTTTCCACTGTTTTCTCAGTGGTTTATTTTTTGACTGATGGACCAGTGAAACTGCATGTATAAATCGCCATCGAACGTAGTTTAAAAATGGCCGTCAAACGACGTGTATCAAGTGAAGTACCATATCAACGAATAAACAAATAAAAAAAAATACAAAACACTTTCTAAAGTGAGTTTCGTCTTTCAAAACGCCATTTTACGAGGTAATATGAACACACAGACATTAATTCCGTTTTTACGTCTTTCATTTAGTCTTTACGTCTTTCATATCGTTTCCATGTAATCGTCACAGCACTCTGTTTGAAGGGTTAAACTGCATTTAACGCGGCGGAGAGAGTGCACACATATGTACTATTCGTTTATCCTAATGGTACCAATCAAACCAAAAACGAAAAGTATGAGCAAAAACTCTCAAACTATACTATTTCGTAGCGATACTATAAGACATATATTTTCCTCTGACAATTTCAACTTGGCGTGGTAGCTCAGAATATTTAATTCGCCACCTCAGTCAGCCGTCATTTATTCAATCAGTGAAATTGTTTCACGCCACTAATTCAATCAGTGAAATTTTTCGCTGAAACAATCAGTGGTTTTCCACTGATTCTAAGTGGAGCCATTTTCACCTATTATAGTAGTTGAATTTCACTGCTAATCAGTGGTTTCCCACTGATTCGAATTTAGAGTGTAGACGTCTGAACTGAAGGTGCAGACCAGCTACTTTACCTCTGTTAATGACCAAGATAGTTGCAAGATAATACTTTCCCGTTTGACTAGGACGGTTAGAATTACGTTACTCCGACACAGAACATCCACGATCTGTGAGAAAACGCGCAATTTAGATGGATTTAATATCACACACGCCCTGAAACAAAGTGTGTGGAAATTTACCCTGCCATCACCGAATGAGGCGAGGCAGCGGGACTACACTAGGCACCTGCTCTGAAGGACTCGTACCGGAATCCTGGCATCATCTCCATCATTCTAATTGTAACATATCATTATGCAGAACATTTAATTAGTATTGTTAACCCTTACAGTGGCATGGAAATCTGGAATACCAGAACACACGTGTTTATTTTATAGAAATTCTATTGCTGCGACGTGTTCTACACATGAGTTTATTATTCAGTAATCTAATTTTAATCTTACATATTGAAATGAATTGTGCTGGGGGGAAGACTGTAAGATAGAAATGCGTGAGAAATAACATTAAAGCCCCACGTATGGGTATTGGCCACTGAAAATAATTGGGGTTCTTTAATGTATGTGAAGACAAATAGAGAGATATTTATATGTGTAATAATTATGCAACATGTAGGCAGGGTTTGCAGATAAACAACTGAATGTGTAGGTGACAGAACATACACACTGCAAAATACTAAAAATCACCAAAAAAACATCAACATACTTACACCTTACCAGGATGTTTCCTTGTGCCCAGGATTATCTTCGCCTCCACACAGCTATACATATGTCACACTTTAAATATTTGCTGCGAAATAATAAGGAAACTAACTACTGCCATATCAATCAATGAAGTCCAAGGGCGAAGTGGAGTTTAATGCAAACAAAATCGTTCCTCGATTCAAATACTTTTCCCAACTTTATATTGTAACCGCAGAATATTTACAAATACCACGCAGCTGCTGGACTAGAATATTAAATTTAAAACTCTGTATGTCTGTCAAAAATAGCAATTATGTGTGTGTGCTTAACAAGCATAATTTAAGTCTTTGCACTGTTTTAAAAGTTCGTACAAAAATTAAAATGTTTTAGTGTGCAGAAAGTTTCGTTAATATCACACTCAAACGTTACATTTTACAAGAAATCTGCCTATGTGTCTGCAATGAATAAAATTCTCCTGGTTAGTAGTGTCAAAATTAGGTAGAATAAAACACAAGTTCCTATTTTCAGGCACTGTGTGATCAGCAAGAAAGTGTTATATTAAATGCGTAGTTAACAGGAAAACGTCTTTAACACTCCACCGCTGGACCAATGGTCACTTAGTTTGGCGGTGATAAGATATCTTATTATATTTCTGGGTTATAATTAAAGTTGCAAAGCTCCTAAGCCCTCTTCAAACAGTTTCAAAGCACTCTTTCGGCTGTTTACGTAAAACGGAGCATATTTGTCGGGGTCAAACTCACTTTTTAATTATAATTTTTCACTGTTCAGACGGAGCTCAGGCCTACCTGACCTGTTACGTTAGCGACCCATTTCAAACAAAATGGATACCAGAACATTCTTTCAACAACTCAATTTGGCGTCGGTTACCTAATTCGAATTTACCTGTGTGACATAGTTCTTACATCAGGTTGCATTCCTTATAATTATAATCAATACGTTGTTATCAGCCATTACCAACTTCACAAATTAACATGTAGCTCAAAACTTAACCATATGAAAATAAATATGTAATATTGAATACGCGAATAATAACCTCTCAAATGCTGCGTGTACGATAGTAAATATGTACAAAATTAAAATAAAATTTAAAATAAAAAAAAACTAAATAATTAGAAACTTATGTGTAAAACACGTCACAACAATAGCATTTCTATAAAATAAATATGTGTGTACTCGTATTCTAGATTTCCATACCACTGTAAGGTTTAACAATACTAATGAGATGTATTACATAATGAGACGATACAATATTTACTATCGTACATGCAGCAGTTGAGAGGTTATTATTTATATATTCAATATTAAGTACTTATTTTCACATTGTTAAGTTTTGAGCTACATGTTAATTTTTGTAAGTTGGTAATGGTTCATAACTACATATTGATTATAACCATAAGGAATGCACCCTGATGTAACCCTATGACACACAGGTAAATTCAAATCAGGTAACAGACCCCAAATTGAGTTGTTGAAAGAATGTTCTGGTCTCCATTTTGTTTGAAATGGGTCGCTAACGTAACAGGTCGGGTAGACCTGAGCTCCGTCTGAACAGTGAAAAATTATAATTTAAAAGCGAGTTTTTACCCCGGCTAATATGCTCCGTTTTACATAAATAGTCTACAGAGTGTTTTAAAGCTGCCTGAAGAGGGCTTAGGAGCTATGCAACTTTAAGTATAATGCAGCATTATAAGTTACCTTATCACCGTCATACTAAGTGACCGTTTGCCCAGCGGTGGAGTGCTAAAAACGTTCCCTGTTAACTACACATTTACTACAACAATTTCTTGATGATCACACAGTGCCTGAAAATAAGAACTCTCATTTTACTCTACCTAATTTTGACATTGCTAAACAGGAACATTTTATTCTGTGTAGACGCATTGGCAGATTTCTTGTAAAGTGTAACATGTGGATGTGATTAGTATTTGAACATTAACCAAACTTTCTGCACACTAGAAATTTTTTAATTTGGTATGAACTTTTAAAAACTGCAAAGACTTTAATTATGGTTGCCAAGCACACACACATAATTGCTATTTTCGACAGACATACAGAGTTTTAAATTTAATATTCTAGTCCAGCTGCTGCATGATATCTGTAAATACTCTGTGGTTACAGTATAAAGTTAAAAACATTATTTAAATTGAGAAAAGAATTTGTTTGCATTAAACTCCACTTCGCCCTTGGACTTCTTTGATTAGATATGCTGATAGTTAGTTACCTTATGTTTCCCAGAAAATATTTAAAGTGTGACATATGTATAGCTGTGTGGAGGCGGAGATAAGCCTGGATACAAGGAAGCATGCTGGTAAGATGTAAGTATGTTGATGTTTTTGTGGTGATTTGTAGTATTTTGCAGTGTGTGGTCTGTCACCCACGTATTCAGTTGTTTGTTTGCAAACCATGCCTACATGTGGCATAATAATTACACATATAAATATCTCTCTATTTGTCTTCACATACATTACAGAACCCCTATTTTTAAAGTGGCTAATACCAATACGTGGGGGCTAAATATTATTTCTCACACTATCTATCTTACACTCTTCCTAACAACACAATCAATTTAATAATTCTCCGTGTTTATCGGTAATCGCTCCAGCCAATTGTTCGGATGTTTCCTTACTATACTATAAACTTGAAATAGTGATAATCAAGCCAGTTCAGTTAAAACAGTGAATACTGAGCAATTGATGATCAGTGCCGCATAACTTAATTCTATAGTGGCTGAATTTCACTGACTTATTTTTTATTTTGCACTGCACGTTGAACATTCCACTGATATAAGTCACTTGTATCCAGTTAAGTTGCTGGATTCGCCAGTCGATAGTAGCTTATCAACTGACTTTCAGTGAAGGTTATTTGTATGGTTAATATAACTGTTTCGAACTTAAGAGTGCACACTGGCAGGAAAAATTCCCATAATATTACAGAAAAATAATTGTATAGAAAAACTATCCTGAAACCTTCGTAAAATTACTAACCATTTTTTAAATAAAAGATTTTTTGTCAATTTGACCGAATTTTCCGTACGTTCTACATAACTTCCCGTGAATCCACTGAATAGCTCCGTAATTTTCCTACGTAATTTTTAATTTTTGTATTTTCTGCCTGTAAATATAAATTATAAAAATATGTTCAATTTTTTTTCATGCATATGTTACACTCTAGGAAAAAATTTATATTAGAAAAAAACATTTTTTTTTTTCAGGAGAAGGAATAGAACATAAGTATATGATGTGACAAATCGCGACACTTTCTGCTCATGTATCCTTATAACAATGTTGAGTATAAACATTTTATTATTTTGAAAGTTGGGTACGTAATTGTTTTTTAGAATGTTTGTAAATATTTAGGTAAGTACCTAAAGTGTTGTTGGTACAGCTGGCTTCCGATATTTCTTGAAGTTTGACGATAAATGTGAAAGCGACGTGAATACCCTAAGTGGCGCGGAAATGATAATTTCTTGGCTAGAATTGCGAAGAATGCTTCGCGTAGACTCGCCATTGTTTGAGACAGGTATTTTTTTGTGAAAATATTTTAACACCAGTTGCACTCCAAAATACTTTTGTTCATATACACTTCCGTTGGTGGATGATTTTTAATGTCTCGTGCCTCAAGTGTCTGTCCGCGCATCAGGAACGTTCAGTATTGGAGTAATTTATTACGACTGGCCCAATCAAATAAGAACATGTCTTCTCACGTAGACACCCGGCCAATAACCAAAGGTATTTATGATTGTGGAGGTAGGATATTGAAGTCTAACATGGCCATACATATTTTCGTGAAATACACCTGTCCCTAGCCATTGTTCGGTCCAAAACCCGAAGCTAAAGAAGATACAAAGAGGACCCATAATGTATATGTAGCGAGATTGCTTCTGTTTTATCATCATAGCGGATCGCGTTTCCGTATATTAACTGAATATTTCAACCAACATTTCGGTGATTATAAGTAGAGACCTGCAAAATTAGTGTTACTATCTGGCGGCAGACTAAACTCCAAGATGCTGTATGTTCTATCGACTATTGCCATTGGCAGACAACTTGTGTGGCTCGTCACGAGGACATTCTGAGGCCAATAGGATAGACTCAAATGTTCAGCAACCAATCGCTAGTAGAGCGGTCACACAGGTAAATGACGTCGTATGATCGCCAGTAACAAATGAAACCACGAATTATCCTCAAGTAGGCACAGGGACGTGAAGTCTAGCTTGCTACCAAATAATAAAGCAAATTTAGCATGTCCGTAATTATAAGTAGACAGAGGTGATTTTCGGGAAATTATTTAAGGCTATGTTAGACTTGAGAGGACATGTTGTTATTTGACTGGGCCAATCAGAATTAGGTACTGTGATACTGAACATCCGTGATTCGGGGACAGACACTTGAGGCAAGTGACATTTAGAATCACCCAACCACGAAAGTGCACATGAACAAAAGTGTTTTGGAGTGCAACTGGTCTTGAAATATTTTCGCGAGAAACATCTGTGTATACAGGTCATGGCGAAAGAATGCATAACAATACAGAAGTACTAAGAACTCCCCCGCACACGCCAGCCAAATGGCGACTCTGGTCAGCAATATCACTGAATGCCATTTGTCATTCAGCACCTGTTAACTTACTGATACAGTTACAGCAGCCCAGCTATTGTTTATTCACAGTAAAGTGAGTACTTTTTAAAGCCCTCTCATTTGGAATAACCCAACAAACACGAAAATTACGTGCCGGATTCGGGCCTGTAAAAGATAGCCGGCAAGCTCCGGTCAGATGATGTCGGCCCACTGTCTTATGCCACAAGCTGTCCGATGGAAATGTGGACTGGCGGCTGACTGTTTGCCGACAGTGTCAAAAATTCACTGTACCGCTAACAGCAAGACACAAAATGTGTTCCGGCCCGACATACACATAAAGTACGGGCCGGAATCGGGCCGGTAAAATATACTAGACAAACTCCGGCCAGATGATGCCGGCCCGCTGGATGGCGGCAAGATGCCAAGCTTACGGCGGCTGGATGGCGGCGAGATGCCGGGTCTACGGCGGCTGGATGGCTGCAAGACACTGGTCCTACGGCGGCAAGATGCTGGGCCTACGGCGGCAAGATGCTGGGCCAGCGACTGCTGGAAGTAATTACGATGCCGGGCCTGCAGCTGCATGATGTCCAGAAATAAGCAGTATAACCACGAAAAAACCTGAACTTTTCGATTAAGAAGTTTTGTAATTGTTATTTCTTCTTTACATATTTTCATATCATTTACTTTTGCTTGCCGAGTGCGGGATTCGAACCTAAGACCATTGAGTTGACAGTCCTGCATGCTAACCTATACACCACGGGGTAAGTTGCTAATACACTCCAATAATTTCATTTATCATGACACAAATAATCATAAGTGAATGTATAAATTCCATGACAATATTACAAATAATTTTAAAACACTATTTAAAAACTGTTTCTTTATTTCTTCAGAGGCTTGCAAACCAAACAATTTTTGTTCCTTTCTAATATATCTGTCAGATGGTTATAATATAAATGAAAAATTTTCAAAGTAAAAAATGCCATGGGCTACCACGTGACACATATATAATCATTAAAAAAAAACATGCTAATGGTTAACACATGGTCTCAAAAAGACATCATGCCATTAACAGCTAGCTAACATCTTGTCTATTAAAAAAAAAACACTTTCAAAAAGTTAGGCGGCAAAAATACATCATATTTGTATCTTTATTGTGATAAAGAGTCATGTATAGAAAACGTTAGGGGGCCGGAATAAATAAGATGACGGCCAGCTTACCGAAAATATAAAGATGCTATATCGGAATCGGGCAAGATTATTATTATTGCTATTGGCGGCATTCTGTCTGTGAGATTTCATGCAGACATAATCCAAAAAAATACAGTGGGCCATTGTCTTTTTTCTAACGGCAAACATACTGTCTCAAAAAAGAGGCCACGCCGTTGTCAGATGGCTATCTTCTGGCATTGGAACGACAGTTACCCACAGCACAGGTATCGGGCCGACAATTTGCCGACACTACCTGCTGGTTGTGTTTGCTGAGAATAGTAAATAAATATATTTTAATTCAGCCTTAGACGTTAACTTCCGAATTCGGTGGAATCTGCAGACTGTATTTGTTAACTACATAGCAATATTTATTTTAAAAGGTGGTCACATAATAAAAAAAAATGTCTGAAAAAAAAAAAAAAAAACTAAGGCCTCAAAAGTGCTCACTTTGCCGTGAACAGCCTGTAACAGGGAATCTATCGCAGTACGCAGTAGGCAATCACACAATACTCGTTCCTAGATCCTCGGCAGTCAGTCGACAAACGGGCACGGCCCCATTAAAGTACAACAACCTTGCAATTTTCAACTTTGTGTTATTGCCTTCAATGTGTCATAACTAGGGACCTGCAAAATTCGCGTTATTCTTTGGCATCAGGCTAGACTTCACAATCTTGTGAATACCGGATATGGTGTCGTTAGTTCATGGGCTGCTCTTTGGGCGTGAAGATATTCCCCTTTTAACAAAACTACGTGTGATTCGAATACGCCGTTATGACGTGTTCATTCACTGGTGCAAAGTTTTTCAAGGCATACCAAGTGAAGTGTTGTCCAATGAACCACGGACTGCAATTCACACGTGCTTAAAATACAACACTTCGCCAAAAGATAATGCGAATATTGAAGGTCTCTAGTCATAACTAGAGCCACCTGATTTTTTCGCGAAAAGATTCCAAGACTAGTTGTACTGTAAAACACGTTAGTTCAGAACTGATTTCGTTGTTGGATGATTTCAAGTATCACACTTCTTAATTGCGTGTCAGCCAATCACTGAAGTTCAGTTCCGTGATAACTTAATTCTCATTGGTCCAGTCAAGTAGAAGACATAGACGCTCAGCCAATAACCAAGAGATATTTGCAAGTATGCCCTAACGAAGTTAAAGTATAGCCTATGCCTAAATATTTTCCGGAAAAACGGGTGGTCCTACCCATATCCATATCATACCCTGCCATCAAATTAGTGGAGTGGTAGGACTTAGGCGGTTCTTAACAGCGAGGTATAGAGAGCCGATGTGGGTGAAATGAGGTGAATATGGAACGGCGCCGGAATGGAATGACGGGGGAAACTGGAGATCCCCGAGAAAACTCGCCGACCAACGGAATCTTCCGGCACGATTAAAAGTGGGATCCAGCTGCGCATCCAAGGTCGAGAAGCGAGGGAGCGATACGGGCGACACTAACAGACAATTCTAGCGCCTCATCGCTCCTACGCGCAAGGCGTGCAGTGTTTCCTTCATAACGTTATACTGTGCAAATTAGATGTGTGACAGAGGAATTTTAATTACACGCATTGAAAGCCCACAGATTAAACTACGCCCGTATCTTTTATAGTCTGCTTTTATCTTGCCTCCTAGGGAAACTGCTTAGGGGAGCTTTGAGAATGCGATATTTTACCATTTCCACGGATTTTTTCTGCAACACTACACTTAATATGACGAAAGTGAAAAAAAAAATGGGCATATATAATTAATTTTTATCTTTTCTGATAAAAAGAACCATATTTTGAGAACATTTATTTACCGAGATACTCGTATTCGCGCAAACAACTATTTCAAAAAATCCGCGGGGGTCCATCCCACTCTTAAAACGTGCGAAAATCGGAGATCGACCCCCCCCCCCCTTACCGGGAATATTAAACGGTTCGCTTTCCTGGGAGGCTAGTAGTCTAACCACTAAACCACCGCGGCCTCATCGAATGCGTTTGTGTGATTTTCGGGTTAGTCTAATGAACGTAAGTGTATCCCTCAGATTTGTTGATCAGAAAATTAACTGCATTTACTCTTACTTTAAGCCTCCCCTCCAAACTTGTGTGTCACACTTTAAAAAAAAATTGAGGTAAAATTCCCGTACATGTATGGGACGATAATTACCTCTACATGTAAGGTAAAATTCCGTGTTAAATGTGGAGTAAATGTACATAACAATTAAGGTAGTATACCCTATTCGTATGGGAAAAGTACCAGACTAAAGTGGAGGAGAATCTCATACAAGTAAGATAATATTAACTATATTAAATTATATTAAATAATACACGGGGTGTTAATACTAATAATTTCCATTGACCTCAATCACGATAGGCCGATGCGCTGTCCATTACACCACGACGGCAGCGTGTCAGCGTCCCTGAATATCAGGGTGTTAATTTAAATATTTCTTCCTCCCGTCCTCCCATTTAGCTGTTGAGACAATGCTGAAAAGATTCAAGCGTCGTAATATAATTTTCTCCTCCATTGATGGGATTTTCCACCTCCATGTATGTGAATTTTACTCCAGAGTGCAGTAATTCTACCTTACACGTAAGGGAAACAATGTTTCCAGCACAAGTTTGCGAATATCCCCTTACACTTGCCAGGTATTTTTACAATTTGTTTTTACAGTGCTCTCTGTGTTGTCATAAGCGTGACTGAAAGGCACATGTTGCACCGAGAAAAAAAAAAAAGTGCGGGGATCATTTTGGCTTTGGAGTCACGATGGCATTCGTGCCTGATGGTCGGGAAAGGTTACGAGCGGGCAGGTACACAACTCGATACATCTGGCGGAGATGACGAAATGAGAACTACAACAGTTTCGGTGCATCACGGAGAATGATAAGCGGGAAATGAAGTCCTTGGCATTTGCCACTTGACTCCACGGCTAACGGATATACGGAGCACAAGTGTGTTGAAACCGATCCACGCATGCACTCCGGGGGGATTAGGTACGCGGGGGAATATAATCTCTCGGACGTCAGTTAATTATTTATTAAAGACGATCGACGCTGATAAAGTCTCCACGAACTTTAGTTTTCTCCGTAAGGTTGTGCCACCAGGAAGCTGAGCTGGGGAAGTTCGCTTATAAACGCCTTTCATACTAAAACAGGGCTTCTATGTATTGTTACAGTTGAGACGATATATCAGCTAGTAAGATAAAATAAATACAAAATTTTTCTGGGAGAATAAATGCAAAAATATAGAATTGCAGTTCCGAGTTAAATTACTGAAATTTACTAACAAGAGTGTGGGTGCATGGATACAGTACTGAATTCTAACATAAGTTCATATTGGTTTCAACAAAATATCACCGATACTTATCATTAGCATAGCGCTTTGCCGTGCACTGCTACAGAGGACACTTTTTCACCTGCAAATGACTGCCTTTCGTGTGGCAATATTTTCCTCCATTTTGCTAACCAACTTGTCATATGAATATCTGTGATTCTTCTTCACACATTTCGGCTGTTTTAAATAAATGCCATGCAATCATACCTGTAGGATACTGAAAGCAGAATGATTTGGAGAAGTCTGGGACAAGGGGATCTGGGATAGGCACCAGGCCGCTATGTTCTGACGTCACACAACAGCCATATTCAATATGGGCGAACTTGATATTTACCCCATTCCAGAGACCTTAAAGAATCCCGAATGCAAAACACTAAAAAAAAGCCCTAAAACCTTTATAAAAAATGTATGAAAAATCACAAAAAAAATTTTTTTTAGGAATTTGTAAAAAAAATATGAAAAATTATTACTCAAAAATTTATTTTAAAGACTTACATTTCCGGAGGTCCCTCCACCACTACCATCGCCAATTTTTTATTGGTTATTTAATCGATCAATTAATCGCCTTCACTAATTAGTTGGCAGGTATTCACCCCCTTCCAGCCCCCTTCCTCCCCATACAACATCCACAGTTTATTTATTTTCTGTATCGCCCACTAGAGCGCACTGGTAATTTCAAATATTCCAGTATATCAGGTTGCGGGGCATTCCCAACAAACGTAATCTGCAGCAGCCACTGACGGAAAATGAACAATTTTTTTTTTAGGAGACGAGGCCTCGCATATGTAAGAGGCATAGTTTAAGCGGGAGCAGCGACGATGACGGCAGGTATGCGCTGGTACCACGTGCAGTATTCACGAGTCGGCAACCGTGAGTTGTACTTTGCTCTTCCTGTAACACTAGTTGAACACGCAGGCAGCCGGCGGCTCGCTCACAGCTATCTACAGCGCGCTGTTTGTCCAGCGGGCTTCACGCTAACTAGCCACTATTCCAAAATAACATACTACAGTAAAACCTCGTTTTTTCTTGTTTAACCCCTTACACAAAAAGTAAATTTTTTTACCATCCACTGCAAAAAACTTACACGCAAGGTGCCATGGAATAAAAATTTGCTTTAGTTTGTAACCGATGTAGTACATTAGGTTTATCCCGGGAAGAACACTACCAGACGAGTTGAAAAAACTTGTGACTGACTAGCTAGCAGCTAACATTACACCGTTGCCGTGCCAGTGAATAATCTTTTAAAATGTGAAAATACTTTTCGACCTCGTGTTAATTCACATAAATGTTTATATTTTTATGTTAAAATGTAGCAGGCAGGCTTTACGTACCCAGAGTCGTTTTATGCAGTTGTCACTGGAACACGAATCAGTGAGAGAGAGAGAGAGAGAGAGAGAGAGTGTGTGTGTTTGTGTGTGTTATGAGCGATACAACTATAATAATTTTCGGAAATAATCTCGTCTAAAAGGACTATGATATTTCTGAATTCAGGCAATGTTAACACGCTCCTACAGTTATGCAAGCTATTTTCTTCTGCTTGGTTTATATTTCAGATTGGATGAGCAGGAGAATGTGGTGAGGATTAGAGTGGATTGTTGTGTGGATTACTGTGTGGATTGATGTGTAGTGCTGATTGTGGTGCATGTGGTGCGTGTGGAGCATGTGGTGCATATTTTGCTGATTGTGATGTGTGTGGTGCTGATTAGGGTGCATGTGGTGCTGATTATGGTGCATGTGGTACTGATTGTGGTGGATGCAGTGCTGACTAGTGCATGTGGTGCTGATTGTGGTGCTGAATGTGGTAATGATTGTGATGCATGCGACGCTGATTGTGGTGCTGATTGTTGTGCATATTGTGTTTATTATGATACAAGTGGTGCTGATTGTGGTGTGTGGTGCTGATTGTGGTGCAGTGGTGCTGATTGTTGTGCATATTGTGTTTATTGTGATACATGTGGTGCTGATTGTGGTGTGTGGTGCTGATTGTGGTGCAGTGATGCTGATTGCAGCGTGTGGTGCTGATTGTGGTATGTATGGTGAGTGTGGTGCTGATTGTGGTACTGATTGTGGTGCATATGGTGCTGATTGTGGTGCGCATGGTGTTGACTGTCTTACATGTGGTTCTCACTATGGTGCATGTGGTGCTGATTGTGATACTTATTGTTGTGCTGATCGTAGTACTGGTTGTGATGCATGTGGTACTGATTGTGACGCATGTGGATGTGATTGTGATGCGTGTGGTGCATGTGATACTGATTGTGGTGTGGTGTTGATTGTAGTGTACGTGGTATTGATTGTGGTACGTGTGGTGCTGAATGAGGTGGTGATTGTGGTACTGATTGTGTTGCATGTGGTGCTAAGTGTGGTGTGCTTGGGTGGCAAATTAAAAAAATTCCCCCATATTTGAGAAAAAAATTATTTAACCTACCTCCAAAGCTGAAAGATTGATATTTCATTTAATAATATCTTATAGTGTTTCAAACACCCTTTCAATAAATATTATCATTTCCCATACTCTGTTCTAGTCGAATTATTTTTCTGCTTCATAAATTTCATGCAAATTGCAATTCTTTCCTGTAGAACAATTAGGTTAGCGTGTGAGGTAAAAACGTCCCAATTGCGGCCATTCTTGCCTAGGCGTATGGGGCTTAGCCTTGAGACGCGCTTAGGTCCCTTCTCCTATTTAGGACTACCGAATCTCCCTCTAGATTTAAGGTAGGTTAGAAAGAAATTAAATTAACCCATGATCCAGGCTAATGCTGGGATGGTTCCTTTTTATATACAAGCCATGGCCGATTCCTTTCCACTTTCATTTTTCGAGCAACTAACTCCGGCTCTAATAACCTCGCTGCCGACGAGACGTAAAGCCTTAAGTACCTACCCACCTTAGTTTGCGGCGGTTGATTGTTTAAAACGCTTAGCAGCAGTCTCGCGTGCTTCTCTTCGGCGGAACTCTGCGGCTGACGGCAATTTATCGCCTGCGCGTGAAGCGTTCCTTGTAATCCGACGAGGGCGGGAAAAGAAAAACAGTTATCGCACTTTGCTTGCGGCGTGCTGGAGCAGAACAGATGTTTATCGCGCTGCTCTCTCGCACGTCTAACGACCCCTTGTATCGGAGTAATGACTGGTCCGATCTGACCGGCGCGCGTCCTAAGCGAGGAGGCGCTGCTGTTTAAGCCGCATGCTAATTGAGGCAGTTAATCAGGAGGCGCGTAGAGACAATGGCCGCGCGACCTGGAGCTCCGCGGTTTTCAAGCTGACCTTTGAGAACGCTGAGAGAGGCCGGTAATTTATAACGCACTCAAAACAAGGGTAATCTTTGTAATTACGTCTGCAGAAGTGCGTCCTTGAGTAACCCGCCTAGTTAGAGAGAGAGAGAAAAAATTAAACAACATGTGGGAAACCGAAAGCAAAGATGGTTAACTAACCTTGTAATGAGTCATGGTAAGCAGCTACTGGAACCTCATTCCACTTTAAATTGGCCACATTTTGAAATTTGTAATCTTAAATTGGTAATAGCTAGAGACAGGTCTTTTTCCCAAAATTATTTATGGCTATGCTAGACTTTAATATCCTATGCCCACAAACACAATTTCCTTTGGTTATTGGCTGCGTGGCTACTTCAGACGACATGTTGTTATTTGACTGGGTCAATCAGAATAAAGTACTCTATTACTGGACGTCCATGATTCGCGGACAGACACTTGAGGCATGTGACATTTAGAATCATCCAACCATGAAAGTGCATATGAGCAAAAGTGTTTTGGAGTGCAACTGGTCTTGAAATCTTTTTCGTGAAACACTCATGTCTTTAGTAATAGCAATATGTTATCAACACTGTATTTATATGTTTAACTCTCCTGCTGGATATTTGAGAAGATTATTGGTTCGGAGTTCGAAGAAGACACAGATGTCACCAGTGGTCCAAGGAGTGTTAAATCGCTGACTATAAAAACTGTCGAGAAAATACCTTGGGAAAATCCACTGGGCATTTCGACCGCATTTTCCATTCATACAAAACTATTTCTTCAGACCTGTAGATGATGGAACCCAGGCTGATACTGCGGGAGGCTGGTTACTGACCGCAGAGTCAAATTACCCTCTAGAATGTGACAACCACATTCAATCACGTTTCACTAATAACAGGGCACATTTTTAATGGGCTTCAACCTTACACCGTGAGTGGGTTACGTGAATTTCGTGAGTTAATTTGGCAGCAGCCTGGACTTCTGGGTACTTTAAATTCTCGGGACAGAATTCCTTATCCATTGGCTGCTGCCATGGCGAGTGAGTGAGTGAGTGATTGAAGAGATTTGGGCGGAGCCAATTTCTGCCATGGTGCGAGGAATATTTCTTCAACTAGCTTTCGCGTGATAGGGACATGTTATTCCTTCCTATTTATTACTAGCTTAAGAGTTGATACAGTGTATGTCAAAACCACTGCAGCCCAATCATAAAAGGTCATTAAAGAAGGAGTAAGTTTTTCAGGGAAGAGGGATTAGGGAAGGAACGGGAAGGAATCGGCCATGCCCTTTGTTATGGACCCATCCCAGCATTCGCCTGGATTGGTTTCGGGAAACATTGGAAAACCGACATCAGGATGGCCGGACCGGGAATCGAAACCGGGTCCTCCCGAATGTGCAAGTAGAATGCTTTACCACTGCGTTACCACACTCGGTCGCAATCATAAAAGTAGTATATATGCTTGAAGTCTAGCCTACCACTCGACGAATACAGTACGTGGAATTTACGTACCCATAGCGATGAGTTCAACCTTGAACCACAGACAGTCTGAGGCAGGCACCAGCAACTCGACAAGCCTATAGGCAAGCTTCGAGAAATATCAAATCATTTGACGAATAGCAGTAAAGACACTATTATTCATTTACCTGTTTCCACCAAACAGCATTGCTGTCAGAATAACAAACGTTTCTAAGCCATTTAAATCCGCGCGCAGAGAAATAAAACCCGCTGTTTTCCTGGGAATAACAGGAATGCATTAAGTTTTCCTCACACTTTCCGATTTTCTCTCGTTACTGTGTGCTGTGGCTGTGATGAATTTTTCCACGTATTCCCAGCCTACTGATGTCGTTCCGTGACTGGAGGAAACACGCACCATATCATATATGTCAAATTTTAGCTGTAGAAATAAGAAGTAAACCTAGCTGCGGAATACTTTTACCAAACGTCAATAGCGATACGCAAGCAATGGCAAGATACTACGATAGGCGTCTGTAATCGTTCGTCAAAGTATCCGTCGCTTTTCGATAGTAGTTACTACAAATTAAATAAAAAAACATTCGGTGAAAAGAGACCTGCGAAATTCGCGTTATTATTTGAGGACGGTTTAGACTGAAAACACTTTTACCACTGCAATACTCTTGTCATTGGACCATGCTTTAGTTGATACACCCCGGGTAACTCTGAGCCAATAAATGAACACTCCACAATCCTGTGCCCCAATCACGTACAGTTCACTCAGAA
Organism: Dryococelus australis; assembly: GCA_029891345.1. Classification (NCBI taxonomy): domain Eukaryota; kingdom Metazoa; phylum Arthropoda; class Insecta; order Phasmatodea; family Phasmatidae; genus Dryococelus; species Dryococelus australis. The sequence goes on along the minus strand of CM056993.1, from coordinate 27,340,637 downwards.
AGGGAATGACCTAACATCTGGGCAGCAGCAAATCAAGAAACGACACCTGCTTCAGTATATACAGTATTGTGAATCCTAGCTTGAAGCCAAAAAAATAACGCGAATTTATGTATCATTAATTTACCAAAATGGTTCGTAAATTTACATAGCTGATAGTTACTTCTTTAGATAAAGTAACTTGCATTTTTCTGTTCCGGTGCACTGTCGGACTGGTAGGTTTATCTTTACACTCGTAAAAATGCAATACTGGTTCTCAAGTCTTAAGGCCGCCTCAAGATTATCAACATTTACAATTCCTCCAATTAGCTCATCTGCGTAACTCTTCGAAAATGATAAAGAAACTTCATGTCGAATTGTCAGCTTGTAGATCAATATATGCATTTGCTCTACAGATACCGAGAATTCTATAAAAGGCAACCACGGGCTATCTGCATTCGCTTCCAGTAACAAAAGTAATAGAATACGTCGCATAATTATGTCTGCGGCACCAACACTACCTTTGGATTACTTACATGAGTTCATTACCTCTTGCCTGGAATTGTGAGTGAAAGTCGAATAATTCCTTACTCCACTTCTGTAAACACGAAACAACCGTCAAATCTTTCACTAACACAGACTTCGAATGAATGGCATATTTGAGGGATAAATTAATTTGTGATAATTATTTATGAATATGAACTTGACGTGTATAATGTATTTGTAGGGACAGGAAAATTTTGCGTTTTGAACGACCTGCAGGCTAGACTCCACTGTCCTATGTATTTTGGAGCCTCCGCTTTCTCTTCATTGGCTGCTGCTCCAGCGTGTTTCCAGATCAGGTAGCAAGGGATTCGGGGCTCGTTTCCGTGAAGGTTTATAATTGGCTCAAAGTTCACTTGGGCGTGTCTAATAAACTGTCATCCAATTGCAACCATGAGATAAATACACATATGCCCGCAATCTAGTTTGTCCTAAAAAAAAAATTCGCGAAATTTTTCAGTCCCTATGCATTTGTAAAGTGTTATGTTTTGATTTGACACAATTACTGCATAGGATTGCACAAACGACAATAATTTTGCGTTTCAAAATAAATGCTTTCAAATGGAACTGCGTATTTTCCAATTTGTTAAAATCACGATTTCTTTCGAAGTAATATGAGTTCTGAACCTATACAGTAGCTGAGAAAACACATAGCATCTAAATGGTAGACGTAAAATTACCCGGTCAATATCATTGCGTGCTGTCTTCTACAGAGGATATTTTTCAAACAATAAGCCATGACGAGATATAAAAAAAACGTGTTTTTTTTTCTGTTACTTTCTGGCTAAAGTGTCTGGTAAAATAAACTTTACACATATCGAAGCTCCCTTTTTTTTTTTTGTGTTAAACTTAAATAAAACGAAAATGCCTCCTCTTTACTTCTGACTGGAATTTTTGTAAATGTTACTGGCATAGTTAAAAAAAAATTGCTATCCTTGCTCCACGCCCCGTCTTATTTAGACTACACTAGAGTATTATATAAATATGTTAAATTTAAATTTAATTGTTTTTTTAGAATAATACATCTTTTTTTGGCCTCAATAACACATTTTGCAGATCTTCAGCATATCTTAGTTGAAATATTAGAATTTTCACGACTAGTGAAAAAAAAAGAAGTTTGTCTTGTAGGCCTGCAGGTACGACGAACAAATGAAAAAATCAAGCAAGTTACTATTTATAGCAACTCGGTCCATCCAGAGGTCTCTGAAGACTATCTAACTATACCCTGCTTGAAGTATAGTACAGTAGAAGTGGAAAAGACATATGTTCTCATGGCTTCTGGCGTGTGGTGTTCCGTAGTGTTCGTGTCGTCTGCACACGGTTGTTTTTGGAACTAAATTGTATTCTTGCTTTCTTTCATTGCAGTTCTCATTTTACCTCTAGACCTTGGAATCACGGGCTATTATTTAAAAAGTCCCTTCAACCAACCATAAGAAGGATCGCAGTTCCCGCAATATAGGTTTCCAAAGAATACTGCGGAAAGCAGTCGGCGTGTGGTGAAGTGTTGCAAGGTAATCTGGTGCTTGCTCACTGCTGTACATTCTCGGTGCACGCAGCAGTAGCCCGTAACCACAGTGCAGCCTAGGGAAACTGAATGCATTCCGACCACTCACAAGCGAGCAGCAAGGGACCAATTACACGCGTCCTGTGGCGTCAGCTGCCGAGCTACGTTTTAGTGATGGATAGGGACATGCAAAATTCGCGATATTGTTTTTTGGCTTCAAGCTATAATTCACAGTACTGTATATACTGAAGCCGACGTCGTTCCTTGATTTGCTGCTGCTCTGATGTTAAGTCACTCCCTTTCTGAGTGAACTGTACGTGGCTGGGGCATACGATTGTAAAGTGTTCATTTATTTGCTCAGAGTTACCCGGGGCGTATCAGATAAAGCATGGACCAATGACAAGAGTATTGCAGTGGTAAAAGTGTTTTCATTCTAAACTGTCCTCAAATAATAACACGAATTTTGCAGGCCTCTAGTGATGGAAGTGTAAACTAGCAAGAAGCAGGGTACAGCACAGAGATAACACCAAGTTACCTTGCAACAGTTCACAGCACACCACTGACCTGGACACGAAATCGCAAAGTCGATAATCTTGTAACTTGACCCCGCAAGATTTGCTTTATTATTTGGCAACGTGCTAGACTTGACTTCACTATACCACCGAGCGGAATTTGTGAGCTCATTGGCTATAGGTAGGGATAGGAAAATTTCGCGAATTCATTTCGGGACAAGATAGACGTCAAACACATATATAGTGAAGTCACCTTCGCAATTGGAGCACAGTTTATTAGACCCGCCCTGCACGCCTCTGAGCCAATAGCAGACTTGCAAAGAAACACCTTGCGAATCCCATTGCTGACAGATGTGGGGCAACAGCCAATGAACACACAGCTGAGGCTCCAGTATGCAGAGGACAGAGGAGTCTAACCTACAGGTCATTGAACTCGCGAAATTTTCCCATCCCTATCTACTGGTAACGAAAGCGTCATTTACCCACGTGACCGCGTTACTAGAAATTGTTATCTCTATCGTTAAGCATATACTATTGGCTAAAAGTGCCCTCGAGAGTTATGCCACACAAACTGTGGCCAATGGCAGAAGTCAAACAAGTATACAACACCTTGAGTTTTTGTCTGCAGCCAAATAAAACGAGAATTTCCCATATCCCTATTCACAGAGTAGACAAGTGCGCAGAGGCGAAACGTCGTGGCGGTTCCTGTGATGCCAGTGTATCCATCCTCTGATTGGCTGTGTGAGGCTTTGGGAACGGGTCTTATGTCTGAATGGCTAATGCGTTATGCTCGAGGTTCCCTATAGGCTGGTATGCCAGCTGGCCGGTTAAGTTACCAACGCTGATCGGCGAATTACGTTCAGACATGTTACCAAATGCTGTTCACTGTAAACTGAACGCCCTGTATAAGATCTACTTGTATGCACATTATACTTTCACCAAATGTAAAATTAACATTGCCATAGACCAGATCACTTTACTCATATGTCGATCGAGTTAAAAAATTGAATTATTGTAAAAGTAATTGTTTCACAAATTTGCTAATGTTGCACTTGTATACATCAAAGAGACAAAAAGAAAATTAAAGAATCTCAGTTTTCACAAGTGTTTACATAAAACTTTTAATCTAACGATAAGACATGGAACTACTGTCTGTCTCCATCGTTACCAACTTTACTGTGCGCATAAAAGTTTGTTTAGCCGTTAAAATTACTACAGGTATAGGCAGTGACATTTTTCAAAGGTTGATATCAAAAGTGTTCAGATAATCGTGATCAACCCTTCAGCTACTCACGCCATATTCCTGGCGGTGTGCGGAGGGGAATTCGCGGTGTAAGCGGATATTCCGCATCTGTAATATTAAATACTATGTACCCTACTACGACAGAAAGCACACAAACCTGTTATACACCGAGACTCGTTTGCAGGGTACCGCGCAGCGAATCAACAACCGAGCACGGATACTTCGAAAGGATCTCCTCACCCCTCCGATTTTGTATACCTACCTATTCTGTGTCCATGCACCAGTCCGAACCGCAGAAAAGCGTGTTCGGCCAAAAGAGGTTGGAGAGCCGTTCTCGAGTGCGGTGCACGGAAGAGAACATGAGCGATAATCCTCATTCATTTTCGCTCGCTTCGGACGTCTTGCAGACTAGCAGTCGTAATAAGAATAGAGTTGGTAGTGTTCTGAAAAGAATCCGACAACCTCAGTAGAATCCCCACCCCCCCTCCCCTTCCGCAATGAGGGATTTTCGATGTATGAAAAGTGGAGCTGTAATAAGGTGAATAGGAAATGGCGAGTGCTGGATGCTGAATTGAGTCCACTCCAAGATGCTGCGCGGACCAGAATACAGCGTCCAGTATAAAAACTCCCCCACACTGCACGTTTTCTTGTCCAATTGAAAGCCGGAGGTAAGCCACAAGCGTCTCTCTGGGGCATTTGGTACCTCGAGGGAGCAGAGTTTCGTTCACCATTTCATCGGAATTGAATGACACGCACCAGTTCACAGTAAAGATGCTATGGAACCATCCTCCTTTTTTTTCCCCCTTCCTCCCAGGTTTTCAATCTCCGAAATATATATTTTTTTTGTGGCTCCTCTTTATTTTTTCTATTTCTCTTTTGTCTCTTCATAAATATTTGTATTCTTCCCTCGCACAATTCGACGGAGGGTGTAATACTAGAGTCTTGGCTCTTTTATAGTGTTCTTTCTTTACCTGTGTGTTGGTATGCACCCAATCAGGTTATATTCTCTTCTGTGTCGACTACTTTATGTCTCTGTTCCGGTAGTTATACGCTCAAATAGGCAAATAGGCAAATAGGCTCTTGCTTAACAATGTTGTTTTCTATCCACATATTTCTCACTCCCATGCCACCACTTCACTGAAATCTTAATTTCGGTTTTTTTTTTTGCGTGTGCATAATACACGAAAATCTCTGTGCAATTCCACGAAATATAGTTTTAAAACCAGTTTCTGGTTCTACTGCGTGCAGTGCAGGGGTTTGTGGTTTGTTGAGTTCTTGAAAAGAGTTCTTCTTAAGGTTGAAGTAAAGAAACTGCCTATGGAGCACTGCACCCGACTATACAATGTGAAGAACTCATAAATAAGTAGTACAGACACAATAGAAATTGTCAGAAAAGTGCTATTTATTCTGTATGTGAAAGAAGAATGTATATATTTTGCAATATTATAAAATATTTTACTAAAATATACTTTTTAAATACTAAAAAAAAAAATACTCTTTTAATATAATCCGTATTCATAAACAAATTTAAGCGCTTTTCCATTCTGGATGCTTCAGAAAGCAGAATTTGCAAGAAAATCTTCGTCATGGAATATCGTTATAATGTTTACTATGGTTGTGTGTAAGAGAATTGCAATAATAATGTAGGAAATAATTTTTACAATTATTTTTGTGTGTGTCCGTTTGTCACACAACATTGATGGCTGAAACGGACCTGAATAAAGTTAATTAAAAAATTGCTACAATACAATATTACTTCGACTTTATTACACATTATCACAATAAATAATATGGCGATCTTTCTTGAAGAAGATATTGTTGCATATTCTGCTTTCCGAAGCATCCATAAAGGAAATGCGCTTTAATTTTGTTTAGAATACATACTATTTTAATCGATATTGTTTTTTCATTTAAAAAGTATATTTTAGTAAAATAGTTTATAAGGATGCAAAATATGTACATTCTTCTTTCATATAATGCAAAAATCGCACTTTTCTAACACATTTTTATAGTGTATGTACTGCTTTTTAATGAGTTCTTCACGTTGTATAGTCGGGTCCAGTGCTCCATAGGCAGTTGCTTTACTTCAACCTTAATAAATTTTTGTACTAGCGTATTAATTTTTTTTCAGGAATAGGCAAAGGCCTTGTTCCAAAAATACTATTGTAAAAAATCTTTAGAAGAAATCCAATTTTGTAACTCGCACATTTTTATTACTTCCGATGTTAGTCGCCTACTAGCTTCTCGCGGATCACTGACGCTGATCATCCATGTAACCTAATTTCCTATAAGACAAGTCACGAAAGAAAATATGTTCCAAGAAAGACATGCAGCCATTAACTAGAACGAAGTTGGAGACATGCGCATATGACTTTTAATTCTAGCTTGCACGCAAATACTTTCGTGAAAGCCAAGTGCCACTAGCCATAGATAGAGACCTGAAATATTCGCGAGTTTCTTTCGGGACAGACTAGAATTCAAAACCTCGTGCGTTTGTATTGAGTGTGCTATTGGCCCACCCGTTAGTTTACACCTTATGAAGAACTCTCAGCCAATAATAAACACGATAAAATGCAGACCCTATCACCGTCTTCTGCTAATATCACAAGGAACCAAATGACGTTTATATTTGCATGATTTTAAATATGCCAATGGAGTATAGCCTACAGGACACTGAACTCGCGAATTCTTCAGGTCTATAGTCATAGATGCTTGGTGTTAGTAGTTGAGGCCTACAACTTAATGCTTATAACGGATATTTCTGTAGCACAGTTCCGTTTTAAAAACTAAATTCATGCCAAAGGGGAAATGAGAATGTTAACTGCTGAAATCTTATTATATAGAGACTTCCAAAATTATTGTCGTTTGGCAACAGGCAACAATTCTCAGCCCTATATATGATCACCTACTTCTGCTGACGCCAGAAGCCATTTTCCTCCTGTCTTTATGGTTGGACTGCACACGATTCAATCACGCCACTGTGAAATTTTTATTACTAGAGACCTGAATAATTCGTGGATTCATTTTTGAGACAAGCTATAATTCAAAACACGTGTGTTCATATAACTTTAGCCATTGTTCCACACGGTGTCTGACATCTCCTGGAAAACGCTGACCCAATTGTCGCCTTACACTGTGACAGCAGACAACCAATGTGCAGTTAACATCGGTATATTTGAACATAAGACTGTAGAGTCTAGCATGCATTTAATTGAACTCGCGAATTTTTCAGGTCATCCAGAGATATTCAGAGGTGAGCAAATTAAATGGTGCTCGCAGTCGTAAAAATTACAAACCACTTATTATTTATGTTGCCAAGAACATAACCTAACAACAAATAAAGCTAGTTTTACTGCGCGTTAGCGCCGTAATGCCCTGTATTATGCCACTGAAATCGCTCGAAATACCCACTGATGTATTCTCTCTCGCCTACAGGCACAACTTACAAAATACTTGATTCAGTACATACAAGACCTTTACTCCTGGGCTTGGTTCAAAGTAAAATCTGAATATTATCACGCTACCAACATTTTCAGACGAAGTAATAGTGCACTATAGAGACCTGAAGAACTCGCGGATTCATTTTAGGATAAGCTAGAATTCATTTGCAATTGGCCCACATGGTGTTGGACACCTCGTGTACAATTGTCGCCTTCCACTGTGACAGCAGACAACCAATGTGCAGTTGTACATAAAACTGTAGAGTCTAGCCTGCAGGTCATTGAACTCGTGAATTTTTCAGGTCTCTTATAATGACTCACGTGGAGGTCTCCTGATAACGGCAATGTTCAAAGTGTTGCTTAATTTGCTGTTGATAGCATATCCACCACTTGGGACAACAAGAACAGTAATATTAACCTACAACACACAAAGAGATACAATATGATGTTAGTCTTTGACTCAGTTTGTGAGCAGTTAGGAGGTTAGCTGTACTTTACTGGTGCAAAAACTTTCTAGATTTCTTCAAAAACTGTTTAATTACTAAAAATGAATAGTCAACAACCACTAAAAAAACTATAAACACGTTTACAATACAATAACACATTTTATTACACACGTGTTCGCTACACATAAAACAACTATAGATGTTTTTAAATTCAGCTAAACGAGTAATCATTTTTTATAAATCGTACGTGTATTCACACTATGCATGTAATCGTTCACAAGTATTTGCACTTTCTTTACGTTCATAATTAAATTCTTCATGTGGGAATCACGCCGGACGATGCCATTGGTCGGCGGGTTTTCTCGGGGATCTCACATTTCCTACTCCCTTTCATTCCGGCGCTGCTCCATACTCACCTCAACCACCCTCATCGACTCTCAAGACCTCGATGCTAAGGGCCGTCCAAATCTCTTCACGCACTTGCTTATTCAGATTCATCTGTTCACGTATCTGCCTTCATTCCCACAAAATGCGATTGCTGTCATGCTGACATCCTTCTCGGACGAATCAATCATGCCTCGTGCGGAGTTCTACTTCTAACTGCTAGGTGCAAAGTGCCGCTTACACGAAGCGTTTCCGTCAGAAAGTATGATCAATAGCTATCGTCCCGTTAGATCACTGAATCCGCTGCCAAGCTATGCAAAATAATCTCATTATCATTCTGCACGTGCTCTCTGACTGAAAAATGGCACACACGAGAGGAAGCTGTTCGTCAATGTGAGAGATGCGGTACTCACAAATTTGCAAGGAATCTGATGTAGATTTATCATCGAAGCTATGCATAAATTGTTACAACAAAAACTTGACTAAGATGAATTTTTCACTTATGAAAATCAATCTCATCAGCTATCACTTTCCGTTACCGGATATTTATCGATGAATAATGGGCAGAGGAATGAGCTTTCTTGTGTGATCATGCAATTTGATTCTCCTCTTAAATTAAATTCACCCAGTATTTAATGGATGTCAGGCTATAATATTTATTAGAAAAATTAATCTTAAACTACACGACATAACTAGGTATAGAAGTTTACTGAATAATTATTGGATGCAATTAAGTTTTATGAAAACATCCATAAAAATTGAAATTAAGATTTTCATAATAATTCGTTTTAATTGAATTAGCAGCCCTACTGCAAGTTTGTTTCTAGACTAGGTATATTTAAAAATCAAACTTGTTTGGAAAGGAAACCAGGTATTTCTGAAATGGACAGAAAGCACTGAGTTTTAATTGCAACAAACCATGCGTTGCCATTAGAAAAGAAAAATTGGGGTAGTCTAATTGGCTCAGTGCTGATTATTACAGTCGCTAAATTTCACCTATGTAATTGTGGTTTACTTTGAACTCCAATGAAACTCACCATTCCGAGTCCCTGCTTCGAGTTTCTCGTCTACTGCGAATGTCTCCGACATTGAATGACCGCTGCCAACAGAAATGCCAAACTCACAAGCCGACATTACAAAATTCAAGTGCACATATTTATGAAGAATAGCGCGATAGTTCGTAAAACTTCACGTATTACACATATTTTCTTACACAAAATATAAAAAAAAATGACTGCTCTGTTCGGAGAATTCTTTGTGAAGTAGTCTTCGTGAACAGCATGCATTCTTTGAAGTATCGGAAAATGAAATATCCTAAACAATGGATTGATACATTCTTCTATTAATTTTAGTTTTGAAGTTCTTCTTTTACTGTACTGATATTTTGTTGGCATGAATGATGTAAGGAAATATACTTTAGGAACTGATATTGCTGTTCGTGAAAAAAGAAGGGATAAAAGTATGCAGAAGAAGTTGGGCATGAGTAGTAGGCATACACAGCAAGTAGAGTACACGATAGTTACTATAGAGTGTTCACGATAAAGTGATCACTTTTTAAGGCCCTTGCGACAGGCACTAACAGCTAATAAATATAACATATCGCAGCCTTAGGCATTACATTTTGATGGTAGTGAAATGTATACACTGTGTTTATTGGTTGCATTGCAATGTTTATATTAAAAAGCAGCAGGAAGGTGGAAATCGAATGAAGGGAAAAATTTATAAGGGCCTTAAAAAGTACTCACTTTACCGTGAACAGCCTATAAACAATTGCCACTGTACTCCAGAAAAAATAACAGTAACTTCCGAAAAATTTCAGAAACCAGCTCTGTCTCTGAGGTCTCTGGCATCTGATGTAGATTTATTTTCGAAGCTAGGCATAACATTTAACAACAAAAACTTGACTCAGATGAATTTTTCACTTGAGAAAAATCAATCTCATCAGCTATCACTTTCAGTTACAGCAGCATGCACTAAGAAGCGCATAACACATCGGACATAAGTGGAGAAAACTATCTAAGCACATCGCTTTTTCCAGCGATAGACCAATGGGCTTGGGCAATGATTGATGACACATACGTGCCGGTCCGTCCTACACTTCCAGACGTTCCTCATGCTTTATGTGTGCTTACACACAAACAGTGCAAAAAAAAATCCACGAACAGCAAACATGTGGGTGCTGCCAAACTAGACTTGTATGTACCTACACCAATGTGTAAGTGCTGCAACAGAAAATGTAATTCGGTCGTGTACGAAATATGCGATATCGATACACTCAAAATATTATAAGTTTTTGACATTGAGTGATTTACACTTTCATGCTATTTGCGAATTACTTTTAATAGTATGTATGTATAACATAATGTTCTAACGTATTGTATACGCAAAAATTTTAATAGTAAGTATGTATAACATAATGTTCTAACGTATTGTATACGCAAAAATTTTAATAGTAAGTATGTATAACATAATGTTCTAACGTATTGTATACGCAAAAAAATTTATATGAAAATAGGTCAGTACACGTCGCCACTATTACATTATACAAAATTCATTATGAAATAATTTCTAAAAGGAAATCCGTATTTGAAATGTGTATTGCATAAACAGTTTTCTTAGCATGATTAAAGTGACATGTCCGTTCTAAACCATGAGCTTTTTTTTTTTTTTTGGGTTTATATAGTCACACTCAAGCACGGAACTAGAGTTTTCAATAAATGTGTTTTTCTACCTGTAAAGTCATAACACATAAAGGCTGTTAACAATAAAGTGAGCACTTCTGAAATTAACCTTACAAAGAATCAACTGTCCCTGCCTGTATATACGTTCACGGGCTCTCTGAGTGACATTCTCCCGGTAAAGTTGGTAACGAAGGATGGAAAGTAGTTCCATATATTAACGTCAAATAAAAAGTGTCCAGTAACCATTTGTGATAACTTAAATTATTTATTTCACTTTACTTTTTTTTTAAACATATTGAAGTGTAAAAATGAACAATTTTGTAAAATATTTACTTCTCTAATAATTTTACAATTTCACTTGACCGACGCATGAATAAAGTGATTAGGCTCATGACGATGTTAATTTTACTTAAAGCGGAAGAATATAGGCCTACAACGTGCATGAAAGTAGATCTTAAGCAGGGCTTTCAAAAGTGATCATTTCACCGCGAACAGCCTATAAAAAAAGTAAACTTAAAGTTACGTGAGAACACTTACTTTCCGTACTTACCGCACAGTTTTATTCATAAACAGCCACCATTTCGTAAAATAGTGTTACGTGTTGCTCTGGGTGCCTTCATTTGCTCCGTCCGTCACGAGTGGCGAGCGAATCAGTGCGCCGAGGGCAGTGTGCTGTCACGAGGAGCACGCGGAGATTTACAAAGGAGTGCCGCAGCCGCAATAATCCTATCGAGGCTCGTGCCACCTTCAGTCATAGCAAGCGTTGGATGCCTGGGTTTATCGTTGGGAGAATGTTCTGGTCATTAACCCCCCCCCCCCCCCAGAGCGACTAGTGCCACAGAGAAAATATTTAAGCCATGACGGGACTCCGAGCCGAGTGATGTGCAAGCATCACTCTGGTTAAGCCAGTAGAGAAATGGGCACAATTTATCTACTAGTTTTTTCATCTCTACTAATAATAAAGAATGATATCCAACCTTCTTTCTTCCGTAGCATTTATGTTTCATTCATGCAATAATTTTCAATTCTTTCCTGTCGACTGGGTTTTTACAGTGTCTATGCTGGTTTCTCCCAGTCTCTTCTTAGTTATAGTTTTAGCTATAAGTACACTTAGGGAGGTAGTCATGGCCCCAATCGCTCGCCATGGCTGCCCAATCCGTCTCTGCCGCGATGCATGTCTTCTTGCATGATTTCCCTTCCTTGTATGCGTAAGGGGTTCGCCCTCCGACACAATTCGCTCTCGCCCTACCTTCGGGATACACTTAACATTTAGTAATAGAGTAGTTAGAAAAAAAATTCCAGCCGACGGTCTAGGGTTTGGAGGAGAGTACGACCTCGAACGTCGGATATGTGACGACAGCGAAGTGACGAGTGACGAAAAGAGTGACTCTCGCTGAGTGAAGTCTGCGACTGCGAGCGTCGGCACAGTGAAGAGTGAGACTGACTGGGGGGGACTGTTGAACTGGATGCGTGAGTAGTAGACGTTTGGAATGATGGCAATAGACAGTTGGATTGAATATGTGTAAATAATCAGTGAAATAAGTGACTGTAGTCAGTACAAAGACAGCGATAAGAACTCAGAATAGAGTTGGACTTTAGATATTGCGCTCATTGGGGATAATAAGAATAGTGGAAACTGGTATAGGCTGTTCACTGTAAAATGAGCACTTTTGAAACCCCTGCTTGAGATCTACTTGTATGCACTCTTTGTATGTTTCCGTCTTATGTGAAATTTACATCGTCATGGGTAGCATCACTTTATTCATGCGTCGGTCAAGTGAAACTATGGAATTATTGGAAAAGTAAATATGTTACAAATATGGTCAATTTTACACTTCGAAGCGGAAAAAAAAAAAAAGCGAAAGAAATAATTTAAGTTATCTCAAATAGTTTCCTCACGCTTTTTATTCGACTTTAACATATGGAACTACTTTCCACCCATAATTATCAACTTTACTGGGCGCGTGCCACTCAGTGCGCCCGATAAAATATATTGAGGCAGGGACAGGGACTTTTTTCTAAGGTTTATTTCAAGAGTGCTCACTTTATAGTGGAAAGTTTTTAGTTAAACGTTGTAAATAATATGTAGAGACCCAGAAATTTCTCAGATTAATTTGGCAACAAGTTGGCCTCCACAATCCTTTGTGCACTCGAGCTTTAGTTTGTTGTTTATTAGCT